>JAQOWZ010000077.1:18338-680371 GCA_035578165.1 Stenolophus ochropezus | reverse complement strand
GAATACGTTGTATATTGTAAGCTACATGGGCTGGATTCCAGAATACCTACCACACTTGAACTAGCAATTTTTTGTTGCAAGTTTTCTTTTAGCTAAAATATGATGAAGAATTATAAAATTCGGGCGCCGAAGCAAATATTTATATGATTTTTTACAAAAATAAAGTCAGATTTTACCTATTCTTAATGAATACGTTGTATAATGTAAGCTACATGGGCTGGGTTCTAGAATACCTACCACACTTGAAATAGCAATTTTCTTGTTGCAATGTTTTCTTTTAGCTAAAATATGATGAAAAATTATAAATTTCGGGCGCGGAAGTAAATATTTATATGATTTTTTACAAAAATAAAGTCAGATTTCACCTATTCTTGAAATGGATATTTTTGTTAAAACATTCATATTCATGCTTTAGGATCTATACTATTGATGGTTTTAGCATTAGACATGCAAAAGTGACCAAAACGTGGAACCAATCAGATAATACACTTTAAATTTTCGGGTGTCATATCAATGAATACGTTGTATATTATAAGCTACATGGGCTGGATTCTAGAATACCTACCACACTTGAAATAGCAATTTTTTGTTGCAATGTTTCCTTTTAGCTAAAATATGATAAAGAATTATAAAATTCGGCCGCGGAAGCAAATAGTTATATAATTTATCACAAAAATAAAGTCAGATTTTACCTACTCTTGATGAATACGTTGTATATTGTAAGCTACATGGGCTGGATTCTAGAATACTTACCACACTTGAACTAGCAATTTTTTGTTGCAAGTTTTCTTTTAGCTAAAATATGATGAAGAATTATAAAATTCGGGCGCGGAAGCAAATATTTATATGATTTTTTACAAAAATAAAGTCAGATTTTACCTATTCTTAATGAATACGTTGTATAATGTAAGCTACATGGGCTGGGTTCTAGAATACCTACCACACTTGAAATAGCAATTTTCTTGTTGCAATGTTGTCTTTTAGCAAAAATATAATGAAGAATTATAAAATTCGATCGCGGATGTACATATTTATATGATTTTTTACAATATATATATATATATATATATATATATATATATATATATATATATAAACTCAGATTTTACCTATTCTTGAAATGGATATTTTTGTTAAAACATTCATATTCATGCTTTAGGATCTATACTATGATGGTTTTAAGCATTGGACATGCAAAAGTGACCAAAACGTGTTACCAATCAGATAATAAACATTAAATTTTCGGGTGTCATTTTAATGAATACGTTGTATATTGTAAGCTACATGGGCTGGATCCTAGAATACCTACCACAATTGAAATAGCAATTTTCTTGTTGCATTGTTTTTTTAGCTAAAATATGATAGAGAATTATAAAATTCGGGCGCGGAAGCAAATATTTATATGATTTTTTACAAAAATATAGTCATATTTTACCTATTCTTGAAATCGATATTTTTGTTAAAACATTTATATTCATGCTTTAGGATTTATATTATGGATAATTTTAGCATTGGACATGCAAAAGTGACCAAAACATGGTACCAATCAGATTATAAACATTCAATTTTCGAGTGTCATTTTATTGAATGCGTTGTATATTGTAAGCTACATGGGCTGGATTCTAGAATACCTACCACACTTAAAACAGCAATTTTCTTGTTGCAATGTTTTCTTTTAGCTAAAATATGATGAAGAATTATAAAATTCGGGCGCGCAGGCAAATGCTTATATGATTTTACAAAAATAAAGTCAGATTTTACCTATTCTTGAAATGGATATTTTTATTAAAACATTCATATTCATGCTTTAGGATCTATACTATGGATGGTGTTAAGCATTGGACATTCAAAAGTGACCAAAACGTGGTACTAATCAGATAATAAACATTCAATATTCGGGTGTCATTTTAATGAACACATTGTATATTGTAAGCTACATGGGCTGAATTCTAGAATACCTACCACACTTGAAATAGTAATTTTCTTGTTGCAATGTTTTCTTTTAGCTAAAATATGATAAAGAATTATAAAATTCGGGGACGGATGCATATATTAATATGATTTTTTACAAAAATGAAGTCAGATTGTACCTATTCTTAAAATGGATATTTTAGTTAAAACATTCATATTCATGCTTTAGGATCTATACTATAAATGGATTTAGCATTAGACATGCAAAAGTGACCAAAACGTAGCACCAATCAGATAATAAACATTCAATTTTCGGGTGTCATTTTCATGAATACGTTGTATCTTGTAAGCTACATGGGCTGGATTCTAGAATACCTACCACAATTGATATAGCAATTTTCTTGTTGCAATGTTTTCTTTTAGCTAAAATATGAAGAAGAATTATAAAATTCGAGCGCGGAAGCATATATTTATATGATTTTTTTCCAAAAATTAAGTCTGATTTTACCTATTCTTGATGAATACGTTGTATATTGTAAGCTACATGGGCTGGATTCTAGAATACCTACCACCCTTAAAATAACCGATTCTTGAAATGGATATTTTTGTTAAAACATTCATTTTCATGCATTAGGATCTACACTATGGATGGTTTTAAGCATTGTACATGCAAAAGTGACCAAAACGTAGTACCAATTAGATAATAAACTGTGGCGAAGCATTATCATATTCACTGACACTGACACACCTGTCACTTCAAATACATTGACATTATCATAATTGACACCTGTCACTTCACACCCATTTTTATACATCACAATACCCGTGACATACATTTACAAAATTACACTACCATATTATCTTACATCCACTACGTTTCCAGAAATGGAAATGTAGGGTTGAGATAATTACATATAAAAACAGCATATACATAAACAAAAATAATTATTATTCTCAATTCTATTTATGTCATGTATGTTTATTTTCCTCCGTTATTGTATTAAAGTTTATATATTTTTTCTCGTTCATTTTTTTATTGTTAATTAACCACACTACAATTGGTAACCCCGACGTGATCTAAAACGCAGTTTTACATTACCTGTTTACACGATCTTTTAAATTCTCGAGTGTGTGGTTTCAAGTGATTTCTATCCGACGAAAAATGGAGCCAATAGAATTATTGACTGCTCAATTTCAGCAGCTGGCAGCTACGCTAAGGGAAGAGATTTTTTCCTTGAGGCAAGAGGGATCAGAATTAAAAGAGTCGTCTAGAACAAATTTTTCAGGAAAAAGTCGTAGCCGATCCACGTCACGTTCTAGATCAGGTTTTTGCTGGTATCACTGGCGATTTGGAGCTGATGCCCACAAATGTACTCTACCCTGCAAGTCCCGAAAGGGAAAACCCGACGGGCAGTCACTTAATGCGGCGAGCGACTCCAGCCCGACGACACGCCGCATATTTGTTTCTGACAAGTCATCAAAAATTCAATTTTTGATTGACACAGGCGCTGACCTCTGCGTCTACCCTCGACACCTTCTGCACGACCCACGAGAAAGATCAGCATACGAACTTGCTGCAGCGAATGGCACCATTATAGCAACATATGGAACTATCACGATGACACTCAGCCTCGGACTTAGACGTGATTTCACATGGAAATTTGTCGTTGCTGATGTGTCCAAGCCAATAATTGGAGTTTACTTCTTTTTTTTTCTATAGACTTATAGTGGATGTTCGTAATAAGCGATTGCTTGACTCCACAACACACCTGTTTACCTACGGTGAGGCGGTAACAGGTGAGGTGCAAAGTGTACGCACTGTTTCAGGTAGCTCTCCTTACCACGAGCTGCTATCTCGGTATCCGGAGATCACTCGACCCGATGGAGCATCGCCTGAAGTGAAACACACTACGCGGCACAATATCCAGACGACGCCAGGTCCTCCAGTGGCGCAAAGACCACGACGTCTAGCTCCAGACCGTCTCAAAGCGACAAAGAAAGAATTTGAGGCCATGCTGCGCTTGGGTGTAGCTCGGCCCTCAAAAAGTCCTTGGGCAACACCACTACACATGGTGCCAACGAAGAACGACCAGTGGAGACCGTGCGGTGATTTTCGTGCACTGAACAATAGAACTATTTCGGACTTATACCCCATGCGTCACATACAAGACTTTTCGCAAGCTCTTAGTGGTAAGTGTTTGTTTTCAACAATACATTTAGTGCGTGCTTTTAACCAAATCCCAGTCGCAGAAGAAGGCATTGTTAAAACCGCGATAACAACACCGTTTGGTTTGTTTGAGTTCCCTTTTATGACTTTTTGACTAAGAAACGCCGCTCAAACATTATAACGCTTTATGGATGAAGTGCTCCATGGTGTAGATTTCGCGTATGTCTACATAGACGATATTTTATTTGCTTCTGCAACCGAGGAAGAACATTTAAAACATTTAGACATTGTTTTTCAAAGACTTAAACACTACGGTGTAGTTACAAATCCCGTGAAATGTGTTTTCGGCCAGACGGAAGTTAAGTTTCTCGGCTATCTTGTGTCAGCTGATGGCACACGCCCTCTACCAGATTAAGTCGAAGCCATCACCAGCTACGAGAAACCATCATCTGCAAAGAGTTTGAGACAGTTTTAGGTATGTTAAACTTTTATCGCAGATTCATACCCAAAGCTGCTCAAATCCAAGCTCCGCTAAATGAGCTTCTAAAAGGAGATTTGAAAGGAAAAACTACTATCACCTGGACTCCTGAAGCTGCAGAAGCTTTCGACAAGGCGAAAAACAGTCTAGCAGGAGCCAGTCTTCTAGCCCATCCTAAGCTCGACGCTCCACTTGCTTTATTCACTGATGCATCAGACCACGCAATAGGGGCAGCGCTGCAGCAGAAGATAGATGAAGATTGGCAACCACTAGCTTTTTTCTCACAAAAGTTAAATTCGGCGCAGAGAAAGTATTCGGCATATGACAGAGAACTTCTGGCCATTTACTCCGCTGTAAAACACTTCCGGCATATGGTGGAAGCAAGACATTTTACTATCTACACTGACCACAAGCCACTGATCTACGCCTTCAACAAAAAGGATCATCAGGTCACTCCGCGTCAATTCAGATACTTGGATTTGATAGGTCAGTACACGACAGATATCCGCCATGTGTCAGGAGAAGACAATGTTTGTGCGGATGCCCTGTCACGCGTTGATGAACTGGAATCGTCAACAGTTGATTTTGAGGCTCTGTCTCAAGCCCAACAATCAGACGCCGAATTACAACTGTTTCTAAAAAATGATTCAACGCTGCTGTTAAAAGAAATTGTGCTACCTGACTCAAACATCAGCATCTTTTGTGATGTATCAACATCAAATGCACGTCCTTTCATCACAAAAAGCTTCCGTAAGTCTGCATTCCATTCTGTACATCGCCTGTCACATCCTGGTACAAATGCAACGGTCAAATTAATGACTCAACGTTATATTTGGCCGTCCATTAAATCAGATTGTCGAAGATGGGCACAAAGTTGCATGAAATGTCAACGTTCAAAAGTAACACGTCATGTCAATACCACACCTGGCTCATTTACACAACCTTCATCAAGATTTGAGCACACACATCTTGACATTGTAGTCATGCCGATTTCAGAGGGCTACCGATATTGTCTGACATGTATTGACAGATTTTCCCGTTGGCCTGAAGCAATCCCTATTGTTAACCAAGAAGCCATCACTGTCGCTCGTGCATTCTACGCTCACTGGATTGCACGATTTGGAACACCTCATCGAATTACTACCGACCAAGGTAGGCAATTTGAATCGCATCTGTTTAAGCAATTGAATCGCTTAACAAGTACGAGTCACTACAAGACAACAGGGTATCACCCGGCAGCCAACGGTATGGTTGAGAGACTGCATCGTCAACTTAAGGCTACCATCAGATGTCACCAGAATGATCGGTGGAAGGAAGTTCTGCCAACAGTCCTGTTGGGAATCCGCGCAGCGGGAAGAGACGATCTCCAATCTACAGCAGCTGAAATGATTTACGGTGAACCACTGCGGCTACCTGGAGAATTCTTAACATCCAGGGGTTCCAAAATTCATTCAAACCCAGCCGACTTTGTTGCTCAATTACAGGAGCAAATGTCCAACTTGCGTCCTTCTGATGGATCTCGACATGGTGTGAAGAAGACTTTTATGTTCAAAAATATGAACTCTAGCAGTCATGTTTTTGTACGACGTGACCGTGCAAAATCATTATTGCAACAACCATACGAGGGTCCATTTAAAGTCTTAGACCGAACAGACAAATGGTTTGTTCTAGAAATGAAAGGACGAGTTACTAAAATTTCAATTGATAGGTTGAAACCTGCTCCACGAACTACCAGATCAGGCCGCCGTGTTCACTTCCCGGATCGACTACAAGTTTCGTGGTACTACATCACTGGCAGAGGGGTACTGTGGCGAAGCATTATCATATTCACTGACACTGACACACCTGTCACTTCAAATACATTGACATTATCATAATTGACACCTGTCAATTCACACCCATTTTTATACATCACAATACCCGTGACATACATTTACAAAATCACACTACCATATTATCTCACACCCACTACGTTTCCAGAAATGGAAATGTAGGGTTGAGATAGTTACATATAAAAACAACATATACATAAACAAAAATAATTATTATTCTCAATTCTATTTATGTCATGTATGTTTATTTTCCTCCGTTATTGTATTAAAGTTTATATATTTTTTCTCGTTCAGTTTTTTATCGTTAATTAACCACACCACAAAACATTCAATTTACTATTGTCATTTTAATAAATACGTTGTATATTGCAAGCTACATGGGCTGGATTCTAGAATACCTACCACACTTGAAATAGCAATTTTCTTGTTGCAATGTTTTCTTTTAGATAAATATGATGAAGAATTACAAAATTTGGGCGCGGAAACAAATATTTATATGATTTTTTACAAAAATAAAGTCAGATTTTACCTATTCTTGAAATGGATATTTTTGTTAAAACATTCATATTCATGCTTTAGGATCTATACTATGGATGGTTTTAGCATTGCACATGCAAAAGTGACCAAAACGTTGTACCAATCAGATAATAAACATTAAATTTTTGGGTGTCATTTTAATGAGTATGTTGTATATTGTAAGCTACATGGGCTGGATTCTAGAATACCTACCACAATAGAAATAGCAATTTTCTTGTTGCAATGTTTTCTTTAAGCAAAAATATGATGAAAAAATATAAAATTCAGGCGCGGAAGCCAATATTTATATGATTTCTTACAAAAATAACGTCAGATTTTACCCTTTCTTGATGACTACGTTGTATATTGTAAGCTACATGGGCTGGACTCTAGAATACCTACCACACTTGAAATAGCAATTTTCTTGTTGAAATGTTTTCTTTTAGCTAAAATATGATAAAGAATTATAAAATTCGGCCGCGGAAGCAAATATTTATATGATTTTTTATAAAAATAAAGTAAGATTTTACCTATTCTTGATGAATACGTTGTATATTGTAAGCTACTTGGGCTGGATTCTAGAATACCTACCACACATAAAATAGCAATTTTCTTGTTGCAATGTTTCCTTTTAGCTAAAATGTGATGAGGTATTATAAAATTCGGGCACGGCAGCAAATATTTATATGATTTTTTTCAAAAATAAAGTCAGATTTTACCTACTCTTGATGAATACGTTGTATATTGTAAGCTACATGGGCTGGTTTCTAGAATACCTACCACACTTGAAATAGCAATTTTTTTGTTGCAATGTTTACTTTTAGCTAAAATATGATAAAGAATTATAAAATTCGGACGCGGAAGCAAATATTTATATGATTTTTAATAAAAAAAAGTCAGATTTTACCTATTCTTGATGAATACGTTGTATATTGTAAGCTATATGGGCTGGTTTTTAGAATACCTACCACACTTGAAATAGCAATTTTCTTGTTGCAATGTTTACTTTTAGCTAAAATGTGATAAAGAATTATAAAATTCGGGCGCGGAAGCAAATATTTATATGATTTTTTACAAAAATAAAGTCAGATTTTACCTTTTCTTGAAATTGATATTTTTGTTAAAACATTCATATTCATGCTTTAGGATCTATACTATGGATGGCTTTAAGCATTGGACATGCAAAAGGGACCAAAACGTGGTACCAATCTGATAATAAACATTCAATTTTCGGGTGTCATTTTAATGAATACGTTTTATATTGTAAGCCACATAAGCTGGATTCTAGAATACCTACCACACTTGAAATAGCAATTTTCTTGTTGTAATGTTTTCCTTTAGCTAAAATATGATAAAGAATTATAAAATTCGAGCGCGGAAGCAAATATTTATATATTTTTTTACAAGAATAACGTCAGATTTTTCCCTTTCTTAATGACTACGTTGTATATTGTAAGCTACAAGGGCTGGATTCTAGAATACCTACCACACCTGAAATAGCAATTTTCTTGTGGCAATGATTTCTATTAGCTAAAATATGATGAAGAATTATAAATTTCGGGCGCGGAAGCAAATATTTATATGATTTTTTACAAAAATAAAGTCAGATTTTACCTATTCTTGATGAATACGTTGTATATTGTAAGCTACTTGGGCTGGATTCTAGAATACCTACCACACTTAAAATAGCAATTTTCTTGTTGCAATGTCTTCCTTTAGCTAAAATGTGATGAGGAATTATAAAATTCGGACACGGCAGCAAATATTTATATGAATTTTTTACAAAAATAATGTCAGATTTTACTTATTCTTGAAATGCATATTTTTGTTAAAACATTCATAGTCATGCTTTAGGATCTAAACTATGGATGGTTTTAAGCATTGGACATACAAAAGTGACCAAAACGTGGTACCAATCAGATAATAAACATTCAATTTTCGGGTGTCATTTTAATGAATTCGTTGCATATTGTAAGCTACATAGGCTAGATTCTAAAAAACCAACCACACTTGAAATAGCAATTTTCATGTTGCAATGTTTTCTTTTAGCTAAAACACGATGAAGAATTATAAAATTCGGTCGCGGAAGCAAATATTTACATGCTTTTTCACGAAAATAATGTCAGATTTTACCTATTCTTAATGAATACGTTGTATATTGTAAGCTACATGGGCTGGATTCTAGAATACCTACCACACTTGAAATAGCAATTTTCTTGTTGCAATGTTTTTTTAGCTAAAATATGATGAAGAATTATAAAATTCGGGCGCGGAAGCAAATATTTATATGAATTTTTTACAAAAATAATGTCAGATTTTACTTATTCTTGAAATGGATAGTTTTGTTAAAACATTCATATTCATTCTTTAAGATCTATACTATGGATGGTTTTAAGCATTAGACATGCAAAAGTGTCCAAAACGTGGTACCAATCAGATAATATACATTTAATTTTTGGGTGTCATTTTAATAAATACGTTGTATATTGTAAGCTACATGGGCTGGATTCTAGAATACCTACCACACTTAAAATAGCAATTTTACTGGTGCAATGTTTTCTTTTACCAAAAATATGATGAAGAATTATAAAGTTCGGGCGCGGAAGCAAATATCTATATGATTTTTTACAAAAATAAAGTCAGATGTTACCTATTGTTGAAATTTATATTTTTGTTAAAACATTCATATTCATGCTTTAGGATCTATTTTATGGATAGTTTTAGCATTGGACATGCTAAAGTTTCCAAAACGTGGTACCAATCAGATAAAAAACATTCAATTTTCGGGTGTCATTTTAATGAATACGTTGCATATTGTAAGCTAGATGGGCTGGATTCTAGAATACCTACCACACTTGAAATAGCAATTTTCTTGTTGTAATATTATCATTTAGCTAAAATACTAGCGAATCTCAGCTACGCTGAGCGTTCCCTTGGCCTCCGGCGTCAATGAAATAATAACATTTGATAGTAAACTTCATTTCTGCAAGGCAGGTCTTGTCGAATGCTTTCATTTAATACCAAACACGGTGTACTTCCAGCAACTAATTGTAAAAAACAAATGCTGATCGACTGATACCAAACATGACATTTTTCTGACAACTTCTTCCAAAAAACAAAAGCTTGTCAACATGAACCATTTCTGTCAATTTTGCATGTCAGCTCTCATCGAGACCTTTCATTTTATACCATACACGAAATTCTTTTGACAACTTTTTGCGGAATACAAAAGCCGACCAACATACACCATTTTCGTCAGTTCTACACTCGAGCCCTCAACGAGACCTTTCAGCCAAACAGACTGTTTGTCAAAAGTGACAGATTACAGCGTGATTCTTTTTAAATTTAGACATGGGTACTAGGATTTTTAGTTTAAAGATTGTTTCAAAATTAAAAAAGTGTGTGGTTTTTATTAATTTACGCAAAAACTGCTAGACGTAAAAATATGAAACACCAAAAAGGCACACCTACGCATCATTTTTTACAACTTGATATTTTTATACATATCAATTTCATAAGTGGTTAAGGCTGTAGGTTTGTCCGAAAATTTGACGATCGTCGTGATGAAAATAAATATATATTAAGACACATGGCTTTTAGTATATAGGACTGGCAAATTCTCGGCTACTCCGAGCATTCCCTAGAGCTCTGCTGTCTGTGCAAAAAACAAATGCCGATCGACATGAAACAATTATTTCATATTTCCACGTCATGCCTCACCGAGACCTTTCATTAGATTGGAAACACGAAATAGTTCTAATAATTTTTTGCAAAAAACAAAAGCCAGTCGACATGAAACATTTTTGTCATTTATGTACCCCAACTCTCTCCGAGACCTTTCATTTGGTACCATACACGACATACTTTTTACAACTTTCTGCATAAAACAAAAGTCGATCGACATGAAACATTTTTATCATATGTACACGCTAGCCCACACCGAGACTTTTCATTTGATACTAAACACTATATACTTGTGACAACCTTTTGCAAAAAATAAAAGCCGATCGACATTGACCATTTTCGTTATTTCTGCACACCAGCCTCCATTGAAACCTTTCATTTGATACTAAACACCACACACTTCCCACAACTTTTTGCAAAAAACAACTTCCGATCAACATAGCACATTTTTGTCAATTCTGCACGCTAGCCCTCTCCGAGACCTTTCATTTGATACCAAACACGACATACTTCTGACAACTTTTTGCATAAAACAAAAGCCGAACGACATGGAACATTTTTGTCAATTCTGCAAGCCAGCCCTCAACAAGACCTTTCATTTGAGACCAAACTCTACATACCTTTAAGAAATTTTTGCAAAAAACAAAAGCCGATCAATATTGATCTTTTTTGTTAATTCTACACGCCAGCCCTTATCGAGCCTTTCATTTGATACCAAACAACACATACTTCTCACAACTTTTTACAAAAAACAAAAACCGATCGGTATAGCACATTTTTGTCAATTCTGCACGCTAGCCCTCAACGAGACCTTTCATTTGAGACCAAATACGACATACTTCTTATAATTTTTTGCAAGAAATAAAAGCCGGTCGACATGAAACATTTTTGTCATTTATGTTCCCCGGCCCTCACCGAGACCTTTCATTTGATACCATACACGACATACTTTTGACAACTTTCTGCATAAAACAAAAGTCGATCGACATGAAACATTTTTATCATATCTACACGCTAGCCCACACCGAGACTTTTTATTTGATACCAAACACTATATACTTGTGACAACGTTTTGCAAAAAACAGAAGCCGATCGATATTGACCATTTTCGTTAACTCTGCACACTAGCCTTCATTGAAACCTTTCATTTGATACTAAACACCACACACTTCTCACAACTTATTTCAAAAAACAACTACCGATCGAAATAGCACATTTTTGTCAATTCTGCACGCTAGCCCTCTCCGAGACCTTTCATTTGATACCAAACACGACATACTTCTGACAACTTTTTGCATAAAACAAAAGCCGAACGACATGGAACATTTTTGTCAATTCTGCACGCCAGCCCTCAACGAGACCTTTCATTTGAGACCAAACTCGACATACCTTTAAGAAATTTTTGCAAAAAACAAAAGACGTTCAATATTGACCTTTTTTGTTAATACTACACGCCAGCCCTTATCGAGCCTTTTCATTTGATACCAAACACCACATACTTCTCACAACTTTTTCCAAAAAACAAAAGCCGTTCGATATAGAACATTTTTGTTAATTTTGCACGCTAGCCCTTATCGTGACCTAGCCTAATAAAACTTCAGTGACGTCCATTTGGGAATATTTGTTCTTTGTTCAGTTACTTTATTAAACATTTGGCAATATTGACTTATGTAATTCGAAAATACCCAAACACGACATTTTTCTGACAACATTTTGCAAAAAACAAATTCTAATCTACGTAGAACATTTTTGTCATTCGTGCACACCAGTCCGTATTGTGTCGTTACCTTAAAACCCAAGGACGACCTACTTCTAACAACTTTTTACGAAAATTAAATGCAGATTGACATGACACATTTTTTTTGTCATTTTAAAACTGGCCCTTATGGTTTCCTTTCTTTTGATAACAAACACAGCAAAGTATTCAATTTATTTTATTTAGGAATATTTGATGTTGCCTTTTGGCATTGGAAACGTCAAAATTTATATTTATTTAATACGTTTTGTTTTAAACTTAAATTAATTGTAACACCTTTGTTCAAGACTATTATACATGATACTGTATTAATTTCTTTAATATCAATGTTCTATTTAAAAATACATTGGAAACGTCAAAATTTATATTAATTAAATACGTTATGTTTTAAACTTAAATTAGTTATAACACCTTTGCTCAAGTCTATTCTTCATGATACTGTTTTTAAATCTTTGATATCAATGTTCTATTAAAAGATATAATCATTTAAAGTTCATAGGCAGATTGTCAAAAGTGACGCGTGATTCTTCTTAAAGTTAGACATGGCTTCTGGGATCTATTGTTTCAAGGCAACATTTGTGCAGAGTTTTAATTTTTTACACCAAAACTACTAATAGTAAAAATATGAGACACCCAAAAGGCACCAGATCTCATTAGCCCCCACATATTAAAAAAAATATATAACAAACACTAGCACGGTTCAGGCTGTAGGCGATTACAAAAGTTACTCGATGCTCGTGATGAATCTATAGATAGATAGATATATAGATATATAGTGAATCTAATCGTTTAGTATATAGGACTAGCGAATGCTCAGCTAGTTCCCTATGCCTCCGGCGTCAGTGAAATATTAACATTTGATATCTAATTTCATTTCTGCAAGACAAGTTTTGTCGAATTCTTTCATTTAATACCAAACACGGTGTACTTCCGTCAACTAATTGTAAAAATCAAATGCAGATCAACTTGGCAATTTTTGTCACTTCTGCACATCAGCCCTCAACAAGATATTTAATTTGATACCAAACATGACATACTTCTTACAACTTTTTTAGAAAACAAAAACCAATCGACATAGATCATTTTTGTCAATTTTCTACGCGAGCCCTCGCCGAGACCTTTTATTAAATACCAAACACAACATATTTCTGACAACTTTTTGCAAAAAACAAAAGCCGATTTGCATAGATCATTTTTTTAATTCTGCTCGCCAGTCCTCATCGAGAAATTTCTTTAAATACTGTACACGAGATACTTCTGACAATTTTCTGCAAAAAACAAAAGCCGATCGACATGGAATATTTTTGTCAAATTTTCATTTTAGCTCTCAACGAGACCTTTTATTAAATACCAAACACGACATACTTTTATTAACTTTTTGCATCTATTCCTAAACATAAACCTAAACATAAGTTTGGAGTTTGCATACTTCACGTTTAACGCATGCACTATGAAGCACAGTGTGAATGTTTTCATTTTGATACATGGAGTTAAACTTTCCTAATCTTAAACGCAATTGTAAACCTCAAAACTAAACACTTAAGTGAATGCACCTTTAGGGTTTCAGTTTAAATTTGGCGCAAGAAAATGACCGTTACACTAATGCAGTCTATTATTCCCCCACTTCTTTTTTCCAATCAACCGAGTTTCATTCCAACAATCTTGGCCTCAGACTTGTTTTATTTTATTATATTTGTAATATGTTTAGTTTTTATGAATATAATTAAGTGAAAGTATGTGAATATTGAATTTATTTTATATTTTTATATAAATAAGTTGAACAATATGAAATTATTTTTATAATATTTTATTAAGTATTTTCATTAAATATGATCACCATAATGAGACCCCATACCCGGTCACAGTCAATTTTTTAACTATAAATTGTACGAAATGAAGAACCAAAAATACACTAAAGCAATTACAACAATCTACACACAAAACAAAATATAATCAAATGTCGGTAACACAAGTACCTAGAGTACCATCATAATAAATGACTACTAATTTTATTCCGTGAAAGATAATTTTGATTGTAATATCGTAGTTTTTTCATTAATGATATTTTATTTTATTTTTAGTCAGATTGAAAATGAAATGTAAATATAGTAATAATAAAATCATCTGAAATAATTGCGTAATTTTAATTCTAATTTCCTAGATATTTAAACAGTTAAAAATTTCGTAGGTAACTAACTTCACGCGTTTGACAAGCAGCCGAACACGCGAATATCAGTGGCATTTAAACAACCTAATCTAACCTCTCTACGTCCGACTTGCTACACCGACGAAGGGCTTATATTAATTTTTAAAAAATCTAAAGCTAACCTGACCTAACTGATCGTATACAGACAGAGATTTTACATAAATTTAAAAAGAACTACCCTAAAATTAATCTGACATAACTGAGTGTATGATAATGGCGGTAAAACCCGTACCTATTGATATTCGCTGGAATTGAGAATGCGCGAGTATAATGTGCGCTCTGCCTTACGTTTGAAGATAGTTACGTACCAGTTAGTAAACGTCAATCGTTTCTTGTATGTTTTTAATAAACCACAGATCAGTTGTATAGGGCACGAGACCAGCACCGTCAACTTTGCCCAAGCCTCTCATATCATTTCACAGCATTCCAGTGGCAGAAATTTAAATAAAAGTCAAAATATACTCTTCCAGCGAAAACAAGTTGTATTTATACAGATTTAAAGATCACTGACATTGTTATATTATTTTACGTTTAATAAATAATTTAAAACTTACTAATAAAATTAGTTTTCGAATGTCGATCTTGTCCATCTTATCTCACTTCAGACCATTCTATGATTGTTTCATTTCACATCATTCCATGTTTGCCTTATTTTATACCAATCCAGGCGGAAGAGAAAAAGTGGCGGCAAAAATTTAAATCGACGGCATTGGCGGGTTTTGTATTCATTCCATTCTACGATCTCTATGTGTGGTTTATCCATTGCGCTCTTTTAGTGTTTCTCGTATTAGTTATTTGTTGTTGTCGATTTTAACAATAAAATAACAAACTCAACAACAATAACAAAATCAACAACAACAAATACTGACACGAGAGACACTAAAAGGGCGCAATGGATAAACCACACATAGAGATCGCAGGGGCAGATTGGAATGAACACAAAACTCGGCAATGCCGTCGATTTAAATTTCCGCCACTTCTTCTCTTCCGCTTGGAATAGTGTGAACTGAGACAATCATAGCATGATGTGAAATGAGCTGAGAGGCTTTGGCATAGGTCGACGGTGCTGCTCTCGTGCCCTATTTATTTTTTACGTTTAAATAATGACACATTGTCAACATATAAATATAAAGATTTTCAAATTTTCTACAGATCTGTATAATTACGTTTATTTATGTAACTTCTAGCTAAAATAAATATATTAATTATAATAGTTTTTCATATCGTTTAGGCTGAGAAATTTCGATAAAACAGATGAGTTCATAAAATTTGACATATGACGTCAAATTTGCTGTAAGTTTAAAAGATAAAATAAGTAAATATAAAGTATTTTTCCTGTAAAATTAAAACAGGTGGAAGAAATATATAAGGAATATATTTGCATGCATCAAGGTTAAGTTCGATTCCGGTTTTAGTAACGCCAAAAATAATTGTTTTTTTGGTCATACAAATTTTATGAAGGAAATGTTAGGTATGAAATGAATTAAAAATATTGTGAACTGCAATACCTAATTTTAAAACTACAAATTGAATGTACTGAAAAACATAGAATTTATTATTAGTGGCGGGAGGTTATGTATTGGACACATACCTGTAATTCTACCCTTGCCATTATTTTTTTTATCTGAACGCTACTTCGAGTCTTTACTAATAAAAAATTAAGTCATTTTGAAATGACAAATCGCTACCAAAGACCGTTTTAATCTTGTTTTGGCTAAACTAATATCACTGGTAATCAAATAACCTAAGCTAATATTATTGATACGTTCAACTTGATGTATAGACAGAGGGTATATAGATTAAAAAAATCTACCTTTAAACTAACCTGACTTAACTGTGTGTAATACAGACAGAGGGATTATATTTTAAATGAATTGTCACAAAATGATAGTGGCGATAGAATCCAGCCATTTTATATTCACTGGAATTATGCATAGCGCACGCACAACCTTAGTCATGAAGATAGTTACCTACCGTACAGGAAATTTAAACCAAAGAAATATTTATAATAAAACGGTCGCATAAATAAAGTAATTTTTATAGATTTACTTTTATATTTGTTAGATGATAGTTCAAATTTATTTTAGGAAGATGATTATTTCATTCATTTTATGTACTTTTTAGTCAATTCAAATTTAATAAATATCTGAAACTTAAAAATTCATTTTGACAAACGAATATATTAAAATAATATTTTTTTGGCTAGAGGTACTCAACGCCTTTGGCTAATGTACCGCCATTATTCTTTGGTGGGAAAATTTGAATATTCATTACTGACCATATTTTTTACAAATATTTTATTTGAAAATTGTTAAATAGTTATTGTAACAAAAGCAAAAGACTTTTACAACATGCAACTTTTTTGATGAAATAAAGGGTCGCAATTTAATAAAATCTGTCATTTTAATGTGTTTATTGCTTTCTGTCAGCTGTCAAAAATATTTGAGTTGATAAACGTCAAAATTTTCTTTTTGCATTTTAATTAATTTTGGAATTTAGATTTCTAAAAAAGGTTTGATTCTTGATTGCGAAATGTTTTGCATTCTCGAGTGCAAAAGTGACATTTCGCAATCTAGAATCAAAAATAACAACGTCTTAAACAAATGTTTAATTATAACTTGGATACACAAAATAGGAAAGTAATAAATTATTAAAACATTACAATACATAATAATGACAATAAGTTATACAGCATGAAGCTTCTGGACGGGACGAATTAGTCTCCAGGATTCCCTGTAAATGCTAACGGAAAATTGTCCAAAAGACGTTAGCAAAAGACGATCACTATACAAAAAGAATAATTTGAAATAATGAGATATATCAGCAGTAAAAAAATGACTTACATTATTTAAATATATTGGAATTGTTTCATCTATAAAGGAAGAGCGTTTGGTCGCAGAAGGATTGGGCTAAGTACCTATAACCAAATAAAATATATAACAGCCGCAAAGAGCATTAGTAAGAATTTGATTTACTTTGTTTGAACACTACAAACTTTTCTTGTAGAATTTATAATTCAATATTTGAAAAATTGTTCTTTTAGCTAATGTAGTAACTTTTATATATATATTTTGTCAGAAAAAATTTTAATGAGTAAATATAAACAATAAGTTACAAATAAATATTACCCATGTTTAATAAATTATTTAATAATTCGAAGAAGTATTCTGCCAGTGATGAAAGGGTTGTGCATTCTGTTAAATAATAAATAATTTATTTTTTTATTTAGATTTTAATTTCATGTATTTACCATTCTTATTAAACTTTGTCTATAATATTAAAGTTTTTCCAATAGCAGGAAAATCGTCAGCGAATAGGTTTAAAAGTTCGGTTCCAAAATATTCAATATCGCTTCTCAGTTGAGATTATTGTTGACAAGTATTTAAGAAAGACAATCTGGTGAAACTCCTGTCCTTTACATATAAAGACTAATATAATTGAGGAAGATTAGTTTCTTTTAATTGTTACCGTCATTTTACAGTGGATTCATTGTCTGACATCAACATATAAAATACTATATTTCATTTATCATTTGAATTAAAATATGCCATATGCTTCGATTAAAATTGAATCATTTTTTTGTTATTGAAATGAATGAAATATTTAACGAAGAAAAATTCAAGTTGTGGATTTTATCCCATCGATCCAGTTTTCTGTTTTTAAAAAGGAACATTATTAATTTATATGAAATATGTAAACATTCAAACACTTTTTTTATAAAAAAAAATGTTCGCCTCAGTTGAAAAAACTTCGGTATAACGATTTCACATATGTAATTGTCCAAATATTGGTATACTTGTATCCCATATTTATTATATTCGACATAGTTTACAGCCATAATGCAGTGTAGATTTCAGTTATTATTATCTAAAAATATGAAATACAAAAATTATATTTCCCAGAACTTGATAATAACATACCATATTATATCGATGTGAATCAAATGAAATTATTTTGTTATTTGTGTATCTTTATTATATAGTATGAATTTAACTTTTAATTAGATACAAAAGTTTATCAAATCATTCTACATTTTTTTTAAGAAATATAATTTTGAAGAAGGTTTCTGACATTTTATTTTAATTTTTATTAGAAATTATTCGAGTTGCCAGATAATTTTTAATACAAATAAGTTAAATAATTTAAAAATATGAATGTATAATAATAATAATAAAAATTTCATTTATATTTTAGATAATTTATTGAAATATTTTACTCAACTCAACAAAATATTAAAAGAATACGATTTGTTTACTAACTGCAGTTATTATTGTTAAAATTGTACAATCTTTCATATAAAATAAAAAACAAATTTTGATAACCTGGCAACTCGATTTCATACAAACATTCACACAAACATTCATACTTTTGCGGTTTATTACTCTCTTATTTTTCTTTTATTGATCGCTTTGTGGTTTTTATTTATTATAATGTTGTAATATGCTTCATTAGCTTCATACCCACCTGCCGGTTTGTGACGAGTAATTATTATGAAGCTTATTTTTTCTTATTTATTGTTTTAAATTTTTTAACCACGGGCTATTATAATATTGAAGCAAAGCACAGCAAAAATCCCAAATACCACTGGCATAGGGTTTTAAAGTATTATGTAACAAGTCATTGTCTTGCCAAGTCTACCAAGGAATTATAGATAATATGGTACACATTATGTACATAAAAATGTAATTTAAAACAAAAAAATATAAATTAAATGTACTCTTACCAAATAAATTGCAGTTAATATTTGTACTTTTGTAGTTTTTTAAAAATGAAAATAATGTTACTCAAAATCATACAACAGTGACAATGACTTAATTATATACCACTTCAAAACCCACCAGCAGTAGTTGGAATTTTTACCATACTTTGCGGTTTTGTAGTAGTATGTAATATATTGCCAAAAAAATGTGTATTTATATTCTGTTGCATGAATTTTGAGGTACAATGGTAGACTGGCCTGCCGACATGTTGCGATTTATTATATACTTTTGTTTAACATCACATTTCTAATACATATTATAGAGAGACGGAACATCTTTTAACTTAAGCCTGGTATTAGATAGTTTTCGTATAACGTCTTTATTTTTAGATAGTATTAATTAAAAATTATTGACAGCAGTATTGTTTAAGCGCTATAACATTTTTTATTGTCGATGAAAAATATTAATGCTAACTAATGACTGTTGTATTATAATAAAAAAATTTTGCTTAATCAATCTTTTAGTAGTAGTAGAAGGAAATAAGCATTTAAATATAATTTTATTATAATTGTAATTTAATGTATAAAATTAAAATTCTTTTTTTTATATTTACATATAAAATAGGTTTTAATTTAACTATTAAATGTAGGGACCTTTTTATCATTAAATAAAATTTTTAATGTATATTATTGAAAATATTGGTAAAACATACAATAAACCAGGATATAGCCGCTATATAAATTTTTTCTAATACTTAACCATTGCTTGATACTTTTTATTTTATTTATGTTTTTCATTGTTAATATTATTTTATTAACTTTTATGTAAAGAATAGTTTTATTTATAATTGTCTTTTATAATTCTTTTTATTGTATTTTCATTTTGGCAAGGTCCGTAAAATATGTAAAAGGAGCAATGGTATTATCAGACTTAAGTTCTTTTTTATTACATTGTACAATATTTTACGAACCACTTTTAATGTTGGAATAATATTTAATACTTATATCAATTACATTTTTTAAATATATTGCATATATTATTTAACAAATCAAATTTTACCATCATAACATTTTTTATTATTTATTTTCTTTTCATTTATATTTTAAATTCTTTCTTATTCCTTTTTATATTATTAAGTATTTCTAAATCACATTTTTAAATCATAATTATTGCTTCAACATGCTTTTATTTTATATTTTAAATTTATCATTATTGCTTTCTTATATTTTTATTTTATATTTCATATACACCATCAATAATCCTTTTTATAATATTACATGTTTTTCCGATATTTAAAAAATTTTAAATTTAAAAATTTAAGGTTTTAATGAGCTTCATATGCCTAATTTAACCAGCCAGTATGTGGCGAATAATTTTGATAAAGTTTATTTTTTAATGTATTTAATGTCTCTTATATTTATTTATTAAATCACAGGCTATAATACTAAATCAAAGTACAGCAAAAATTTAAATACCACTGGTATTGGGTTTTAATGCATTATGTCCAAGCTATTGTTTTGCCATCTACCAAAGTAATTATAAATTATATGATATAAATATTATATGTACATAAAAAGGTATTTTTACCAAAAAATTTATGTTCAAATAAATTGTAGTTAATATTTGCACTTTTATAATTTTATGAATATCAAAACATTATTTCTCAAATTCATGCAACAGTCACAATGACTTGGAACATAACACATTAAAACCTTCAATGGTACTTGAAATTTTTACCATACTTGAGGGTTTTGTAGTATAATGCCAAAAACATACATTTTGAGATACAATGGTAGAATGGCCTGCTTGTCTGTTATCATTTATTATATACTTTTGTATATTAAATGTTTTTAAATTTTACATTCATTCATTAATTATTAAATAGATTGCAATTTTTTATATGTATTTGCTAGATTTATTTAGTTTTAGTAAATTTTATTTCAATGTCTTTGACTTCAAACATTAAATATTTTTTTTATATAGTTTTAAAATTAATTATAATGAAATTTATATATTATTGATATTTTGTTCATAATTTTGCAATAAGTTACGAAATGACTATGACATTGTAAATAAAACAATTTTTTATCATGATATCTACTTGTTAAATTTAAATTTTTTCTAAATACTCCACTTGTTCACAATTCAAATCTTTATTTTTAATATTTGAATCTGATAAGGTTTTTAATAACCTTGCTACGATACTGCATAATGTTCATCATGTGAAAAGATTGGTATAATACTTGCACTTTAAGTTAAATTTTTTGAAAATTTGTTTATGAAGTGCTCTATGTTATAATGTTTTTAAATTTTTAAATAATGTTTATAAATATGTACTTCATATAATATTGTTATCTGATATAATTTTTATACTGATTAATATTTAATTGAAATTATTTCATTATGATTTTAATATCTTGTTTAGTTTAAAATTTCTTTAAATACCACATTCGTGGTTATTCTTTCTTTAGAATTTTCGTTAATATTTGATTCCGGTAATTTAATTTTTAAGTTTTTAGATGATCGTACTCTTGACATTGCAACATATAATTGGCCATGAGTGAAAACTGGATTTTCTAAATTAATTCCAACAAAATTAAACGTTTGACCTTGTGGTTTATTAATTGTCATTGAAAATGCTAATCGAATTGGAAATTGGCGACCTTTTAAACTGAATGGTAAATTTTTATCGGTAATTAAATCAAATCTTGGTAGATAGAGTCGGGTACCTGCACTTTGCCCGGTTAATACTTTTACATCAAGGTAATTAGTTTTCATATCTTTTATAATAAATCTTGTACCGTTACATAGCCCACGTTTTGAATTCATGTTTCTTAGTAACATTACTATTGCCCCCACTTTTCACGTTAATTTATGAGGAGGCATTCCGGTTGGTGTTAACGCATTTAATAATTCTGTTGGATAACTAATTTTATTTTTAACAAAAATCAGCACTGGAATATATTTTTGATTCTCCTACGATTTTATTTAATACTTGTTCATTTATTACCATTGTACAGTCATTTGTTGGTGCTAAAATGACGCGGTCTGTAAATTTGTGTATATCGTTTGGCTCTATTTCATTATCTCCCAAAATATCATTAGCTAATGACGTTTGTGATACACAGTGTGCAGGAATTTTGACAACTTCAGTTAAACCATTGCCGATTTTTAGTAAATACTAAATTCTTTTTCGTCCCTATTTACACGCATGTTTTGTTTTAAAGAAAATTTTTGAAAGAGTTGCCATAAGTGACTTGTTATTACACAAGTTTCTATTATTGTGGTACGATGATTTGTATAATTTACTACCGGTAAACATTGTCTGAAATCACCACCTAATACTATAACTTTCCCGCTAAATGGTGCAGTATTGTTCATTAAATCTTTTAAAATTAAATCTATTGCATTTAACGCGTGTTTCGGTATCATTGTTACTTCGTCACAGATGATTACACTTGCATCTTTTATTAGTTTGCCTGCATTACTATTCGCTTTAACTTTACGTACGCAGCCGTCATTTACAGGTACTGGTAACTTTAAAACCGAATGTATAGTTTGTCCACCTTTTAATAAAGTAGCCGCTATTCCGGTCCACGTCACGGCTATTACCTTAATATTTTGACCTTTTAAAATACCGATGAGGGTATTATATAAAAATGTCTTTCCTGTACCACAAGGACCGTCTACAAAGAAATATCTATTTTTGCTATTACTATCTGATACGGCATGTAAAATTAAATCTAAAATTTCTCTTTGATCATTATTAAACAACGCTACATTTTGCTCTCCCTCTAATTTCTCTGCTGCAGTATCAATCAAATCGTTTTCATTTTCATCTACGTCATCTGACAGCGGTAAACCGAAATCTCTTAATGTGAATCTATGTATTTCTAATATTTCTTGAATTTTTCTTAAACATTTATTTTGCGCTACTTTTTCGGAATTGTGCAATAAATATTCCTCTATCAAATACTCTTTAAATTTTTCCCACAAAGCTACGGCATTGGTGGACGTGTGGAAACAAATTAAATATGCAAATAATTCTCTTAATTGTCTCGGAAATTTATTTATCACTGCCTCACCTAAACAATATTTGCATTCTTTATCATTTGCTAAAAGACCTAATGCGCGGGCAGCTTCTTGGTATGTGTTATACAACTTACCATCTACGGTACGCAAGTCTTCGAAACTTGTAGCCCCTTTCGCGTGTACTAATATTAAACGTAGATGGAACCTTTCTATATCTCTGGGACTGACGGAAATCATTCGGCCTATTAATGGTTTTGACTCGCGTTGCCTAGCCTTCCAAGCGTTAATAACAAATACACAATATTTTGGAATTTGCATATAAACATACTGCCGAGCATTTACATCTGTGCTATTTAGAATAAACCACGCAGTTAAAGTTGTATTTTTTTTTCGCCCGTTCTGCTGCTTTTTTCTCTTGCCCATTAACGAAAAATACCGCCTGTTGGTATTTCAAATGAACAGCTAACTCAAATATTGTATGTGATTTATCGTGTAAGGGATATTCCAGTAGTCTCCAACAACATTCTGGCGCAGAAACATACCTCGCATCTAAATAACCGTTAATTTCATCCCATTGAATTACTTTATCTTTATCTGGTTGACCTAATTTAATACTTGCGCAGTCATGACCCTTACACAGATAATCGCAAATATATTTAACACTTCTAACCGAAGAGCATATTTCGATATTAATATGAGCTTTATACTTTTTTAGCAAATATGGATTGTAAGGTACTATCCATCTGTTATCTACTGTATATTTATTAAACCGTTTTTCCAGAGAATATATATCTTTGCATTATTATCTGGCCGTTTGTAAAGAGGATAACCGTTAATATTTTCGTGTGTTTCATTTCGAAATTCTTTAGGGTATCTTTTTGTGCATTTATTTTCATTCATGCAAGGTGAATATTTATTTAATATACCGCAGGGACCGTGAATCATGTGCGTTCGAACTAATTGATACAAGTCTGGTTCACCGTCTTCATCTGGAATTTCGGCGCTTACAATTTCTTCTATTTCATCTTTGTAACGAATTTTACTTTCGCTATCTAATGTCAACAACAAATGTATATGTGGTAACCCACGTTTTTGGAATTCTATTACAAAAATAAAGGCTACGACTTTTCCAAAAATATCATCGTGAAGAATTTCATTCATTATACTTTTAATTTTTCCGTTGAAAACTCGCGCTACTATATCTAGCCGATCTGCAGAACTTTGACCTTCGCGTAACTGTTCAACTATTTCTGGCCATTTTGAATTACACGTTACTGTTATGAACCAATTAGTTCGGCCGAATTCTCTAACAATTGACATAGAGTTCTGATACATTTTTAACATAAAACGACTGCCACCTTGGAATGTGGATGGTAAAATAACCATTGTGCCCGCCTTACCGCCCTCATTATCTGCTAAATTATTTACATGGTCCATTAACCCATTATACAGCTTTACTCTGAGGGTAGGCTGATTTAATCTAATATAAGTCAATCTTTCAGCCTCGACTTTCAATGTACTGCTGAGTTAGCTTTCCGGCTTCTAAACACGGATTAAATGTATCTCTAACTGCTAATCTTTTCATGTAAAATTGTAGCATGCTTTGTTTATTAATACCGTCGGCATGCTTTAGGTTCATGTTCCAGCCACATTCACCGCGAGAAAAAATATGGGATATGTCATGGGGTCGCAGTTTTCGCTGAATTGATTAATTCTAACAGAACCGCCTGCTCTTAGGTAAACACAAATGTCTCTATCTATTGGTGGCTCTCCGTCATTTGATGTAAAAACTACGGCCACTTCATTACATGTTGGTACATTATACCTACGCTTATCTTTTCGTCTGTCACTAACTATCCACAAATTAATTTCTGGCACTGACTGATTATTAATTTTTGTCCTAGCTATTTCTCTTTGCTCTACTTCTTTTAACATCATGTACGCTTCAGAATACGGATTAATTTCTCTAATAATATCATCTAACTGTCCGCGTTATTCTTGATCATTAGACTTTTTATGTATTCCGGAAACTCGCCTAATTGATCTGCGTTTAACTTGCCTGTACGGCAGCAGTGTGTGCCGTCCGAGGGCTTCTCATACGCGAAGTTTTTGGATGAACAGTAAGTGCACAGTGCAGACATTGGACCCAACGAATGCGGTTCAATTTACATTCCTATACCTTTGCTAGCTAATCTAACTTTATCATTAACTTTATTTTTGCTTGCCTTTATTTTATTTTTATTTATTACATTATTTTTTAACAAACGCTCTTCTTTCTGTTCCGGTGTTTCTGTTTCAACTACTTTTTTAAAATTATCTTTTAACATATTTAAACGCCGTTCTTTATGATCAGGGGTTTCTATTTCTATAGATTTTTAAAATTAATTTTTATCTTATTTAAACGATTTTCTCTTTGTTCTGGTGTTTCTGTTTCAGTTGTATTTTTAAAATTATTTTTTAACCTATTTAAACGATTTTTTCTCTGTTCGGGTGTCTCTGTTTCAATTGTATTTCTAAAATTATTTTTTAACTTATTTAAACGTTCTTCTTTTTATTCATGTGTTTCTATTTGAATCATATTTTGAAAATTATCTTTTAATCTATTTAAGCGATTTGCTTTTTGTTCAGGTGTTTCATTTTTAATGTATTCTTTGAAATTAAATTTTAATTTATTTAACCTATTTGTTTGTTGATCAAGTGTTTTATTAGCTAAAATTTTTAATTTATTTTCTGTATTTAATTTTAGACGTTTGGACCGTTCTTCAGCTGTTTCATTCTCTTTACGCTTTAAATGATTTTCTCTTAATTTCTGCTGTCGTGTTATCGGAAATAATATTAAATTACGTGTTCGAAACATATTTAAAGTATGTGACCTAAGCTTATTGATATCATAATTTCCCTGTTCCGGATTGCGGTTAAATATGATACTCGTACAAAACGCAATTGCAAACAACCCACAATCAAAAGTGTTGGTCTGCTGTTGAACCCGGACAAATTTAACTGTTGGTCTATAAGGAAACAGTCTTTCTAAATATAAACTGGCATTTGAATTTAAACATTGAGAATTCATGCTGTCATAAATAATAATCTCTGAACCGTCATAGTACGCGGTGAACCAATGACCAATACTACCAATATTTGCACCTGGTACGAATAAAATTTGTAAGTATTTAGTTCCTTGTTGAACTGGAATGATACGGTCCGGAGCATTTACATATACTGTAGGCTGAGGGTTGAACTCAGTCATAGAACGGACTAAAGAAAAGAAAAAGTCTATGTGTACGTCTTCTAAGTACCCTGCAGGATTTAGCAACGTGTTAATATTCTGGTCTAATAACTAAATCTGATAGTTTACTGTCCTAATTCCTACATTAGCCGTTTGATTACTTGTATGTACATTATTGATATTATTGTCCGCTACTGAAATGACAGATATACTCCTACAACCAGATTGAACCTGACTATTAATAAATTTTTCTTCTATATTTCCCGTATTATAATTTTTATTATTTTTTGCCGCATTTTCTCGTTGTTTTGCTTGCGCTTAAGACGTTTAATTCTATCTTTACTTGGCATTTTGTTATGTACTTTAAAATTATACAAAACGTTCTTTTCAATATTTATAATTACTAATAATTACGTCAGGCCTTCGATTATAAGTCGATCAGGTTCTTTTCTGTTAGGATAATGGAATCTTGCACTCTTTCTCTTACTCTGCTGCAGTCAAGATGTAAACCTATAGTAAAATTAATATTTAAAATATATGTGTAAAGAGAATATACTCTCTTTAAAATTCAGCGCGCTTGATATGCTCCGCGCGCGCATCTATGACATCTGCTAGATGTCGAGATCGAACAGAGTCAACCACAGTGAGATAGAGATAGAAAGAAAACAATTTCAAGCACATTGTAGAAAAAGCATAGGTTAGAATAAAATCTATGAAAATAATTGTTTTAAACAAAGTCGTGAAAGAGAGATGAATAACTGACCTTAATTGTCGTTTCTCTTATTTACAGGTAATTTGTAAATTTTGTATATATTGTAAATATTAATTTCAGGTATAATATAAAACTCTTATTTACAGAGAAACTAATTTGGTTTATTTATTCGTACAATCCCGACTTCCAATCCAAAGAACATTATATATGCATAGCATTATATAAAATTAATACGAAATAAATTGGTATTTGTATTATTAGATTGCTAAATTACTAAATACTGTAAACTATGTACAATGTTTAGGCCGTGAAACTGCTCTCGTCATAATCGAGCGGCAATTACACAACGTGAAATATATATTATAATAGTGTAATGATTATAAATTTAAAGTAAATTACTTATAATTAAATAGAAGATTTTTAAAATTTTAAAAATTGTAGGTTGGTCTAACTTGCAATTACCTATAACACGCGGCCCGCCAGAGACGATGAAATACCCGCCTAAATATTTTTGTAATTAGTGCAATAAATAATTTAGCATAT
This sequence comes from Stenolophus ochropezus, assembly GCA_035578165.1. Classification (NCBI taxonomy): domain Eukaryota; kingdom Metazoa; phylum Arthropoda; class Insecta; order Coleoptera; family Carabidae; genus Stenolophus; species Stenolophus ochropezus. The sequence goes on along the minus strand of JAQOWZ010000077.1, from coordinate 652,608 downwards.
TTTGGAGCATACTTCAGTTAAATAAAAATAATGGAGACACATCCTTTGTAGGTTTACGGAAAACAGGTAAAAAACTACTGGCGCCGGGTAAACAAGAAGACATAGAATGTAATAAGAAATAAAATAATATAAAAAAACAATGAAATCACAAATTAAAATTTCTATTAGCTTGGTTACAAATGACATTTTTGTAGTCGTAAATTGCGAACTTGCAAGTTGATTTTTCGAGTGTTGTAAAAGATATAAAATATTTTTCACCTTAGATTTGAATCTAACGGCACACTAAACGGGATTTATTTTATTGTGACTACTGCAGGTCAGATCAAAGATAATGAATATTAATTCGCAATATAAATATATTGTAACAAAGCACAATAAATGAAATTACTCTACACACAGGTGAAGAAGCAATATTCTTGATAATCAAATTTTGTTTTCTATGGTGTCCCTGATCTCAAATTAGTATTTCCGAAATGTCGGTAAATGAGAAATTATTAATACCGAAGGCGTACAATACTGATAAATACAAAAATTAAGTTATTAAAAATTCAAAACTAATAAATTTTAAATAATAATTTATTCACAATGTTATAACACAAATATACTTTTAATTTAAATGAGAATTTCCCTTTAAAACGAAATAAACGGGTTAAATACAATAACGAAATAATAATAGTGTGTGTCACAGATGCAATGTTTGTTGTTCGAATCTCTAACTTCCATTTTAATTTATCATAAGATAAGGGCGAACTTTTCAGCGAAAACTGATACTGTGGCATTAGTGCTTATATTCCAAATGCAACCGTTTTCAAATGGTTGCAACATAAACTTCTTCACTGATTCATACTAATAACGTAATAACATAATAACTGTTAATAAAATATAACGTATTGGTAGAGATTAATTTCACTAAAATGTATACTTACATGAAATACATTCAAAATTTGTGTACAATCATTCATATTGTATTTTTGTTAAAATAAACTGCAACTATTGTTCATTGTACTTGCATTATTATTATTATTTTTCGCATTCATAGCTGTAAAATGAAAATTACAAATTAAAAAAAAACATAAGAGAAAGGTCTTTATTGCAATTACTGTAATTTAATAAAATCCACTAATATGTGTATTAGTGGATTTTATTAGATGATTGCAACTCCAATAAAGACTTTCTTCATATTAACAACCAGTCGATAAACCAATCCTGCATTAAAAACATGTTTATCATAAAACGTATTTTATTAAATTTATTTTAAATTCTACTTCGTTCGTTTGATTGTAATTATTTTTTAATAAAAATAAAAATAGTACATCCCCGCCAGCTTGTATTATTTTTTTCATAATAAAGATATTTTAGGACAACACAATCTGTTACGTACATACATTCATTCGGAGTTAAAATATATCTTATGCTACTTACAGGTTTTGTTAACAGATTGCAGGAAATTAATATCACGTATTGTTTGTCTAGTATTGTGAACGATTTTAGCTTTAGAATTGAAAATATCCGATAGTCAGTTATCCTACTTAATTGTTGATTTTAAGTCAAAATCTTCTAATGATATTATGTAGTTTTTTTATTATCATTAGTTAATTTTTTATTGCGTCTCTAATTTAAAATGAAGTACAGTACTCAGGGCAGTACTAAAAAACACCTATAATAAATAACTTGTTATTCAATATAATAGGAATTTATTTGTCACTTACTATTTCTAATACGTATGCAAAGTATATTCTAGCTTATAATTATAGGTGTACTTGTCATTTTGCAAATACAATAAACAACAATGTGCTGGCAAGACTTTTAAGTAAATTATGAAGGTCTGACACATAGCATGTTTTGACAAATGATTTAATTTCTTCGAACTTGTCGTTCACTTAATAAAATAGAGGGGTGAAACGCATATGAATCAAAATAAGAACACCTGCTCAAAAAATGCGCGTTATTTGAATTATTCCTATAACTATCTTGTATATAAAGAACAGAATATCAATAATTGAATTATTTCGTGAAAAATAATGTTTCTGCTTTTGCGGGAATAATAAATTGTACTCTTTCGTCTTTCATATTCTTTAGTACTACTTATTTCCAATTTTTTGTATATTTCTTTCCTTTTTATATCTTCCTCTACATTTCTTATACATATATATTTTATTTTATATTTATTTAAATAATAAATAATAAGTACAAACCAACATATGTTGTGAGTATTTGTATCAAACGTTAAATGTCAGAAAATTTTAATTAAACCATATACAATTTCTACGTTAATAATATATATTTTGCTCAATATTATAAAGTACGAATTTCATAGTTCATTTAATTATATCTTTGTCCATTTTCCAAATTATTGTACTTCAATATTCGTAATTATACTTGTCAGAGTTACTTCATCACACATTTGGCAACATTGACTTTTGACATTGGAAACGTCAAAATTTATATTAATTAAATACGTTAAGTTTTAAACTTAAATTAGTTGTAATACCTTTGCTCAAGTCTATTATTCATGAAATTGTTTTTAAATCTTTGATATCAATGTTCTATTCAAAGATATAATCATTTAAAGTTACATTTAGACATGGCCTCTGAGACCCATTGTTTCCAGGCACAGTTTTAATTTTTTACACGAATACTACTAACGGTAAAAATATGAGACACCCAAAAGGCACCAAATCTCATTAGCCCCCCACATATTAAAAAAAAAATAACAATCACTTGCATGGTTGAGGCTTTAGGTCTTTACAAATGTTACTCGATGCTCGTGATGAATCTATAGATAGATAGATAGATAGATAGATAAAAAAAATAAAGTCAGATTTTACCTATTCTTGATGAATACGTTGTATATTGTAAGCTACATGGGCTGGATTCTAGAATACCTACCAAACTTGAAATAGCAATTTTCTTGTTGCAATGTTTTCAGTTAGTTAAAATATGATAAAGAATTATAAAATTCGGGCGCGAAAGCAAATATTTATATGATTTTTTACAAAAATATAGTCAGATTTTACCGATTCTTGAAATGGATATTTTTGTTAAAACCTTCATATTCATGACTTAAGATCTATCCTATGGATGGTTTTAAGCATTGTACATGCAAAAGTGACCAAAACGTGGTATCAATCACATAATAAACATTCAATTTTCGGGTGTCATTTTAATGAATACGTTGTATATTGTAAGCTACATGAACTGGATTCTAAAATACCTACCACACTTGAAATAGCAATTTTCTTGTTGCAATGTTTTCTTTTAGCTAAAATATGATAAACAATTATAAAATTCGGGCGCGGAAGCAAATATTTATATGATATTTTACAAGAATAAAGTCAGAATTTACCTATTTTTGATGAATACGTTGTATATTGTAAGCTACATGGGCTGTATTCTAGAATACCTGCCACACTTGAAATAGCAATTTTCTTGATGCAATGTTTTCTTTTAGCTAAAATATGATGAAGAATTATAAAATTCGGGCGGGGAAGCAAATATTTATATGATTTTTTACAAAAGTAATGTCAGATTTTACCTATTCTTGAAATGGATATTTTTGTTAAAACATTCATATTCATGCTTTAGGATTTATACTATGGATAATTTTAGCATTGGACATGCAAAAGTGACCAAAACGTGGTACCAATCTGATAATAAACATTCAATTTTCGAGTATCATTTAATGAATACTTTGTATATTGTAAGGTACATGGGCTGGATTCTAGAAAACCTACCCCACTTGAAATAGCAATTTTCTTATTGCAATGTTTTCTTTTAGCTAAAATATGATGAAGAATTATAAAATTCGGGCACAACAGCAAATATTTATATGATTTTTACAAAAACAAAGTCAAATTTTACTTATTCTTTAAATGGATATTTTTGTTAAAACATTCATATTCATGCTTTAGGATCTATACTATGGATGGTTTTAAACATTGGACATGCAAAAGTGACTAAAACGTGGTAACAATCAGATAATAAACATTCAATTTTCGGGTGTCATTTTAATCAATACGTTTTATACTGTAAACTACATGAGCTGGATTCTAGAATACCTACCCCATTTGAAATAGCAATTTTCTTGTTGCAATGTTTTCTTTTAGCTAAAATATGATAAAGAATTATAAAATTCGGGCGCGGAAGCAAATATTTATATGATTTTTTACAAAAAAGATGTCAGATTTTACATATACTTGATGAATACGTTGTATATTATAAACTACATGAGCTGGATTCTAGAATACCTACCCTACTTGAAATAGCAATTTTCTTGTTGCAATGTTTTCTTTTAGCTAAAATATGATAAACAATTATAAAATTCGGGCGCGGAAGCAAATATTTATATGATATTTTACAAGAATAAAGTCAGAATTTACCTATTTTTGATGAATACGTTGTATATTGTAAGCTACATGGGCTGTATTCTAGAATACCTGCCACACTTGAAATAGCAATTTTCTTGATGCAATGTTTTCTTTTAGCTAAAATATGATGAAGAATTATAAAATTCGGGCGGGGAAGCAAATATTTATATGATTTTTTACAAAAGTAATGTCAGATTTTACCTATTCTTGAAATGGATATTTTTGTTAAAACATTCATATTCATGCTTTAGGATTTATACTATGGATAATTTTAGCATTGGACATGCAAAAGTGACCAAAACGTGGTACCAATCTGATAATAAACATTCAATTTTCGAGTATCATTTAATGAATACTTTGTATATTGTAAGGTACATGGGCTGGATTCTAGAAAACCTACCCCACTTGAAATAGCAATTTTCTTATTGCAATGTTTTCTTTTAGCTAAAATATGATGAAGAATTATAAAATTCGGGCACAACAGCAAATATTTATATGATTTTTACAAAAACAAAGTCAAATTTTACTTATTCTTTAAATGGATATTTTTGTTAAAACATTCATATTCATGCTTTAGGATCTATACTATGGATGGTTTTAAACATTGGACATGCAAAAGTGACTAAAACGTGGTAACAATCAGATAATAAACATTCAATTTTCGGGTGTCATTTTAATCAATACGTTTTATACTGTAAACTACATGAGCTGGATTCTAGAATACCTACCCCATTTGAAATAGCAATTTTCTTGTTGCAATGTTTTCTTTTAGCTAAAATATGATAAAGAATTATAAAATTCGGGCGCGGAAGCAAATATTTATATGATTTTTTACAAAAAAGATGTCAGATTTTACATATACTTGATGAATACGTTGTATATTATAAACTACATGAGCTGGATTCTAGAATACCTACCCTACTTGAAATAGCAATTTTCTTGTTGCAATGTTTGCTTTTAGCTAAAATATGATGAAGAATTATAAAATTCGGGTGCGGAAGCAAATATTTATCTGGTTTTTTAAAAAATAAAGTCAGATATTACTTATTCTTGATGAATATGTTGTATAATGTAAGCTACATGGGCTGGATTGTAGAATACCTACCACACTTGAAATAGCAATTTTCTTGTTGCAATGTTTTCATTTAGCTAAAATATGATAAATAATTATAAAATTCGGGCGCGGAAGCAAATATTTATATGATTTTTTACAAAAATAAAGTCAGATTTTACCTATTCTTGAAGAATACGTTGTATATTGTAAGCTACATAAGCTTGATTTTAGAATAACTAACATACTTGAAATACCAATTTTCTTAATGCAATGTTTTCTTTTAGCTAAAACATGATGAAGAATTATAAAATTCGGGCGCGGAAGCAAATATTTATATGATTGCTTACAAAAATAAAGTCAGATTTTAACTATTCTTCAAATTGATATTTTTGTTAAAACATTTATAATCATGCTTTAGGATCTATACTATGGATGGTTTTAAGCATTGGACATGCAAAAGTGACCAAAACGTGGTACCAATCAGATAATAAACATTAAATTTTCGGGTGTCATTTTAATGAATACGTTGTATATTGTGAGCTACATGGGCTGGATTCTAGAATACCTACCACACTTGAAATAGCAATTTTTGTTTTTGCAATGTTTTCTTTTAGCTAAGATATGACGAAAAATTATAAAATTCGGGCGCGGAAGCAAATATTTATATGATTTTTTACAAAAATAAAGTCAGATTTTACCCTTTCTTGATGAATACGTTGTATATTGTAAGCTACATGGGCTGGATTCTAGAATACCTATTACACTTGAAAAAGCAATTTTCTTGTTGCAATGTTTTCTTTTAGCTAAAATATGACGAAGAATTATAAAATTCGGGCGCGGAAGCAAATATTTATATGATGTTTTACAAAAATAAAGTCAGATTTTACCTATTCTTGAAATGGATATTTTTGTTAAAACATTCATATTATTGCTTTAGGATCTATACTATGGATATTTTTAGCATTGGACATGCAAAAGTGACCAAAACTTGGTACCAATCAGATAATGAACATTCAATTTTCGGGTGTCATTTTAAAGAATATAATATAATGGCGTAAGGTGTATCTAACGTGTTAACTTTGACTGGCGATAAAATAGCCCAAAAAACCTGTAAAAGATGTCATAAAACTGCTTTAACGGGGCTAAAATGTGTGAATTGTAGTGTAATAAGTCCTACTAGTTGCGCGAATATTCTAAAATTTCCCATAGTGAGTGACAATATGATAAATTGTTGCAACAGTGTGGAAGTAGAGGATGAAAATGATGAAAACGATCTATCATTAGCCAGTATCGGAAATTCAGACGTTAATTAAGTACATATGCTTAAATGTAAACTATTTTATCTAAAGCAGCTTCTGAAACAAAAGCACTTACTATTAAATGAAAAAGACACATTAAATAAATCACAACAGCTGACAATTAACTTGCTAAAAGACAAAGTCCAAACTAAAAACAACTGCTCAAAAGCAACACCTCCTCCATCTCTCATCGTTTCTGCAGACTTGAAAACAAAAGAAGATAAACAAATTCTTGTACCGACGGTACCGACTTAATCAAGGCCGCAAACAATAAACACAAAAAATGGCGTTAGTAGTGATGTCAAAACGGAAAGTTCTTTGCAAAATAATAACGCTGTCACAGCAAATACAATTCAAAATAATAAATACTGACAACACGGCATCAGCTGACGATGATAATTCTAATTCTTATAAAACAGTATCTAGAAGCAGAAGGAAAATATTTCTGTTTTTGGAAACATGAAAACAAAATCTGACACGGTAATTAACGGATTACCTAAATCTTTTGACCTCCATGTTTTCAGACCTCATCCAAATACACTAGAAGAGGATGTAAAAAAACATTTACTGAGTATTTTTCCCGAAGTAAGAGTCGAGAAACTCAACTGAAAGTATCCTGAGATGTATGCGTCTTTCAAAATTACAATTCATCATGGAAACAAAGAAAAATCCCTAGACCCTTCCATATGGCCCTCAGGAACTTGTGTTAAACCGTGTGTAAATGCACACGATAAAAATACTTTTAGTATTTTCCATATTAATATTCAGTGCCTTAACAATAAAATTGATCAATTATCTATATTTTTGAATTAGTATCCTTTTGATGTTTTTTGCATTTCTGAACATTGGCTAGATATTCTATCAATTCAAAATGTCAATTTGTGTAATTATAAATTAATTTCTTGTTTTTGTAGAGAGTTGAACAAGCATGGAGGTGTGGCAATCTTTTCAAAAATTGACGTAATTTCTGAGTCTTTAGATCTCTCTGAATTCAATGTTGCTTATCATGCAGAGTTTGCTGGCATCAATTTGATTTAGCAGAATGTGTTACTCATTGCTGTTTATAGGTTGTCTTCCTCAGGTATATTTGAAATATTTTACAATAAATTTGAAGAAATTTTAAATAAGTACAGATGTTCAATTAAAAATATAATTGTTGTTGGCGATTTTAACATTGAATTTAGAAATGAATATCATAAATTGGAAGGAATTGATTTTAAAAATCTCATCCAGAGCTTTGGTATCACAGTCACTATTGATAAACCGACAAGAGTTACTGAAACAAGTAGCAGCTGCATTGACAATATTGTGACAAATTTAGAAACTTCAAATTACGAAGTAGGTGTAGTTGATCCCTGTCTTTCTGATCATAATGGTCAAATTATTATTCTAAAAAACATACAGGACGAAGAAAAGAAATGTAAAACTGAAAGACGAAGTTTTTCTCGAAAAAATATTGAAAATTTTAAGTACGCTTTAAATGTAATAAATTTTTATACTATTTTTACGTATTGTTTATCTAATGCTACAGAGCATGCCTTTTCTTTGATGAACTGTTTAGTGTATCTGATTGATATTTATTTTCCAGTTAAAAAAGTATCGAAGGTTTAAAAAGATTCGGTAAATTGATTTGACTGTGCTCTCAAATGTATGAGACAAAAATTGAATACTATCAAAACCTGCTTTGAAAGCACTCAGTGCAAATATTTTTTTGATTTATATAAAAGTAAACTTAGACTATATAGAACTGAAATAAAAAATAAAAAATTAACAGCTTATAGAAATAATGTGTTCCTGTATCTCCTAAGCGGAGCATAGGGCAACCGAACACACCGAGCCGCAGTTCTAACTGCCGTACTGTCGGTTGTTTCATTTGCCAGTGCTACTTCTATTTAAGATGTATAGATGGCAAGTCTATAGCATCCGAGTGTGATACACAAGTAGCTGTACAGCTTATAGTGCTTTCTTAGAATCTTCAACCAATAAGTGTTAAGATAGTTGGCGGTTGATAAACTGTGAACGCAACAAAACTGATAAGAGTAAAATCCATCCTGATTTATCTGCCGATAATTTAAATGACTATATTTGCTCTGTAGCTTCAAATATCATTAACGAAATTTCAAATAACTATTTGAAAGCCGATGATATTTTGGTGACTAATTTTTCGCCTCCGACCTGCGTTTTTAATCTTGATCCTGTTGATATTGTAGAGACATATAATGCCATTAAATCATTGAAAAATTCAAACTGCATTGATAATTACAATAAGAGCAATAATTTGTTAAAAAAACATAATAGATTTCATTTTTGAGCCATTAACGAGTATATTTAATAAATGCATTAAAGAAAGCTCGTGTCCGGACTGTTTCAAAATTTCTAAAGTTATTCCACTTTATAAAAAGACTGATTCATCTAAAGCAGAAAATTACGGACCGATCTCTATAATTTCTACAATTTCTAAAGTGTTCGAGATTATATTAAAAAATAGATTAGTGTCTTACTTTGAAAACAATAGATTGTTTTGTAATAATCAGTTTGGTTTCCGTCGAGATCGCTCTACAATTCAAGCAATTTGGAGAATTATTGAAGATATAGTTGCTAGCCTGGAAGAGGGTCAGTTTACGGCTATCACTCTTTGTGATCTCTCTAAAGCATTTGATTGCGTCTCAGATGATACTCTTCTTGAAAAACTGGAATATTACGGTATACAGGGAGCTGCGCTTTTACTATTTAAATCTTACCTAGAAAATCGTTTTCAGAGTGTTTTTATTGATGGAAAAAAATCAGATTTTAAGAAAGTAATACACGGTGTACCTCAAGGCTCTATTTTAGGCCCACTAATGTTTATTATTTACGTAAATGATTTCAGCAGCTTTTCGCGACCATTAAATAGCGTACTCTTTGTTGATAATACCACGATAACAAGTAAACATAAAGATATAAACATTCTTATCCAAATTACTGATTTGAATCTCTTAAAAGCAGAAGATTCGCTTGCCGCCAATAACTTATTTTTAAACAAGGACAAAACTCAGCAATTAATTATTTCTAGTAATCAGTCTTTTGTTCAAAATAAGTCAGTTTCCCTTTTAGGAATGAAAATTGATGATTCGCTAAATGGAAATTCACACATTGAATTTTTATGCAAACGTTTAGCTAGCTTTATCTTCCTTCTCCGGAGATTAAAATCATTTATTGATAAAGCTACGCTCAGAACAGTTTATTTTGCTCTTTTTCATTCTGTTATTTCATATGGTATAATTTGGTGGGGAAATTTCCCAAATGCACTTAGTATTTAGACTCCAAAATACAGCAATAAGAATCACACATTTTGTAGACCTTAGAATCATGACGCTTCCTTGCCTTTTTATTTATTTCACACTCATTGAAATTCATAAAAACAAAGTTAAGATACCGAATGATGGAGATTGTCACACTTACAATACTCGTTCAGCGTCACTCTTAAGAAAACCTTTTTTAAAACTCCAAAAATCTGTTAAAAACTCGATCAATTTGGATTTGTACAATATTCTTCCTGCAGATATAAAGAACATTGACAGTAAAAAATTCAAGTTTAAAATCAAAGAGTATTTATTACAACACTGTTTTTACTCAACACAAGACTCTAATTTTTCTGAGTTTTGATAAGAAAATACTGAAATATTTTGTTACATTTATTTTAAATACTTTTAATCCTGTTGTTATTTCCACTTTTAATTTGTACTATTTGACTTATACTGACGTAATATAAACACAACTGTGTAACATGGTAAATTGTAAATAAATAAATAAATAAATAAATAAATGAATACGTTGTATATTGTAAGCTACATGGGCTGGATTCTAGAATACCTAACACACTTGAAATAGCAATTTTCTTGTTACAATGTTTTCTTTTAGCTAAAATGTGATGAAGAATTATAAAATTCGGGCGCGGAAGCAAATATTTATATGATTTTTTTTTTTATATATAGTCAGATTTTACTTATTCTTGACAATACGTTGTATATTGTAAGCTACATGGGCTGGATTCTAGAATACCTACCACACTTGAAATAGCAATTTTCTTGTTGCAATGTTTTCTTTTAGCTAAAATATGATAAAGAATTATAAAATTCGGGCGCGGAAGCAAATATGTATATGATTTTTTACAAAAATAAAGTCAGATTTTAACTATTCTTGATGAATACGTTGTATATTGTAAGCTACATGGGCTGGATTCTAGAATACCTACCACATTTGAAATAGCAATTTTCTTGGTGCAATGTTTTCTTTTAGCTAAAATATGATGAAGAATTATAAAATTCCAGCGCGGAAGCAAAAATTTATATGATTTTTTTACAAAAATAAAGTCAGATTTTACCTATACTTGAAATGGATATTTTTGTTAAAACATTCATATTTATGCTTTAGAATCTTTACTATGGATGGTTTTAAGAATTGGACATGCAAAAGTCACCAAAACGTGGTACCAATCAGATAATAAACATTCAATTTTCGGGTGTCATTTTAATGAATATGTTGTATATTGTAAGCTACATGGGGTGGTTTCTAGAATACCTACCACACTTGAAATAGCAATTTTCTTGTTGCAATGTTTTTTTTTAGCTAAAATATAATGAAGAATTATAATATTCGGACGCAAAAGCAATATTTATGATTTTTTACAAAAATAAAGTCAGATTTTACCTATTCTTGATGAATACGTTGTATATTGTGATCTACATGGGCTGGATTCTAGAATACCTACCACACTTGAAATAGCAATTTTCTTGTTGCAGTGTTTTCTTTTAGCTAAAATATGATGAAGAATTATAAAATTCGGGTGCGGAAGCAAATATTTATATGAATTTTTAGAAAAATAATGTCAGATTTTTTCTATTCTAGAAATGGATGTTTTTGTTTAAACATTCATATTCATGCTTTAGGATCTATGCTTTGGATTATTTTAGCATTCGACATGCTAAAGTGACCAAAACGTAGTACAAATCAAATAATAAACATTGAATTTTCGGGTGTTATTTTAGTGAATACGTTGTATATTATAAGCTATATGGGTTGGATTCTAGAATACCTACCACACTTGAAATAGCAATTTTCTTGTTGCAATGCTTTCTTTCAGATAAAATTTGATAAAGAATTATAAAATTCTGCGCGGAAGCAAATATGTATATGATTTTTTACAAAAATAAATTCAGATTTTACCTATTCTTTATGAATACGTTGTATATTGTAAGCTACATGGGCTGGATTCTAGAATACCTACCACACTTGATATAATAATTTTCTTGTTGCAATGTTTTCTTGTATCTAAAATATGATAAAAAATTATAAAATTCGGACGCGGAAGCAAATATTTATATCATTTTTTACAAAAATAAAGTCAAATTTTACCTATTTTTGATGAATACGTTGTATATTGTAAGCTACATGGTTTGGATTCTAGAATACGTACCACACTTGAAATAGCAATTTTCTTGTTGCAATGTTTTCTTTTAGCTAAAATATGATGAAGAATTATAAAATTCGGGCGCAGAAGCAAATATTTATATAATTTTTTACAAAAATAAAGTCAGATTTTACCTATTCTTGAAATGGATATTTTTGTTAAAACATTCATATTCATGCTTTAGGATCTATACTATGGATGGTTTTAGCATTGAACATGCAAAAGTGACCAAAACGTGGGTACCAATCAGATAATAAACATTTAATTTTCGGGTGTTATTTTAATGAATACGTTGTATATTGTAAGCTACATGGGTTGGATTCTAGAATACCTACCACACTTGAAATAGCAATTTTCTTGTTGCGATGTTTTCTTTTAGCTAAAATGTTATGAAGAATTATAAAATTCGGGCGCGGAAGCTAATATTCATATGATTTTTTTACAAAAATAAAGTCAGATTTTACCTATCCTTGAAATGGATATTTTTGTTAAAACATTCATATTTATGCTTTAGAATCTATACTATGGATGGTTTTAAGCATTGGACATGCAAAAGTGACCAAAACGTGGTACCAATCAGATAATAAACATTCAATTTTCGGGTGTCATTTTAATGAATACGTTGTATATTGTAAGCTACATGGGGTGGTTTCTAGAATACCTACCACACTTGAAATAGCAATTTTCTTGTTGCAATGTTTTTTTTTAGCTAAAATATAATGAAGAATTATAATACTCGGACGCAAAAGCAAATATTTATAATTTTTTACAAAAATAAAATCAGATTTTACCTATTCTTGATGAATACGTTGTATATTGTGATCTACATGGGCTGGATTCTAGAATACCTACCACACTTGAAATAGCAATTTTCTTGTTGCAATGTTTTCTTTTAGCTAAAATATGATGAAGAATTATAAAATTCGGGCGCGGAAGCAAATATTTATATGAATTTTTAGAAAAATAATGTCAGATTTTTTTTATTCTAGAAATGGATATTTTTGTTTAAACATTCATATTCATTCATTATTTTAGCATTCGACATGCAAAAGTGACCAAAACGTAGTACCAATCAAATAATAAACATTGAATTTACGGGTGTTATTTTAGTGAATACGTTGTATATTATAAGCTACATGGGTTGGATTCTAGAATACCTACCACACTTGAAATAGCAATTTACTTGTTGCAACGCTTTCTTTTAGATAAAATTTGATAAAGAATTATAAAATTCTGCGCGGAAGCAAATATTTATATGATTTTTAAAAAAAATAAATTCAGATTTTACCTATTCTTGATGAATACGTTGTATATTGTAAGCTACATGGGCTGGATTCTAGAATACTTATTACACTTGAAATAGCAATTTTCTTGTTGCAATGTTTTCTTTTAGGTAAAATATGATAAAAAATTATAAAATTCTGGTGCGGAAGCAAATATTTATATAATTTTTTACAAAAATATAATCAGATTTTACCTATTCTTGATGAATACGTTGATTATTGTAAGCTACAAGGGCTGGATTCTAGAATACCTAACACACTTGAAATAGCAATTTTCTTGTTGCAATGTTTTCTATTAGCTAAAGTACGGTGAAGAATTATAACATTCAGGCGCGGAAGCAAATATTTATACGATTTTTTACAAAGTAAATTCAGATTTTACCTATTCTTGATGAATACGTTGTATATTGTAAGCTGCAATGTTTTCTTTTAGCTAAAATATGATGAAGAATTATAAAATTCGGGCGCGGAAGCTAAAATTTATATGATGTTTTACAAAAATAAAGTCAGATTTTATCTATTCTTGAAATGGATATTTTTGTTAAAACATTCATAATCATGCTTTAGGATCTATACTATGGATGGTTTTAAGCATTGGACATGCAAAAGTGACCAAAACGTGCTATCAATCAAATAATAAACATTCAATTATTGGGTTTCATTTTAATGAATACGTTGTATATTGTAAGCTACATGGGCTGGTTTCTAGAATACCTACCACACTTGAAATAGCAATTTTCTTGTTGCAATGTTTTCTTTTAGATAAAATATGATTAAGAATTATAAAATTCGGGCGCGGAAGCAAATATTTATATGAATTTTTAGAAAAATAATGTCAGATTTTTTCCATTCTAGAAATGGATATTTTTGTTTAAACATTCATATTCATTCATTATTTTAGCATTCGACATGCAAAAGTGACCAAAACGTGGTAGATAATAAACATTTAATTTTCGGGTGTTATTTTAATAAATACGTTGTATATTGTAAGCTAAATGGGTTGGATTCTAGAATACCTACCACACTTGAAATAGCAATTTTCTTGTTGCGATGTTTTCTTTTAGCTAAAATGTTATGAAGAATTATAAAATTCGGGCGCGGAAGCTAATATTCATATGATATTTTTACAAAAATAAAGTCAGATTTTACCTATCCTTGAAATGGATATTTTTGTTAAAACATTCATATTTATGCTTTAGAATATATACTATGGATGGTTTTAAGCATTGGACATGCAAAAGTGACCAAAACGTGGTACCAATCAGATAATAAACATTCAAATTTCGGGTGTCATTTTAATGAATACGTTGTATATTGTAAGCTACATGGGCTGGTTTCTAGAATACCTACCACACTTGAAATAGCAATTTTCTTGTTGCAATGTTTTCTTTTAGCTAAAATATGATTAAGAATTATAAAATTCGGGCGCGGAAGCAAATATTTATATGAATTTTTAGAAAAATAATGTCAGATTTTACCTATTCTTGATGAATACGTTGTATATTGTAAGCTGCAATGTTTTCTTTTAGCTAAAATATGATGAAGAATTATAAAATTCGGGCGCGGAAGCTAAAATTTATATGATGTTTTACAAAAATAAAGTCAGATTTTATCTATTCTTGAAATGGATATTTTTGTTAAAACATTCATAATCATGCTTTAGGATCTATACTATGGATGGTTTTAAGCATTGGACATGCAAAAGTGACCAAAACGTGCTACCAATCAAATAATAAACATTCAATTATTGGGTTTCATTTTAATGAATACGTTGTATATTGTAAGCTACATGGGCTGGTTTCTAGAATACCTACCACACTTGAAATAGCAATTTTCTTGTTGCAATGTTTTCTTTTAGCTAAAATATGATTAAGAATTATAAAATTCGGGCGCGGAAGCAAATATTTATATGAATTTTTAGAAAAATAATGTCAGATTTTTTCCATTCTAGAAATGGATATTTTTGTTTAAACATTCATATTCATTCATTATTTTAGCATTCGACATGCAAAAGTGACCAAAACGTGGTAGATAATAAACATTTAATTTTCGGGTGTTATTTTAATAAATACGTTGTATATTGTAAGCTACATGGGTTGGATTCTAGAATACCTACCACACTTGAAATAGCAATTTTCTTGTTGCGATGTTTTCTTTTAGCTAAAATGTTATGAAGAATTATAAAATTCGGGCGCGGAAGCTAATATTCATATGATATTTTTAGAAAAATAAAGTCAGATTTTACCTATCCTTGAAAAGGATATTTTTGTTAAAACATTCATATTTATGCTTTAGAATATATACTATGGATGGTTTTAAGCATTGGACATGCAAAAGTGACCAAAACGTGGTACCAATCAGATAATAAACATTCAAATTTCGGGTGTCATTTTAATGAATACGTTGTATATTGTAAGCTACATGGGCTGGTTTCTAGAATACCTACCACACTTGAAATAGCAATTTTCTTGTTGCAATGTTTTCTTTTAGCTAAAATATGATTAAGAATTATAAAATTCGGGCGCGGAAGCAAATATTTATATGAATTTTTAGAAAAATAATGTCACATTTTTTCTATTCTAGAAATGGATATTTTTGTTTAAACATTCATATTCATTCATTATTTTAGCATTCGACATGCAAAAGTGACCAAAACGTAGTACCAATCAAATAATAAACATTGAATTTTCGGGTGTTATTTTAGTGAATACGTTGTATATTATAAGCTACATGGGTTGGATTCTAGAATACCTACCACACTTGAAATAGCAATTTTCTTGTTGCAATGCTTTCTTTTAGATAAAATTTGATAAAGAATTATAAAATTCTGCGCGGAAGCTAATATTTCTATGATTTTTAAAAAAAATAAATTCAGATTTTACCTATTCTTGATGAATACGTTGTATATTGTAGGCTACATGGGCTGGATCCTAGAATACTTATTACACTTGAAATAGCAATTTTCTTGTTGCAATGTTTTCTTTTAGGTAAAATATGATAAAGAATTATAAAATTCTGGTGCGGAAGCAAATATTTATATGATTTTTTACAAAAATATAATCAGATTTTACCTATTCTTGATGAATACGTTGTATATTGTAAGCTACAAGGGCTGGATTCTAGAATACCTAACACACTTGAAATAGCAATTTTCTTGTTGCAATGTTTTCGTTTAGCTAAAATATGATGAAAAATTATAAAATTCGGGCGCGGAAGCAAATATTTATATAATTTTTACAAAAATAAAGTCAGATTTTACCTTTTCTTGATGAATACGTTGTATATTGTAAGCTACATGGGCTGGTTTCTAGAATATCTACCACACTTGAAATAGCAATTTTCTTGTTGCAATGTCCTATCAGATAATAAACATTCAATTTTCGAGTGTCATTTTAATAATTACGTTGTATATTGTAAGCTACATGGCCTGGATTCTAAAATACCTACCACACTTGAAATAGCAATTTTCTTGTTGCAATGTTTTCTTTTAGCTAAAATATGGTAAAGAATTATAAAATTCGGCAACGGAAGCATATTTTTATATGAATTTTTAAAAAAAATTAATTCAGATTTTACCTATTCTTGATGAATACGTTGTATAATGTAAGCTACATGGGCTGAATTCTAGAATACCTACCACACTTGAAATAGCAATTTTCTTGTTGCAATGTTTTCTTTTAGCTAAAATATGATGAAGAATTATTAAATTCGGGCGCGGAAGCAAAAATTTATATGATTTTTTACAAAAATTAAGTCAGATTTTACCTATTCTTGATAAATATGTTGTATATTGTAAGCTACATGAGCTGGATTTTAGAATACCTACCACACTTGAAATAGCAATTTTCTTGTTGTAATGTTTTCTTTTAGCTAAAATATGATGAAGAATTATAAATTTCGGGCGAGGAAGCAAATATTTATATGATTTTTTACAAAAATAATGTCAGATTTTACCTATTCTTGATGAATACGTTGTATATTGTAGGCTACATGGGCTGGATCCTAGAATACTTATTACACTTGAAATAGCAATTTTCTTGTTGCAATGTTTTCTTTTAGGTAAAATATGATAAAGAATTATAAAATTCTGGTGCGGAAGCAAATATTTATATGATTTTTTACAAAAATATAATCAGATTTTACCTATTCTTGATGAATACGTTGTATATTGTAAGCTACAAGGGCTGGATTCTAGAATACCTAACACACTTGAAATAGCAATTTTCTTGTTGCAATGTTTTCGTTTAGCTAAAATATGATGAAAAATTATAAAATTCGGGCGCGGAAGCAAATATTTATATGATTTTTTACAAAAATAAAGTCAGATTTTACCTTTTCTTGATGAATACGTTGTATATTGTAAGCTACATGGGCTGGTTTCTAGAATATCTACCACACTTGAAATAGCAATTTTCCTGTTGCAATGTCCTATCAGATAATAAACATTCAATTTTCGAGTGTCATTTTAATAAATACGTTGTATATTGTAAGCTACATGGCCTGGATTCTAAAATACCTACCACACTTGAAATAGCAATTTTCTTGTTGCAATGTTTTCTTTTAGGTAAAATATGATAAAGAATTATAAAATTCGGCAACGGAAGCATATTTTTATATGAATTTTTAAAAAAAATTAAGTCAGATTTTACCTATTCTTGATGAATACGTTGTATAATGTAAGCTACATGGGCTGGATTCTAGAATACCTACCACACTTGAAATAGCAATTTTCTTGTTGCAATGTTTTCTTTTAGCTAAAATATGATGAAGAATTATTAAATTCGGGCGCGGAAGCAAAAATTTATATGATTTTTTACAAAAATTAAGTCAGATTTTACCTATTCTTGATAAATACGTTGTATATTGTAAGCTACATGAGCTGGATTTTAGAATACCTACCACACTTGAAATAGCAATTTTCTTGTTGTAATGTTTTCTTTTAGCTAAAATATGATGAAGAATTATAAATTTCGGGCGAGGAAGCAAATATTTATATGATTTTTTACAAAAATAATGTCAGATTTTACCTATTCTTGATGAATACGTTGTATATTGTAAGCTACATGGGCTGGATTCTAGAATACCTACCACACTTGAAATAGCAATTTTCTTGTTGCAATGTTTTCTTTTAGCTAAAATATGATAAAGAATTATAAAATTCGGGCGCGGAAGCAAATATTTATATGATTATTTACAAAAATAACGTCAGATTTTACCTTTTCTTGATGAATACGTTGTATATTGTAAGCTACTTGAGCGGGATTCTAGAATACCTACCACACTTGAAATAGCAATTTTCTTGTTGCGATGTTTCCTTTATGCTAAAATATGATAAAAAATTATAAAATTCGGGCGCGGAATCAAATATTTATATGATATTTTACAAAAATAAAATCAGATTTAACCTATTCTTGAAGAATTCGTCGTATATTGTAAGCTACATGGGCTGGATTCTAAAAAACCTACCACACTTTAAATAGCAATTTTCTTGTTGCAATGTTTTCTTTTTGCTAAAATATGATGAAAAATTATAAAATTCGGGCGCGGAAGCAAATATTTTTATGATTTTTTACAAAAATAAAGTCAGATTTTACCTGTTCTTCATGAATACGTTGTATATTGTAAGCTACATGGGCTGGATTCTAGAATACCTACCACACTTGAAATAGTAATTTTCTTGTTGCGATGTTTTCTTTTTGCTCAAATATGATGAAAAATTATAAAATTCGGGCGCGGAAGCAAATATTTATATGATATTTTAGAAAAATAAAATCAGATTTTACCTATTCTTGTTGAATTCGTTGTGTATTGTAAGTTACATGGGCTAGATTTTAAAATACCTACCACACTTTAAATAGCAATTTTCTTGTAGCAATGTTTTTTTTTTTGCTAAAATATGATAAAAAATTATAAAATTCGGGCGCGGAAGAAAATTTTTATATGATTTTTTACAAAAATTAAGTCAGATTTTACCTGTTCTTCATGAATACATTGTATAATGTAAGCTACATGGGCTGGATTCTAGAAAACCTACTACACTTGAAATAGCAATTTTCTTGTTGCTATGTTTTCTTTTAGCTAAAATATAATTAAGAATTATAAAATTCTTGCGCAGAAGCAAATATTTATATGATTTAAAAAAAAAATAAAGTCAGATTTTAACTATTCTTGATGAATACGTTGTATATTGTAAGCTGCATCGGCTGAATTCAAAATACCTACCACACTTGAAATAGCAATTTTCTTGTTGCAATGTTTTCTTTTAGCTAAAATATGATAAATAATTATAATATTCGGGCGCGGAAGCAAATATTTATATGATTTTTTACAAAAATAAAGTCAGATTTTACCTTTTCTTGAAACGGATATTTTTGTTAAAACATTCATATTCATGCTTTAGGATCTATACTATGGATGGTTTTAAGCATTAGACATGCAAAAGTGACCAGAACGTGGTACCAATCAGATAATTAACAATCAATTTTCGGGTGTCATTTTAATGAATACCTTGTATATTGTAAGCTACATGGGCTGGATTCTAGAATACCTACCACACTTGCAATAGCAGTTTTCTTGTTGCAATGTTTTCATTTAGCTAAAATATTGATGAAGAATTGTAAAATTCGAGCGCGGTAGCAAAAATTTATATGATTTTTTACAAAAATAAAGTCAGATTTTACCTATTCTTGATGAATATGTTGTATATTGTTAGCTACATGGGCTGGATTCTAGAATACCTACCAGTATTGAAATAGAAATTTTCTTGTTGCAATGTTTCCTTTTAGTTAAAATATGATGAAGAATTACAAAATTCATGCGCGGAAACAAATATTTATATGATATTTTACAAACATAAAGTCAGATTTTACATATTCTTGAAATAGATATTTTTGTTAAAACATTCATATTTATGCTTTAGGATCTATACTATGGATGGATTTAAGCATTGGACATGCAAAAGTGTTCAAAACGTGGTACCAACCAGATAATAAACATTCACTTTTCGGGTGTCATATTAATGAATACGTTGTATATTGTAAGCTACATGGGCTGGATTCTAGAATACATACCTCACATGAAATAGCTATTTTCTACTTGCAATGTTTTCTTTTAGCTAAAATATGATGAGGAATTATAAAATCCGGGCGAGGAAAGAAATCTTTATATGATTTTTTACAAAAATAAAGTCAGATTTTACCTATTCTTGATGAATGCGTTGTATATTGTAAGCTACATAAGCTGGATTCTAGAATACCTACCACACTTGAAATAGCAATTTTCTTGTTGCAATGTTTTCTTATAGGTAAATATGATAGAGAATTATAAAATTCGGGCGCGGAAACAATTGTTTATATGGTTTTTTACGAAAATAAAGTCAGATTTTACCTATTCTTGATGAATACGTTGTATATTGTAAGCTACATGTGCTGGATTCTAAAATATCTACCGCACTTGAAATAGCAATTTTCTTGTAGCAATGTTTTCCTTTACCTAAAATACTATAAAGAATTATAAAATTTGGGCGCGGAAGCAAATATTTATGAATTTTTACAAAAATAAAGTCAGATTTTACCTATTCTTGAAATGGTTATTTTTGTTAAAACATTCATATTCATGCTTTACGATCTATACTAAGGATAATTTTAGCATTGGACCTGCAAAAGTGACCAAAACGTGGTACTAATCAGATAATAAACATTAAATTTTCGGGTTTTATTTTAATGAATACGTTTTATATTGTAAGCTACTTGTGCTGGATTCTAGAATACCTACCGTACTTGAAATAGCAATTTTCTTGTTGCAATGTTTTCTCTTAGCTAAATTATTATAAAGAATTATAATATTCGGGCGCGGAAGCAAATATTTATATGATTTTATACAAAAATAAATTCAGATTTTACCTATTCTTGATGAATACTTTGTATATTGTAAGCTACATAGGCTGGATTCTAGATTACCTATTACATTGAATTAGCAATTTTCTTGTTGCAATGTTTTCCTTTAGCTAAAATATGATGAAGAATTAAAAAATTCGGGCGCGGAAGCAAATATTTATAAGATTTTTTACAAAAATAAAGTCAGATTTTACCTGTTTTTGATGAATACGTTGTATATTGTAAGCTACATGGGCTGGATTCTAGATTACCTACCACACTTGAAATAGTAATTTTCTTGTTGCAATGTTTTCTTTTAGTTAAAATATGATGAAGAATTATAAAAGTCGGGCGCGGAAGCAAATATTTATATGATTTTTCACAAAAATAAAGTCAGATTTTACCTATTCATGATGAATACGTTGTATATTGTAAGCTACATGGGCTGGATTCTAGAATACCTACCACACTTGAAATAGCAATTTTCGAGATGCAATGTTTTCTTTAGCTAAAATTTTTTTTTTGTATCTCCTAAGAATTTTACAATCTATCTTTAAGATAATAAGTAAAAATATAACAGCAAATGAATTACATGAGGTGCATTTGTCCACTGACAAAAACTCGAAATATTAACTATATAATGTTAGTTAAATCTATCTACTAAATCTAATGGTTTAAAACGTTTTAATCGTCGTATGTCCTCACTGCTGTCTAACAATTTTACTGCACTTGTGTTTGGGTGGGCTTCAAGTGTTTTAAGATATTTGGTACTAAATTGTTCGATTGTTTCTTTCACTGTACACATGTTGAGGTCTCTGTGGATGTTTACCAAGGAGCATTTGTAATTGTTCGGAGGCACTTAGATTGAAAGCGTTAAAGTATTTCAATATTGGAGTTGCTTGCTGTTCCCCAGAGTTGTATTCCATACGTCCAGACTGGTTTAAAGATGCTTTTATATATCAGTAGTTTGTTTTCCAGTGACAGTTTGGAAGTTCTACCTAATAGCCAATAGTGCTGCCTGAATTTTAGTCCCAGTTGTTTTCTTTTTAAGAAGATGGGTTTACGCCATGTTAGTCTTCTATCAAGATGTATTCCTAGATGTCTTGTTTGTTTGCGGTAGCAGTTGGTTTTTGAGTGTTACCGAAGGACACGTACTTTTATTCAAGGTAAAGGTTAGATAGACTGATTTGGTTTCGTTGCCTTTTATTCTCCAGATTTTTAGCCACTTTTCGATTTTTTTAAGCTGTATTTGAAAAAGATGTGAGGTCTCTGCTGAATTTTTATGACAAGCTAGGATTGCTGTGTCATCAGCAAATGTGGCAACTGTAGAATTTGGAGTTGTTGGAATATCAGCTGTGTAAATGGGGTAGAAAATAGGTCCAAGAACACTACCTTGGGGTACTCCTGATTTTGATTGGGTATAATGGACTACATTCTTCTTTGTATTTTACTGTAAAATATCTGTTTGTTAGATAGGATTCTAGGATTTGATGGAAGGTATGAGGGATGATACTTTTTAAATTATATAGCAGGCCAATATGCCACACTTTATCGAACGCTTGCAAAACATCTATAAATGCTGCTGAACAGTAGTGTTTTCTTTCAAGTTTATTACGTCGACTACTCTATGTACCTGCTCAATAGTTGAGTGGTGTTTTCGGAAGCCAAACTGATGATCAGGAATTAATTTTCTTAGGATTTATATGTTTGCATATTATCACGAGAACATCCTTCGGTTTAAAATGTTGCATAGGATAATCCAACTGAAAGGGATGTTCTAACGTGTTGTATATGAATTGTTCATCTTCTGGTGGTATCCAGGGTGGAAAAGGTTGGAATACTTTTGTTAGGTGAATTGCAAAGGCTAGAGCTTTGTCAGAGTCAGTCCTTGCCCATAGTCCGCCTTGGGGCTGTTTGATTTTTTTCGTTGCTTTCCATAATGAGTAGTCACTTGCTTCTGTCGCTGATAAATTCTCAAGATAGTTTTGAATTGTTTCATTTTTTTCTTGTTGCAATATTTTTTTTAAGAATTTGGTGAATTATTTAATTTACTTTTTACTTGGGGGTCTCGAGTTGTCTGCCAGATTCTTCTAATTTTCCGTTTATGAGCTATTAAATGTTTGATGTACGCTGGTATGTTTGTTACAGTATTACAAGATTTTTGTATTGGGGTCGATTGCCAAGTTGATTCCTGAATTGATTTTGTTAAATGTTCTACAGCATTACCTAAGTCTTCTTGGGATTTTAAGCTGACATTTAACGAGATTCTACTTTCTAGTATGTTCCTGAATTTGTGCTAATTCGTTTTTTTATTACAGAGAGAGGCGGGTTTATCTACTTTTGGTATTTGTGTACTGAATATTATAGGTACGGGCGAGTGGTTTGATGATAAATCTACGCAGGATTCTACTTTAAAATATTTTTCTGATTTTCCACTCACTATGAAAAAGTCAAGTAGATCAGGTATTTTATTTGAATCAGTCGGCCAGTAGATTGCTTCTCCAGTTGAAAGGGTTATGTAATGTTTATTCTGGATAGTTTTGAGTAATTCTCTTCCTCTTGGTGTAATGAGACTCAATCCCAAAATTTGGAGTTTAGCATTGTAATCTCCACCAGCAATGAATTTATTTCCCAATGTATTAAAAAAGGTAGTACATTCTTCGTTTTTAATTATATGTTTCGGTGGCATATAAATTGCTGACACTACAAAAGATTCCGATAGCGTTTCAATTTTTATATTTGTGGCTTGCAAATATTCTTTCTGGTATTTTACAAGTTCATAATGTTTAATTGAATTTTTTACAATAATTGCAGTTCCACCACGAGCCGTTCCGTCAGGATGATTTGTTGAATATATTGAATAATTTGGTATTTTAAGGTAGTTTTTATTCGTAAAATGAGTTTCTGATATAAGTATTATATCTAGTTGGTGGTTAATAATAAATGATTTTAATTCTTGGCTATGTTGAGCCAAGCCGTTGGCATTCCATAATACAATTTTCATGTGAGTATTTATTTTATTTTTGAAATTAATGTTGTTAAAATATTTAACATTGTGTCCATACGTTCCATTAGTTTACATAACATTTGTTCTAGGTTTTTATTAGAATTATCTTGTGTGTTTATTTCCGGGGTAACGATTTCATTAGCTGGCGTTTCGACCTGTGAATTTTTTGCAGTATTTGCATTAATATTAGTAGGTTGCTGATTAGACATTTTTGCAACACTTGCATATGTATTGTTATTGTTTACATATTGCGCTGGACGGATGTTGACATTATTATTTGTAGGTCGTTGAGTAATTTGTTTAGAACGTAAAGTGGGACATTTTCTTTTTTGAATCTCTATGTATATTGCGCAACCTTTATAATTTGCAGGGTGTTTTCCATCACATAAGGCACAGGTTTCATCTGTATTAGATGGTTTTTCGCACGTAGATGTATGATGATTTTTCCCACATTTCACTCAGCGTGCTTGCTGCTCGCAGTAGTTATGGGTATGTCCGTATCTTTGGAAATTAGTACACTGTACGATTTGTTGTTTTACTCGCGGAGGTTCGAATTCAATTTTGCAGTTTAATAAATATTTAATGTCGCATACTTTTTATTAATTTCCTGCTGTTCTAAGTCCACATAAAACATGGGAAGCGGCTGTTTAGTTTTCCAATTTTTAATATTGTGAATATTAATAACTTTGTGACCATACGATTCTATTTCAGTTTTCAAATATTCTACATCCGCAGATTAGTGGATATTTCTTAGGACTGTTCTAAAATTTCTTTTCTGTTTTAACTGATATATATGAAAAGCCGTTTTTTTCTCTGTTAAGGTTTTAACCTGATTGTTTGACTTTGATTTTAAAAAATAATCATCACTGGCTACTAATTGTAATATTTCTAGTAATGGTTGCAATTTAATTATATCAGGAATAAAAATAGGTGGCGGTTTAGGTTCTCGTTTTTCAACTGTATTTTCGTCATCATTATCATTTTCTGGGTCTTGATTAGTTAATTCCTGGAATCTATTTTGAGTATTTATCCGTACCACAAAATCAGTTAGAGTTTTTTGTCTGACATTCCTGCTGTTAATTTCTGGACTATTTCGTTTTGTTTTGTTTGATTTAACTGTTTGCCATTCTGAGCCACTGTTCGCGCTGTTCGAAAAAGGTGGAAAATTCTGGGTGTATCCTGTAGGAGAGTTTAGAGTTTGAGGCTGATTTTCGATTTCGGATATCTGTGTAAGGGAATTGGAGTATTAGTTTGGAGAGGATTCTGAGAAGCGTCCGTTATGGGGTTGGCTGGGGGCGTATTAGTTGATAAAAGTGTCTGAGGATAAGTCGTAGTTGGTGTTGTATTAGAATTTCTAGGTGGTGAATGGTTAACAGGCATAGATAGGTTGGTTGGGAATGTGCCTGGTTGATTTACTGAGCTTGGCTGATTTCTAAGTACCAATGTTGCATTCTTAAGCTCTGACGGTATAGATGTTTTCCCGCTAGGTGGAATCAAAAAGAAGACACCGTCTATTTTGTTATTTTAGCTATGGACTTTTCAATCTTAGCTAAAATATGATGAAAAATTATAAAATTCGGGCGCGGAAGCAAATATTTATATGATTTTTACAAAAATAAAGTCAGATTTTACCTTATCTTGATGAATACGTTGAATATTGTAAGCTGCATGGGCTGGATTCTTGAATACCTACCACACTTGAAATAGCAATTTTTTTGTTGCAATGTTTTCTTTTAGCTAAAATATGATAAAGAATTATAAATTTCGGGCGCGGAAGCAAATATTTATATGATTTTTTACAAAAATTAAGTCAGATTTTACCTATTCTTGATGAATACGTTGTATATTGTAAGCTACATGAGCTGGATTCTAGAATACATACCATGCTTGAAATAGCAATTTTTTTGTTGCAATGTTTTCTTTTAGCTAAAATATGATTAAGAATTAAAAAATTCGGGCGCGGATGCACATATTTATGTGATTTTTTACAAAAAAAAGTCAGATTTTACCTATTCTTGATGAATACATTGAATATTGTAAGCAGCATGGGCTGGATTCAAGAATACCTACCACACTTGAAATAGCAATTATCTTGTTGCAATGTTTTCTTTTAGCTAAAATATGATTAAGAATTAAAAATTTCGGGCGCGGATGCAAATATTTATGTGATTTTTTACAAAAAAAAGTCAGATTTCACCTATTCTTGATAAATACGTTGTATATTGTAAGCTACATGGGCTGGATTCTAGAATACCTACCACACTTGAAATAGCAATTTTCTTGTTGCAAAGTCTTCTTTTAGCTAAAATATTATGAAGAATTATAAAATTCAGGCGCGGAAGCAAATATTTATATAAATTCTTACAAAAATAAAGTCAGATTTTACCTATTCTTAAAATGGATATTTTTGTTAAAACCTTCATATTCATGTTTTAGGATCTATACTATGGATAATTTTAGCAATGGACATGCAAAAGTTATCATAACGTGGTACCAATCAGATAATAAACATTCAATTTTCGGGTGTCATTTTAATGAATACGTTGTATATTGTAAGCTACATGGGCTGGATTCTAGAACACCTACCACACTTGAAATAGCAATTATCTTGTTGCAATGTTTTCTTTTAGCTAAAATATGATGAAGAATTATAAAATTCGGGCGCGGATGCAAATATTTATATGATTTTTTACAAAATAAAGTCAGATTTTACCTATTCTTGATGAATACGTTGAATATTGTAAGCTGCATGGGCTAGATTCAAGAATACCTACCACACTTGGAATAGCAATTTTCTTGTTGCAATGTTTTCTTTTAGCTAAAATATCATGAAGAATTATAAAATTCTGGCGCGGAAGCAAATATTTATATGATTTTTTACAAAAATCAAGTCAGATTTTACATATTCTTGAAATGAATATTTTTGTTAAAACTTTCATATTCATGCTTTAGGATCTATACTATGGATAATTTTAGCATTGGACAACCAAAGTGACCATAACGTGGTACCAATCAGATAGTAAACATTCAATTTTCGGGTGTCATTTTAATGAATACATTGTATATTGTAAGCTACATGGGCTGGATTCATGCCCCTGTCACTTAAGTTGAATTTCGCTTGCATTATATGTTAGTTCCATAATACATTGGCAGAGGCGCTGTTGTTACCGTGTCATGCGCACAACTATATGTTTAAATTTCAAATTCAAACGAACATCACATTACTTGACAAAACGTGTCTAAACTGTCAGCAGTGCAGTACACAAATTACCCTAGTTTTCTTGTTTGTGTTTATAAATTTGTTGTGTTTTGTGTAATGTGAAGCAGCTATGAAACTTGTAAGTACAATTTGAATATTTTTAACGTTAAATTACTATCTTCTGTCTTTAAACAGTGTGATCTATTCAGGTTACTTTAAATATGATGGTTATATTTTGGGCAAATTATAAGTGCTATAGTGTTATTCTGTAACGCTGTAACAATTAAGTATGAATCATTTTGCATCATATTTAGTAACAAATAAAAAATGAATTATTATTTATTAAATCATATATTTCGTGAATATTATTAAATCTATTTAAAATCTTTTTCAACTATGTGTTGTTCGTGGCTGTGAGACAAATCTAAGGGATTTTTTCATCAAAAAATATTTAATCGTAGGTATCAAGTATGTCATCTCCACTTCGCTGAGCATCAATTCCAAACAGCTGAGAAGAAAAACTCCTCAGGGGACAGATACCTTTCAGCGTCGTACAACAAGGTAAGTTTATTTATTAATTGAAGCCTAATACTCGTTCATTATTAATTTTTACTTGCATTAATGAATTTCAATGATTATACATTTGTTGTTACAAATAATTTTTTCGCAGTTGTGGAGGCCCAGCCCGTATAGCCGGTTAGTGAGGTTATTTCCGTGGTAGATGCATAGATTGACATCCCCATTGAAGCAATATCAGTAAGTTGATAAATAATATATTGCATAAAAGGTACCCATTTTATCTGGTGTAGTTTAGGTAGTTAAGGGATGTGTGATGATGGTGTAGGATATAGCATATTTCCCAAAAATTAGTAATTATGTATACTTGGTAAAGTGCAAAAAATTTCAAATTTTAATTTCCAAAGTAATTCTAGGAAAATTGCGGACTGTAATTACCGTTGTACAGGCTTTTTCAACTTTACATGGAAAGAATAATCTGGGCCCTTTTCAAATACAATCATTAAATCTACTTTTGTACTAAGTAAGTTTATTCTTAAATAAGAGGGTCGGCTTGCTAATGACATATTATAGATAATTTTATTTGTACCGTTTCTTGCTTCATAGAGTTATTTGCACCGAAGTATTGTTTTTCTATAATGTCCAAGTATTTTTATTACACAGTACCATTATTTCATAGGCACTGATATGTCAGTTTTACTTTACGGAGAATTTTTTGGTCATTTATATTATATGTTTCTAAATATATTTTAAATTCATAGTGTTAAGAAATGGGACATTCTTCCGAGATTTCGGTTGCAGGAGAAACCAGGCCAAGCCGAGGAAGAGGAAGATGTTTCAGCTGCTGCTGCATGCAGAACGGTTATTAAAACTGAGCAGGAAACGCTGCCGCAACTACTAAAGTAATTTAACACTTTTGCGTGAATTTGGAGACGATCAAAATTTAATAAAGTATTCGTCCGAGTATTTTACATTTAAATTGAAAAAATATAATTCAAACAAAAAAAATAGAGAATTGTTGTATTTGAGTTTAATTATTCATTTTATAAATTTATGTAATTTAAAAAATGTACAAAATTGAACAAGAAACAAAGAATGTTTTCAATGTTTTGTAAATAATGTATTCTACTATTTATTAAAAATTGTATATAAGTAGAAATTAATTTTTCTTTTTTAAATAAAATATGAATTTAATTTAAAATCTACTAGGTCCCGCCCGCCTCTTTAAGTTTAGTTCCATAATACATTAGCAGATGTCACTTACGTACAGCGTTTTAACGTCTTATAAAATAACACACAGTTGACCAGTCTGATAGTAGGATGGTCCGTGGCTGGATTCTAGAATACCTAACACACCTGAAATAGTAATTTTCTTGTTGCAATGTTGTCTTTTAGCTAAAAAATGATGAAGAATTATAAAATTCGGGCGCGGAAGCAAATATTCATATGAATTTTTACAAAAATAAAGTCAGATTTTACCTATTCTTGATGAATCCCTTGTATATTGTAAGCTACATGGACTGGATTCTAGAATACATATTACACTTGAAATAGCAATTTTCTTGTTGCAATGTTTTATTTTAGCTAAAATATGATGAAAAATTATAAGATTCGAGAGCGGCGGCAAATATTTATATGATTTTTTACAAAAATAATGCCAGATTTTACCTATTCTTGAAAGGGATATATTTGTTAAAACATTCATATTCATGCTTCAGGATCTATCCTATAAATAATTTTAGCCTTGGACATGCAAAAGTGACCATAACGTGGTACTAATCAGATAATAAACATTCAATTTATGGGTCTCATTTAAATGAATACGTTGTATATTTTAAGCAACTTGGGCCGGATTTTAGAATATCTACCACACTTAAAATAGCAAATTTCTTGTTGCCATGTTTTCTTTTAGCTATAATATGATGAAGAATTATAAAATTCGGGCGCGGAAGCAAATATTTATATGATTTTTTACAAAAACAAATTCAGATTTTACCTATTCTTGATGAATCCCTTGTATATTGTAAGCTACATGGACTGGATTCTAGAATACATATTACACTTGAAATAGCAATTTTCTTGTTGCAATGTTTTATTTTAGCTAAAATATGATGAAAAATTATAAGATTCGAGCGCGGCGGCAAATATTTATATGATTTTTTACAAAAATAATGCCAGATTTTACCTATTCTTGAAAGGGATATATTTGTTAAAACATTCATATTCATGCTTCAGGATCTATCCTATAAATAATTTTAGCCTTGGACATGCAAAAGTGACCATAACGTGGTACCAATCAGATAATAAACATTCATTTTATGGGTCTCATTTAAATGAATACGTTGTATATTTTAAGCTACTTGGGCCGGATTTTAGAATATCTACCACACTTAAAATAGCAAATTTCTTGTTGCAATGTTTTCTTTTAGCTAAAATATGATGAAGAATTATAAAATTCGGGCGCGGAAGCAAATATTCATATGAATTTTTACAAAAATAAAGTCAGATTTTACCTATTCTTGAAATGGATATTTTTGTTAAAACATTCATATTCATGCTTTAGGATCTATACTATGGATAATTTTAGCATTGGACATGCAAAAGGGACCATAACGTAGTACCAATCAGATAATAAACATTCAATTTTCGGGTGTCATTTTAATGAATACGTTGTATATTGTAAGCTACATGGGCTGGATTCTAGAATACCTAGCACACTTGAAATAGCAATTTTCTTGTTGCCATGTTTTCTTTTAGCTATAATATGATGAAGAATTATAAAATTCGGGCGCGCAAGCAATTATTTATATGATTTTTACAAAAACAAATTCAGATTTTACCTATTCTTGATGAATCCATTGTATATTGTAAGCTACATGGACTGGATTCTAGAATACATATTACACTTGAAATAGCAATTTTCTTGTTGCAATGTTATATTTTAGCTAAAATATGATGAAAAATTATAAGATTCGGGCGCGGCGGCAAATATTTATATGATTTTTTACAAAAATAATGCCAGGTTTTACCTATTCTTGAAATGGATATTTTTGTTAAAACATTCATATTCATGCTTTAGGATCTATAATATGCATAATTTTAGCATTGGACATTCAAAAGAGACCAAAACGTAGCACCAATCAGATAATAAACATTCTATTTTCGGGTGTCATTTTAATTAATACGTTGTATATTGTAAGCGACATGGGCTGGGTTCTAGAATACGTACCACACTTGAAATAGCAATATTCTTGTTGCGATGTTTTCTTTTAGCTAAAATATGATGAAGATTTGTAAAATTCGGGCGCAGAAGCAAATATTTATATGATCTTTTACAAACATAAAGTCAGATTTTACATATTCTTGAAATGGATATTTTTGTAAAAACATTCATATTCAAGCTTTAGGATCTATACTATGGATGGTTTTAAGCATAGGACATGCAAAAGTGACCAAAACGTGGTACCAATCAGATAATAAACATTCAATTTTCGGGTGTCATTTTATTGAATACGTTGTTTATTGTAAGCTACATGGACTGGATTCTCGAATACCTACCACACTTGAAATAGCAATTTTCTTGTTGCAATGTTTTCTTTTAGCTAAAATATGATGAAAAACTATAAAGTTCGGGCGCGAAAGCAAATATTTATATAATTTAAAAAAAAAATAAAGTTAGATTTTACCTATTCAGGAAATGGATATTTTTGTAAAAACATTCATATTAAAGCTTTAGGATCTATACTATGGATGGTTTTAAGCATAGGACATGCAAAAGTGACCAAAACGTGGTACCAATCAGATAATAAACATTCAATTTTCGGGTGTCATTTTATTGAATACGTTGTTTATTCTAAGCTACATGGACTGGATTCTCGAATACCTACCACACTTGAAATAGCAATTTTCTTGTTTCAATGTTTTCTTTTAGCTAAAATATGATAAAAAATTATAAAATCTGGGCGCGGAAGCAAATATTTATATGATTTTTTGCAAAAATACAGTCAGATTTTACCTTTTCTTTATGAATACGTTGGATATGGTAAGCTACATGGGCTGGATTCTAGAAAACCTACAACATTTGAAATAGCAATTTTCTTGTTGCAATGTTTTCTTTTAGCTAAATTATGATGAAGAACTATAAAATTCGTGCGCGGAAGCAAATATTTATATGATTTTTTACAAGAATAAAGTAAGATTTTACCAATTCTTGAAATGGATATTTTTGTTAAAATATTCATATTCCTGTAATTAAGTCAGATTGTACCTATTCTTGAAATGGATATTTTTGTTAAAACATTCATATTCATGCTTTAGGATCTGTACTATAGATGGTTTTAAGCATTGGACATGCAAAAATAACCAAAACGTGGTATTAATCAGATAATAAACATTAAATTCTCAGGTGTCCTTTAATGAATACGTTGTATATTGTAAGCTACATGGGCTGAACTCTAGTATATCTACCACACTTGAAATAGCAATTTTCTTGTTGCAATGTTTTCATTTAGCTAAAATATGATGAAGAATTATAAAATTCTTGCGCTCAAGAAAATATTTATATGATTTTTTACAAAAATAAAGTCAGATTTTACCTATTCTTGATGAATACGTAGTATATTGTAAGCCACATGGGCTAGATTCTAGAATAGCTACCACACTTGAAATAGCAATTTTCTGGTTGCAATGTTTTCTTTTAGCTAAAATATGATAAAGCATTATAAAATTCGGGCGCGGAAGCAAATATTTATATGATTTTATATAAAAATAAAGTCAGATTTTACCTATTCTTGAAATGGATATTTTTGTAAAAACATTCATATTTATGCTTTAGGATCTATACTATGGATGGTTTTAAGCATTAGACATGCAAAAGTGAAAAAAAACGTGGTACCAATCTGATAAGAAACATTATATTTTCGGGTGTCATTTTAATGAATACTTTGTATATTGTAAGCTAAATGGGCTGGATTCTATAATACCTACCACACTTGAAATAGTAATTTTGTTGTTGCAATGTTTTCTTTTAGCTAAAATATGATAAAGAATTATAAAATTTGGGCGCGGAAGCAAATATTTACATGATTTTTTACAAAAATAAAGTCAGTTTTTACCTATTCTTGATGAATACGTTGTATATTGTAAGCTACATGGGCTAGATTCTAGAATACCTACCACATTTGAAATAGCAATTTTGTTGTTGCAATGTTTTCTTTTAGCTAAAATATGATAAAGAATTATAAACTTCGGGCGCGGAAACAAATATTTATATGATTTTTTACAAAAATAATGTCAGATTTTACCTATTCTTGATGAATACTTAGTATATTGTAAGCTACATGTGCTGGGTTCTAGAATACCTACCACACTTGAAATAGAAATTTTCTTGTTGCAATGTTTTCTTTTAGCTAAAATATGATGTAGAATTATAAAATTCGGGCGCGGAAGCAAATATTTATATGACTTTTTACAAAAATAAAGTCAGAATTTACCTACTCTTGAAATGGATATTTTTGTTAAAACATACATATTCATGCTTTAGGATCTATACTATGGATAATTTTAGCATTGGATATGCAAAAGTGACCAAAACGTGGTACCAATCAGATAATAAACATTTAATTTTCGGGTGTCAGTTTAATGAATACGTTGTATATTGTAAGCTACATGGGCTGAATTCTAGTATACATACCACACTTGAAATAGCAATTTTCTTCTTGCAATGTTTTCATTTAGCTAAAATACGATGAAGTATTATAAAATTCTGGCGCGGAAGCAAATATTTATATGATTTTTTACAAAAATAAAGTCAGATTTTATCTATTTTTGATGAATACGTTGTATATTTTTAAGCTACATGGGCTGGATTCTAGAATACCTACCACACTAGAATAGCAATTTTCTTGTTGCAATGTTTTCTTTTAGCTAATATATGATGAAGAATTATAAAATTCGGGCGCGGAAGCAAATATTTATATAATTTTCTACAAAAATAAATTCAGATTTTACCTTTTCGTGTAATTTTTCTTTTTTTAAAACATTCATATTCATGCCTTAGGATCTATACTGTGGATGGTTTTAAGCATTGGACATGCAAAAGTAACCAAAACGTAGTACCAATCAGATAATAAACATTCAATATTTGGGTGTCATTTTAATGAATACGTTGTATATTGTAAACTACATGGGCTGGATTCTAGAACCTACCACACTTGAAATAGCAATTTTCTTGTTGCAATGTTTTAATTTTGCTAAAAAATTATAAAGAATTATAAAACTTGAGCGCGGAAGCAAATATTTATATGATTTTTTACAAAAATAAAGTCAGATTTTACCTATTTTTGATGAATACGTTGTAAATTTTTAAGCTACATGGGCTGGATTCTAGAATACCTATCACATTTGAAATAGCAATTTTGTTGTTGCAATGTTTTCTTTTAGCTAAAATATGATAAAGAATTATAAAATTCGGGCGCGGAAATAAATATTTATATGATTTTTTACAAAAATTATGTCAGATTTTACCTATTCTTGATGAATACTTAGTATATTGTAAGCTACATGTGCTGGGTTCTAGATTACCTACCACACTTGAAATAGCAAATTTCTTGTTGCAATGTTTTCTTTTAGCTAAAATATGATGAAGAATTATAAAATTCGGGCGCGGAAGCAAATATTTATATGACTTTTTACAAAAATAAAGTCAGATTGTACCTATTCTTTAAATGGATATTTTTGTTAAAACTTTCATATTCATGCTTTAGGATCTATACTATGGATAATTTTAGCATTGGACATGCAAAAGTGACCAAAACGTGGTACCAATCAGATAATAAACATTCAATTTTCGGGTGTCATTTTAATGAATACGTTGTATATTTTAAGCTACAAGGGCTGAATTCTAGTATACCTACCACACTTGAAATAGCAATTTTCTTGTTGCAATGTTTTCATTTAGCTAAAATACGATAAAGGATTATAAAATTCTGGCGTGGAAACAAATATTTATATGATTTTTTACAAAAATAAAGTCAGATTTTACCTATTCTTGATGAATACGTTCTATATTTTTAAGCTACATGGGCTGGATTCTATAATATAGTCAGATTTTACCTTTTCTTGTAATTGATATTTTTGTTAAAACATTCATATTCATGCTTTAGGATCTATACTGTGGATGGATTAAAGCATTGGACATGCAAAAGTAAGCAAAACGTAGTACCAATCAGATAATAAACATTCAATTTTTGGGTGTCATTTTAATGAATACGTTGTATATTGTAAACTACATGGGCTGGATTCTAGATCCTACCACAATTGAAATAGCAATTTTCATGTTTCAATGTTTTCATTTAGCTAAAAAATGATTAAGATTTATAAAACTCGAGCCCGGAAGCCAATATTTATATGATTTTTTACAAAAATAAAGTAAGATTTTACCTATTCTTGATGAATACGTTGTATATTGTAAGCTACATGGGCTGGATTCTAGAATACCTACCACATTTGAAATAGCAATTTTCTTGTTGCAATGTATTCTTTTAACTAATATATGATAAACAAATATTAAATTTGGGCGCGGAAGCAAATATTTATATGATTTTTTACAAAAATAAAGTCAGATTTATCCTATTCTTGGAATGGATATTTTTGTTAAAACATTCATATTCATGCTTTAGCATCTATACTATAGATGGTTTTAAGCCTTGGACGTGCACAATTGACCAAAACGTAGTATTAATCAGATAATAAACATTAAATTTTCGGGTGTCATTTTAATGAATACGTTGTATATTGTAAGCTACATGGGCTGAACTCTAGTATACCTACCACACTTGAAATAGCAATTTTCTTGTTGCAATGTTTTCTTTTAGTTAAAATATGATGAAAAATTGTAAAATTCGGGCGAGGAAGCAAATATTCATATGATTTTTTACAAAAATAAAGTCAGATTTTACCTTTTCTTGATGAATACGTTGTATATTGTAAGCTACATGGGCTGGATTCTAGAATAGCTACCACACTTGAAATAGCAATTTTCTTGTTACAATGTTTTCTTTTAGCTAAAATATGATGAAAAATTATAAAATTCGTGCGCGGAAGCAAATATTTATATGATTATTTACAAAAATAAAGTCATATTTTACCTTTTCTTTATGAATACGTTGTATATTGAAGTTTAGGAAGAAAAGAATTGCAGAATGTTATAAATTTTATTTAAATCGCTATTGATTTCGTAGCTACAAGGGCACATGCTTTTGATCAAAAATTTTTATGTAAAAAATATACTTACAATCAATATTATGAATAAAAGAATTGTTTAATTTGGAAGAATTTTTGTTTTTGTCATTGGCATGTGCACTTACCCCTTTATTGTTTAGTGTGATGTTTGTCATGTTGCTGAAGATGTCCTGGCGTTGAGGGTGGTTGTATAGTTGAGCTTCTATTTCTATGGCTGTTCTAAGTTGTAAGTCTGAGAATGGTTGTGGAGCAAATTTGTGACTGGTATGTAGAAGTTTTTTTACGTCAGCCAGTACGGTTGTGTGGTCGTGGCGTGTCTTGTCTGATCGTGTAGATAAGCAACATAGCCCGCCCTGTCCAATTGGATGGGTTGCCGCACAACGGCTCGGTGTGTGCTGGCCTTGCAGAGACTGTAGGCTGACAACCTGCATCACTAAAATGCAAGTAAAACATGTCACGAAACAAGTACTTCAGGTACTTGAGGCCTAATCGGCTTCATCAAAAATCTGGATCTACTTCCGGAAAACTAAGTAAGGGCTGTGTCACAATAGATCTTCTAGGTCGCGTTGACAAAAAGCGACAAAACGCTTAAAAAAACCCTCATATACATACATACATACATGTAGAAGTTTTGTTTCTATGTCGTTGAAGGTGTAGTTAGAGAGATTTGTTGTCCGAGGTGTGAATTTCTTGTGTGTAGTTGTAGGCTTGCCTATTTCTTGCCTATTTCTGAACCATTTTACTCTTTGTTTCTTGATTATTTTTATTATATCTTCTCCTTTTGATTCTTTGTCAATCTCATGGTTCATTCTTACTCTGTATTCATTATCAGATATCTTCTTAGGTCCCAGTATCGTTCTTATTATTATCCTTTCTATTATTCTTAATTTTTCTTCGTCCTTCTTTGTAAATGTCATTGTTTCGGCTGCGTATAATGCTATTGGTCTTATTATTGTTCTATATACTCTCATTTTTGTTGTCTTGCTTAAAATTCCGTTTCGTAGTAATTTTTTATTGGCTTGGAAAGCTCTATTTGTAGCAGCAATTTTTTCTTTGATCTCTTCATCTCTTTCGCCTCTACTTGTTACCATTACACGTAAGTATTTGAATTTGTTTACTTGTTCAAACTCTGCTTCTCCTATATTAATAGTCTTGTCTTGCACTTCTTTTCCCATTACCATTATTTTAGTCCTTTTTTGGTTGATTTCTAGTCCTATTTTCTTTCCTTCTTTTACTATCTGCTCTAGCATTTTTCTCATTATATTTCTGTTTTTCGTTATTATTACTATGTCGTCTGCATATGATATTATTTGACTTCCCCTGTTCTGAGGATTCCTTTCTTTACTTTTCTCATGGTATATTCCAGTGCTAAATTAAATAATGTGGCAGATAGGGCATCACCTTGTTTTACACCTTTATTTGTTAATATATCTTCCGTTTCTCCTTTTTGTGTTTTAATTCGTATTTTTGATGTTTTCATAGTCATTGCTATCAATCTTCTTAATTTGTTTGGTATTTGTAGTTCTTTTAAAGCTTTCATTAGTTGCTGTCTTTTAATTGAGTCAAAGGCTTGTCTGAAGTCAATGAACAGAATCTCGGTGTTTATGTTGTACTCAAGTGTTTTTTCCATTATCTGTTTAATAACATGTATTGCGTCCGTGGTAGATTTTCCTTTCATAAAACCACACTGATAATTTCCGATAATTATTGCTGATTCATTTGTTATTCTTCTTTGTATTATTGTTGACATTATTTTATAGGTAGTAAAATAATCTGTCCATTCCTTTTTGTATTGTTCTTCAGATTCTGCTAGTTGCCCATCTTTATCCTTTATCCCATTTATCTTGGTCTTATATATTTTAGTTTGTTCTTTTATTTCCTTGTAAAATCTTTTTGTGTTTCTGTTTGCTCTTTCATTCTCAATATTTTTTATTGTATTTTCTATTAATATTCTTTTGTTTTTCTTAATAATTTTATTACATTACTTTCTTTTTTTCTCATACTTCTCCTTGTCCTCTTTTTATTTGTTCTTAAATATGTTAATCTTGCGTTTCTCTTTTCATCTAGTATTATTTTAATTTCTTCATTAAACCAGGCTTTTTTATTTTTTGCATTCTTATTTTCATGTCCTATCCATTTTTGAGCAGCGTCGTTAATACATCTTTTTATCCAGCACCATTTTTTTTCTATATCTTCCATTTTATGTTCTTCCTTTTTTATGTTTTTTTCTACCTCCTCTTCGTATTTCTCTCTCGAGCTTTCATTGTTTATATTTTCTATATTCCATTTAATTCTCGTTATATTTTTTCTATCACTTGTTTTAACTTTGTTTCGTATCTTTGTTGTTACCATGTAGTGATCCGAGTCGGCACATGCTCCTCTGTATGTCCTTACGTTTAGTATCGAAGATTGCCTCCTTTTCGTTACTAGTACGTGGTCTATTTGTGTTTGAGTCTTATTGTCTGGTGCTGTCCATGTTACTTTATGTATTTTGGGGTGTTTATACTTCGTGCTACTTATTATCATGTTAGTCTTTATTGCTAAATCGCATAACCTTTGCCCATTATCATTTGTTCTTTCATGTATTGTGTGTGTACCTGCGACTTGTTGTATGTAGTTCTCTCTTCCTATCTGTGCGTTAAAGTCGCCCATTATAATGCTTAGGTCTTCCTTCGGTATTTTTTCAATTTCCTCTTCCAGATTCTCATAAAAATCTTCTTTCCTTTCATTTGTTGCATTCTCCGTAGGTGCATACACATTTAATATCGATATGTTGACAGGTGATCCTTCTATTCTAATGTATGCCCACCTTTCATTACTTGCTTTAAATTCTATTACTTTTTCTTTTAATTTTTTTAAAACTATGAATGCTACCCCATATTTCCCCTGTTTATCTCCGGAATATAATGTTGTATAGTAATTCTTCTTGATTATACCTTCACCGCCCCATCTTGTTTCCTGAATCGCTGCCAGGTTAATATCACATCTTTTCAATTCTTGCGCTACTTCT
The DNA here is from genome assembly GCA_035578165.1 of Stenolophus ochropezus. Lineage (NCBI taxonomy): Eukaryota > Metazoa > Arthropoda > Insecta > Coleoptera > Carabidae > Stenolophus > Stenolophus ochropezus. Next base: position 613,310 of record JAQOWZ010000077.1, on the reverse strand, counting down.
TCTATCTTTCCTGGTTGGAGCATCGTTCTTATATTCCATGTACTAAATTTTAACATTTTGTTCTTTTTCCTATTTACTTTTTTTGTTTTAATTGTATTTATTGCCTTTCCCTTATCTTTATATCCTTTTCCTCGCTTTCCGTATTCCATATTGCCATCCTCGTTCTCCATTGTTAGTTGTTTAAGTTTTTTGGAGCTTTATCTTCCTGTTTTTCTATATTCATCTTCTCTTCATCCCATATATACCAAGTCTCATTTATTTTCAGTTTTTTATACCCTATTCTTATTCTATTTCCTTTATTTTTCTCATCTTTCGCCAATTTTAAGATTTCTGTTTTGTATTTGCATCTCTTTATTAGTCATTTCACTTTCTATGTAAGTTTTTGTCCCTGTAAGTTTGTTTTTATTTTTTAATATTTTTATTTTATCTTCCCAATTCTCTATTTTGGCAATGGTAACTTTTTTATCCTCTTTTCCTTTCTTATGGGTTTCTTTAACTCTGATGTCTATTCCTAATTTGTTTTTTATAAGTTGTTCAACATCCTGATTGTTGTTTATATTCTGTTCTCCCTTAATTACGATATTGTTACGTTTTTCAATTTTTTCTTTCTTCTCTTCCATTGTTTCTAAAGCTATTATTTTCCCTTTTAAAACCTTTATTTCCTCTGTCATCAATTTTTCTTTTGTTTTTAAATCTTTGACTTCTTGTTTTAATGTATTTATTACTTCATGGAAACCTTTATGTAATTCCTGCATTTCCTCTCGTATTTCTGTCCGTAATTGAGTTTCTTCTCTGTGTTGTTTGTTTTCCTTCTTCATCGATTTTATGTCCTCGTTTATTGTTATTAGCATCCTTACTATTTCATTTTCTTCTGATTCTATGACTTTGCGTTTAGCAACTGGTGATCTCGATGTCTTCCTACTTTTACTTAAGACCATATTAGCACTTATGTTGCTGACACTGGAACTTCTAGTAAATTTACGTTCGTCATCTTCCATCTTTGTACGCCTAGTTGGAAACTTCTGCGGTCCTTAGGTGTTTTCGTGGTTGCAGTTTAACTCGATGTAAAATTTGTTAAGGTTTGCTTGTTATTATTTTTAGGTTATGTTATGTTTAAAATTTTCAAAGAGTACTTTTAAAAAGGATACGGCTTCTTCTGCACAGATAACACTACCTGCTCTTTATCTGACCTTTAACTACCACTTCCTTAGCAGATTCTTCTTTTCAGATTTAGATATTAATACAAATTTGTTTTTATATGGCGGCTATTCAAACTATCAACTGTCAATCAGCGGTCACCTCACTTATATTGAGATGATGGTTATTTGTATTGTTATTTATTGATTGATTATGTTGTTTTTTGTGTATGAGTTTTCCCAGTTTTTTTCTTCTGTTTTGGTCGTCTCTGTATTCTTGATATATGGTATGGTCTTGTAGATCTGTTACCAGGATTTCGTATTCTATTGTGTGAAGTTGTTTTAGTAGATGTCTGTGTAGAAATTTTAGTTGCATGTCTATTGTAGTTTCCTTCTTGGCTAGATTTTTTAATTCCTGTTTTATAAGTCGCATATGAAATTCGTATTGTTGTTTTAATGGGATATGTTTATGTTTTGGAAATTTAATATTGATAAAATTTGAAATAACTTTGTTTTTTGGCTTCTTGTAGAAATGTGATATGTTCTTTAGTGCGGTGTCATTTGCGTATTATATATTTTAGCTGTTGGAGTGCTACGGATAACTCCGAAGATTTAATAAATTGGCAGAAGGACTCCAGGTTGTTCTGCATTGTGAATGAAGTTTAGGAAGAAAAGAATTGCAGAATGTTTTATAAATTTTATTTAAGTCGCTATCGATTTCGTAGCTACAAGGGCTACATCATCAAGCGGACGCTAAAAATATAATACAAAAATATAAATAAAATGTAATATAAATATTTGTCTTATTATAAATAGTGGGGGTATTTTTGTAGTGTTTTTATATGTAGTTATTCTTAATTTAATTATTATCTATATATTTTTTAATGTTTTAAAAAATATTCATAACTAGTTTCTAAAACTTTGAATTTAAATTCTAAATATAAAAATATATACTTACAGTCAAGTAGTAAAATATATATGGTTTCATAGCCAAAATCTATTGCTTAGTTGATATTTATTTATACAGAAAGTAAATAATTGAAAAGTTGAAAACACATGATTGAATTAGTTTTGAAAAACGTTAAAGAAACAAGAAGGAAGGTTGTCGTGGAATGTTAAATTTATAAACTATGGAAGTTACAGTTAGTGAGAGGAAGTAGGTGGCGTTAGTTGGAATTGTTTAGATTGGTGTATTATGAGGAAAAAGGAGGTAAACATTTAAATAGGTGTGGCTCTGGGAATGAAATAGTTTCGTTTAAAAGAATGATTTCAGTTGACATAGTTTGTTTAAGAATTTCGTATTTTTCTAGTAAATTTAATTTGTGATATCTAGTTTCGCTATGTAGTAATTTGATACTATTTTCGATAGATATTTGATGAAGAGTTTCATTAATATGTGTATGTATGGCTGAGGGCGGTCTTTTATTTAAATGTTTGTTAAATCGTAGTTTTAAATTTTTAGTTGTTAAACCTATATAAATTTTGTCGCAAGAATTACATGAAATTTTATATATGCCAGATTTTTCTATTGGGGGAATTGTGGGTTTGTTATTTATGAGATAATTTGCTATTGTATTGTGTGATTTTGAAGTTACTGTTAGATTATATTTTGTAAAGTATTTTTAGAATTTATTAAAATTGTTATTATTGTAAGGGATGGAGATGTATCGGGTAATCGGTTTTGTGTGTGGATATATATCTTTTTAAATTTAGTTTTTATGTATTTTATTGTAAATTTGTAGAATAAAATTTAAAGGAAATTTGTTGTTTAGGCCTATGTCTATCATTTTTTGTAATTCTTTATTATAGTTTTCTTTTGATAATGAAATTGAAGTTAATCTGTGGAAGTAGTAATAAAATGCTGATTGTTTAACTGTGGGATTGTGATAAGAGTCGTATGGTATTATATTGTCTGTGGCTGTAGGTTTTCGGAATATGTTATATTCTATGCCGTTATTTGTTCTGGTTAAAGTTAAATCTAAGAAATTTAATGAATTATTTGTTTCTTGTTCTAAGGTAAATTTATTTTGTGAAATATTATTTATTGTATTAAGAAAGTTTTGAAGTTCTGTATCTGTACTATTCCAAAAGCAAAGGATATCTTCAACATGTCTAACCCAAAGTAGTATTTTGTTACTACATGGAAGCTGCATAATTTTATATTCTAAATTGTCTATGAAAATGTTTGCTAAAATTTCGCTAATTGAACTTCCCGTTGGAACACCGTCATTTAATATGTTGGTTTTATTGTTAGACTAAAAAAAATTTTGTTTGGTACTAATTTTGAAAAGGTTTATGAGGTTATTTTAATCTGTGGAATCTAGATTAAATGAATTTATGAACTCGTTGTCATTTTTTAAGAAATTAGAAATGATATCTATTGTTTCGTTAACTGGTAAATTAGTGTATAAATTTACTATGTCAAATGAAATCATTTTAAAATTATTGTTGTTATTTAAATTAAGATTATTGGTAATTGTGTTAATCAAATCTATTGAATTTTGTATTGAATATTTAGAGTGAAAATTAAAAAGATTTGTAAATAAATGGTTAAGGAATTTTGATAGGTTATGAGCTAGGGAAGATATGGAACTAGTGATGAGACGAATAGATTTATGTGTTTTATGTAATTTTATGAGGCTATAAAGTATGAGTGTGGAGGGATTAGGATTGGTTAGTTGTCTTTTAGTTATTGAAAATTTTTGTAAAGTATCAGAAGTATAGAGTATTATTGAATTTTGTGAAATATGAACTTATAGGATTTTTTGTTATTTCAATTATATTGTTATTTCTGAAAAAGTCAGAGTTTTATTAAAGTAGTCGTCTGTATTTGTATTTTTGTCGGCTTTTGTAATTGTTATATTATTGTCTGTAAGTTTTTTCCGTATAGATTGTATAGTATCAAGTGTGTTTTTGTGATTATGAATAAAAGAATTGATTAATTTGAAAGAATTTTTGTTTTGTGTCATTGGTTGTTATGATTATGATTGTTGATTATGTTGTTTTTTGTGTATGAGTTATTCCAGTTTTTTTCTTCTGTTTTGGTCGTCTCTGTATTCTTGAAAAATGGTATGGTCTTGTAGATCTGTTACCAGGATTCCGTATTCTATTGTGTGAAGTTGTATATTGTAAGCTACATGGGCTGGATTCTATAATACCTACTACACTTGAAATAACAATTTTCTTGTTGCAATGTATTCTTTTAGCTAAAATATGATGAAGAATTTTAAAATTCGGGCGCGGAAGCAAATATTTATATGATTTTTTACAAAAATAAAGTCAGATTATACTTATTCTTGATGAATACGTTGTATATTGTAAGCTACATGGACTGGATTCTAGAATACCTATCACATTTGAAATAGCAATTTTCTTGATGCAATGTTTTCTTTTAGCTTATATATGATGAAAAATTATAAAATTCGGGCGCGAAAGCAAGTATTTATATGATTTTCTACAAAAATAAAGTCAGATTTTACCTTTTCTTGATGAATACGTTGTATATTGTAACCTACATGGGCTGGATTCTAGAATACCTACCACACTTGAAATAGCAATTTTCCTGTTGCAATGTTTTCATTTAGCTAAAATATGAAGAAGAATTATAAAATTCGGGTGCGGAGGCTAATATTTACATGATTTTTTACAAAAATTAAGTCAAATTTTACCTATTCTTGAAATGGATATTTTTGTTAAATTATTCATATTCATGCTTTAGGATCTATACTATGGATAATTTTAGCATTGGACATGCAAAAGTGACCATAACGTGGTACCAATCAGATAATAAACATTCAATTTTCGGGTGTCATATTAATGAATACGTTGTATATTGTAAGCTACATGGGCTAGATTCTAGAATACCTACCACTTCTGAAATAGCAATTTTCTTGTTCAATGTTTTCTTTTAGCTAAAATATGATGAAGAATTATAAAATTCGGGCGCGGAAGCAAATATTTGTATGATTTTTTAGAAAAATAAAGTCAGATTTTATCTATTTTTGATGAATACGTTGTATATTGTAAGCTACATAGGCTGGATTCTAGAAAACCTACCACACTTGAAATAGCAATTTTCTTGTTGCAATGTTTTCTTTTAGCATAAATACTAGCGAATTCTCAGCTACGCCGAGCATTCCCTAGAGCTCCGCTGTCAGTGCAAAAAACAAATGCCGTTCGACATGAAACAATTATTTCATATTTGCACGTCAGGCCTCACCGAGACCTTTCATTAGATTGCAAACACGATACACTTCTAATAATATTTTGCAAAAAACAAAAGCCGGTCGACATAAAACATTTTTGTCATTTATGTACCTCAACTCTCACCGAGACCTTTCATTTGATACCATACACGACATACTTCTGACAACTTTCTGCATTAAACAAAAGTCGATCGACATGAAACATTTTTATCATATCTACACGCTAGCCCACACCCAGAGTTTTCATTTGATACCAAACACTATATACTTGTGACAACCTTTTTCAAAAAACAAAAGCCGATCGACATAGCACATTTTTTGTCAATTCTGCACGCTAGCTCTCTCCGAGATCTTTCATTTGATACCAAACACGACATACTTCTGACAACTTTTTTCATAAAACAAAAGCCGATCGACAATGAACATTTTTGTCAATTCTGCACGCTAGCCCTCAACGAGACTTTTCATTTGATATCAAACACCACACACTTCTGACAACTTTTTGCAAAAAACTAATACCGATCGACATAGCACATTTTTATCAATTCTGCACGCTAGCCCTCTCCGAGACCTTTCTTTTGATATCAAACACGATATACTTCTGACAACTTTTTGCAAAAAACAAAAACCGATCGACATAGTACATTTTTCTCAATTCTACAGGCTAGCCCTCTCCGAGACCTTTCATTTGATAGCAAACACGACATACTTCTGACAACTTTTTGCATAAAACAAAAGCCGATCGACATGGTACATTTTTGTCAATTCTGCACGCTAGCCCTCAACGAGACTTTTCATTTGATACCAAACACCACACACTTTTGACAACTTTTTGCAAAAAACAAATACCGATCGACATAGCACATTTTTATCAATTCTGCACGCTAGTCCTCTCCGAGACCTTTCATTTGATATAAAACACGATATACTTCTGACAACTTTTTTCAAAAAACAAAAACCGATCGACATAGTACATTTTTGTCAATTCTGCAGGCTAGTCCTCTCCGAGACCTTTCATTTGATATAAAACACGATATACTTCTGACAACTTTTTTCAAAAAACAAAAACCGATCGACATAGTACATTTTTGTCAATTCTGCAGGCTGGCCCTCTCCGAGACCTTTCATTTGATACTTAACACGACATACTTCTGACAACTTTTTGCATAAAACAAAAGCCGATCGGCATGGAACATTTTTGTCAATTCTGCACGCTAGCTCTCAACGAGACCTTTCATTTGAGATCAAACTCGACATATCTTTGAGAAATTTTTGCAAAAACAAAAGCCGATCAACATTGACCTTTTTTTTTAATTCTACACGCCAGCCCTTATCGAGCCTTTTCATTTGATACCAAACACCACATACTTCTCACAACATTTTCCAAAAAACAAAAGCCGTTCGATATAGACCATTTTTGTTCATTCTGCACGCTAGCCCTCATCGTGACCTAGCCTTATATAACATTCACTGGCTTCAGTAACCTTTCATTTGGGAATATTTGTTCTTTGTTTGGTTACTTTATTAAAGATTTGACAACATTGACTTTTGTAATTCAAAAATACCCAAATACGACATTTTTCTGAGAACATTATGCAAAAAACAAATTCTAATCTACATAGAACATTTTTGTCATTCGTGCACACCAGTCCGTATTGTGTCGTTTCCTTAAAACCCAAGGACGACCTACTTCTAAGAACTTTTTACGGAAAACAAATGCAGCTCGACATGACACATTTATTTTGTCATTTTAAAACAAGCCCTTATAGTTTCCTGTCTCTTGATAACAAACACAGCAAAGTATTCAATTTATTTTTTTAGGAATATTTGATTTTTATTTAGTTACTTTATAATTTGGCAACACTGTTTGAATTAAAAAATAGTAGTTAATTTTTAAATTTATAAATTAATATTGTCAACCCTAATACAACTGCCACCGTCTTCAGTGAAGTTAGTTTAGGAATATTTGGTTTTAATTTAGTTACTTCATCACACATTTGGCAACATTGACTTTTGACATTGGAAACGTCAAAATTTATATTAATTAAATACGTTATGTTGAAACTTAAATTAGTTGTAACACATTTGCTCAAGTCTATTATTCATGATACGGTTTTTAAATCTTTGATATCAATGTTCTATTAAAAGATATAATCATTTAAAGTTCATAGGCAGATTGTCAAAAGTGACGGATGACGGCGTGATTCTTCTTAAAGTTAGACATGGCCTCTGGGATCCATTGTTTCAAGGCAGCATTTGTGCATAGTTTTAATTTTTTACACGAAAACTACTAATAGTAAAAATATGAGACACCCAAAAAGCAACAGATCTCATTAGACCCCACATATTAAAAAAAAAATATAACAATCACTTGCATGGTTCAGGCTGTAGGCGATTACAAAAGTTACTCGATGCTCGTGATGAATTTATAGATCTATAGTGAATTTAATCGTTTAGTATAGTGACTAGCGAATTCTCGGCTACGCCGAGCATTCCCTAGAGCTCCGCTATCAGTGCAAAAAACAAATGCCAATCGACATGAAACAATTATTTCATATTTGCACGCCAGGCCTCACTGAAACCTTTCATTAGATTGCAAACACGATATACTTCTAATAATTTTTTGCAGGAGACAAAAGCCGGTCGACATGAAACATTTTTGTCATTTATGTACCCCAAATCTCACCGAGATCTTTCATTTGATACCATACACGACATACTTCTGACAACTTTCTGCATTAAACAAAAGTCGATCGATATGAAACATTTTTATCATATCTACACGCTAGCCTACACCCAGGCTTCTCATTTGATACCAAATATACTTGCAATAACCTTTTGCAAAAAACAAAAGCCGAGCGACATGACCATTTTCGTTAATTCTGCACACCAGCCTTCATTGCAACATTTTATTTGAAACCAAACACCACACACTTCTGACAACTTTTTGCAAAAAACAAAAACCGATCGACATAGCACATTTTTATCAATTCTGCACGCTAGCCTTCTTTGAGACCTTTCATTTGGTACCAAACACGACATACTTCTGACACCTTTTTGCATAAAACAAAAGCCGATCGACATGGAACATTTTTGTCAATTCTGCACGCTAGCCCACAACGAGACCTTTCATTCGATACGAAACATGACATATTTCTAACAATTTTTTGAAAAATACAAAAGCCGGTCGACGTAAAATATATTTCTTATTTAGAGCCTTTTCACACACTTTGGATCCGACGGCCGGCAGCTGGGTATCCATTCCAAGTAGCACTGCGATTGCCTATTTACCCCGGTCAAGAAAATTCATTTACATTTTGTCTTACGACAATGGCGCGTGAACGCATTAATGCATTGTGGATTTTATACAGACGACTTTGCCGTCGAAAAATAATTGTCCTTGAATTCATTGAAATGTTGCCTCAAATGGGTGCATATTTCTGCTCACGCTTTTGTTTTTGTATATTCCTTCTGTCTTATCCCATAGTACTGGTCTAGCCTCTACCAAAGATATTAAAATTTCAATATCTACTTCGAAATTCGCCATCTTCCCGCAAAAATTTAATTTGTCCTTCCTTGATAGAAGCAACCAGACGACTGCGACCACTGCACACCCTCTTTCGGCCTGGTATAGTAGTGGCGTCCGGCGACCACCCGGCAGCCGGGTGTAATAAAACCGGATCCGGCACGTGTGAAAGGTCCCATGCTATTTCAACCGACTGCCGGATCCGGCGTGTGTAAAAAGGCTCTTAGGCAAGCAAGAAAACATTTACATAGAAAACATCCATTTTTAAAATAATTTTAGACTTTAACAAAAATTAATCATTAATATCAAATATCACATTAACTAGAATGACATAATAACAATAATAAACTCTCAGATAGATTTTTTTTTATTTCCGTAACTGTCTGATTTTTAGTGAAAAATTTACATTTTATATTTATTACATCTCATACAACAAACGTGCGTTTCCATCGGTTATGATTTTATCTGATGTAGAATTGAAATTTTAACAACTTTGTACTTTTGTAGTTTTGCTCTAAATATATCAGGAGAGAGTATTCGCAATTTTTTGAAATCCCGTGTTAAAGTCCTTGTTTTATTACCCAGCTGTATACAGGATGTAGATTTCAATGTTTTTTTTTTCTTACTTCTGTATCTCTTTACCTATTCATTTTAGCTCTAAAAGCGTAGGAATATAAGTTGTTCAAAAATTAAAAAGGCATCCTATAAAGTCAATTTACTTTCATTATTATTCATATTTAACGATATATTAATTAAATAAAATTTAAGGTTTTTTAGAAAATGAATCAAGATTGCCTTGATAAATGAAACAAATTTTTAAATAAATTTTCTATTAGCACTTTCCGCTCATCGATAAATTATTATTTTATTTAAAATTACTGTATTCTTGTATTAAAAATAACTATAACTTTGTTTATAAATTTAAATACTATAGAATAATATTTTTGAATTATTAAATCTATATTTAAAAATAATATATACAGGTGAATACTGTAAACCTTGACATAGGGAAATAACATGGGAAAACAGTTTTTTGCTGTTTCCATCTGTCCCGCTAAATAAAATCCGGTGTATATGGTATGTAATATCGTTAGTTACATTACTTAATTTTGCATGTAATAAAAACAAATGTTGTGTAATATGGCCTTTTCTAACTGAAATATTTGATAAAATAAATTGTATTTTGAAGGTTATCCTTCATATTTTCGAATAAGAAACGTTTAAAACAAAATGCTCCATAGCTGAGTGGATAAGAGGGCGGATTCATAATAAAAATAATCTACAAGACCTGGTTCGAGACCACCTCGGCCCTATTTTTTTTAAATTAAATTAAACTTAAAATATCTTTATTATATCAGACTATTTTAATAAAATAGCAATATTCATATTTTATAAATAAAAAAAATCTAAATATTTAATAGAATTACTATTTGCTGTCTGTCAAATTTAACAATTAATTCGAATTTAGTTTTGGGTGTATAATTTTGTATTTCATGTTTCGAAATGGATTTAGTTGGTATTAGAAGATATAATAAATATTATAAAACTTTATTATTAGGACAAAAGTTTAAGAGATATTCAAAATATTTTTGCTGGTATTCGTAGCCTAGTATCAAAATTTGAGCATTCTGATATAATATAATAAAAATATTTTATAATTTAAATAAAAAAAACAGGGCCAAGGTGGTCTCGAACCAGGTCTTGTAGATTATTTATATTATGAATCCGCCCTCTTATCCACTCGGCTATGGAGCATTTTGTTTTAGACGTTTCTTATTTGAAAATATGAAGGATAACCTTCAAAATACAATTTATTTTATCAAATATTTCAGTTAGAAAAGGCCATATTACACAATATTTGGTTTTATTAGATGCAAAATTAAGTAATGTAACTAACGATACCATATACATTCGATTTTATTTAGCGGGACAGATGGAAACAACAAAAAACTGTTTTCCCATGTTATTTCCCTATGTCAAAGTTTTCAGTATTCACCCTGTACACATAATTTTTATAGGTTTAACAATATCGTTTACACCAGTCTTTGTAAAATTTGTTTGTATGTATATCAGAAAAAAGAACAATATTTTTAATAGTTTAAAAAAATCACATAGATGGCACTAATTATGAAATTTATTGCATCTGCTAAAGAAGGAATCGATATAATTACTTAACAATTAAATATTTTTATATTTAATTATGTATATATTGTAAAATAATATTTTTAGGCATAAATGAAATTTATTATTCTAAGCAAAAACAAGAACATAATAATATTTTGAATACATTGTGACATACCAAAGTAACTGGTGGTGCCAGTGTTGTTTTATTTATTTCCAAATCACCAATATGATGTGAAAAGAAAAAAACTTGAACAGAGTAAATCTAAAGGGCTTTTATAATATTTAATATTGAAAATAATGTTATTAAATATTTGATCAAAATGCATAAAAATTGATTACATTATATAATTAAAACTTATTTAGAACAATCTGTATGAAATATTAAAAAAAAAGTCACGAATCCTTGGAATTATTGTAGATAGAAACTTCTCATCTTTTTCTACGAATAATGAAATGGCAAACGGTAATATAAAGTATGTGCTTTGAAAAGTGGATTTGTGTGTAATATTTGTCGGACTTCTTGAGTTTAACGTTACTATTTTAATGGAATTCTAAATCATTTACAGCTGATTTCTTATTTTGTAAATCTACAATGAATTTGTTTCGACAGGAATAAGGACATTTTATTTCCAGATGTTCAAATTCGTTTTCTGTTTTGATAAAACCATCATCACTACATGCTAAGTATGGTTGGTTAGATAATATTACAACACTACAAGTCCAATTTCATGTATAATATATTAGTTGAAGCTTGAAATACTGATCTCGCTTCACTTTTGGTTTCCAAGCCATAACGCATAGCTTGATTACAATAAAAATTGTAGCCATTGATTTTTAACAACAACATTTTCATTATAATAATCACTGTCATATTTTCTCTGTACCAATCTAATTCGGTAAAAATGCAGTATACGTGAACCTTGAAGTTCATTTTTTTGCCGGTAGGAGGCAATTTGGCGAGATCAGTGGCAACAAAACTATGGTCTTTGATAGTATATCTAAACTAAACCTAACCTAATCTAACCCAACCTAAACCTAATCTGTCCTAAATTTAACCCAGACTTAACCTGAACCTATCCTGACCTAAAACTAACCTGACCTCTAAACCTAAACTGAACCGAACCTGACCTAAACATAACCCAACCTGAACCTAACCTGACCAAAACCTAACCTGAACCTAACCTAACCTAAACCTAACCTAACGTAAACCTAACCTGACCTAAACCTAATTTTACCTTATTTCAATAAGACAACATTGGGTCAGATAAATGTTTGAGAATCTCCGGTTTCTGTCATTTTGACGCATGCGCACATCGGGTGCCCGTATACTGCATTTCAACCTCTAATTCTATTGGTACATATGTACATCTACAATGAAAGAGTTCATAGCAGAATATGTAGTTTTATGGGGATTTTTTAATCTGCTTTAATTTCCCTATAGGTATAATACTTTATGCACTCGTTTCAGACAAAATTTCTTTGCTTATGTTCTGAAAATGTAAAAAGAATATCAAGAAAATTTCCAGTCGTGTTTTTGTAGAATGGTTTTATTGAAACTTTGTGATATTTTTCAACCTGCGTTTGTAAAGGCTTGTTCCAAATGATAGACTGATCAGTTTTGGACTGTATTTTAGAATTCTTATTTAAATGTGACTTCACTACACAGATATAATTGAAGGTAAAATTATAGAAATAACACATATGTAAACAAATACTTTGTTTCTTGCAGTAGTTTCATTTGTACAACTTGTGGTACACAATACATTGCTAACTTCTTTACATTTCTTAATAAAATAAAGTCTCTTTATGATAATATAGCAAAATGAATTCTGGATTCCACAAAAATCGCTCCTGTGTAGATAACTTCTAATAGCCATGTCTAAATTTAAGAAAAATCACGCTGTCATCCGTCACTTTGACAATCAGACTATGAACGAGTATATCTTCTTATAGAGTATTGATATCAAAGATTTAAATACAATTTCATGAATAATAGACTTGAGCAAAGGTGCTACAACTAATTTAAGTTTAAAACATAACGTATTTAATTAATATAATTTTGACGTATCCAATGTCAACAGTCAATATTGCCAAATGTATGACAAAATAACTAAATTAAAACCAAATATTCCTAGACTAACTTCACTGAAGACGCTGGCAGTTGTATTAGGATTGACAATATTAATTTATAAATTTAAAAATTAACTACTATTTAATTTTATTTCGTGTTTGATTTAAAGTGAAATATAAATATAGTAGTAAAAAAAATTCCTTGAATAAATGTGTATTTTTATAGTTAGTTATTTGAAATTCCACTGTTTGAGAACCGATTTTTTATTCAGTTTAACGTTTAAAAATTCAAATATTATTTGGAAACAATAGCACTATTTACAGTTAAAAGTAAGCAATTCTTAATTACAATATATTATACTGGAGTTTTTCCCAGTTCTCTACTTACTTTTTTATTCCAAAGAAAAAATATGAACAAAAATTGTATAAAATGAAACTGTGAACTAACTTTCGGAATGTCGGTAACATAGGTATCATAATTAAAACATGACTACTAATTTTATTCCGTGGAAGCTAATTTTTTTTCATTGTAATACTGCAGTCTTTTCATTAACGATATTTAATTTTATTTCGTGTTTGATTAAAAATGAAATATAACTCTAGTAGTAATAAAATCTCCATGAATAAATGTGTAATTTTATAGTTATATGAAACTCCACTGTTTGAGAACCGATTTGCTTCAAAATTTACTTCACACAACATTTATAAAAACAAATTTACAAATAACAATTAAAACTTTTTAAAACGACACATCGCTATTAAACATTTCTTTGTACTATAATTTTGATCAGTTAGATTTGATTATGTTATTATAAAAACGTTTCAGAACTGCTGTGCTTACAAAAGAATTTTTTATAATAAAACGTATGAATTGCAAGTGTAAATAAAGTCATTTTAAAATTAGGTTTTACTTTTATGTTTGTTAGATAATAAAGTTAAAATTTACCTCAAGAAGATGACCATTTCATTATTTTTACTTACTTGAGTTTCGCCGATATGCCACCAATTTTTCTGGTGGGAAAATTAAATTGTGCAGTACTGACCCAAGATGAATTTTTTGTTTATCGATAATACGAATAAATACGAAATATATTTTTTAAGAAAATTGTATTAAAAGAAAGAAATTTGAAGCATTTAAAATCAGTTTTCTTCAACAGATGTATAATTATAACTTAGATACACAAAATAGGAAAGTTATATATTATTAAAATATTACAATAAATAATAATGACAATAAACTATGTAGTAAAAATCTTCTGGGCGGAACGAATTAGTCTTCAGGATTCCCTGTAAATGCTAACGGAAAACCGCCAAAAACGTTAGCAAAAGACGATAACTAAACAAAAAGAATAAAGTGAAAGGATGAATCGAACGAAATAACACTTACATTATTTAAATATATTGGAATTGCCATAAAGAAAGAGCGTTTTCCAAATAAGCAGTGGGCAAAACGACCAATTCAGATTTAACCTTTTAAAATTTTCTTTTAGTTTCAGAGAAAAACGAAAATAGGTCGACTTATTTGAAAATAACTGGAATTATTTATTTAATTTCATTGACTGTCAATTAGGAAAATCTGTTGTAATCGTTAAAAATGTTGTCAAAGAACAACGATTTTACCTAATTCAATGCTATGGCAATCGGTCTCATGTTTATATTTGGGGCCGTTGGAAACAAATAGTTTATGCAAATTATCTTCGACCGAATGTAGAGAATTTAAAGGAAGAGAATTAGAGACGCTGTGACGTCTTTAACTCTGCGGAAGAAATTCAAAGAAGTTAAATAATTGCATCGAAGACTACAATTGTGCGCTCAACAAACCGTGAATCGATTGAGTAGAATAGTTACTGTTTATATTATTTTTGTTGTTAAATTTATGAAACTAAAGTTAAAGTCATGTTAACAATAATTTCTATGATAACGCAAACTTGTTTTTTGGGGCTTACAATTAGAAAAATTCTAAGTCGAACTATATTCGACTTTTGTCTGAGACTAAAAGAAAATTTGAAAAGGTTAAAACTGAATTGTCAGTATTGAAACATGTAAAATCTTTTATTAAAAATACATGTTTCTCGTAAAATAAAAAATAAAAATGTTTTCCTTCTTTCTAACTCGATCCGATGACATACTGTATATCAAGGCCACAGAGAATGTTAATATGAATTTTGACTTACTTTATTTGGACATTGCAAAGTTTTCTCGTAGAATTTGTCACGCAAAATTTGAAGAATGTTTCTTTCATTTCATATAGTAATTTAAATGTTTCCTTTCTGAAAATACGACGAAATTTTCCTCCAGTCATCAAACAGATATGCGTTCTGTTAAATAAAAAATAGTAATTATTTAATATTTTTTTTTCTTTAAATATAAATGTATTTACCATTCTTGTACAACTTCGTCAATAATAATATAGTTTTTCCGATGGTAGCAGAATCGTCAGCGAATAGAGTGGTTTCCATTTTAAGTTCCAAAATATTCAATATTGCTTTCCAAAGGTGGTTATTCTTGACAAGTTTTCCAAAAATATATTTTTTGTGAAACTGCTACCCTATAAACAATGAAAACTTATATAATAAAGGAAGATAATTTTTATTCAAATGATGCCTTCGTTTTAAAATGGATTCATTTTTCCAAATATTGTTTAACATCAACGTAGTATATATTTGATTTAGACTAATAGTCCATATGCTTCCATTGAAATTTAATCCTTTTCTTGTAATATTGAATGAAGGAAATTTCCATCTCAGGATTTGATCCATTTTTCTGTATTCAGAAGGAAATATTACTAATTAATAAAAAATATGTAAACATTGAACACTTTTTTATAAAAAAAGTTTCGCCTCAGATGAAAGAACTTCTATATTAATTGCAATAGTCCAAATAAGGATATAACTCGTATTTATAATCTTCGATGTACTTCACAGGTATAATGCAAGGTATACTTCAGTTTCCAATATCTATAAATATAAAATTCACAAATGATATTTCTTAGAACATAAGAAAAACATACCATTTCACATCGTTGTGAATCATGAAGATTTTTGGTATTTGTGTATCTTTATTATGAATTTAACTTTTAATTAGTTACATTAGTTTAAGGTTTTTCTACAATTTTTTTTCTTAAAATTTAGAAATTTTGTTATGATATTATATATCATTTATTTTAATAAATTATTTGAGTTGCCAGAATACTTTGATTAATAAAAAGTTTAATAATTTACAAATATAAATGTATAACAATATTATTAATATTTTCGTTTACATTTTAAGTTACAGAATTATTTTATTCAATTAAAAGTTTCAAATAGATTACAAAATGAAGTTCTTGTTACAATTATAAAATCTTTCATATAAAATTAAAAATAAATTTTTATAACCTGGCAACTCGATTACATACAAACATTCACACAAACATTCATAATTTTGCGATTTATTACTCTCTTATTTTTTTTTATTTGATCGCTTTGTGGTTTTTTTATTTATTATAATGTTGTAATATGCTTCATTAGCTTCATACCCACCAGCCGGTTTGTGACGAGTAATTATTATGAAGCTTATTTTTTCTTATTTATTGTTTTAATTTTTTTAACCACGGGCTATTATAATATTGAAGCAAAGTACAGCAAAAATCCCAAATACCACTGGTATAGGGTTTTAAAGTATTATGTAACAAGTCATTGTCTTGCCAAGTCTACCAAGGAATTATAGATAATATGGTACACATTATGTACATAAAAAAGTATTTAAAACAAAAAATATAAATTGAATGTACTCTTACCAAATAAATTGCAGTTAATATTTGTACTTTTGTAGTTTTTTAAAAATGAAAATATTGTTACTCAAAATCATACAACAGTGACAATGACTTAATTACATAACACTTCAAAACCCACCAGCAGTAGTTGGAATTTTTACCATACTTTGCGGTTTTGTAGTAGTATGTAGTATATTGCCAAAAAAATGTGTATTTATATTCTGTTGCATGAATTTTGAGGTACAATGGTAGACTGGCCTGCCCACATGTTGCGATTTATTATATACTTTTTTTAACGTCACATTTGTAATACATATTATAAAGAGACGCAACATGTTTTAACTTAAGCCTGGTATTAGATAGTTTTCGTATAACGTCTTTATTTTTAGATGGTATTAATTAAAAATTATAGACAGCAGTATTGTTTAAGCGCTATTACATTTTTTATTGTTGATGAAAAATATTAATGTTAACTAATGACTGTATTATAATAAAAAAGTATTGCTTAACCAATCTTTTAGTAGTAGTAGAAGGTAAAATATGTATTTAAATATAATTTTATTATAATTGTATTTTAATGTAAAAAATTAAAATTATTTTTTTATGCTTACATATAAAATAGGTTTTCATTTAACTATTAAATGTAGGGACCTTCTTATCATTAAATAAAATTTTTAATGTATATTTTTGAAAATATTGGTAAAACATACAATATACCAGAATGTAGACGCTATAGAAAATTTTTCTAATACTTAACCATTGCTTTATACTATTTATTTTATTTATGTTTTTCATTGTTAATATTATTTTATTAACTTTTATGTAAAGAATAGTTTTATTTATAATTGCCTTTTATAATTCTTTTTATTGTATTTTCATTTTGGCAAGGTCCGTAAAATTTGTAAAAGGAGTAATGGTATTATCAGACTTAAGTTCTTTTTTATTACCTTTTACAATATTTTACGAACCACTTTTCATGTTGGAATAATATTTAATACTTATATCAATTACATTTATTAAATATATTGCATATATTAATTAACAAATCAAATTTTACCATCATAACATTTTTTATTATTTATATTTTAAATTCTTTTTATTCCTTTTTATATTATTAAGTATTTCTAAATCACATTTTTAAATCATAATTATTGCTTCAACATGCTTTTATTTTATATTTTAAATTTATCATTATTGCATTCTTATATTTTTATTTTATATTTCATATACACCATCAATAATCCTTTTTATAATATTACATGTTTTTCCGATATTCTAAAAATTTTAAATTTAAAAATTTAAGGTTATAATGAGCTTCATATTTCAACCAGCCATTATGTGGCGAATAATTTTGATAAAGTTTATTTTTTAATGTATTTAATTTCTCTTATATTTATTTATTTAATCACGGGCTATAATACTAAATCAAAGTACAGCAAAAATTTAAATACCACTGGTATTGGGTTTTAATGCATTATGTCCAAGCCATTGTTTTGCCATCTACCAAAGTAATTAAAAATAAAAAGGTATTTTTACCAAAAAATGTATGTTTAAATAAATTGTAGTTAATATTTGTACTTTTATAGTTTTATGAATATCAAAACCTTATTTCTCAAATTCATGCAACAGTCACAATGACTTGGAACATAACACATTAAAACCCCCAATGGTACTTGAAATTTTTACCATACTTGGCGGTTTTGTAGTAGGTATAATGTCAAAAACATAAGTACAAATTAGTATTCTGTTGCATGAGTTTTGAGATACAATGGTAGAATGGCCTGGTTGTCTGTTATCATTTATTATATACTTTTGTATATTAAATGTTTTTAAATTTTACGTTCATTCATTAATTATTAAATGGATTGCAATTTTTTATATATTTTTATATGTATTTGCTAGATTTATTTAGTTTTAGTAAATTTTATTTCAATGTCTTTGACTTCAAACATTAAATATTTTTTTTATATAGTTTTAAAATTAATTATAATGAAATTTATGTATTATTGATATTTTGTTCATAATTTTGCAATAAGTTACGAAATGACTATGACATTGTAAATATACCTATTTTTTATCATGATATCTACTTGTTCAATTTAATTTTTTTCTAAATACTCCATTTGTTCACAATTCAAAACTTTATTTTTAATATTAAAATCTGATAATTTTATCTTTAAGGTTTTTAATAACCTGGCTACGATAGTGCATAATGTTCATCATGTGAAAAGATTGGTTTAATTCTTGCACTTTAACTTAAATTTTTTGAAAATTTGTTTATGAAATGCTCTATACAATGTTTTTAAATTTTGAAATAATGTTTATAAATATGTACTTCATATAATATTGTTATCTTATATAATTTTTTACTGATTAAAATTTAATTGAAATTATTTCATTATGATTTTAATATCTTGTTTAGTTTAAAATTTCTTTAAATACCACATTCGTCGTTATTCCTTCTTTAGAATTTTCGTTAATATTTGATTTCGGTAATTTAATTTTTAAGTTTTTAGATGACTGTACTCTCGACGTTGCAACATATAATTGGCCATGAGTGAAAACTGGATTTTCTAAATTAATTCCAACAAAATTAAACGTTTGACCTTGTGATTTATTAATTGTCATTGAAAATGCTAATCGAATTGGAAATTGGCGACGTTTTAAACTGAATGGTAAATTTGTATCGGTAATTAAATCAAATCTTGGTAGATAGAGTCGGGTACCTGCACTTTGCCCGGTTAATACTTCTACATCAAGGTAATTAGTTTTCATATCTTTTATAATAAATCTTGTACCGTTACATAGCCCACGTTTTGGATTCATGTTTCTTAGTAACATTACTATTGCCCCCACTTTTAACGTTAATTTGTGAGGAGGCATTCCGGTTGGTGTTAACGCATTTAATAATTCGGTTGGATAACTAATTTTATTTTTATCATCGCCTTCACAAAAATCAGCACTGTAATATATTTTTGATTGTCCTACGATTTTATTTATTACTTGTTCGTTTATTACCATTGTATCGTCATTTGTTGGTGCTAAAATGGCGCGGTCTGTAAATTTGTGTATATCATTTGGCTCTATATCATTATCTCCAAATATATCATTAGCTAATGACGTTTGTGATACACAGTGTGCAGGAATTTTGACAACTTCAGTTAAACCATTGCCGATTTTTAGTAAATACTCAGAAAATTCTTTTTCGTGCCTATTTACACGCATGTTTTGTTTTAAAGAAAATTTTTGAAAGAGTTGCCATAAGTGACTTATTATTACACAAATTTCTATTATTGTGGTACGATGATATGTATAATTTACTACCGGTAAACATTGTCTGAAATCACCACCTAATACTATAACTTTCCCGCCAAATGGTACAGTATTGTTCATTAAATCTTTTAAAAGTAAATCTATTGCATTTAACGCGTGTTTCGGTATCATAGTTACTTCGTCACAGATGATTACACTTGCATCTTTTATTAGTTTGCCTGCATTACTATTCGCTTTAACTTTACATACGCAGCCGTCATTTACAGGTACTGGTAACTTGAAAACCGAATGTACAGTTTGTCCACCTTTTAATAAAGTAGCCGCTATTCCTGTCCACGCCACAGCTATAACCTTAATATTTTGACCTCTTAAAATACTGATGAGGGTATTATATAAAAATGTCTTTCCTGTACCACCAGGACCGTCTACAAAGAAATATCTATTTTTGCTATTACTATCTGATACGGCATTTAAAATTAAATCTAAAATTTCTCTTTGATCATTATTAAACAACGCTACATTTTGTTATCCCTCTAATTTCTCTGCTGCAGTATCAATCAAATCGTTTTCATTTTCATCTACGTCATCTGGCAGCGGTAAACCGAAATCGCTTAATGTGAATCTATGTATTTCTAATATTTCTTGAATTTTTCTTAAACATTTATTTTGCGCTACTTTTTCGGAATTGTGCAATAAATAATCCTCCATCAAATACTCTTTAAATTTTTCCCATAAAGCTACGGCATTGGTGGACGTGTGGAAACAAATTAAATATGCAAACAATTCTCTTAATTGTCTCGAAAATTTATTTATCACTGCCTCACCTAAACAATTTTCGCATTCTTTATCATTTGCTAAAAGACCTAATGCGCGGGCAGCTTCTTGGTATGTGTTATACAACTTACCATCTACGGTACGCAAGTCTTGTGGCCCCTTCGCGTGTACTAATATTAAACGTAGATGGAACCTTTCTATATCTCTGGGACTGACGGAAATCATTCGGCTTATTGTTGGTTTTGACTCGCGTTGCCTAGCCTTTCAAGCGTTGTTAACAAATACATAATATTTTGGAATTTGCATATAAACATACTGCCGAGCATTTATATCTGTGCTATTTAAGATGAACCACGAAGTTAAAGTAGTATTTTTTTTCGCTGCCCGTTCTACTGCTTTTTTCTCTTGGCCATTAACGAAAAATACCGCCCGTTGGTATTTCAAATGAACAGCTAACTCAAATATTGTATGTGATTTATCATGTAAAGGATATTCTAGTAGCCTCCAACAACATTCTGGAGCAGAAACATACCTCGCATCTAAATAACCGTTGATTTCATCCCATTGAATTACTTTATCTTTATCTGGTTGACCTAATTTAATACTTGCGCAGTCATGACCCTTACACAGATAATCGCAAATATATTTAACACTTTTAACCGAAGAGCATATTTCAATATTAATATGAGCTTTATACTTTTTTAGCAAATATGGATTGTAAGGTACTATCCATCTGTTATCTACTGTATATTTTACTAAACCGTTTTTCCAGAGAATATATATCTTTGCATTATTATCTGGCCTTTTGTAAAGAGGATAACCGTTAATATTTTCGTGTGTTTCGTTTCGAAATTCTTTAGGGTATCTTTTTGTGCATTTATTTTCATTCATGCAATGTGAATATTTATTTAATATACCGCAGGGACCGTGGATCATGTGCGTTCGAACTAATTGATACAACTCTGGTTCATCGTCTTCATCTGGAATTTCGGCACTTACAATTTCGTCTATTTCATCTTTGTTACGGATTTTACTTTCGCTATCTAATGTCAACAACAAATGCATATGTGGTAACCCACATTTTTGGAATTCTATTACAAAAATAAAGGCTACGACTTTTCCAAAAATATCTTCGTGAAGAATTTCATTCATCATACTTTTAATTTTGCCGTTGAAAACTCGCGCTACTATATCTGGCCGATCTGCAGAACTTTGACTTTCGCGTAACTGTTCAACTATTAATGGCCATTTTGGATTACACGTTACTGTTATGAACAAATCAGGTCTGCCGAATTCTCTAACAATTGACATAGTGTTCTGATACATTTTTAACATAAAACGACTGCCACCTTGGAATGTGGATGGTAAAATAACCATTGTGCCCGCCTTACCGCCCTCATTATCTGCTAAATTATTTACATGGTCCATTAATCCACTATACAGCTCTACTCTGAGGGTAGGCTGATTTAATCTAATATAAGTCAATCTTTCAGCCTCGACTGTCACGTATGCATCTACAATGTACTGCTGAGTTAGCTTTCCGGCTTCTAAACACGGATTAAATGTATCTCTAACTGCTAATCCATTCATGTAAAATTGTAGCATGCTTTGTTTTTTAATACCGTCGGCATGCTTTAGGTTCATGTTCCAGCCACATTCACCGCGAGGAAAAAGTATGGGATATGTCATGGGGTCGCAGTTTTCGCTGAATTGATTAATTCTAACAGAACCGCCTGCTCTTGGGTGAACACAAATGTCTCTATCTATTGGTGGCTCTCCGTCATTTGATGTAAAAACTACGGCCACTTCATTACATGTTGGTACATTATACCTACGCTTATCTTTTCGTCTGTCACTAACTATCCACAAATTAATTTCTGGCACTGACTGATTATTAATATTTGCCCTAGCTATTTCTCTTTGCTCTAAGTCTTTTATCATCATGTACGCTTGAGAATACGGATTAATTTCTCTAATAATATCATCTAACTGTCCCATTATATTTGGTTTACACTGTTTATTGTATTCTACATTCATTCTTTTCTCTAACGCTTCCGCAGAATTTATAATGTATAACTGCGTATATTTTTCAACATTATTATTAATTGGATATAACGAACTGGCTGAATCATGATAAATTCGACCATGTATTCGAAAACAATATGGTCCTCTACCCGGAGGCATTGAAATTTTAGCCCCAAAGGAAGCAAAAGCTAACGCACTATTGTACTGTCTAATATTATCTTCAAAATTTCTACTGTCCGCGTTATTATTGATCATTAGACTTTTTATGTATTCCGGAAACTCGCCTAATTGATCTGCGTTTAACTTGCCTTTACGGCAGCAGTGTGTGAATTTGCCGTCCGAGGGCTTTTCATACGCAAAGTTTTTGGATGAACAGTACGTGCACAGTGCAGACATTGGACCCAACGAATGCGGTTCAATTTGCATTCCTATACCTTTGCTAGCTAATCTAACTTTATCATTAACTTTATTTTTGCGTGCCTTTATTTTATTTTTATTTATTATATTATTTTTTAACAAACGCTCTTCTTTCTGTTCCGGTGTTTCTGTTTCAACTACTTTTTTAAAATTATCTTTTAACATATTTAAACGCCATTCTTTATGTTCAGGTGTTTCTATTTCTATAGATTTTTTTAAATTAGTTTTTAACTTATTTAAACGATTTTCTCTTTGTTCCAGTGTTTCTGTTTCAATTGTATTTTTAAAATTATTTTTTAACCTATTTAAACGATTTTCTCTCTGTTCGGGTGTTTCTGTTTCTATTAAAGTTTTAAAAATATTTTTTAATCTATTTACACGACTTTCTCTCTGTTCGGGTGTTTCTGTTTCTATTGAAGTTTTAAAATTATTTTTTTTAACTATTTAAACGATTTTCTCTCTGTTTGGGTGTTTCTGTTTCTATTGAAGTTTTAAAATTATTTTTTAACCTATTTAAACGATTTTCTCTCTGTTCGAGTTTCTCTGTTTCTATTGAAGTTTTAAAATTATTTTTTAACCTATTTAAACGATTTTCTCTCTGTTCGGGTTTCTCTGTTTCAATTGTATTTCTAAAATTATTTTTTAACCTATTTAAACGTTCTTCTTTTTGTTCATGTGTTTCTATTTGAATCATATTTTGAAAATTATCTTTTAATCTATTTAAGCGATTTGCTTTTTGTTCAGGTGTTTCATTTTTAATGTATTCTTTGAAATTAAATTTTAATTTATTTAACCTATTTGTTAGTTGATCAAGTGTTTCATTAGCTAAAATTTTTAATTTATTTTCTGTATTTAATTTTAGACGTTTGGACCGTTCTTCAGCTGTTTCATTCTCTTTACGCTTTAAATGATTTTCTCTTAATTTCTGCTGTCGTGTTATCGGAAATAATATTAAATTACGTGTTCGAAACATATTTAAAGTATGTGACCTAAGCTTATTGATATCATAATTTTCCTGTTCCGGATTGCGGTTAAATATGATACTCGTACAAAACGCAATTGCAAACAACCCACAATCAAAAGTGTTGGTCTGGTGTTGAACCCGGACAAATCTAACTGTTGGTCTAAAAGGAAACAGTCTTTCTAAATATAAACTGGCATTTGAATTTAAACATTGAGAATTCATGCTGTCATAAATAATAATCTCTGAACCGTCATAGTACGCGGTGAACCAATGACCAATACTACCAATATTTGCACCTGGTACGAATAAAATTTGTAAGTGTTTAGTTCCTCGTGGAACTGGAATGATACGGTCCGGAGCATTTACATATACTGTAGGCTGAGGGTTGAACTCAGTCATAGAACGGACTAAAGAAAAGAAAAAGTCTATGTGTACGTCTTCTAAGTACCCTGCAGGATTTAGCAACGTGTTAATATCCTGGTCTATTAACTGAATCTGATAGTTTACTGTCCTAATTCCTACATTACCCGTTTGATTACTTGTATGTACATTATTGATATTATTGTCCGCTACTGAAATGACAGATATACCTGATTGAACCTGACTATTAATAAATTTTTCTTCTATATTTCCCGTATTATAATTTTTATTTTTTTTTGCCGCATTTTTCTCGTTGTTTTGCTTGCGCTTAAGACGTTTAATTCTATCTTTACTTGGCATTTTGTTATGTACTTAAAAATTATACAAAACGTTCTTTTCAATATTTATAATTACCAATAATTACGTCAGGCCTTCGATTATACGTCGATCAGGTTCTTTTCTGTTAGGATAATGGAATCTTGCACTCTTTCTCTTACTCTGCTGCAGTCAAGATGTAAACCTATAGTAAAATTAATATTTAAAATATATGTGATAAGAGAATATACTCTCTTTAAAATTCAGCGCGCTTGATATGCTCCGCGCGCGCATCTATGACATCTGCTAGATGTCGAGATCGAACAGAGTCAACCACAGTGAGATAGAGATAGAAAGAAAACAATTTCGAGCACATTGTAGAAAAAGCATAGGTTAAAATAAAATCTATGAAAATAATTGTTTTAAACAAAGTCGTGAAAGAGAGACGAATAACTGACCTTAATTGTCGTTTCTCTTATTTACAGGTAATTTGTAAATTTTGTATATATTGTAAATAGTAATTTCAGGTATAATATAAAACTCTTATTTACAGAGAAACTAATTTGGTTTATTTATTTGTACAATCCCGACTTCCAATCCAAAGAACATTATAAAACGACAATTTTTGTCACAAAATGAAATTACAATTTGAATTCAGAGCTGTGGCCTCCCCTAAGGATATTAGGACTACAACAATAGCCATAACCTCAATTGGAACAGAACAAGGAGAAAAATATTCTATACCAAATGAACTCATCTATGAGTTAAAAAAGACGAAAGGTTTCAAAAGGGTAAAAGGATCATTAGAAAAAAGACATGATGAGTTGAAAATATGGATAACGCTGTCAGAAGAATTGCAACAGACATATTTGGATGAGGAAGGAAATATCCAGTTTGGGCGGAAATACTTAAAACAAATATTTTAAAAAAATATTGAAGAACAATCAGATTTGGTAAAAATATTGGAAAAATTAGTTGAAAAATCAGAAAAAAGAGAGGAAGAAAAAAATTTAAAGCACATTGCAGAAAAATTTGTATTAGGAAAATTTAGTTATAAAACATCTAATGTGAGACAATGGTTAGACACATTTGAGAAAGAATGTGAAAGATTTAAATTAGAAAAGAATGAAAGAAAAATCGAATTATTGAGGGTATTTTTGGACGAAACTTGCCAAGATTGGTATATTTCTACAGTAATAAAAGGAGAACATGAAAACGATTGGCATGGATGGAAACAGGCATTAATAGAAACCTTTTCAAGCAAAGGATGGAGTAGCAGAACATATGCGCATTATTTTAAATACAAAGAAGATTCACTAGTACAATATGCAATAAAGAAAGAACGACTTTTATTAGAAATAAACAAGAACATGGACGCTGATACAAAGATAGATAGAATTGCATTTGGTCTGCCAGAATTTATCAGAAAGAAAATTGACAGAGATGAAATGAAAGACACAAAAGATTTAATGAATGAATTACAAAAGCTTGAAGGAATAACAGAAAAAAAGAAAATATTTAAAAAAGGAAGTACATCAGAACACAAAGTTAGAAATGAAGAAAAAAAAAACATGCAAGACATGTGAGATACCACCCAGAAGAAAAATGCTGGTTTAAACTAGAGAAAAGAGAGAAACCTAAAGCTATAGGAAATAATTCAGTACTAGAAGTAGATCTAAGTACAGAAAAAGAAACGAATAATCACACCATTAATCAAACTTAAGATACTAGTAGAAAATTAGATAGAGATAATGGGAACATATGACCCAGGTTCTCAAGTCTCCTTAATAAACTCGAAGCAGCTAAAAATAAAAAATAATAGAGAAGATGTAAACAAAATATTTCTTAAGTCTCTCATTGGTGTGAATCATACAAATGGATTAGTAAGAATAAAAATAAAAATATTAAATATAGAAAAAGAAGTAGATATATACATAGTTGAAAGAGATGATTTTGAAGATTTCATAATAGGATTAGACCTAATTCCCATGCTCAAGTTGTCTTTGAATAAGGATTTAAAAGTTTTACAGAAAATAGAAAAAGAGATAGAAAAACCAAAGATAATAAAAAAACGTGAAACTAAAAATTATTCAGTAAATTTTAATGAACATGTAGAAACAGATGAATTCCAAAAAAAATA
This sequence comes from Stenolophus ochropezus, assembly GCA_035578165.1. NCBI lineage: Eukaryota > Metazoa > Arthropoda > Insecta > Coleoptera > Carabidae > Stenolophus > Stenolophus ochropezus. The sequence continues at coordinate 586,227 of JAQOWZ010000077.1, read as the reverse complement.
GAACATTTAGATAGAAATAAAAAGATTAGGATAGAAAGATTAATAGATAACAACAAATCAGTAATTGCAAAAGACAAATACGACGTTAGAACGGTGAATGAATACGAAGCTGGAATTGATTTAATAGTCGAGGAGTACTGCAGCAAAAGGCCATATAGATGTAATATGAATGACAAAAAAGAAATAGAAAAACAAATAGCCAAATTACTGGAAAAAAATTTAATCGAGGAATCTTATAGTCCTTTCGCTGCACCTGTCACGCTAGTGTATAAGAAAAATGAAGGAAAGTTAAGTCTGTGCAAATTAAGTTTTAAAGCCTTTTGTCTTAAAAAAAATATTTTTATTTTTCAAACACAAATTGTTTGTTGTTATAATGTTACGACATTATGCTTAATTTGCTTAATTACTAAGAAGGGATGGTCATGCGCAGTAGCAAAGTATGATACTTATAATATAACATAATTCCTCCCTTGCAAGACTTTGCTATAACGCATGATTTTAAGCTAGAGGGTTTAACTCAATTTCTTTTTCTTCGAGTTTTCCCTTTTTACAAAGATATTTCTTATATTTAAATAATATTTTACAAATACATATTAAAATAATTACAGCTAATAAAATGTGTATTACATAAGAATGGTAATTGTTGTTTAACTCAAGATTTTTTATTTTCGGTAAAACGGCTATTGATTCTTTTATTTTTTCTACTTTTCTTAAATTCATTGTTCCATTTACTTTATTTTCATAATTTATTTCTAGGTTTTGAATTTGTATTTCTTTATATTGTTGATTAACAATTTCGAAAACATTTTTATTTATTTGACATTTTTCATTTGTTTTCATTTTAAAAATTCCTGTAATTTCTTTGTAGATATTTTTATGCGAACAACTAATTTGTATTTGTTGTTTGTTAGGGCTAATGATTATTATATCATTTGTATTTCTGATTTGTTGAATATCGTTTTCCATGCTTATATATTGATACAGACAATTATCATCCTTTTTCTTATCTATTAAGTTAGAGATACATTTGCTTATTTCAAAATATTGTGTAACACACATATACTTATTTTCTATAAATATACAATTATTGGTTACATAATTTTCTTTACCCATTTTAAAAAACAATTTTTGATTTTCATTTATTGTTATTAGTTTTTGCTCTTCATTGTAAGTGGGAATGGGGCTGAATTGAAATAATGGATAGGATTGTTTTGAGAAATTTGGTATCATGAATATAAAATGAATTTGTTTATTTTCATATTTACAATGGGTTTCAATGAGTTCGTTAAAATTTCAAATATCTTTATTTTGGGTAATTTTTTTCAAATTATCATGTGATAATGCTAGGGTGTACTTTATGTAGGGAGCAGAAAGTTAAACTTACTTCTATTTGTTTACAGAATTCATTAAGGTTTTTTATTATCAATATTAATTCTAATATTTGGTTATTTACTCCCATAATACTCTGCCAATCCTGATTTTTATTTAGTTTATTTATTATTGCTATTAATTTTTCCTAAAGAATTTCTTCGTTATGCTTTATATTTTCTAATTGTTGATTAAACTGTTTGGAAATATTATTTGAAATTTGTAAATTTAGTTCATTTTGTTTTTGTAACGTTATTTCATTACTTTGTATTTGTTCAAAAAGTTTATTATATTTTTCCTCGTCACTTGAACCTACATTACCTGTAATCGCTTTAATTACAGATCCTAGCCCGTTGACAAGACCTCGTTTAAATCTTTTATTATTTCTCCGAAATAGTTTTGTAACTTGATCTTTCAAGTCAGCATAATTATATTTTAATATATTTAAAATATATTGGAAGGCGTATTCTTTATTCTATAATTGTTTTTGCACTTTAATAAAAGTATTTGTAACCTTAGTAAATTCTGTTTCTATTTGGGATATATCGTAATTATAATATACTAATTGCTCGGACTCTTTTATTTTGCATTCGCCTAGTTCGATTAGATGGAATCCGTTATTTTTGGAAATATCAGTCAGTTGTCCGTGGCATAGTCTGTAGTCATTGTAATTTTTACTGTTTTATTCTATTTATTCGTAGGTTCTTGTCACCGTGTTCGTCAGTAATTTTTATTTTTCCTAACAAGATGTCGTAAGCTTTCGGGGAATATTTTTTGTACAAAGGTTTTTTAATTTTGCCAATTAATCTAGGATTTTATTTAATAAATACTTCTTGTTTTAATTGTAATGGGTTATCATTTTCTTTATATCTGCTTACTTTTTCGTTCATAATTCTAGTTTTTACTAATTCATTTACCGTATTAATGTTATCTTGATGCTCGTTTAAGGTTTGGTCTAGTGTAATGTCCTGTTTGAAATATTTGTTCTGATCAGGTCCGAATAATATTTCGTTGGGTGTTAATTTGGTTGTGTTATGTTTTGTGTTGTTGTATGCTATTAGTGCGAGATCTACCTTTTGAAATAAACTTTGTTCTTTTATTCGCACTTTTTGGTTAATCATTCGTAATGACTCTATTATTGTAGAATGGAATCTTTCGATTGCATTACTCTTTGGATTGTGGATGCAAATAAAATGATTACTAATTCCGTATCTTTTTAATAAATCTTGGAGCAGTGTATTTTTAAATTCTCCTCCGCTATCTGTTATTATCTTATCGGGTATTCTATAAGTTTGGAGGTATTTAATTAATATATCACATATGGTTTTGGCTGTTTTATTAACAAGGAAATATGCTTGTGCGTGTTTTGAGAACTGGTCCATAATAGTTAAAAAGTATTTACCCTTTAATGTTAACAACTCTAAATTAATTATTTTGAAAGGTTTATCGGGGGTTGGAGTGACATTATCTTTTGCAGGTATCGGTATTCTGTCATATTTGTTTAATTTACATAACTCACATTTGTTTATGTATTCTATAATATTTTTATTCATTCTTGGCCAATAATATTTTTCGTTCAGTGCCTGAATAGTAGCATTTATTCCTCTATGGTTCGTTATAGCATTGTGAAATTCGTGAATAATTTCCAATTGTTCTTCCTCATGTTCAATGTCAGAAACTAATTTGTCAACTGCTATTATATTTATTGAATCTGGAGTAAAATTTTCTGATATGATTTTTGTTACTTTTTTATCAAGATCTTTATTAAATATAGCTAAATATCTAACTTTTGGTACAATATATTCTTTTAAAAATTATAGCGTTTCTTCCACAAAATTATGTTCATTAATCGTTATATGTATTCTTTATTTTTTCTTATTAAATAATTTTGTATTTTGAATATTTGTTGCTTGATTATGTGAGTCAAAAATAATTTGGTTATCTGCTATGTTTAACCGATTTTTTATATATTTAATCCCTGCTATAATATTCTCATTGTCTGAATGCACTGTGTTAATATCGTTTTGTTCGCTATTTGGTTGATCACTGACTTTTGTCAAATGGTAATTTTCTGGTAAACTAAAGACATTTATTTGAATATTAGTATCCTCAAATATTTTGTATAATTTTTGTTTTACATCTACCCACGATAAGCCATATAAATCACTGTCTAATTTAGGAATATTTATTTCGTGTAACTCATTCATTATTAAAAAGTCTCTTAATTCTTTTAATGGCTTATCTAAATTTTTTATGGAGTGTCGATCATAATGATTTTGTTTTGTTATTAAATGAATTATTATTTTATCACCTAATTTTTGTATAATTAAATGTTTATTCAATGAGTCGTAATTTTGGCAAAAATTTTTACTATCAAATTCTTCTAATATTTTCTTTGCTAATCCTTCAGACATTTCAAAGTCGCGTGCCACACAGTGTGCGATAATTTTTTTATCTAATATGTTCCCAGTAATTTCTGTTATCTTCAGCTCGGAACGCTGTCTTGATAACAAGTCAGCGATAACATTTTGTTTCCCTTTTAGGTATTCTATTTCAAAATTGTACTCTCCTAATTCAAATTTCCAGCGCATTAATTTTTGATTCGGGTTTTTCATATTGAAAAGCCATACCAAAGGGTTGTGATCAGTTTTGATTTTAAATTTTCTTCCGTATAAATATGCTCTGAAGTTTTTTATTGCCCACACAATTGCTTTTAATTCTTTCTCTATTGTTGAATAATTTTGTTCAGCTGAGTTTAAAGTTTTTGAAGCGTAACAGATAGATCTTTCCTGGTTGTCATGTGTTTTTGTTAATACGGCTCCGATTGCATAGTCAGAGGCATCAGTTGTCAGTATGAATTCTTTGCTGAAGTCTGGGATTTGCAGTACTGATGAATCAGACATTATCTTCTTACTGTTTTCAAATGCAACACGATATTCGTGCTCATAAATGTCTATTTGCGAATTTTTCTTCAGACACCGGGTGAACGGTTTTGTTAATTCCGCGAAGTTTGGGATGAACCTCCTGTACCATCCCAAGGTCCCTAAATATTGCTTTATTTTCTTTCTGTCTTGGGAATGTTTAATTTTTTTATACTTTCAATTTTTCTTTCGTCGGTATTAAGTCCGTTTTGATTAATTACATAGCCTAAATATTTAACTTCTGGTTGCAAAAATTCTGATTTGTCTTTTTGAATTTTTAAATTTGCTTTACGCAATTTTTCAAATACACGTTTGATATTAATTAGATGTTCTTCTAGTGTTTTTCCAAAAATTATTATATCGTCCAAATATACGAGACAGATTTCATTAACTAATTCTCCTAAAGCTGTATTTATCATTCTCTGAAACGTTGCCGGGGCATTTTTAAGACCAAACGGCATTCTACAATATTCATAGTGCCCTGAAGGGGTCGAAAAAGCTGTTTTTTCTCTATCTGATTTATCCATGAGTATCTGGTGAAATCTAACGTTGTAAAATATTTTGATTTACCAATGTGATCAAAAAGTGTGTCGATATTTGGAATTAGGAATTTATCATCTTTTGTTCTCGCATTAATTTTCCTAAAATCAATGACCATTCTAGTTTTATTTTTATTAGATGCATCTGCCTTTTTGGGGACTATCCAAATAGGTGATGACCAGGGGGAGTACGATTTTTGAATAACATTTTCTTCTAATAATTTATTTACATGTAATTCGATTTATTTCTCTTAAATTTGTGGTAGTCGATAGTTTTTTTTATAACTCGGTGTTTCGTCAGACATTATTATTTTATGTGTTAGGATGTTTGTGTGAGATAATGGCTCACTTTCTTTTGGGAATAAATCTTCATAATTTTTTAATAGTTTATCTAATTTTTGTTTTTCTATTGAATCCAAATGGGAGTTACGAATTTCTATTGAATTTATTTCTCTTACATTATTTCCTTCTTTTAATTTGTAATGTTTTTCATTTATCGTTACACTATTATTTTTAAAATCTAATTTTATGTCGAGTATACGAAAAGCTTCCATTCCAAATAATAAATTATAATTTTTGTGAAATTTGAATACATAACATTTGATTATTTTATTGTTCATTTTAATTTCAACATATTTATTGCAAGTAGATTTACCATTTACGGTTTTGAATGTCAATTTTGTATCAATTTGTTTTAATTTTAATTTTTCTACTAAATCTGGGTGTATTAAATTTATAGAAGATCCAGTATCAAAAAGTATATTAAAATAGCTTTGTTGTAATGAAGGTAAATCGTTTGTTAATGACGACATTATGTAGTGTTCTCGTGTATAATTGTTTCTAAATTTAAAAAATCGTCGTTTTGATCGCCGTTTTTTATATTTTGTTTGGATGCGAAAGGGGCATTATTTCTGTTGAAATTTGGTTTGAGATTTATAGGTTGTGAGGGAAAATTGTCAGCTGGGAATTTTTGGGGTGGTATTTTATTATTTGTTATATTTCTCAAAAGTGGGGAATTGTGTTGAGTTTGATTAACGAAGTTAAATTCGTTTCTCAATAATAACTCGCATTGTTCTAGGGTGTCAGGATTCTTTACAATCAATGAACCTTTTATGCTTGTAGGTAACAAAGATATGAAATGTCTAACTATTAATTTTTGTACTTCTTTTACGATTGCATTCTTTTGGTCTGTACTATATGCTGTCAAAAGTATTTTTTATTTGTATTGTAAGAATTTTTCTAATATAAATTTTAGTGTAGTTTCAGAATTTGTTTTGAATTTACTGTACATTATATCTTGTAGTATAGTTTCTGCTGATAATCTGTCAGTGACATTAGTAGTTAAAAATAATTTTAACTCTTCCCAATCTTGAAAATTATTTTCAGACAGAAGTTCTGCTGCTTTATTTATTAATTTTGTTTTAACTATTCCAAACAAGTAAGTTTTTTGTAATAATGATAAGGCTAATGTGTTAGTTGTTGCATAGACTTTATCGACTGTTTTAATGAAGTTACTGAGTAATTTTATATTTCCTTCATAGTGGGGTATTACATCTGTAAATGTTTTTAATTCTCCTAAAGTGATATTAGCCATGGTAATAACTTTTGAGAGTTTACTGGGTTTTAATTTTATTTGAATCGGATTTATTTCAGTTAATTCTATTTCGAGATCTTGATCTTGAGAATCTTCTGATTCTGATGAATTGTTACTCATTGATTGATTAACAATTTATGTGTATGATTGTTTACAAGAGTAAAAAATATATATGACTTACTGAAGTATGGTTAATAATATTGTGAGTTTGACGGACATCTCCGGAATCTAGTAGTCGTAGGTGTAGTTCTGCGGTGAGGATGACTGTTGGCTTCGACGACGTGAACTGGTACCGATCAGCAAGTGCTCTTCCTTCTGATGAGAACGTGGTCTGGTTATCGGAACAGCAAGTAGTCGATCTGGCCTGGTCTTTAAAGATGGGTCGTGGTTAGACCCTGATGGGCTTAGGTTGAAGCCGTTTCTTGTAGATTTTTTGAAGTTGAAATAAGACTTTTGAAAAAGTGCCACAGATAAAATTTTTGTTCTTATTTTTTCTGTGTTTTCAACATCCTACAGCGACTGCGCCAATTAAGTTTTAAAGCCTTTTGTCTTTAAAAAAAATATTTTTATTTTTCAAACACAAATAAAAATATACAGCAATTTGTTGTTATAATGTTACGACTGACTGGCGATTGCCCGTCCGTACTTATTCTAAGACATTTTTAATTTTTACATTATGCTTAGTTTGTTAATTACTAAGAGGGGATGGTCATGCGCAGTAGCAAGGTATGATACTTATAGTATAACATAATTTGCATAGACTTCAGAGATTTAAATAAAAACATTGTTCCTCAAGCACAACCATTTCCTTTGATTGAAGATATAATAATAAGAGCCAGAAATTGTAAATATTTTACGACACTGGTTATTAACTCAGCTTTTTGGGCAATACCAATAAGAATTGAAGAAAGAAAAAAAAACGGGATTCGTATCGCAAGATCCATCTTATTTTAGCTAAAAGAAAACATTGCTACAAGAATATTGCTACTTCAAGTGTGGTAGGTATTCTAGAATCCAGCCCATGTAGCTTAAAATATACAACGTATTCATAAAGATTAGGTAAAATCAGACTTTATTTTTGTAAAAAATCATATAAATATTTGCTACCTCGCCCGAATTTTATAATTCTTTATCATATTTTAGTTAAAAAAAACATTGCAACAAGAAAATTGCTATTTCAAGTGTGGTAGGTATTCTAGAATCCGGCCCATGTAGCTTACAATATACAACGTATTCATCAAGAATAGGTAAAATCTGTTTTTTTTTTGTAAAAAATCTTATAAATATTTGCTTTCGCGCCCGAATTTTATAATTCTTCATCATATTTTAGCTAAAAGAAAACATTGCAAGAAGAAAATTTCTACTTCAAGTGTGGTAGGTATTCTAGCATCCAGCCCATGTAGCTTACAATATACAACGTATTCATTAAAATGACACCCGAAAATTAAATGTTTACTACCTGATTGGTACCACGTTATGGTCACTTTTGCATGTCCAATGCTAAAATTATCCATAGTATAGATTCTAAAGCATGAATATGAATGTTTTAACAAAAATATTCATTTCAAGAATAGGTAAAATCTGACTTTATTTTTGTAAAAAATCATATAAATATTTGCTTCCGCGCCAAATTTTATAATTGTTCATCATATTTTAGCTAAAAGAAAACATTGCAACAAGAAAATTGCTATTTCAAGTGTGGTAGGAATTCTAGAATCCAACCCATGTAGCTTACAATATCATCATCATCTAGGTGCCATGTCTGGTGCAGACGTTGGCGATCAAGGATCTCCAGAGCATGCGGTCTTCAGCTGTTCTTGTCATTTCCTCAAAGCTTGAAAACCCCATCTCATTTTGAAGATTTGAGAGGAGGGATATAGGTTTCCTTCCTCTTTTTCTTTTTCCTGGTATTTTCCCGCAGCAAAGCTCCCATTCAACACTATTGTCTCTAATCAAATGTCCGAGGAAAGATAACTGTTGCTTTCTAATTTTTTAAATTAACTGCCTTTTAGTTTTCATAGTTTTTAAAATGTTTTCATTACTAGTTTTGCTAGCCCAAGACACTTTTAATGTTTTTCTAAAAAACCACATTTCTACCGCGCGTAACTATTAAACTTTTTGTAAGTGTCCAACTTTCTGAGCCATATAAAAGAACGCTCCACATGTAACATTATATTATTCTTACTTTTACTTTATTATTAATATTATTATTGGTTAATACACTTTTCATTTTATTGAACATTGTTTTAGCTAAAATTATTCGCGTTTTAATGTCTGTATCACCTTACCATTAGCAGTAATAATGCTACCCAAATATTTATATTGGTTTACTTCTTTTATTTCAGAATTTTTTATTATTAACTTATTATTATTTACTGGGTTTTTTGTTATGTGCATAAATACGGTTTTTTGATTGTTTAATTTTAGCCCCCATTTACCGCTAATTTCTGCAACTGCTGTTACAAGTACTTGTAGATCCTTCAAGTTATTTGCTAGTAAAATAGTGTCGTCTCCATATCTTATGTTATTTATAACCTTGCCACCTATGGAAATACCATTAATATTTTCTATTTCTTTAAAAATTTGTTCGCTGTATAGATTGAAAAGAATCGGAGATACATCCCTGTCTGACTCCTTTTTTAATATTTTTATATTTTGATAGTTTACCGTCTAGTTTATCTGCTGAAGATTGTAGCCAATATAGATTTTTCAGAATTCTAATACTTTTGTTGTCTATTTCCATGGATTCAAGAATAGATATTAATTTTTGATGGTCAACAATGTCAAATGCTTTACTATGATCTACAAAACATATGAACATGTCTTGAACAATTTCGATATTTCTTTCAATGATGTTTCTTATTCGGAAGTGTGCGTTTCTAGTTCCTTTACCTGATACGAAGCCGAATTGATTCGGGGATATTTCACTTGATAATCTCTTTTTCAATCTTTCTAAAATAACTCTTAATATTATTTTTAAGGTGAGGCTCATGAGACTAATTGTTCTGTGTTGATCACAATCTGTAGCCTTTACTTTTTTGGGAAGTGTAATTACTGTTGACTTAGTTAACTCTTTTGGAATTTCACCCGTTTCATAGATCTGGTTTGCGAGTGATAAGATGAGGTTTATACCAACATCACCCAATGCTTGAAGCATGTCAGCTGTAATTTTATCTGGGCCCGCTGCTTTATTTTTTCCAGTGGATTTAAATGCCTTTTCAATTTCTTCTTTTAATATTTCTCCTTCTTCCCATGTGTTTTTATTTGTTTACTTATATTCTTTCCTATTTTCATCTTCGTATAATTCCTCTATATATTCTGACCATCTTTTTAATATTTCTTCCTTTTCTAGTAAGATGTTTGTCCTTTATATGTTCAGTTTTCAAGTATTTCTTGGTGCAGCATAGATCTTCGATTTTCTTATATAGACTAGAGGAATTCTGGTTGTATAGTAATTCGATTTTATTATATTGTTCATCGTACCATTTCTCTTTTGCTAAGTTGCACATTCTTTTAATTTTTTTATGTAATTCTTTATAGTCCGTCGAATTCTTTTTCATTCTTCTCTCTTCCATTAATTTTAGAATTTCTTCCGTTATCCATTGTTTCTTTTTATTATCCTCCCCTGTAGTTGCATATTTGTTAGTTGTATTTAATATTGTTTCTTTTATTTTTAACCATTTTTTATTAACGTTTTCTTCTTTTTCGATCTCTTTACATCTTTGCTCTACTTCTGTTTTGAATTTTATATTTATTTCTTCATTTGTTACTATAGGTGTAAGATCCAATTTAACTTTCTGTGTCTTTTTGGCTGGTAATTTCAATTTTATGCAGACGTTTGCAACTACTGGGATGTGATCGGTGTAACAGTCGGCACCAGGATATGTTTTCACATTTTTAATTGAATTTCTGTACCTTGAGTTCACTGTGATATAATCAATTTGATTCTTTACACGTCCATTAGGACTTTTCCAGGTGTACAGTCGTCTGGGATGTTGTCGAAACCATGTATTTATTATAACTTGTTTGTTTATCATGCACCACTCTAACCATTTGAAACCTCTTTCGTTTCTTTCCCCTAGACCGTGCTTACCGACTATATCGTTGACTTGTCCTTTGCCTACTTTACCATTGATGTCCCCAATTATGAACGTAACCTCTTAATTTTTACAAATATTTCTTGCTTTATCCAGATCATTGTAAAATGTATCCACTTCTTTTTCTATATGGTCAGCTGTTGGAGCATATATTTGTATTATATTAATGTTGAGTGTATTGATCTTGAGTTTCACCATTATTATTCTCTCAGATACGGGGTAGTATCCCTGTATGAAATTTTCCAGTTCATTATCTATTATTACTGCTACCCCTCTGAAATGTTGGGCTCCACTTGAGTAGATAATAGTACCTCCCTCTGTTTTTATTCTACCACTGTTTATCCATCTTACTTCACTTAGTCCCATAATTTTTATGTTTAATCTTTTCATTTCTTGCAGTATGTTATCAAGTTTTCCCTTCTGGTATAATGTTTTTACGTTCCAAGTTCCTAGTCTCCAATATGGTTTTTTACTTTGAATATCCTTTACTTTATTACTATCCGAACTACTTTTATTTATTTCTTGACTACGCTTCTCGATGTCTAATTTTTTATTATCATATATACAGGAGTCCTTGATTGGCCTGAGCATTTTAGGACAGTGGTTTGCCATTGCCTTCTGTCCGTTGAGTGTTAGCACTTGCTTTATGTTTTCTTGTGTTATATTTTTTGTTATATTTTTGCAGAGTTCCTTTTCCATAGGATACGTTGTCATATTTTTCCCTATTTCTAGAAATTGCTATATATTATAGTTTATGGTTTTATTATCCTTTTTTGGATGAGTATTAATCTTATTTGGAGTTTCATTTAGACCGCTTTCACAATTTGCTCTTATTCTCATGTAGTTTTGTATGGTGATCGGTGTTGACCATTTTTCTTGCTTGCCTTTCTTTTTATAGTTTGTTATTTTATTCGTTACATCTGAGTATTCCTCTAAATCCATTTCTCTTTTTCCATTCTCTTCGGATAACTTTCTCTTCGTAGATGTGCTGGGTTCTTTTATAGTTTGTGCTATTTGTTCTTCTGTTTTCTCCAGATTATGGTTTTCTTGTCTTTTAAATACTTCCCATTCTTTACCATTTATATATAGTTTGTTATATTTAATGTATGCTTCCTGCACTGCTTGTCTATAACTATGCATAATATTACAAAGCTCTTTGTTATGATCTATCTCTTCTTAAGTTTGCTCAGCATCTAAAAATATAGAAGTGTTTTTAAGATTTTTTTTGTTTTGTAACACTTTTAGCTTCTTGCGCCAAGTACAAAATCCAACTTTAATTATTCTGGTTTCATTTTGTTCTTTTCTTCCAATTCTCTTAACAGAATCTATTTCATCGGGCAGGCACTGCACTTTAATTGTACCATTTATAATGTCTAATGATTTGTTTTCGAGATCCCAGTAGTTCTTTTCATCTTCTTTTACGCCAAAAATCATTATATTTTTCTAATTTGGTCTTTAGCTAAAAAGTTATTTTCTTTTCCTGTTAATCTACCTTACAATATACAACTTATTAATAAAGAAAATGTAAAATCTGACTTTATTTTTGTAAAAAATCATATAAATATTTGCTTCCGCGCCCGAATTTTATAATTCTTTATCATAATTTAGCTAAAAGAAAACATTGCAACAAGAAAATTGCTATTTCAAGTGTGGTAGGTATTCTAGAATCCAGCCCAAGTAGCTTACAAAATACAACGTATTCATCAAGAAAAGGTAAAATCTGACTTTATTATTGTAAAAAATCATATAAATTTTTGCTTCCGCGCCCGAATTTTATAATTCTTCATCATATTTTAGCTAAAAGAAAACATTGCAACAAGAAAATTGCTATTTCAAGTGTGGTAGGTATTCTAGAATCCAGCCCATGTAGCTTACAATATACAACGTATTCATTAAGATGACACCCGAAAATTAAATGTTTATTATTTGATTGGTACCACGTTTTGGTCACTTTTGCATGTCCAATGCTTTAAACCATCCACAGTATAGATCCTAAAGCATGAATATGAATGTTTTAACAAAAATATCCATTTCAAGAATAGGTAAAATCTATGTAGCTTACAATATACATAGTATTCATTAAGATTAGGTAAAATCTGACTTTATTTTTGTAAGAAATAAAATAAAAATTTGCTTCCGCGCCCGAATTTCATAATTCTTTATCATATTTTAGCTAAAAGAAAACATTGCAACAAGAAAATTGCTATTTCAAGTGTGGTAGGTATTCTAGAATCTAGCCCATGTAGCTTACAATATACAACGTATTCATTAAAATGACACCCGAAAATTAAATGTTTATTATCTGATTGGTACTACTTTATGGTCAGTTTTGTATGTCCAATGCTAAAATTATCCATAGTATAGCTCCTAAATCATGAATATGAATGTTTTAACAAAAATATCCATTTCATGAATAGGTAAAATCTGACTTTATTTTTGTAAATAATCATATTAATATTTGCTTCCGCGCCCGAATTTTATAATTTATTATCATATTTTAGCTAAACGAAAACATTGCAACAAGAAAATTGCTATTTCAAGTGTGGTAGGTATTCTAGAATCCAGCCTATGTAGCTTACAATATACTACGTATTCATTAGGATTAGGTAAAATCTGACTTTATTTTTGTGAAAAATAAAATAAAAATTTGCTTCCGCGCCCGAATTTCATAATTCTCTATCATAAAGTCAAATTTTACCTATTCTTGAAATGGATAATTTTGTTAAAACATTCATATTCATGCTTTAGGATCAATACTCTGAATAATTTTAGCATTGGACATGCAAAAGTAACCATAACGTGGTACCAATCAGATAATAAACATTTAAATTTCGGGTGTCATTTCAATGATTACGTTGTATATTGTAAGCTACATGGGCTGGATTCTAGAATACCTACCACACTTGAAATGTACAACCTATTAATCGAGAATAGGTAAAATCTGATTAAATTTTTGTAAAAAATCATATAAATATTTGCTTCCGCGACCGAATTTTATAATTCTTTATCAAAATTTAGCTAAAAGAAAACATTGCAACAAGAAAATTGCTATTTCAAGTGTGGTAGGTATTCTAGTATCCTGCTAATGTAGCTTACAATATACAACGTATTCATTAAAACGACACACGAGAATTAAATGTTTATTATCTGATTGGTACCACGTTATGGCCACTTTTACATGTCCAATGCTTAAAACCATCCATAGTATAGATCCTAAAGCATGAATATGAATGTTTCAACAAAAATATCCATTTCAAGAATAGATAAAATCTGACTTTATTTTTGTATAAAATCATATAAATATTTGCTTCCGCGCCCGAATTTTATAATTTTTCATTATATTTTAGCTAAACGAAAACATTGCAACAAGAAAATTGCTATTTCAAGTGTGGTAGGTATTCTAGAATCCAGCCTATGTAGCTTACAATATACAACGTATTCATTAAGATTAGGTAAAATCTGACTTCATTTTTGTAAAAAATAAAATAAAAATTTGCTTCCGCGCCCGAATTTCATAATTCTTTATCATATTTTAGCTAAAAGAAAACATTGCAACAAGAAAATTGCTATTTCAAGTGTGGTAGGTATTCTAGAATCTAGCCCATGTAGCTTACAATATACAACGTATTCATTAAAATGACACCCGAAATTTGAATGTTTATTATCTGATTGGTACCACGTTATGGCCACTTTTGCATGTGTAATGCAAAAATTATCCATAGTATAGATCCTAAAGCATGAATATGAATGTTTTAACAAAATTATCTTTTTCAAGCATAGGTAAAATCTGACTTTATTTTTTTAAAAATCATATAAATATTTGCTTCCGCGCCAGAATTTATTATTCTTCATCATATTTTAGCTAAAAGATAACATTGCAATAAGTAATTTGCTATTTCAAGTGTGGTAGGTATTCTAGAATCCAGCCAATGTAGCTTATAATATACAACGTATTCATCAAAGAATATGTAAAATCGGACTATATTTTTGTAAAAAATCATATAAATATTAGCTTCCTCGCCCGAATTTTATAATTCTTCATCATATTTTAGCTAAAAGAAAACATTGCAACACGAAAATTGCTATTTCAAGGATGGTAGGTATTCTAGAATCCAGCCTATCTAGCTTACAATATACAACGTATTCATCAAGAATAGGTAAAATCTGACAATATTTTCGTTGAAAATTATATAAATATTTGCTTCCGCGCACAAATTTTATTATTCTTTATCATATTTTAGCTAAAAGAAAACATTGCAACATGAAAATTGCTATTTCAGGTGTGGTAGGTATTCTATAATCCAGCCCATGTAGCTTACGATATACAACGTATTTTTGAAGAATAGGTAAAATTTGACTTTATTTTTGTAAAAAATAATATAAATATTTGCTTCCGCGCCCGAATTTTATAATTCTGTATCATATTTTAGCTAAAAGGAAACATTGCAACTAGTAAATTGCTATTTCAAGTGTGGTAGGTAATCTAGAATCCAGCCTATCTAGCTTACAATATATAACATATTCATCAAGAATAGGTAAAATCTGAATTTATTTTTGTAAAGAATCATATAAATATTTACTTCATCATATTTTAGCTAAAAGAAAACATTGCAACTAGAAAATTTCTATTTCAAGGATGGTAGGTATTCTAGAATCCAGCCTATCTAGCTTACAGTATACAATGTATTCATCAAGAATAGCTAAAATCTGACATTATTTTTGTAAAAACTCATATAAATATTTGCTTCCGCGCCCAAATTTTATAATTCTTTATCATATTTTAGCTAAAAGAAAACATAGCAACAAGTAAATTGCTATTTTAAGTGTGGTAGGTATTCTAGAATCCAGCCTATCTAGCTTACATTATACAACGTATTCATCAAGAATAGTTAAAATCTGACTTTATTTTTGTAAAAAATCATATAAATATTTGCTTTCGCGCCCGAATTTTATAATTCTTCATCATATTTTAGGTATTCTAAAATGTAGCCCATGCAGCTTACAATATAAAAAAAATCATCAAGAATAGGTAAAATATGTCTTAATTTTTGTAAAAAATCATATAAATATTTGATTCCGCGCCTAGATTTTATAATCCTTCATCATATTTTAGCTAAAAGAAAACATTGCAACAAGTAAATTGCTATTTTAAGTGTATTAGGTATTCTAGAATCCAGCCCATGTAGCTTACAATATACAACGTATTTTTCAAGAATAGGTAAAATCTGACTTTGTCTTTGTAAAAAAACCATATAAATATTTGCTTCCGCGACCGAATTTTATAATTCTTTATTACATTTTAGCTAAAAGAAAACATTGCAACAAGAAAATTGCTATTTAAGTGTGGTAGGTATTCTAGAATCCAGCCCATCTAGCTAACAATATACAAGGTATTCATCAAGAATAGGTAAAATCTGACATTATTTTTGTAAAAAATCATATAAATATTTGCTTCCGCGCCCAAATTTTATAATTCTTTATCATATTTTAGCTAAAAGAAAACATTGCAATATGAAAATTGCTATTTCAAGTGTGGTAGGTAATCTATAATCCAGCCCATGTAGCTTACAATATACAACGTATTTTTTTAGAATAGGTAAAATCTGACTTTTTTTTGTAAAAAATCATATAAATTTTTGCTTCCGCGCCCGAATTTTATAATTTTTTATCATATTTTAGCTAAAAGAAAACATTGCAACAAGTAAATTGCTATTTCAAGTGTGGTAGGTATTCAAGAATCCAGCCTATCTAGCTTACAATATACAACGTATTCATCAAGAATAGGTAAAATCTGACTTTATTTTTGTAAAGAATCATATAAATATTTGCTTCCGCGCCAGAATTTTATATTTCTTTATCATATTTTACCTAAAAAAAATCATTGCAACAAGGAAATTGCTATTTCATGTGTGGTAGGTATTCTAGAATCCAGCCCATGTAGCTTACAATATACAACGTATTTATCAATAATAGGTAAAATCTGGCTTTATTTTTGTAAAAAATCATATAAATATTTGCTTCCGCGCCTGAATTTTATAATTCTTCATCATATTTTAGCTAAAAGAAAACATTGCAACAAGAAAATTGCTATTTCAAGTGTGGTAGGTATTCTAGAATCCAGCCCATGTAGCTTACAATATACAACGTATTCATTAAAATGACACCCGAAAATTGAATGTTTATTATCTGATTGGTACCACGTTATAATCACTTTTGCATGTCCAATGCTAAAATTATCCATAGTATAGGTCCTAATGCATAAATATAAATGTTTGAACAAAAATATACATTTCAAGAATAGGTAGAATATGACTTTATTTTTGTAAAAATTCATATAAATATTTGCTTCTGCGCCCGAATTTTATAATTCTTCATCATATTTTAGCTAAAAGAAAACATTGCAACAAGTAAATTGCTATTTCAAGTGTGGTAGGTTTTCTAAAATCCAGCCCTAGCAGCTTACAGAATAAAAAAAATCATCAAGAATAGGTAAAATATGTCTTAATTTTTGTAAAAAATCATATAAATATTTGCTTCCGCGCCTAAATTTTATAATCCTTCATTATATTTTAGCTAAAAGAAAACATTGCAACAAGTAAATTGCTATTTCAAGTTTGATAGGTATTCTAGAATCCAGCCCATGTAGCTTACAATATACAACGTATTTTTCAAGAATAGGTAAAATCTGACTTTGTAATTGTAAAAAAACCATATAAATATTTGTTTTCGCGCCCGAATTTTATAATTCTTTATTATATTTTAGCTAAAAGAAAACATTGCAACAAGAAAATTGCTATTTGTAGTATGGTAGGTATTCTAGAATCCAGCCCATATAGCTAACAATATACAACGTATTCATTAATATGACACCCGAAATTTGAATGTTTATTATCTGATTGGTACCACGTTATTGTCACTTTTGCATGTCCAATGCTAAAATTATCAATAGTATAGATCCTAAAGCATGAATGGATGTTTTAACAAAAATATCCATTTCAAGAATAGGTAAAATCTGACATTATTTTTGTAAAAAATCATATAAATATTAGCTTCCGTGCCCAAATTTTATAATTCTTCATCATATTTTAGCTAAAAGAAAACATTGCAACAAGAAAAATGCTACTTCAGGTGTGGTAGGTATTCTAGAATCCAGCCCATGTAGCTTACAGTTTACAACGTATAAGTTAAATTATAAGGTCGAGACGTGTCGTTTTTAAAAAGAACTTTTTTACAAGAAGGCTAGTTGCAGAATGTCCAATATGTGTTATCAGACCTGTATTTATACTAAACTAAAGGCTAGACTGTAATCTTACGCTACTTATGTTTGATATTGTTTATATAATTATCCTATTACACTATATAACTCCTGCACCCTTAGAGTTGGGCATCACCTGGTAGGGAGAGGGATGACATGTGGGAATTTGTATTTTTGTTTTGATTAATTTTACATTTTTCAATTAATTTTAAATTGTTCTTGCAAGCTATTATAATAAATGCTAACACATTAGTTATTATTAAACTATAACTAATTATATGAAATTTGTTAATTTTATCATCCTGAACAATATTGATATTTTTTAATTGTTTCCTAATAATTTGCATACCTTTTAAATCTCTAAAATTGATTTCAGAATCTATTTTCTGACTGTCTGTTAGGTTGAATTTAAAGTCTGAAATTAGTACAGGTTCTCCCTAATAGAATTACTAATAATATGTTTGTTATTAATTTTACAATTATTATTTTGCAGAAAATAAATTCCTTTTAACATTTTGAATCCTCCATTTTCATCCTGACATTTAGTTTTTAATTTATACTCCTTAAAATAATGCAATATAATTTGGTTAGTATTACTTATTTCTAGCATACCACTATTGTTAGTAATTACATTGATTTGGATTATTATAATATATTAATTGATGATCACAGTCATCATGGGGAATTTGTTCATTATTAACGTGGTTGCAGTAATATATATCACTGATTTTTTCACACGCACTGGACACTGAATATAGGTTGGTTTCGTCTTTTAAAAGAAGATGTTCGTTTTCAAATAT
The DNA here is from genome assembly GCA_035578165.1 of Stenolophus ochropezus. Lineage (NCBI taxonomy): Eukaryota > Metazoa > Arthropoda > Insecta > Coleoptera > Carabidae > Stenolophus > Stenolophus ochropezus. Next base: position 567,653 of record JAQOWZ010000077.1, on the reverse strand, counting down.
TGTCACTAGTTCATTATTTTGGACTGTAGGTACAGGGGTGTATTGCAATAATTCTAATTGTTTCTCAAAATACAATGGCACGAAAATTAAGTAGTGTATTTCTTTGTTCTCCAATTTACAATAGGTTGAGATGAGCTGCTGTATTTCATTATTATTTAAATTTACTGGAAACTCTAATTTGTTATTCTGATTAATTTGGAATAAATTTTCTTTTAATATTTTATTAGGAATAATACTATCGTGTAATAAACCTAAGCTGCAAAAGCTTAAAGATGTGTCTATTTCTGATACGGTATGTTGTAAAATTTTGAATAAATTAATTATTTGAATTAATATGTCTTTTATAAATAAATGATCTATTAGTGATGATATATTGCATAGGAATTTTTGTGTGTTTAAAATTCTGGACTTTAAAATTACTTCGTTATGTTCGATATTTTCTACGGTTTCGTTAAATAATTTTATCATTTGTGTGTTACTGTTGTAATTTTGTAAAATGTTTTGGTTTAGGGTTTCTTGATTAGTTTTTAATTGTTGAATTAGTTTGTCATATTTTTGTCCATCGTCACTGTCTAAATTTCCGGTAATAGCTTTTATGATAGTACCTAAGCCGTTTATGATTCATCTTTTAGATGTTTTATTAGTTTTGGATTCTAAATTTTCTAAATTTTCGAGAACTTCATTCTGATAGTAATTTAGTATTTTCCAATAATTGACAAATTCAATAATTATTTTATTTATTTATTTATTTAAATGTTTATTTATTTATTTATTTATTTAAATGTGAACTACCCTAACAGGCTAAGCCCAGACGAGGGTACAGAGGTACAGAGAAAGATACAAATAGAAAAATATAGATACATGAAACACAAATATAAAAAGTTAAGTATTTTTAAGAAATTTTGAGAAAGATGTATAATTTAAAAGAAAAATGTCTAAATGAGAAAATTTATTGTTATATAAGTGACACATTCGATAAAGAGGTGAAGACTTTAATAGGTTAGTGCGACTGTAAGGAAGATAGAAGTTGGATTGAAGTCTGGTGGAGATAGTACGAGAGTGGAAGTTCATCATAGAAAGGCATAAAGGATCGTCGATATGATTGTTAATAAGTTTATATAAGTGAAGAATGGAATAGTTTTCTCTACGTTCATATAGGGTTTTGAAATTGAACATACAACATAAACGAGAATAAGAAAAGTGGCGCTCAGGGTAGTTACCCTTAACTTTAAAGTAAATGTACTTCAAAAATTTTTCCTCTACAGATTCCAAGAGGTCTTGATATATTTCATAAATAGGGCTCCAAATAACACTACAGTATTCAAGCTTGGATCTAACATAAGCATAATAAAGTGCAAAGATAGCTGTAATGTTATGAAAATCTTTAGTATTTCTTATAACGAAACCTAACATACGCAGAGCGGAATTATAGATGTCATGAATGTGATTAATAAATGTGAGCTTACGGTCAAATAGTACTCCTAAATCTTTTATTATTTCAGAGCGACTTAAAATGACTGTATTTATTGAATAATCATACCTCAGTGGAACAATTTTCTTGGAGAATGACATACCAGCACATTTATTGAGATTTAACTGTAAGTTGTTACTAGTACACCAATGATATAAATTATTCAAATCATTTTGAAGAGTAATACAGTCATTAATAGTAGAAACTGAGTAGAAAATTTTTAGTCGTCCGCGAATAATAGTTTGTCACAGTGGAGGATATTCGTGATGTCATTAATGAAAAGTAAAAATAGTAGTGGCCCAAGGTTAGAGCCCTGAGGAACGCTCGAAGAAGCAAAGAAAGTACGCGATTTGAAGCCTTTAAAATTCACAAACAATTCACGATGAAATAAATAGGAAGAAATAAGATCAATGAAAGAAGAAGAGAAAGAAAAAGATTGTAGTTTACTGATCAAGATGTCGTGATCTAGTCTGTCAAAAGCCTTAGCAAAGTCTGTGTAAATACAGTCAACTTGCCCGTTAGTATCAAGAACAGCAGAAACTCGTTGCGTAAAGTACATGAGATTGGTGGAAGTAGATCGTTTTCCAACGAAACCATGTTGGTAAGGAGATATATATTGTTTTATAGATGGATGTATGGTATTGTAAATAATTTTTTCAAAAATTTTGCTAAAATTAGATAAAATAGCTATTGGGCGATAATTAGAAATATTACTTGCCTCACCAGATTTATGTAACGGAGTAATACTTGATATTTTCCAGACATTGGGAAACGTAGTAGTCTTTACACTAAGGTTAAAAATATGGAAAAGTGCAGTTGACAGAGGAGACACACAGTCCTTGATCAGCAAACTTGGGACAAGATCAGGACCACATGACAGAGAAGATTTGAGTGTTTTAATAGAGGTTTTTATATCGTTAAGGAAAATATGCTTAAGAGAAATAGAATCATGCGAGAGGGAAGAGGGAGTTAACGAATTAGTAGATTTACTGATAGGTGAGTTTTGATAAGTAGACTGAAAGAATGAAGAGAAAGCATCAGATATGTCACTAGGGTTTGAAAAAGTTTTGTCATTAAGGAACATAGAGTTATTATGTGAAGACATTTTTCTTTTAGAATTAACATAGTTCCAGAATTTTTTTGGATTGGTTTTAACATTATTTTCACAATTTGTCACATAAGCAGCATAAGATTTTTTTATTAAATATTTTAACTCAGATCTAAGATTTTTGAAATTATTACAATAAGCTTGATTATGTGGAAAACGAGAAAGTAATTTTCTGGCGCGAATCTTGGCCTTGAGTTTACGAATAATTGTTTTAGTGAACCATGGTGGATATTTACTATTAAAATTCAATTTTAAAGGAACACATAAGTCGAAAAAGGAGTACAATATAGTATAAAAGAAATCACAGGCCTGATTAACATCAGAAAATTCCTTTAGAGTATCCCAATTAAAATTACAAATCATACTATAAAGTTTGGTAAAATCAGCTTTTTTATAATCATAATTATGAGATGTTGCAGAATATGAGCTTTTATGAGTAGGGAGATTGATCTGAACAGAAATACTGAGTGCTGGGTGATGCAAAGGAAATTCAGCGTCAAATAATAAATCTTGAGCATGTGATATATCGCAATGAGTGTTAGAGATAATTAAATCCAAGAGTTTATTATTGCAATTTTTAATGAATTGAGCTGAGAAGCATCATAAAATTCAAGTAAGTTGAGTAGTTTCTCAACCTTAGGCGAGATAGAGTTGGTAGTGAACTCAGGGATATTGAAATCGACGCATATTAAAAAGTTATTGTTTTGTAAGAATGGTAAATTCTCAAAAAAGTCATATACTGCAACATAAGAACTTACAGGTTGTGCTGGTGGAATATATATGGTAAAACAAAACAAGGGTTTATTATTAATAATGATTTTAGCGCAAACAATGTCAATGTTTATAGGAATAATATCAATAAAATTACTAAGATCTACCTTTGAAGATGATAATTCATTCTTGATGAGCATAAGCACCCCTCCTCCTTTAGAAAGACGGCACGACTCAAAATCACGGTCACATCTATAAACATTGAACATGTCTGTACAGAGTTCAGCATTCAAAACATTGTCAGAGAGCCAAGTTTCAGTGAGGGCAATGATGTCGAAGTCGACTGTAGCACTGATGGACTGGAAATGACGAAGCTTTGAATTTATACCTTGGATGTTCTGGTAAAAGCAGGAGAGTCTACGATGGCCGTCTGGAAGTGAGAGGCTTGGAGAGATCAGTGGTTGCTATTGTGAACTGACGATATTAGCTTTGAAGCGTTTTAAAATTTCAAGATAAGTGTGACAGTTCTTGTTCCAAACATCATGTGCAGTGTTCAATTTAGTGTTATGCATGTCATTATATTTGACGCAATTGATACATTTGGGTAGAGCCGATTGACAGTTTTTAGCGTCATGATTTCCCGCACATTTTCCACATACTTGCTCAGGTTTGGTGCATTGTTTAGAAGTGTGATGGAAGCCGCAGCACTTAAAACATCTACGCAGCTCAATGGCATCGTAAACAGTGCACATATCAAAGCCAAGAAACACTTTTTGGGCCTTCAGTAAGTTATTGTAGGTGGTAACATCAGTTTGAATAAGCGCTTGGATTATCTGGGTATTATTTTTCGTAGGACATAATTCGAGGACATCACATTGGTATCCAGGAAGGAAGTGTGACTTATTTTGATGCAGTAGATGTTCAATGAAGGTCTCTTTTGTAAAGGACTCAGACATGCCAGTTATACGAAGTCTAGGATGTAAGGTAGGTAGATGTTTGACATCATATTTACTCTTGAGATTATCGCTGATTAAGTCTTTTAATTTTTCAGACTGATCGGATCCAATGATAAGAGCACCTTTATTTGCATGACGAACAGAGTTGATAGTGATGTTGGATGCCACTGGATTCGCAGATTTAAACAGATCGGATTTCGTTACGGTGGTAGATTGTGACGCATCTTTTGGTTTCAGTAAAACTGATGGTTGTGGTACAGGTTTGGCAACAGTAGCAGCGAATGAGGGTGCGCTACAAGTGGAAGAGGACTGCTTATTATTGACAGTATGGAGATGAGATATTATATCTTTCTGAATGTCATTCTTTAATGAAGAAACAGCCGATATCATCTTTAAGAGCAGACAGTAGTGTGGTGACAATTGAGTTCTCTAGGGTCGTGAATCTCTCATTAATTAATTGGAGCTTGTTCTTGATGTCCGTCTCTTTGCTTTGGTCAATAATAACACAGTTAATTTTACAGGAAGAGCACCAAAAAATACTGAGTTGGATTTCTCCAGAAGACGGCATTCTTCGTTGGTGAGGTCCGCACAAGCTGGATGGAACCACTGCCCACAAGTACCTTCGCACCCTATGAAGTTGTCAGGTGTTTTTCGTTTGCATTTCGCGCACTTAATCATGATTCATAATTTGGCGGGAAATCACACACAAACACAACACGAAGTAAGAGGTCAGTGACATATAAGTTGATAAAACAAGTAAAATTTTGTCTGAAGTGGTAGGTCAAGGTTTAGAATTGACTTAAGAAAGTTGATAAACGCAAAACACAAGCACACAAAAAACTAGATCACGTAAAAGTTTAAAAGATGCAAAAACAAAATCACTGTGTAGCACTTAACATGATGAACACAAAGATGTAAACTTTAACGTAAAATAAATTTAAAAAACTAGTTTATGGTAAAAATAAGCCAGAGCAAAGAAAAATGCGACTGCACACGTGTAATATAATATATATTTTGTGCTTATTGTCGCTTTTTCGCAGTTCTAATTTTAACAGTGCAATTTGGTCGTTTAAATTTTCATATTCCGTATAAAGAGAGTGAAAGTCGTAATTAAAATGTATAGTGTGTTTATTTAAGTAGATTTTAGCGTCACCTAGTTTATTGATGATTGCGCCAGGGTTGTGAGTAATGTTGGTCAAGAATTTTGTGGTTGATCCTGATCCGAACAGGATGAGTCTGAAACGGTCGGGTTTTGCGTTATTTTTCTAGGTCTTTTAATTTTGGATAGTTTATGTTTTTTTCCTTTACTTGTCTGTAATGTACCAAATTTCGGTTGTAATTTTGCAACTTTATGAGTCACATATTTTGGTTTAGTTATTTTACCTGAATGTCTAATGTTTTGTTTAATTCTAACCTCTTCTAAATTTTCCGGAATGTTTTCCGTTTTATTTTGATTACGTTTTTCTGCTATTATTTCTTTTTTATTATGTAAATTTTGTTGCAAGTTATTGTAAATTACTCGCATTTTATCCTTATGATACTGAACGTAATTTTGAGTAAACTGTTTCTCTAAATCAATATTTATATCGTTACTTTTGAAATGTCCTAATAATATATTAACTGGTTTAAAGTTTGTTGTAGAGTGTATAGTATTATTATAGCTGATCATTGCGTATTGGATTTTTCAAATCTAATTTTTTGTATTCTATACTTACGAAGTGAATGTTAATGTTGTGAAGTGCTAAAAATTCTTTTACTACCATATTATTAAATTCCGTTCCGTTATCACAAACTATCTTATCGGGGATAGTATATTGTGAAAGGAATTTTAGTAATTTATTAACAATTTCTAAAGAGCTCATATTTTTTAATTTATAAATTTGGGCAAATTTCAAAAAATATATATAATAATAATAGTTAAATATTTGTCCTTTTCTAATGAAATTACATCCATATGGATGATAAGGTTTGTTACTGGTAGGGGTTATACGTAAATTTAACTGAATAGGATTTCGTTCATATTTATTTTGAAGGCAAATTTCACAGGTGTTAATATAATTTTGAACTAAATTATGAATATTAGGCTAATAATATTTTTCCTTAATACGTTTTATCGTTTCTGTGACTGGTTTTCCTTCGTGACAAAGTTTAACAATTTCAAGTTGTTGGTCTTGATTTTTCACATCTTCTAATTTATTTTTACAACTGAACATTTGAATGCTTTTATTTATAAACATTTTTTTGTAAAATTTCGTTTATGCTGTAGTAAAGATTGTCATTATATATGCAAAAATATTTTGTTTTCGGTTTACAGTAGTCTTTCAAAAATGATAGAATATTGTCGGCTACTTTTGATTTTGGAATATAAACATCAAGTCTAATTTTGTTTTCAAATTCTTCCGTTATACTTACTTTTTAATGAGGGAAGTCGGTTAGATTGAATATGATTTGGTTTTTTCCCGTATTAATAGAAGTTTCTAAAAATTTTATTCCAGATATGGGAGATTCATCATCCGAATGACAAGTATTGTTATCTGTTGAAGATTTGTTTGCAATGTTACTGTCGTTGTCTGAGTCCATAGCAAAATTTTCGATTTTATTAGTCAGGATATATACCGTTATTTTGATATTTGTGTTCGAAAATATTTCGTGTAAAATTAAAAGTACTTTTTCCCCGGATTTCCTGTCATTTCCACATCCAATTCTAGGTAATGAAATGCTGTCTATATTATTACTGATCAAATATAATTTTAAATTTTGTAATGTGTCTTTTAAATGTTTGTATGTCGGTTTGTGATTATATTTGTCTTTAGTCACTAAATGAAATATTAATTTCTCATTTGGTAGTTTTTGCAAAGGTACGTCCGTAATTCTTGGGTTTTTGAATTTTGATAAATAATTTTTACTATCAAATTTTGAATTTATCTGTGCAGCTATTCCTGCGCCAAGTTTTCTGTCTGAACTAATACAATGAGCTAATTGATCATCTACTTCAAGCAGATCTTCTTCTTTTTCCACTATTTCGAAATTATTTATTTTAACTCAGGATAATGCGTCAGCGTTTGAAGTTACTTTTCCTTTTTTATAATCAATCTCATTGTCGAATTCCTGTAGTTTACATTTCCAGCGAAGGAATTTAGAGTTTGGTTCTTTTAGGTTGAAAAGCCAGGTCAGAGGTTGATGGTCAGTCACAATTTTGAATTTAGTTCCATATAAGTAATGCCTAAAGTATTTAGTCGCCCACACTATTGCAAGAAATTCCTTTTCAATAGTTGAGTAATTAATTTCAGGCCCATTCAATGTTATGCTAGCATAGGCTATGGGTAGTTCTTTTCCGTCAAAATTTTGAGATAAAACTGCACCTATTGCGTAGTTACTCGCGTCAGTAGTCAAAATGAAAGGTTTTTGAAAGTCTGGGTATTGAAGTATCGGGTCATTTATTAGTAAAGTTTTGCATGTTTCAAAGCTGTCTTTATATTCTTTGTTATTAATGTCTATTACTGATCTCTTCTTAAGGGCTTTTGTTAGGGGTTTTGTAATTTTTGCAAAATTCTGGATGAACTTCCAGTAATATCCAATTAGACCAAGAAATGATTTAATTTTCTTTTGTGTTTTTGGAATAGGGAAATTTTGAATTGCCGAAATTTTATTTGGGTTTGGTTTAATTCCTTCTGAAGTGACAACATGTCTTAAATATTCAACTTCTTTTCTCAAAAATTCTGATTTGTTTAATTGTACTTTTAAATTGGATTCTCTAAGGGTCATAAAAACTTTTTTCAAATTTTCTAAATGTTCTTCCAAACTATTTGCCAAGATGATGATGTCATCTAGGTAAACAAGGCAAATTTTTCCAATTAAGTCCTTTAAAACAAAATTCATCAAGCGTTGGAACGTGCTTGGGGCGTTCTTAAGGCCAAACGGCATACGAGTGAATTCGTAGTGCCCATTTTCTACATTAAAAGCTGTTGTCGGGATATCATTTGGTTCAATTTCGATTTGGTGAAAGCCGGATACTAAATCAAGGGTAGTGAAATATTTGCATCTGTCTAATTTGTCAAGTATATCGTTAATATTTGGAATCGGGTATTTATCGTCAATCGTTTTCTCATTGAGTTTTCTATAGTCAATGACCGTTCTAAATTTCTTTTTTCCAGATGCATCTTGTTTTTTTGGAACTATCCATACCGGTGATGACCACGGTGAATAGCTATGTCTGATTATACCGTCATCTAATAATTTTGAAACTTGGTTTTGAATTTCCTCTTTATAACAATGGGGATATTTATAACTCCTAACATGAACTGGAATTTCATCGCTTGTTTTTATAGCGTGTTTGATTTTACTTGTGAAGTTCAGCTTATCAGTTTCGTTGTAAAATATGTCACGGAAGTCTTGTATTAATTTTGAGAGTTCCTGTTTTTCTATATTGTTTAAATGTTCTGTCCTAAAGTTATTAAAGTCAATCGGGTCTACTGGGGCACTAGTTATTTTATAATTTTTAGTGAAATTAGGTAATGCCAAATTATTTAATTCAATTTCCTTATCAGAGTTGTTTATGATAGGGAATACAATCTGTTTGTTTTGAATTTTAACTAGACTGTCGGGAATTTCTATATCAGTGTTTATGTTATTGTTTTCCAAAAGGACATCTGAGTCTTGTTCGTTAATAAAATATTTAATAAATTTTGTTTCTTTTGGTTTAAGTTTAATAAAATTGTTATGGTAATTAAGATTATATTCATGTCCTAACAATGATATTTTATCATTTACTACATCGTATTGACATTGTAATGTTTTTAAATCTTCCAAGCCGATTAATAAATTAAATTGATTATGAAATTTGAAAACATGAAATTTTATAGGGGTATTGTCAAAATAAAGTACTATGTAGCTATCTCCCTTCGATAAACCGTGTGCTGTTGATAAAGTAAAGTTTTCTTTCTGAAATTTAAATTGATTTGGATTTTTTTCAATTATGTCCGGGTTAATGAAAGATCTAGTGCTTCCGGTATCTACTAAACATTTACATTTGTCTAGTTCTAGGTAAGGCAATTTTGTAGGGCTGTCAATATTCATTATTTCTCCGAAAATGCAGGTGGGATTGAGTCTAAAGAAGAATCATTCTCAAAGGTTTGAGTTTCTTCCGAATTTTCTACGTCATATTCTTGGTAGTAATTCATGGTATTATCGTCATAGTCACTTGAAGTCGCGTTATAATTCTCTTCTGAATTGCAGGGATCTAAATTTTCTACATTATGTAGTTCTTGTGAATAGAATGTAGGTCTGGCCTGAGATTGGAACGTGTGTCTATGTGTTGGTTGTTGTACTGAGCTTTGTCGAGTTCAAATCGACATTGGAGTAGGGCTTGGCTGTTGTTGATGTTGGTATTTTTTTATGTTTATGGGACCTTTCGGGAAGTTGTTTGTCTGTTTAGGTGGATCAAATCTTGGTATTTTGATGGGTTGTTGTATTTGTGGTATGTATTGTGCTTGTTTAGGGAACGCGCCCGTATGTTTGGTTGGTGTTCGTTTTTTGTAGGAGAGGGTTGAACTTGTTCTAGACGCTTCCATTTGAAAATCATTCATTAAAATTTTGAGAGCTGAATTTAAATTTTGTGGATTCCTTGTTTGGAGGAATGATCGTAACGGATCTCGAAGTCCTCTCAAGAAAGATCTTATGTCTAAATTTTGACCGTATGTTATCATTGCCGGTCGGTATGCTACAACGTCTATTTGTGTTTCAACATATGCCGTATGGGCATTTAATAAACTTAACATTTTGTTGTAGTAATCGAAGGCATTCTCCGATCCTTGTTTCAGGTTTGCAATTTCAATTGCTAATGTATAGCAGTCGCGCTTATCTGCGTATGCAGTTAATAAAGCAGTCTTCAAATCATTCCAACTATTTATATTATAATGGGAGATCGCTCTCGCAGCGTCTCCTCTTACCTTATTTCTAATATTAGCTAGCAATACGAAATTTTCGTAATTTGCAGTATTGGTAGAATCGTACAAATTAGTTATTAGAGCTTCGCTCATTCTAATGAAATACGCCAACTCATTGGGGTTCCCATTGAAAATTGGAACCGTTTTTAAATATCTTTGTTCCAATGGTGCCATTTTATTTTGTTTAATTTAATTTATATAAATAGTAATATAAAATTTTATTTATTGCAATACAAACTGTACTCACAGTATGGTTGCGATTATCATGGGGTTGTTGGTTTCCCTGCTGTCGCTTATGTTTCCCTACGTGGATTGGGCAGCAAAGGAGGGTGGTGGTGATTCTGTAGTTGTGCGCCGCTTACGAATCCCTTTGTGGATGGGACGACACAATGCCGTTCTTGGTTCTCTGGACACACCTTGGGTCAGCACCTGGGTGAAGGCTCGTGGCTGCGTTGATTGCAATTTAATCGTAGGTTTATTTCCCCTCTGTTATGCTGGTCTCACTAACTATCAATAGAGATACTCTCGTTTTAGTTTTTGGAGATGTATCCCATCCTCGTCGCCAGTTAAATTATAAGTTCGAGACGTGTCGTTTTTAAAAAGAACTTTATTACAAGAAAGCAAGTTACAGAATATCCAATATGTGTTATCAGACCTGTATTTATACTAAACTAAAGGCTAGACAGTAATCTTACGCTACTTATGATTAATATTGTTTATATAATTATCCTATTACAGTATATAACTTATACATTAAAGTGACACCCGAAATTTGAATGTTTATTGTATGATTGGTACTACGTTATGGTCACTTTTGCATGTCCAATGCTAAATTATCCATAGTATATATCCTTAAGCATAAATATGAATGCTTTAACAAAAATATCCATTTGTAGAATAGGTAAAATCTGACTTTATTTTTGTAAAAAATCATATAAATATTTGCTTCCGCGCACGAATTTCATAATTTTTCATCGTATTTTAGCTAAAAGAAAACATTGCAACACGAAAATTGCTATTTCAAGAGTGGTAGGTATTCTAGAATCCAGCCCATGTGGCTTACAAAATACAACGTATTAATAAATGAAACCCAAAAATTGAATGTTTATTATATAATATTGGTACCACGTTTTGGTCACTTTTACATGTCCAATGCTTAAAACCATCCATAGTATAGATCCTAAAGCATGAATATGAATGTTTTAACAAAAATATCCATTTCAAGAATAGGTAAAAGCTGACTTTATTTTTGTAAAAATTCATATAAATATTTGCTTCCGCGCCCGAATTTTATAATTCTTCAACATATTTTAGCTAAAAAAACATTGCAACAAAAAAATTGTTATTTTAAGTGTGGTAGGTATTCTCGAATTCAGCCCATATAGCTTACAATATACAACGTATTCATCAAGAATAAGTAAAATCTGACTTAATTTTTGTAAAAAAATCATATAAATATTTGCTTCCGCGCCCGAATTTTATAATTCTTCATCATATTTTAGCTAAAAGAAAACATTGCAACACGAAAATTGCTATTTCAAGAGTGGTAGGTATTCTAGAATCCAGCCCATGTGGCTTACAAAATACAACGTATTAATAAATGAAACCCAAAAATTGAATGTTTAATATATAATATTGGTACCACGTTTTGGTCACTTTTACATGTCCAATGCTTAAAACCATCCATAGTATAGATCCTAAAGCATGAATATGAATGTTTTAACAAAAATATCCATCTCAAGAATAGGTAAAAGCTGACTTTATTTTTGTAAAAATTCATATAAATATTTGCTTCCGCGCCCGAATTTTATAATTCTTCAACATATTTTAGCTAAAAAAACATTGCAACAAAAAAATTGTTATTTTAAGTGTGGTAGGTATTCTCGAATTCAGCCCATATAGCTTACAATATACAACGTATTCATCAAGAATAAGTAAAATCTGACTTAATTTTTGTAAAAAAATCATATAAATATTTGCTTCCGCGCCCGAATTTTATAATTCTTCATCATATTTTAGCTAAAAAAAAACATTGAAATAAGAAGGTTGCTATTTCAAGTGTGGTAGGTATTGTAGAATCCAGCCCATGTAGCTTACAATATACAACGTATTGATCAAGAATAGGTAAAATCTGACTTTATTTTTGTAAAAAAATCATATAAATATTTGCTTCCACGCCCGAATTTTATAACTCTTCATCATATTTTAGCTAAAAGAAAACATTGCAACAAGTAAATTGCTATTTCAAGTGTGGTAGGTATTCTAGAATCCAGCCCATGTAGCTTACAATATAGAACGTATTCATTAAAATGACACCCGAAAATTGAATGTTTATTATCTGATTGGTACCACGTTTTGGTCACTTTTGCATGTTCAATGCTTAAAACCATCCATGCTATAGATCCTAAAGCATGAATATGAATGTTTTAACAAAAATATCCATTTCAAGAATAGGTAAAATCTGACATTATTTTTGTAAAAAATCATATAAATATTTGCTTCCGCGCCCGAATTTTATATTTCTCCATCATATTTTAGCTAAAACAAAATATTGCAACAAGAAAATTGCTATTTCAAGTGTAGTAGGTATTCTAGAATCCAGCCCATGAAGCTTACAATTTACAACGTATTCATTAAAATGACACCCGAAAATTGAATGTTTATTATCTGGTTAGTACTACGTTTTGGTCACTTTTGCATGTCCAATGATTAAAACCATCCATAGTATGGATCATAAAGTATGAATATGAATGTTTTAACAAAAATATCCATTTCAAGAATAGTTAAAATCTGACTTTATTTTTGTAAAAAATCTTATAAATATTTGATTCCGCGCCCGAATTTCATAATTCTTCATCATATTTTAGCTGAAAGACAACATTGCAACAAAAAAATTGCTATTTCACGTGTGGCAGGTATTCTAGAATCCAGCCCATGTAGCTTACAATATACAGCGTATTAATTAAAATGACACCCGAAAATTGAATGTTTATTATCTGATTAGTACTACATTTTAGTCACTTTTGCATGTCCAATGCTTAAAACCATCCATAGTATAGATCCTAAAGCATGAATATGAATGTTCTAACAAAAATATCCATTTCAATAATAGGTAAAATCTGACTTTATTTTTGTAAAAAATCATATAAATATTTGCTTCCGCGCCCGAATTTTACAATTCTTTATCATATTTTAGCTAAAAGAAAACATTGCAACAAGAAAATTGCTATTTCAAGTGTGGTAGGTAATCTAGAATCCAGCCCATGTAGCTTACGATATACAACGTATTCATCGAGAATAGGTAAAATCTGACTTTATTTTTGTAAAAAATCATATAAATATTTGCATCTGCGCCCGAATTTTATAATTCTTCATCAAAATTTAGCTAAAAGAAAACATTGCAACAAGAAAATTGCCATTTCAATTATGGTAGGTATTCTAGAATCTAGCCCATGTAGCTTACAATATACAACGTACTCATCAAGAAAGGTATAATCTGACTTTATTTTTGTAAAAAATCATATAAATATTTGCTTCTGCGCCCGAATTTTATAATTCTTCATCATATTTTAGATAAAAGAAAACATTGCAACAAGAAAATTGCTATTTCAAGTGTGGTAGGTATTCTAGAATCCAGCTCATGTAGCTTACAATAGAAAACGTATTCATCAAGAATAGGTAAAATCTGACTTTATTTTTGTAAAAAATCATAAAATAATGGCTTCCGCGCCCGAATTTTATAATTCTTCCTTATATTTTAGCTAATATAAAACATTGTAACAAGAAAATTGCTATTTTGAGTGTGGTAGGTATTCTAGAATCCAGCCCATTTAGCTTACAATATACAACGTATTCATTAAAATGACACCCGAAAATTGAATGTTTATTATCTGATTGGTACTACGTTTTGGTCACTTCTGCATGTCCAATGCTTAAAACCATCCATAGTATAGATCCTAAAGCATGAATATGAATGTTTTAATAAAAATAACCATTTCAAGAATAGGTAAAATCTGACTTTATTTTTGTAAAAAATCATATAAATATTTACTTCCGCTCTCGAATTTTATAATTCTTCATCATATTTTAGCTAAAAGAAAACATTGCAACAATAAAATTGCTATTTCAAGTGTGGTAAGTATTCTAGAATCCAGCCCATGTAGCTTACAATATACAACGTATTTATCAAGAAAAGGTAAAATCTGACTTTATTTTTGAAAAATATCATATAAGAATTTGCTTCCGCGCACGAATTTTATAATTCTTCATCATATTTTAGCTAAAAGAAAACATTGCAACACGAAAATTGCTATTTCAAGTGTGGTAGGTATTCTAGAATCCAGCCCATGTGGCTTACAAAATACAACGTATTAATTACAATGAAACCCAAAAATTGAATGTTGATTATATAATATTGGTACCACGTTTTGGTCACTTTTAAATGTCCAATGCTTAAAACCATCCATAGTATAGATCCTAAAGCATGAATATGAATGTTTTAACAAAAATATCCATTTCAAAAATAGGTAAAAGCTGACTTTATTTTTGTAAAAATTCATATAAATATTTGCTTCCGCGCCCGAATTTTATAATTCTTCAACATATTTTAGCTAAAAAAACATTGCAACAAAAAAATTGTTATTTTATGTGTGGTAGGTATTCTAGAATCCAGCCCATATAGCTTACAATATACAACGTATTCATCAAGAATAAGTAAAATCTGACTTTATTTTTGTAAAAAAATCATATAAATATTTGCTTCCGCGCCCGAATTTTATAATTCTTCATCATATTTTAGCTAAAAAAAAACATTGAAATAAGAAAATTGCTATTTCAAGTGTGGTAGGTATTGTAGAATCCAGCCCATGTAGCTTACAATATAAAACGTATTCTTCAAGAATAGGTAAAATCTGACTTTATTTTTGTAAAAAAATCATATAAATATTTGCTTCCGCGCCCGAATTTTATAACTCTTTATCATATTTTAGCTAAAAGAAAACATTGCAACAAGTAAATTGCTATTTCAAGTGTGTTAGGTATTCTAGAATCCAGCCCATGTAGCTTACAATATAGAACGTATTCATTAAAATGACACCCGAAAATTGAATGTTTATTATCTGATTGGTACCACGTTTTGGTCACTTATGCATGTCCAATGCTTAAAACCATTCATAGTATAGACCCTAAAGCATGAATATGAATGTTTTGACAAAAATATCCATTTCAAGAATAGGTAAAATCTGACTTTATTTTTGTAAAAAATCATATAAATATTTGCTTCTGCGCCCAAATTTTATAATTCTTCATCATAATTAAGCTAAAAGAAAACATTGCAACAAGAAAATTGCCATTTCAAGTGTGGTAGGTATTCTAAAATCCAGCCCATGTAGCTTACAATATACAACGTATTCATCAAGAATAAGTAAAATCAGACTTTATTTTTGTAAAAAATCATATAACTATTTGCTTCCGCGTCAGAATTTTATAATTCTCTATCATATTTTAGCTAAAAAAACATTGCAACAAGAAAATTGCTATTTCAAGTGTGGTAGGTATTCTAAAATCCAGCCCATGTAGCTTACAATATATAATGTATTCATTAAAACGATACCCGGAAATTGAATAGTTATTATCTGATTGGTACCACGTTTTGGTCACTTTTGCATGTCCATGCTTAAACCTTCCACAGGATTGACCCTAAAGCATGAATATAAATGTTTTGACAAAAATATCCATTTCAAGAATACGTAAAATCTGACTTTATTTCTGTAAAATATCATATAAATATTTGCTTCCGCGCCCAAATTTTACAATTTTTCGTCATATTTTAGCTTAAAGAAAACATTGCAACAAGAAAATTGCTATTTCAAGTGTGGTAGGTATTCTAGAATCCAGCCCAAGTAGCTTACAATATACAACGTATTTATTATAATGACACCCGAAAATTGAATGTTTATTATCTAATTGGTACTACGTTTTGGTCACTTTTGCATGTCCAATGCTTAAAACCATCCATAGTATAGATCCTAAAGCATGAATATGAATGTTTTAACAAAAATATCCATTTCAAGAATAGGTAAAATCTGACTTTATTTTTGTAAATAATCATATAAATATTTGCTTCCGAGCCCGAATTATATGATTCTTTATCATATGTTAGCTAAAAATAAACATTTTAACAAGAAAATTGCTTTTCCAAGTATGGTAGATATTATAGAATCCAGCCCATGTAGCTTACAATATACAAGGTATTCATTAAAATGACACCCGAAAATTGAATTTGTAACGCAATTTGTTTTTATTCAATATAATTTTAGTTACAATGATAAATGGGTTTCACCAAACAAAGTAAAAATATTTCAAGAACTATGAAAAGCAAAATGAACATAATAATTGACTGACAGATCATAATTCTGTCATATTCTTCTTTTTTCATATGTCATCCGATCTGAACGTTACATCCTCCCCCTCTGGGCCCCGATAGACGCCCTCGTGCGTGGACCAGGATCTGGTGGTTCTGATGAGGTTGTTTTCTTTAGTCGGCCCCTATTTCTCTTCGGTATCACTGGTTCATCCCAGGGACTTTCACAATCTTCAATTATCTCATCACGTATCATTTGTTCCAACTCCTTTTTCAGTAGTTCCTTTTTGAAGGCTGACAAATGGTAGGGTGATAGATATATTGGTTGGTGATCACCTGTATCGATTACGTGCTCTGCATACTTTGTAGGTTCTCCCCCTATTGCGAAGGTACTTTTATTCTTAGTCAACAGTGTGTTCAATTGTTCCCTCTGACCGTTGCTTAACTGTTTTCCTTCGTCATCACGGAGTTCCAAGTTACTTAAGTTAACTTCATTTATTTGTGTAGATTTTGTTACTATTGATTGATTGTGGTACGAGAAGATTTCTTCTGGTTTATCTTGAAAATACCAAATTCTTTGCCCAGGGTCAAGAACAATTCCTGTATCTTCAAGAAAATCTATACCTAACAACGTTCTATTGTTTATTAGCTCTGGAAAAGCTATAAGTGTGGTTGGCACAGTTCTGCCTGCAACTTCAATGTTTACATTAGTTTTTCTTACCTCTTCAGTTTTCGTTATTCCATCTGCGTAAGCTATTCGAATACTGTCTGTCAAAAAGTTACATCCTTTTTTTAACAAAATTTTATACAGCTCGTGACCCGCGATACTTGCTTGAGATCCGGAATCTGCACATGCAATTCCTTTTGCTCCTAATATCGTAATTGGAATCATAGGTCTGCTACGTACATCGCTACTTTTATTTAAAAGAGACGTGTGGCAAAATTCTACAGAATGAGTAACAATATCTTTGTCCTTTGATATATTAGCGTTCCTGCAATTAGTACATTTAGATCTTACGACACCAAATGCTCCGCATCCGTAGCATGCAATACTGGAAGAATTTTGGGCTTTTCTTTGAGTTTCAGTTTCTTGTTTCATGTTGGCGTTTGGAATTTGATTTGTATTTTCCTTGTTCCGACAATCATCAACGACATGACCAAACTTTTTACAAAATGTGCATCGCGGTCTATCTTTACGATGTTGAAAAAGTTTTTTTGAATTATCTTCTTTATTTTCTATTTTAATTTTAGGATTCGATTTCGCATCTAGTAATGAGTTTTCTACTTCACGTGCAGCTTCTAATAGATCTTTGAAGGTCTTAAATTTATCTCGTAAAATCCTTTTCCTGATTCGTCGATTAAGTAATCCGTATACCATATCGAGTTGAATTTTTTCCGACAAGCTATCCGGAATATTTGCTAACAGTGCTCGAGCTTTGCAAACGAATAGATCAGTGGACGTATTATCATCCTGTTCCATACTGAACAATTCGCGATATACTTTGAAAGCTAGTTTCTTTCTCCCATAAGCATCACGCAATGCTTGGACAGCTTCTTCCCAAGATTTTATACTGGACTTAAGGCCTTGCCACCAAGATGACGTCATACCATGTAGTAGCATAGGTAATCCCCGTAACGCGTTATCATTTGAAACATTTGCACAATCTTTAAAAATTTCGACTGCATCGATAAACGCTTCGACATCTGATTCTGATGACGCATCAAATCGCGCATTGCATTTTACGAAATTTCCAGCATGAATATGAATATTTTAACAAAAATATCCATTTCAAGGATAGGTAAAATCTGACATTATTTTTGTAAAAAATCATATAAATAGTTGCTTTCTCACCCGAATTTTATAATTTTTCATCATATTTTAGCCAAAAGAAAACTTTGCAACAAGATAATTTCTATTTCAAGTGTGGTAGGTATTCTAGAATCCAACCCATGTAGCTTATAATTTACAACGTGTTCATTAAAATGACACCCGAAAATTGAGTGTTTATTATCTGATTGGTACCACGTTTTAGTCACTCTTGCATGTCCAATGCTAAAATTATCCATAGTATAGATCCTAAAACATGAATATGAATGTTTTAACAAAAACATCCATTTTAGGAATTGGTAAAATCGGATTTTATTTTTGTAAGAAATCATATAAATATTTGCTTCCGCGCCCGAATTTTATATTTCTTTGTCATATTTTAGCTAAAAGATATCATTGCAACAAAAAAATTGCTATTTCAAGTGAGGTATGTATTCTAGAATCAAGCCCATGAAGCTTACAATTTACAACGTGTTCATTAAAATGACACACGAAAATTTAATGTTTATTATCTAATTAGTACCACTTTATGATCACTTTTGCATGTCCAATGCTAATATTATCCATAGTATAGATCCTAAAGAATGAATATGAATGTTTTAACAAAAATATCCATTTCAAGAATAGGTAAAATCTGACATTATTTTTGTAAAAAATCATATAAATATTTGATTCCGCGCCTGAATTTTATAATTCCTTATCATATTTTAGCTAAAAGAAAACATTTTAACAAGAAAATTGCTATTTCAAGTATGGTAGGTATTCCAGAATCCAGCCCATGTAGCTTACAATATGCAACGTATTCATTAAAATGACAGCCGAAAATTTAATGTTTATTATCTGATTGGTACCACGTTTTGATCACTTTTGCATGTCTAATGCTAAAATTATTCATAGTATAGATCCTAAAGAATGAATATGAATTTTTTAACAAAAATATCCATTTCAAGAATAGGTAAAATCTGACTTTATTTTTGTAAAAAATCATATAAATATTTGCTTCCGCGCCCGAATTTTATAATTCTTTATCATATTTTAGCTAAAAGAAAACATTTAAACAAGAAAATTGCTATTTCAAGTATGGTAGATATTCTAGAATTTAGCCCATGTAGCTTACAATATACAACGTATTCATTAAAATGACACCCAAAACTTAAATATTTATTATCTGATTGGTACCACGTTTTAGTCCCTTTTGCATGTCCAATGCTAAAAACCATCGATTGTATTGACCCTAAAGCATGAATATGAATGTATTAACAAAAATATCCATTTCAAGAATAGGTAAAATCTGTCTTTATTTTTGTAAAAAAAATAAATATTTGCTTCCGCGCCCGAATTTTATAATTCTTCATCATAGTTTAGCTAAAAAAAACATTGTAACAAGAAAATTGCTATTTTAAATGTGGTAGGTATTGTCGAATCCAGCCCACGTAGCTTACAAATACAACGTATTCATCAAGAATAGGTAAAATCTGACATAATTTTTGAAAAAAATCATATAAATATTTACTTCCGCGCCCGAATTTTATAATTCTTCATCATATTTTAGCTAAAAGAAAACATTGCAACAAGAAAATTGCTATTTCAAGTGTGGTAGGTATCCTAGAATCCAGCCCATGTAGCTTACAATATACAACGTATTCATTAAGAATAGGTAGAATCTGACAATAATTTTGTAAAAAATTATATAAATATTTGCTTCCGCGCCTAAATTTTGTAATTCTTTATCATATATTAGCTAAAAGAAAACATTGCAACAAGAAAATTGCAATTCAAGTTTGGTAAGTATTCTAAAATCCAGCCCATGTAGCTTACATTATACAACGTATTCATCAAGAATAGGTAAAATCTGACTTTCTTTTTGTAGAATATCATATAAATATTTGCTGCCGCGCCCGAATTTTATAATTCTGCATCATATTTTAGCTAAAAGATAACATTGCAACAAGTAAATTGCTATTTTAAGTGTGGTAGGTATTCTAGAATACAGACCATGTAGCTTACAATATACAACGTATTCATCAAGAATAGGTAAAATCTGACTTTATTTTTGTAAAAAATCATATAAATATTAACTTCCGCGCCCGAATTTTATAATTCTCCATCATATTTTAGCTAAAACAAAATATTGCAACAAGAAAATTGCTATTTCAAGTGTAGTAGGTATTCTAGAATCCAGCCCATGAAGCTTACAATTTACAACGTATTCATCGAGAATAGGTAAAATCTGATTATATTTTTGTAAAAAATCATATAAATATTTGCTTCCGCGACCGAATTTTATAATACTTCATCAAAATTTAGCTAAAAGAAAACATTGCAACAAGAAAATTGGCATTTCAATTATGGTAGGTATTCTAGAATCTAGCCCATGTAGCTTACAATATACAACGTACTCATCAAAAAGGTATAATCTGACTTTATTTTTGTAAAAAATCATATAAATATTTGCTTCTGCGCCCGAATTTTATAATTCTTCATCATATTTTAGATAAAAGAAAACATTGCAACAAGAAAATTGCTATTTCAAGTGTGGTAGGTATTCTAGAATCCAGCTTATGTAGCTTACAATAGAAAACGTATTCATCAAGAATAGGTAAAATCTGACTTTATTTTTGTAAAAAATCATAAAATAATGGCTTCCGCGCCCGAATTTTATAATTCTTCCTTATATTTTAGCTAATATAACACATTGTAACAAGAAAATTGCTATTTTGAGTGTGGTAGGTATTCTAGAATCCAGCCCATTTAGCTTACAATATACAACGTATTCATTAAAATGACACCCGAAAATTGAATGTTTATTATCTGATTGGTACTACGTTTTGGTCACTTTTGCATGTCCAATGCTTAAAACCATTCATAGTATAGAACCTAAAGCATGTATATGAATGTTTTAACAAAAATATTCATTTTAAGAATAGTTAAAATCTGACTTTATTTTTGTAAAAAATCATATAAATATTTGCTTCCGTTCCCGAATTTTGTAATTTGCAACAAGAAAATTGCAATTTCAAGTGTGGTAAGCATTCTAGAATCCAGCCCATGTAGATTACAATATACAACGTATTCATCAAGAATAGGTAAAATCTGACTTTCTTTTTGTAAAATATCATATAAATATTTGCTTCCGCGCCCGAACTTTATAATTCTTTATCATATTTTAGCTAAAAGAAAACATTGCAACATGAAAATTGCTATTTCAAGTGTTGTAAGTATTGTAAAATCCAGCCCATGTAGCTTACAATATGCAACGTATTCATCAAGAATAGGTAAAATCTGACTTATTTTTGTAAAAAATTAAATAAATTGTAGTGATCGGGGGTGTAGAATGAAATAGTACACAGAGACACACAGAGACAGTATGCAAAAAACTGATTTTTATTTTTGACTGATAATAATAAAACATTTTAAAAATTACTTGACAACCATATCATATAACTTGATATAAAATATATAAAAAATATAATAAAGAGTAGGTTGGTATTTGAAGCACCCACAGTACCCCCCTTCCAGAAGGTTTCACTGGAAATCAGCTTGGTAGGGCGTTGTAAATCGTACTCGTCTTCCGTATCTTGTAGTAACTGGATTTGTAGGGGGCTGAGGCGTAGTTGGTGTAGTTGGTTCGTCTGCCATTACATAGGCTGGTTTTAATCTGTTGATGGAAATGTTTACATTGTTTCCGTTTATGCAGACGGTATATGTTTTGTCTCCTCGAGAAACCACGAGATATGGACCGTTGTAAGGTTGTTGTAACTGGTACTTTACTCCGTCGTGTCGAACAAACACTTGTCTAGTCGTGGCGAGGTCTTTAAATATAAAAGTTTTTTTTAGTCCGTGTCGGTTGAGATTTTTCGGTCGAAGTTGTTCAAAATGTCGTCGTAAGTCACGGATGAAGTCGGCTGAGTTAGTGTCGTTTGCGTTGCTGGATTTCTCCACCAGAAATTCTCCGCGTAAACGAAGCGGTTCACCGTATACTAGCTCCGCTGCTGAAGCTTCGATGTCTTCCTTAATCGCAGCGCGAATACCTAGTAGAACGGTTGGAAGAATTTCTGTCCATTGACTGTTGTTGTGACATTTGATTGCAGCTTTTAATTGACGATGGAATCTTTCTACCATAGCATTGGCAGCAGGATTATATGCCGCTGTTCGCAGATGAGTTGTACCTAACAAGTAATTTAAATGCTTGAATAAGTACGACTCGTACTGTCTGCCTTGGTCTGTCGTGACTCTAAGCGGAGTACCATATCGACAAATCCAGCCGCTGTAGAAAGCTCTTGCAATTGTCTCTGCTTCTTGACACAGCGCGTGTATCTGTCAACACAAGTTAGACAATACCTGTATCCTTGAGATATTGGCATGACTATGATGTCTAGATGTACGTGTTGGAACCGTGCTGTAGGAGGAACGAAGTTTCCAACTGGAGCGTTGACGTGTCGAGTTATCTTTGATCTCTGACACTCAATGCAGGAACGTGCCCATTTTCTACAGTCTGCTCGCATCGTAGACCAGACATAGCGTTGTGCTACTGCTTTGGCAGTGGCTTTCACTCCTGGATGTGACAGACGATGTATGGCGTCAAAAGCAGATCGTCTGAAGTCAGCAGGCAAGAATGGTCGTACAGCTTGACTTGTTGTATCACAGTAGAGCCAAGCCTGTGAACCTGGTAGCTGGACTTTCTTTAAGATGAGACTAGATCCATCTTGAAGATACGTCTGGAGCTCGGAGTCGTTCTCCTGAGCAGAGGATAATGCTTCGAAGTCTATCAGGGAATCGAGACTTTCCACCCGTGACAATGCATCTGCTACTACATTGTCTTTTCCTGCAAGGTGTTGAATGTCTGTGGAAAATTGGCTAATAAAATCTAAATAGCGAAGATAAAAAACAATTAATCGAAATTTCAGTCATACAGCATTTATTCCTACAAAACCGACGTTTCGGTATACACTTATACCTTCATCAGGGTCTACAAACATTCAAAAAAACATCAATATATTACAATTGCAAATTTAGTTATGGATGCTCTGTTGGATGATATTATGCCGAAGTTGCCCTACAATGTACCTTTTATGAAAAAATATGTGGATGATCTATTAACAGCTGTACCTGAGGATAGAGTTGATGAAACAGTCGCGCTGTTCAACAACTACAACATACATCTCCAGTTTACTGTAGAACAGGAAGAAGACGGATGCATACCATTTTTGGACACTTTATTAGTTAGAAGCGGTGACTCTATTCTAACTAAATGGTACAGAAAAGCGTCAGCGAGTACAAGATACATCAACTTCCAATCTAGGCATCCTCGTTTTCAATTGTTGAATGTTGCTAGAAACATAAAACAGCGAGCAGTTACCTTATCATCACCATGTTTTAGACAAGAGGCCATTGATAAAGTACGTCACCTTCTTAGGGTAAATGGATATCCGAAGACAGTAGTTAACAAAGCTATTTGCAACGTCCAAGATCCGTCAAACATAACCTCTCCAAAAACAGGTAACGGGAAGACTGGATCACATGACCCGAAAAAATATTTTTCAATGCCATATGTGGAACACTTAGCGCCAAATTTAAATAAGATGTTAAAGAATAAATTACAGGTGGAGATTGCATGTAAACCCATTTCTACAGTCGGCAATCTTTACACCAAAATAAAAGATCCAGTAGACAAGAACTACAAATCTAACGTGGTTTATAAAGTTCATTGCTCTACTGCCGATTGTAAAGCTACGTACGTAGGGACTACAAAAAGGTATGCCAAACTTAGGATGGAAGAACATCGCAGATCTACACAAAACAACGTGACTAGTAAATGTGCCCTTGCTGAACACTCTATTTCTTTGCACCATAGTTTTAATTTGGACGATTTTAAAATCTTAGCGGAAGAAAGGAATTACGCTAAACGTATGTTCCTTGAAATGTTGCACATCAGAGACGATTGCAACAATATCAATGCTAGAACCGACATACAAGGCCTGAGTAAAACTTATTATGGTGTCCTAGAAAGGTTCAAAAAGGAAAAAGCAAATTTCAAGCCAAACTAAATTTATTAAAAAATATTCTTTACATTGCATTTAAATTCCTGGATGTTAACATACACTTATTGGTGGTTTGACGACCAATAAGAATCCAATTAAATGATGTCACTTTTTTGCAAACTGGTCTGCAGGATATGTCTGGATGTGTTCTGATTTATTCGGTTGTCGTCCGTGAGACAATTTAGATGTGTATGTGCTTTTTTGAATTTTGTACGATGTATGTAATACTGAATGAATCTACGAATGTATGCTGTTTACATGATTATAATCTATAGATTCTACTTGTAAGTGGTTGTTATGCGTGAATTTGTAATATATTGATGTTTTTTTGAATGTTTGTAGACCCTGATGAAGGTATAAGTGTATACCGAAACGTCGGTTTTGTAGGAATAAATGCTGTATGACTGAAATTTCGATTAATTGTTTTTTATCTACACTACACCACAGTCGAAAAAATCCCATCCCTCATCTAAATAGCGAAATTGGCGAGGAGAACATTGATTCGATTTTTTTGAAAAGGCAAAAATAATTGGCTTATGGTCCGTAAATATGGTGAAAGTTCTTCCTTCAACCATATGTCGGAAGTACTTAACTGCCTGGTAAATGGCCAGAAGTTCTCGGTCGTATGCAGCATATTTCCGTTCAGAAGTATTTAATTTCTTTGAAAAGAAAGCCAGTGGTTCCCACTCCTTGCCTATTCGTTGCTGAAGTACTGCCCCAATACTGTAGTCGGATGCATCTGTAACAATGGCAAGATGCGCATCCAGTTTCGGGTGTGCTAGCAAGGTCGCCTGGGTGAAGCTGTCTCTAGTTTTTTCAAATGCGTTCTCAGCTTCCCCCGTCCATTCAACTGGAGTTTTGCCTCTGGAATCTCCCTTGAGCAACTCGTTTAAAGGTGCCTGCAGTTCTGCTGCCCTAGGTATAAATCGTCTATAAAAATTAATCACACCTAGATATTGGCGAAGCTGCTTGATCGTTGTTGGTTTAGTGGAGTTTCTAATTGCTTCTATCTTCTCTGACAGGGGACACGTACCTTCACGTGTTACCAAGTAGCCAAGAAATTTGACTTCAGTCAGTCCAAAAGCGCATTTTGCTGGATTTATTACTACTCCATAATCCTTCAGTCGCTGAAAAAGGATTTCAAGATGTTTCATATGTTCTTCTGTCGACGACGATGCCACTAGGATGTCATCAATGTAGGCATAGCAGAAGTCGAGCCCTCTGAGCACTTCGTCTATGAAACGCTGAAATGTTTGTGAAGCATTACGCAAGCCGAAGGTCATGAACTGGAACTCAAAAAGGCCGAATGGAGTTGTGATGGCTGTTTTTGGAATATCTTCTTCAGCGACTGGAATTTGGTTGAAAGCGCGTACTAAATCTAATTTGGAAAAAATAGTTTTTCCGCGAAGTGAGTGGGCAAAATCTTGAATGTGGGGTACTGGATAACGGTCTGGACACGTACGGGTATTTAAGCGGCGGTAGTCTCCACAAGGTCTCCATTCATTTCCGCTCTTCGGAACCATATGCAATGGATAAGACCAGGAACGCCTAGTTTTAGCATAGATTCAAATTCTCGTTTGCCTGCTAGTAAACGATCTGGTGCTAGTCGTCTTGGTTTCTCAGCTACCGGTGGACCTGGCGTTGTGTGGATGTGATGTCGCGTGTTGTGCTTTACTATCCTTGGACCTCCTACAGGTCGGGTAATTTCAGGAAACCTGTGAAGTAAATGGTGAAAATCTGAAACACCAGAAATAGTTTTTATCGAGTCTACCGCGCACTGAACACTTTGTCCTTCTGCTGAGAGTGATGTCTTTGAGTCTATAAGTCTTTTGTTCTTAACATCTACTAAAAGTTCATAATACGCTAAAAAGTCCACACCTATAATGGGTTTTGAAATGTCTGCTACTATAAATTCCCACACAAATTCTCTACGTAGTCCTATATCTAATACTAACTTTACTGTCCCATACGTCGCAATGGTTGTACCATTGGCCGCTGCTAGTTCATAAGAAGACTTCTCTCTTCGTTGATGAAGTCGTGTACGAGGATAGACGCACAAGTCAGCACCAGTATCTACGAGAAACTCGACTCGTGACGTTTTGTCATACACGAAGAGTCGGCGTGACGTTGGGCTTGTATCGCTGGCCGCCATCAACGATTGCCCTGGTCGTTTCCCTCCGTCTTCTGTTTGAAGCTATATGGCGGTTTGCACCACTTTGCCCGTACACCAAACTGTTCGTGGTACCAGCAATATCCAAGTCCTACATATTTTCCAGGACCTCTGAAACAGGATCTAGAGCGTTGTCTAAAATTTTGCCTACCTTGGTGTTGGTACAACCGTTCGAGTTTTTCTGTCATGGCAGAAATTTCTTTTCTGAGCAACTCTATTTCACTCATAGAAGCAGAAGTAGGAGCTTGTGGTGGTGCTGTTGTTTCAAAAACAACAGGTGCTGGAGTGTTGGCTTCCATGATAGCGTCAGCTAGTTCAGCCACATCGTCCAAATCTGCTCGTTTTTGTGTGGCTAAAATCGCCTGCATATTTTGCGGAAGGCGACCTGACCACAGTGTCCTTAACAGCTCTTCTGACACTGTTGAACCTGCTAGGCTTCTGAGACGCCGCAGAAATTGTGAGGGCCGGCTGTCACCCATTTCTTCTCGTTCTAAAAGTCTTCGGGTTTTTTGTTCTTGCGAAGCAATTAATCTATTTTTTAAAGCTGCATATCGCGGTAAATGGTTTTTCGGGCGGATTCATTATTATGTCCCGCACTTCACATGTTGTACGAGGGTCGAGCATTGTTAACACATAGTCAAATTTGGTTTCCTCGTTTGTTACATTAGATAACCGGAAACAACGCTCCGCGATTTTTAACCACATCTCTGGATCGTCTGTATTACAGGGCGGTAACTTTACAGCGATACGATTAACTTCCTCGGTATGAGACATTTTCTTTAAATAATAAGAAATTCGAAAAGAAACGAGAAACTGAATTTAAAATCACAAAACATCATGCACTAAATCACTTCACTGCATGAAGATCACGTCGGGGTCACCATTTGAAGTGATCGGGGGTGTAGAATGAAATAGTACACAGAGACACATAGAGACAGTATGCAAAAGACTAATTTTTATTTTTGACTGATAATAATAAAACATTTTAAAAATTACTTGACAACCATATCATATAACTTGATATAAACTATATAAAAAATATAATAAAAAGTAGGTTGGGATTTGAAGCACCCACAAAATATTTGCTTCCGCGCCCGAATTTTGTAATTCTTTATCATATTTTAGCTAAAAGAAAACATTGCAACAAGAAAATTGCTATTTCAAGTGTGGTAGGTATTGTAGAATCCAGCCCATGTAGCTTACAATATACAACCTATTCATCGAGAATAGGTAAAATCTGATTAAATTTTTGTAAAAAATCATATAAATATTTGCTTCCGCGACCGAATTTTATAATTCTTTATCAAAATGTAGCTAAAAGAAAACAATGCAACAAGAAAATTGCCATTTCAAGTATGGTAGGTATTCTAGAATCTAGGCCATGTAGCTTAAAATATACAACGTATTCATCAAGAAAAGGTAAAATCTGACTTTATTTTTGTAAAAAATCATATAAATATTTGCTTCCGCGCCCGAATTTTATAATTCTTCATCATATTTTAGCTAAAAGAAAACATTGCAACAAGAAAACTGCTATTTCAAGTGTGGTAGGTATTCTAGAATCCAGCTCATGTAGCTTACAATATAAAACGTATTCATCAAGAATAGGTAAAATCTGACATTATTTTTGTAAAAAATCATATAAATATTGGCTTCCGCGCGAATTTTATAATTCTTCATCATATTTTACCTAAAAGAAAACATTAAAACAAGAAAATTGATATTTCAAGTGTGGTAGGTATCCTAGGATCCAGCCCATGTAGCTTAAAATATACAAAGAATTCATTAAAATGACACCCGATAATTGAATGTTTATCATTTGATTGGTACCACGTTTTGGTCACTTTAGCATGTCCAATGCTTTGAACCATCCATAGTATAGATCCTAAAGCATGAATATGAATGTTTTCACAAAATATCCATTTTAAGGATAGTTAAAATCTGACTTTATCTTTGTAAAAAATCATATAAATATTTGCTTCCGCGCCCGAATTTTATAATTCTTCATCATATTTTAGCTAAAAGAACACATTGTAACGAGATAATTGCTATTTCAAGTGTGGTAAGTATTCTAGGATCCAGTCCATGTAGCTTACAATATACAAAGTATTTATCCAGAAAAGGTAAAATCTGACTTAATTTTTGTAAAAAAATCATATAAATAATTGCTTCCGCGCCCGAATTTTATAATTCTTCATCATATTTTAGCTAAAAGAAAACATTGCGACAAGAAAATTGCTATTTCAAGTGTGGTAGGTATTCTAGAATCCAGCCCATGTAGCTTAAAATATACAACGTATTCATTAAAATGACATCCGATAATTGAATATTTATCATTTGATTGGTACCACGTTTTGGTCACTTTTGCATGTCCAATTCTTGAAACCATCCATAGTATAGATCCTAAAGCATGAATATGAATGTTTTCACAAAAATATCCATTTTAAGGATAGTTAAAATCTGACTTTATTTTTGTAAAAAATCATATAAATATTTGATTCCTCGTCCGAATTTTATAATTCTTCATCTTATTTTAGCGAAAAGAAAACATTGCAACAAGAAAATTGCCATTTCAAGTGTTGTAGGTACTCTAGAATCTAGCCCATGTAGCTTACAATATACAACGTATTCATCAAGAAAAGGTAAAATCTGACTTTATTTTTGTAAAAAATCATATAAATGTTTGCTTCCGGGCCCGAATTTTATAATTCTTCATCATATTTTAGCTAAAAGAAAACATTGCAACAAGAAAATTGCTATTTAAGGTTTTGGTCACTTTTGCATGTCCAATGCTAAAATTATCCATAGTATAGATCCTAAAGCATGAATATGAATGTTTTAACAAAAATATTCATTTCAAGAATAGGTAAAATCTGACTTTATTTTTGTAAAAAATCATATAAAAATTTGCTTCCGCGCCCGAAATTTTATAATTATTTATCATATTTTAGCTAAAGGAAAACATTGCATCAAGAAAATTGCTATTTCAAGTGTGGTAGGTATTCTAGAATCCAACCTATGTAGCTTACAATATACAACGTATTCATTAAAATGACACCCGAAAATTGAATGTTTATTATCTACTTGGAACTACGTTTTGGTCACTTTTGCATGTTCAATGCATAAAACCATCCATAGTATAGATCCTAAAGCATGAATATGAATGTTTTAACAAAAATATCCAAGTTAACACTACCCGGTCCCACGCTTTTGTGCTGACACTACAGTCTGTATTGCACACGAACCTGGAAAACATCAGGCGACCACCAAGTCGCGACGCATCTCAGGTGTCATGCACCAAGATGAAGAAACTTATAATATTTAGTCTTAGCTGGAATCCTTTACTGTAAACATTGTATAAAACTTATGTATTGTAATTCCTAATTCGTTTGTACTTATAAAAATAATTTTTTTTATTGCACAAATAAATTTGTTCTTTAACTGGCGCAGTCGGTAGGATCCGCAGCGAAATACAAAAATCGATTTCGTTCGTTTCAACGATTAACTGAGGATTCGAAATCAAGAAGATTGTCCGGTCGCGTCGCGCATCAGCTACGAAGACATCGGGGCCGAGGGAACATCGAACCCCACATCTTCAAGGGACACGCATCGCCCATCCAGCCGTTGCAACTGACCAGAGTGACACGCCGAGCGAATATCGTCGATCACAGACCAATGGACATCGTCTTACTCCTGTAAGTACCTATGTCAATTAGAGAATTTACTAGTGATACAGAATTAAGTAATACAGATACAGAATCGGATTCTGGTGACTCACTATCTGCTTACAATAATCCTATTAACAATTTAGAATTAGAAAATTCCCTTATAAAACCAATTAATAATGTCACAATGGTGCTACCACCACCAATTAAGAAAGAATATCTGGACATGATCCCAGAATTCAGTAGCGATAGAAGACACTTATCGCGATTTTTAGAAATTTGCGAAAAATTAGTGAAGAAATTTTATAACACAATAGATGAAACAGATTTCCAAAATGACTATTTAATGGCAACTATCCTAAGCAAAATTAAAGGAGAAGCCGCTAACAATTTAGTAACATCTACCATATCAACATGGGACGATGTAAAGAAAGCATTATTGAACTCGTTCCAAGACAAACGAGATTGTTTCACATTAACAATAGAAACGACGGAATTAAAACAAACTAACGAATCTCCGTTTGATTTCTATACCAAAATTCAGGACTTATTACAATTACAAATTTCTTACATTAATAATAACAAACCTACTCAAGCTACAATTCTTAACGAATATTTCCGCGAGTACGCATTGAGAGTATTCCTTAAAGGTTTAAGAGAACCCTTAGGTACATTAATGAGAACCAAAGTCCCTAAAGATCTCAATCAAGCTCTTAGTATGCTTACAAATGATTTTAATATGGAATCATCTACACGCGGATACCACTATAAACAGACACACCACCCACAAAAACCTAAACAACCACCACCACCTCCAAAATTCACACCCCAGAAAAATACACAACCATTAACTTATAATTACAGACCCAGTTTTAATCACCCAAAACCTTTTACTAATAATCCACCATACAATCCCAATAATCAAACTAACGTGTTTAAACCCAATAACAACCAAAGGTTCCCCAAACCGACGCCTATGAGCATCAGCACAAGGCAGTCCTCACTTCCTAGAGCAGGTTCCTCTTATAACACACAATATCGTCCAATACAACAAACACAAAGACCAAATTTCATTGCTGAAGAATTGTATAACACGGAAACAAACGATGTTGTTACAAATGACCAAAATTATGACGAAAATTATCAAAATTGTGATGAAAATTATTACCAAAATTATGAATGCGAAGCAAACCAAAATTTCGATAATACTGACTTTGAACAAAATTATGACCCAGATTCTTTTTTATCGAAAGTAGCCTCGGAAGAACAGTCGAACTCTTAAATTTAAATAATTCTAATACACAAAGCGAATTACCGTTCATTATACTCCCCGAGCATAACTTAAAAGCCTTAATTGACACCGGCAGCACAAGATCTTTCATTAAACCTGAAATAGCATACAAATATTTTGGCAATAAAATTATAAATGATCACTTTAAAGTCACAACAGCTCACGGCACATCAATTGAAAATTGTAGTTTATATTTACCACCATCCAAATTATTCAAAAATCCAAATTCAACATTAAAATACCATCTCTTCGATTTTCATAATAAATTCGATATTTTAATTGGTCTTGATAATTTAAAATTAATAGAAGGAATAATAGACCTAACAAGAGACAAAATTATAACACCCACACAAGAAATAAACATACACTACCATAAAATTTTACCTATCAAAAAACATGTTAGCATACCATCAAAATCTGAAAAAATCACGAAACTTTACATTCATAACATAGAAAACGGAGAAGTCCTTATCCCAGAATTAATTGTGAATGATCTAACCATACCAGCAGGTATCGCGAAAGTTGAGAATCATGAAACAGTATACCCTGTTATCAACGCAGATAACAATGAGCACGTGTTTTCGCCTGAATTTGAAATTATCGCACAGCCTCTTGAAAACTTTGAATTAAATAATCTAAATTTTAATATTCCAAATTCAAACAAAAATGATATTGCCGAATTAGAACCAATCACATGAATTCTGAAGAAAAACGCAAAATAACTAAATTATTAAAAGAATATTCAAATTTATTTCACACTGCTGACAAACCTCTTAGTTTCACAAACAATATTAAACATGTTATTAGGACAAAAGACGAAATTCCCAATTACACTAAAACTTATCGCTACCCTGAAATCCATCGTAAAGAAGTAGAAAAACAAATACAAGAAATGCTAAATCAGAACATCATAAGACACTCGCATTCCCCGTGGTCATCCCCAGTATGGGTTGTACCAAAGAAAATTGACGCATCAGGCAAACGTAAATGGCGAATAGTTATAGACTGTCGCAAATTAAACGACAAGACGATAAGTGACAAATATCCTATCCCTAATATTAACACCCTCCTGGACAAATTAGGCAGATGCCAATATTTTACCACCCTTGACCTCGCATCCGGCTTCCATCAAATTGAGATGCATCCTGATGATATTGAGAAAACAGCTTTTTCGACAGAAAACGGACATTTCGAATTTTTACGAATGCCGTTTGGGTTGAAAAACGCGCCTGCTACATTCCAGCGCGTTATGGACAATGTCCTACGCGGCCTAGTGAACAAAATTTGCCTTGTCTATCTAGACGATGTTACAATTTTCAGCACTAGCCTTCAAGAGCATGTACAAAGTTTAAGAGCTGTATTCGAAAGATTAAAAAGTGCCAACCTCAAAATTCAGCTTGATAAATCGGAATTTTGCAGAAAAGAAGTATCATATTTAGGACACATCGTAACACCCGACGGGGTTAAACCAAACCCAGACAAAATTAAAGCTATAAAAAATTACCCAATACCCAAAAATACTAAAGAAATTAAAGTTTTCTCGGACTCCTTGGCTACTACCGAAAATTCATTAAAAATTTTGCAGATATCACTAAACCATTTACAAAGAAACTGAAAAAAGGCGCACAAATTAATATAAATGTCCCAGAATACATCAGCTGTTTTAATGCATGCAAAGATCTCCTCACCAATGATCCTATCCTACAGTATCCTGACTTTGAAAAGACATTCAATTTGACTACCGACGCTAGTAATTTTGCAATAGGTGCCGTTCTTTCACAAGGCCCTATAGGTTCAGATCTTCCCGTAGCATACGCCAGTCGTACGCTTAACGAAACAGAGCAAAAATATGCTGCTATCGAGAAAGAATTTTTAGCGATAGTATGGGCAGTTAAATATTTTCGACCATACCTTTTTGGCAGAACCTTTAACATCATAACAGATCACAAACCCCTAGAATGGATTGCAAATTTAAAAGAACCAAATATGAAATTAATTCGATGGCGTTTACAGTTGGAAGAATATGATTACAACATTAAGTATAAAAAGGGATCTTTAAATAAAAATGCCGACGCTTTATCGCGAATCGAACTGAACACAAATACAGTTGATACAGAATTTCAACCATTTTTCGACTATATGAAAAATTTTAATGAACAACTACAACAAAACCGCGAATCAAATTCAATGATAGCCGAACCAGATGACTCACCCGATTCAGACTCTTACGAAACTACACATTCGAACCCTGAGAACCCGATCATAGGAATTCCTATTTCCGAATCTCCTATCAATACTGGCAAAAATTAAATCATTATATCCGAAGTCCCGCACTCTCCTTTAAACCCAAAAATATCAAAATTGCATGGTGATAAAATGAGAATTCATTTACAAATTTCAAAAAATAACTTTAGTGAAGATATTACAAATTTTATTAAAACCTATATTGTACCAAAAGTCAAATATTATTTATATTTCGAAAATCCTATTTATGAAAAATTTAGTAAAGTTTTGCAAACAAATTTTAAACATTCACAGATAAATTTTGTAAAATGTAATATGAAACTCGTAGACGTAGAAAAAGAGGATGACGTCATTGAAAAGATAAAGAATTATAACGAAGGTAAAACTAACCATCGTGGCATTCACGAAGTTCACAATCAAATTAAAAGAATTTATTACTGGCCAAACCAAATTAAAACAATCACCGATTACATTAACCAATGCGAAATCTGTCTTGCCTCCAAATACGACCGTAACCCATTGAAACCCAAGTACAATATAACTCTCACACCAACAAAACCTTTCGATACCTTTCATATTGATACAATTAGTTTAGAGAACTCAAAATTTTTAACGATTATAGATTCCTTCTCAAAATATGCTCAAGCATATAAATTAAATTCGAACACCGGAATAGAAATTAGTAACAAATTTATACACTACTTCTCTCATCACGGCACACCCAGGCAAATAGTTTCTGATAATGGTCTTGAAGTCAAAAACAATGTTGTTCAAGAATTATTAGCTCTACACCGAATAGAAATTCATTTCACAAGTTCCCAACATCCAGACTCAAATGGCTTAATTGAACGATTTCATTCGACACTTGTCGAGCACATTCGTTTATTCAATTTACAAGATAATTTTAAAAGAGAACTAATTGAAGTTAAAGTATGTTACGCAATTTTGGCTTATAATAATACCACACACTCCTCAACAAAAATTAAACCTTTAGAAATCATTACCGGACATTTGGACACAAATTCGCCTTTAGATATTGAAATAGAAAATAAAATAACTCAAGATTATGTTCAAAAACACAAAGAGAAAACCAAACAAACTTATTATTAACGAACGTTTGCAATCAGGAAAACAAGAATATATCACAAAATTAAACGAATCCCGCGATAAATTACCGGAAATTCCAGAAACAGTTTTCGTACACAATAAACAAAAAGTAAATAAAACTAAACAAGTCAAATATAAGAAAGAAGAAATTAAAAGCGTAGATGAAAATTTGAAAACCGCGAAAATAGAAACAGACGGCAAAGATAAGAAACAAGCTAAAATTCATTTGGCAAGTACTAAAAGACCCAGGAAAATAACAAAGAATTCCAATATTCCAGATCCATCTTATTCCCATTCACACACGGACTAAACCTGATGGACATAACGCATAACCCTGGATTGCTGACTCTTAACCTAGGACAAGCTAAACTACAAAAGTCCACGCACACATTTTTACATTACTACGACTTGTTATCATTATTCAACCATTACGATGGTTTGAATATTCAATATTCCAATTTAAAGAAAACCCTGACTAATGAAACATAACAAAAGTTCATTAACAACGATAAAATTATCAACTATATACAAAATTCAATAGACAATAAAATTGATCATCTATCAATAAATTCAGAAAAGGCAATAAACAAAAAAGAGGATTAATAAACGGGCTTGGTTCTATTCTCAAAACAATTACTGGAAATCTCGATGCCGAAGACGAGAAACGTTATGATGAAATTTTAAAGCATTTGGAAACCAACCAACAAAATTTAAATAAACAAATAAAACAACAATATTCAATTACTTCCAAACTTACAGAACAGTTCAACAGTACTTTAATAACTATTAAAGAAAACGAAAACATTCTGAAGTCAAAGGTTGAAAAACTAATGGAAATTGTTACTGGCAGATCTTTTCACGAAAATTCATTCTTATTTATCCTTGATATTTACAATCAGTTCGATATACTCTATACGATGATCTTAAATAGTCTACAAGACATTGAAGACTCTTTAACATTTTGTAATTTGCATGTTTTACAACCAAGCATTATTCAAAAACAAGACCTTTTAACAGAACTAAACAAAATTCACAAACATTATAACAATGAACTACCTTTTGAACCTATTCCAACAAATATACCAAAATTTGAAAAATTAATTACAGTTAATTGTAAATTAGAAGCAAACAGAATTCATAGAAATTCCGCTCAATTATAAAACAAATTTCAAATTACTCCACCTTATTCCCATCCCAACGAAGCACCAAAACGATTTTGTAACTGTTATTCCAGATAAAAATTATTTTTAAAAATCAATAGATGGTACTGTTATATCTCTTAATGACGTATGTACTAAAGGAGATAAGTATCAATGTCCAAATAAGGTCAATCGACTTGAAGATAATTCCTGTGAGAAGAACATCATCGCGAGGAACAACGCGGAAAACTGCCAATACATTAAAATCAACATCAAAAAGAACCACGTTGAAATTTTAGAAAAAATAAATCAAATATTAGTAATTTTTCCAAAATCAGAAAAAATTAGTCTGTCTTGCAACAAAAGTGAAGAAATCAGAAATTTACAAGGAATTTTTTTAATAAAAGACGAAAATTGTAAATTTAAATTTAGAAACGAAATTTCAATACTTACACAAAAATCATTTGGGAAACCAATCATCTTTAACGACTTTAATATTCAACTCAACGAGACGCAAAATTCCAAATTCACCATCAATCTGAACAAAATTCAAGAACTACAACTGCCAATCAACAAACTAGAAGACATCGACTCCGTAATCATCGCCAATAACATCCCAACAACAAATTATTCGATAATTATTTTATATTGTCTTGTTCTAATAATCGCATTCAGTATAATTGCAGCCCACATTATCAAAAAAATTGTGAACTCAAAATCAGGGCCATCCCAAGACATCGAATCTAGGCCTTCACCAAGCCAGTCCATCCGACTTCCCGGTGAAGCCCACATCTTAGGGGGAAGGAGTTAACACTACCCGGTCCCACGCTTTTGTGCTGACACTACAGTCTGTGTTGCACACGAACCTGGAAAACATCAGGCGACCACCGAGTCGCGACGCATCTCAGGTGTCATCCACCAAGATGAAAAAACTTATAATATTTAGTCTTAGCTGGAATCCTTTACTGTAAACATTGTATAAAACTTATGTATTGTAATTCCTAATTCGTTTGTACTTATAAAAATAAATTTTTTTATTGAACAAATAAATTTGTTCTTTAACTTCCATTTCAAGAATAGGTAAAATCTGACTTAATTTTTGTTAAAAATCATTTAAGTATTTGCTTCCGCGTCCGAATATTATAATTCTTTATCGTATTTTAGCTAAAAGAAGACATTGCAACAAGAAAATTGCTATTTCAAGTGTGGTAAGTATTCTAGAATCTAGCCCATGTAGCTTACAATATACAAAGTATTCATCAAGAAAAATTGAAATCTGACTTTATTTTTGTAAAAAATCATATAAATATTTGCTTCTGCGCCCGAATTTTAAATTTTTTTATCATATATAAGCTAAAAGATAACATTGCAACAAGAAAATTGCTATTTCAAGTGTGGTAGGTATTTTAGAATCCAGCCCATGTAGCTTACAATATACAACTTATTTATTAAAATGACACCCGAAAATTAAATGTTTATTATATGATTGGTACCACGTTTTGGTCACTTTTGCTTGTCCAATGCCTAAAACCATCTATAGTATAGATCCTAAAGCATGAATATGAATGTTTTAACAAAAATATCCATTTCAAGGATAGGTAAAATCTGACTGTATTTTTGTAAAAATTAATATAAAAATTTGCTTCCGCGCCCGAATTTTATAATTCTTCATCATATTTTAGCTAAAAGAAAACATTGCAACAAGAAAATTGCTATTTCAAGTGTGGTAGGTATTCTAGAATCCAGCCAATGTAGCTTACAATATACAAGTTATTCATCAAGAATAGGTAAAATCTGACTTTATTTTTGTAAAAAAATCATATAAATATTTACTTCCGCGACCGAATTTTATAATTTTCCCTCACATTTTAGCTAAAAGAAAACATTGCAACAAGAAAATTACTATTTCAAGTGTGGTAGGTATTCTAGAATCCAGCGCATGTAGCTTACAATATACAACGTATTCATCAAGAAAAGGTGAAATTTGACTTAATTTTTGTAAAAAATCATATAAATATCTGCTTCAGCGCCCGAATTTTAAATTTTTTTATTATATTTTAGCTAAAAGAAAACATTGCAACAAAAAAATTGCTATTTCAAGTGTGGTAGGTATTCCAGAATCCAGCCCATGTAGCTTACAATATACAACTTATTCATCAAGATTAGTTAAAATCTGACTTTATTTTTGTAAAAAAATCATATAAATATTTACTTCCGCGCCCGAATTTTATAATTTTCCCTCACATTTTAGCTAAAAGAAAACATTGCAACAAGAAAATTACTATTTCAAGTGTGGTAGGTATTCTAGAATCCAGCCCATGTAGCATACAATATACAACGTAATCGTTAAAATGACACCCGAAAATTGAATGTTTATTATCTAATTGGGACCACGTTTTGGTCACGTTTGCATGTCCAATGCTTGAAACCATCCGTTGTATAGATCCTAAAGCATGAATATGAATGTTTTAACAAAAATATCCATTTCAGGAATAGGTAAAATCTGACTTTATTTTTGTAAAAAATCAAATAAATTTTCTTCTGCGAACATGAATGTTTTAACAAAAATATCCATTTCAAGAACAGATAAAATCTGCCTTTATTATTGTAAAAATTCTTAAAAATCTTTGCTTCCGCGCCCGAATTTTATAATTCTTCATCATATTTTAGCTAAATGAAAACATTGCAACAAGAAAATTGCTATTTCAAGTGTGGTAGGTATTCTAGAATCCAGCCCATGTAGCTTACAATATACAATGTATTCTTCAAAAATAGGTAAAATCTGACAATATTTTTGTAAAAAAATTATATAAATATTTGCTTCCGCGCCTGAATGTTATAATTCTTTATCATATTTTAGCTAAAAGAAAACATTGCAACAAGAAAATTGCTATTTCAAGTGTGGTAGGTATTTTAGAATGCAGCCCATGTAGCTTACAATATAAAATGTATTCATCAAGAATAGGTAAAATCTGACTATAGTTTTGTAAAAAATCATATAAATATTTGCTTCCGCGCCCGAATTTTATAATTCTTTATTATATTTTAGCTAAAAGAAAACATTACAACAAGAAAATTGCTATTTTAAGTGTGGTAGGTATCCTAGAATCCAGTACATGTAGCTTACAATATACAACGTATTCATCAAGAATAGGTAAAATCTGACTTTATTTTTGTATATAATCATATAAATATTTGTTTCCGCGCCCGAATTTTATAATTCTTCATCATATTTTAGCTAAAAGAAAACATTGCAACAAGAAAATTTCAATTTCAAGTGTGGTAGGTATTCTAGAATCCAGCCCATGTAGCTTACAATATACAACGTATTCATTAAAATGATACCTGAAAATTTAATGTTTATTATTTGATTGGTACCAG
The DNA here is from genome assembly GCA_035578165.1 of Stenolophus ochropezus. Classification (NCBI taxonomy): domain Eukaryota; kingdom Metazoa; phylum Arthropoda; class Insecta; order Coleoptera; family Carabidae; genus Stenolophus; species Stenolophus ochropezus. The sequence continues at coordinate 528,235 of JAQOWZ010000077.1, read as the reverse complement.
GTTTTGGTCATTTTTGCATATCCAATGCTGAAATTTTCCATAGTATAGATCCTAAAGCATGAAAATGAATGTTTTAACAAAAAAAACCATTTAAGAATATGTAAAATCTGACTTTATTTTTGTAAAAAATCATATAAATATTTACTTCCGCGCCCGAATTTTATAATTTTCCCTCACATTTTAGCTAAAAGAAAACATTGCAACAAGAAAATTGCTATTTCAAATGTGGTAGGTATTCTAGAATCCAGCACATGTAGCTTACATTATAAAACGTATTCATCAAGAATAGGTAAATCTGACTTAATTTTTGTAAAAAATCATATAAATTTTTGCTTCCGCGCCCGAATTTTATAATTCTTCATCATATTTTAGCTAAAAGAAAACATTGTAACAAGAAAATTGCTATTTCAAGTGTGGTAGGTATTTTAGAATGCAGCCCATGTAGCTTACAATATAAAATGTATTCATCAAGAATAGGTAAAATCTGACTATAGTTTTGTAAAAAATCATATAAATATTTGCTTCCGCGCCCGAATTTTATAATTCTTTATTATATTTTAGCTAAAAGAAAACACTACAACAAGAAAATTGCTATTTTAAGTGTGGTAGGTATCCTAGAATCCAGTACATGTAGCTTACAATATAGAACGTATTCATCAAGAATAGGTAAAATCTGACTTTATTTTTGTATATAATCATATAAATATTTGTTTCCGCGCCCGAATTTTATAATTCTTCATCATATTTTACCTAAAAGAAAACATTGCATCAAGAAAATTTCTATTTCAAGTGTGGTAGGTATTCTAGAATCCAGCCCATGTAGCTTACAATATACAACGTATTCATTAAAATGATACCTGAAAATTTAATGTTTATTATTTGATTGGTACCAGGTTTTGGTCATTTTTGCATATCCAATGCTGAAATTTTCCATAGTATAGATCCTAAAGCATGAAAATGAATGTTTTAACAAAAATATCCATTTCAAGAATATGTAAAAGCTGACTTTATTTTTGTAAAAAATCATATAAATATTTACTTCCGCGCCCGAATTTTATAATTTTCCCTCACATTTTAGCTAAACGAAAACATTGCAACAAGAAAATTGCTATTTCAAATGTGGTAGGTGTTCTAGAATCCAGCACATGTAGCTTACATTATAAACGTATTCATCAAGAATAGGTTTTTTTGGAAAAAATCATATAAATTATTGCTTCCGCGCCCGAATTTTATAATTCTGCATCATATTTAAGTTAAAAGAAAACATTCTTGAACACTTGTACAGCGTGCGAGTGTGTTGACGTTATTTTATTTGCTCCTAAAGTTTCTTAATTTTTCTTAGCAATACAGTTATATTTTGGTGATCTCTTTCAAACAAGTGCAAGATAAACAAAGTGCAGTACATCAAGTGAAATAATTTTTAACCGTTCATAAAAATAGAACAGTTTTTACTACATTTTTATTAAGAATTTATACACACTTTTAAAATAAAATAATTAAACGCGCAAAAACTTATAATAATTAAGAGTTCGTTCACATCTACAATTTCAAATGACTCGGTCTGCCACAAAATCAGCTGGCGACACCAGTGGCGAAACTATGGACAACACAAGTAAAACTATAAATGATTTTTTTAGTTCTTCTAAGTTTGAAAAACTGTTAAATAAAATAGTAACCACAGCAATCCAAGCCGAATTAAAACACAATGACATATTAAAAACTCTTCTAAGTTTGAAAAACTGTTAAATAAAATAGTAACCACAGCAATCCAAGCCGAATTAAAACACAATGACATATTAAAAACTCATTTTGAATCTGAAATAAATAAGTTAAACAATGAAATCTCTGAACTGAAGCATACAAACTTAAAACTTAAAAACGAACTTGATAAATACAAGTGTCAGATACATAAAACCAGAAACAGTGAACCGAATAAAAATAAAAATACAGACGCTAACATAACTCAAAATACTCAAAACATTCGAAGTAGTCAAAAAAGTGAAACTAGTGATAAACCAAATAATCTTGTAAAGAAAAAATCCCAAAAGACAATAGTTGGGTCAGCACCTGACTCAGAAAACTTAAGCAAATTCCAAAGTGGCAAGAAGAAAGCTTGGTTCTATGTCGGGAGAGTGAGTGCTTCAACAACATCAGAAGACGTGTTAGAGTATTTAAAATCAGAATGTCCCAATGGCGAATTCACATGTGAACAACTCACATCCAGCGGACTCAACAAATCCTAAAAGTTAGTGCTGACTTCTCCTTGTATGATATTCTTAGCAACAATGACTTTTGGCCTGACCGTATTGTTGTTAAACGATACTTTTTTCGCCGAGAAACCGCAGGAATATTTGAAAAAATCCAACAGTTCTAATCAGGTATCTCAGAATCTCTCAATTTTTTATTGGAATGTTCAAAGTTTAACTAATAAATGTAATCTAATCGATATTGTAAACATTGATATTAATGCTAGTGTAATATGCTTAAGCGAACATTGACTTAAAGAGAAACAAAACAATTTATACAATATAAATGGCTTTTATAAAGCCTCATGTTTTAAAAGAACCCAATCAATACACGGAGGAGTAATTATATTTGTTAAAGAAAGCATCACATCTTTTGAAATATCAAGTGTTAAAGCTTTATCTGTTGAATATGACTGTGAAATTGTTTCTGTGTTCTTAAGCCAGTTCAAATATATTGTAGTATCATTATACAGAGCTCCTAAAGGAGATTTTAATAATTTTGTAAACATACTAAGCCATGCCTTAGAAATATTATATTAAATAATATAAGTAAATTTAATGTAAAAATTGTTCTAGTAGGTGATTTCAACATAGACTTTTTCACTACTAACAATAATAAAAAATTACTAATTAATTTAATGACTAGCTACGGCATGGATCTCACAATCACACAATACACACGCATCACTGATCGCAGTAAAACTTGTATAGATAATCTATTTACCAATCTGACATGTAATTTTACAACTTCAGTACAAAAACTTGGAATGTCAGATCACTCTGCCATTCTTTTCACCGGTGAATTTAATATGATTAAAAACGTACCAAAACCAATAAAAAAATATAGAAATTACAATAATAAAATTAATATTAATTTATTTTGTCATTTACTCAAAAATGAATCTTGGAATGACTTATACGCCGAGGCCTGTCCCCAGGAAAAGTGTGATATATTTTTTAATACCCTTTTATATTACAGAGACAGTGCTTTTCCAAAAATAGTAAGAAGACCAAACAAAGAAAATCATAAGTGGGTAACGCCTGAGCTAAAATCTACTCATGATCACTTAACATTTCTTCGGGAGCTGATCTTATCTGGGTATCACGACTTAAAAGCAAGGTACAAAAAACTTAAAAAAGCATATCTTGAGCAGGTAAGCGAATCTCGAAAATTATTTAATTATGAAAAGCTTTCTCAATCAAATGTATGGTAACTAATTAATGATGAAACTGGTAGAAATATTAAAAATAATAAATGTTTAATAAGCGCAGATAACTTTAATGATTATTATGCTTCAATTGCGGACAGTATAATCAATCAACTAAATCCCTCTGAGTTTGATTATAATCATTTTCTAAACAAAACTAAAAGGTGCAGCAATTCTGTTTATTTTAATCCGACAACTACGACCGAAATTTATAATATTGTCCGTGAGATAAAGAACAAGGTATCCACTGATATCTACGACATAAATATTATTTTACTCAAAACAGTTATTAAGTATTTGACAGAACCTCTATGTAACTTAATTAATGCATGTTTAGAGCACGGAATTTTTGCTGATAAACTGAAAGTCGCCAAAATAATTCCAATTCATAAAACTGTTGAAAATGATGTAGCCTCTAATTATAGACCAATTTCAATTTTACCAGTAATATCAAAAATTTTTGAAAAATAATTTATGTACGTCTCCATAAATTTCTTGTTTCAAACGATTATTTTACTGGTGAACAATATGGGTTTCGCGAGGGAAAATCCACTACAGATGCGGTAATGTCATTAATTCAAGTTATAATAGATTCTTGGAAAAATAATGAAATATGCAGAGCCATTTTCGTTAATTTGAGCAAAGCCTTTGACACCTTATCACATGAAATTCTACTGTCGAAACTAGAACATTCTGGTGTAAGGGGTATTCCTTGGCAGTTATTAAAATCTTATCTTTATAACAGACAACAAGCCGTATCAGTTAATGATACAATAAGCACATTTAAATACATAAATAAAGGCGTTCCTCAAGAAAGTATTCTTGGTCCCCTTTTGTTTATAATTTATGTTAATGATTTACCTCAAAATGTAAAATCAAAAATAGTACAATTTGCAGATGATACTACAATAATAAATCACAGTTCCTCAAAAGAAATACTAGAACAAAATAGTAATGAATCACAAATTTAAGCCATTGAATGGTTTACTGCTAATCTTTTGAGCCTAAATAAAGACAAAACAAACACAATAGATTTTATGAATTCAAAGAAATCTGATGAACTCCCCCAAAAATACTTAGGTCTCGTTTTACAAAAAAACCTAAAATGGAAAGACAATACAGATATACTGTGTAGGATGTTAGCTTCATGCCTGTTTGCCCTACGTAAAATATATTGTACAGTCGGCCCATCAGCAACTAAAATAGCTTACTTCGCATTATTTCATTCTGTCATGAGCTACGGCTTATTGATATGGGGCCAATCATCTGAAGTGAACAGAGTATTTATGATGCAGAAGAAGGCTGTTAGAATACTTGCCGGCGTAAGTCCAACATACTTTTGTAAGGACCTATTTAAAAAGCTTGGTATTCTTACACTTCATTCCCAATATATTCTGAATAGTTTCATGTACATCAGGAAAAACTTATTAAATTTCATTCCGAGATTCATAAATACAATACGAGAAATAACAATAACTTAACAACAGTAAAATTCAGTCGAACAAATTCGCAACTTAACAGTGTTAATGTTATGCTCTTTAACAAGCTTCCCGAAACTACAAGAAAATTAGAGCCAAAAAAATTTAAATCCACTTTATATAAACTATTACTAAATAAAAGTTACTATAGCGTAGAAGAATATTTAGAAGATTAAAATTTTATCAATGCGTTTTGAAAGTGTGATTGTGAGTTTTATGCACAAAAATCAATAAAATTAATTAGACGTACTGTGCATGTAAGTGCTTTTCAGTCAATGAAAAATTATTATTATTATTATTATAATTGTAACAAGAAAATTGATATTTCACGTGTGGTAGGTATTCTAGAATCCAGCCCATGTAGCTCACAATATACAACGTATTCATCAAGAATAGGTAAAATCTGACATTAGTTTTGTAAAAAATAATATAAATATTTTCTTCCGCGCCCGAATTTTATAATTCTTCATCATATTTTAGCTAAAAGAAAACATTGCAACAAGAAAATTGCTATTTTAAGTTTGGTAGGTATTCTAGAATCCAGCCCATGTAGCTTACAATATACAACGTATTCATCAAGAATAGGTAAAATCTGACTTTATTTTTGTAAAAAATCATATAAATCTTTGCTTCCGCGCCCAAATTCTATATTTCTTCATCATATTTTAGCTAAAAGAAAACATTGCAACAAAAAATTTGCTATTCCAAGTGTGGTAGGTATTCTAGAATCCAGCCCAGGTAGCTTACAATATACAACGTATTCATTAAAATGACAACCGAAAATTGAATGTTTATTATCTGATTGGTACCACGTTATGGTCACTTTTGCATGTCCAATACTTAAATAATCCATTGTATAGATCTTAAAGTATGAATATGAATGTTTTAACAAAAATATCCATTTCAAGAATAGATAAAATCTGTCTTTATTTTTGTAAAAAATCATATAAATATTTGCTTTCGCGATCGAATTTTATAATTCTTTATCATATTTTAGCTAAAAGAAAACATTGCAACAAAAAAATTGCTATTTTAAGTGTGGTAGGTATTCTAGAATCCAGCCTATGTAGCTTACATTATACAACGTATTCATCAAGCATAGGTAAAATAAGACTTTATTTTTGTAAAAAATTATATAAATATTTGCTTTCGTGCCCGAATTTTATAATTCTTCATCATATTTTAGCTAAATAAATCATTGCAACAAGAAAATTGATATTTCAAGTGTGGTAGGTATTCTAGAACCCGGCCCATGTAGCTTACAATATACAACGTATTCATCAAGAATAGTTAAAATCTGACATTATTTTTGTAAAAAATAATATAAATATTTTCTTCCGCGCCCAAATTTTATAATTCTTTATCATATTTTAGCTAAAAGAAAACATCGCAACAAGAAAATTTCTATTTCAAGTGTGGTAGGTACTCTAGAATTCAGCCCATGTAGCTTACAATATACAACGTATACATCAAGAATAGGTAAAATCTGACATTATTTTTGTGAAAAATCATATAAATCTTTGCTTCCGAGCCCAAATTCTATATTTCTTCATCATATTTTAGCTAAATGAAAACATTGCAACAAAAAATTTGCTATTCCAAGTGTGGTAGGTATTCTAAAATCCAGCCCATGTAGCTTACAATATACAACGTATTCATCAAGGATAGGTAAAATCTGACATTATTTTTCTAAAAAATAATATAAATATTTGCTTCCGCGCCTATATTTTATAATTCTTTATCATATTTTAGCTAAAAGAAAACATTACAACAAGGAAATTGCTATTTCAAGTGTGGTAGGTATTCTAGAACCCGGCCCATGTAGCTTACAATATACAACGTATTCATCAAGAATAGGTAAAATCTGACATTATTTTTGTAAAAAATCATATAAATATTTGCTTGCGCGCCCGAATTTTATAATTCTTTATTATATTTTAGCTAAAAGAAAGCATCGCAACAAGAAAATTGCTATTTCAAGTGTGGTAGGTATTCTAGAATCCAGCCCATGTAGCTTACGATATACAACGTATTCATTAAAATGACGCCCGAATATTAAATGTTTATTATCTGATTAGTACCACGTTTCGGTCAGTTTTGCATGTCCAATGCTAAAATTATCCATAGTATAGATACTAAAGCATGAATATGAATGTATTAAAAGAAATATCCATTTCAAGAATAGGTAAAATCTGACTTTATTATTGTAAAAAATCTTATAAATATTTGCTTTCGTGCCCGAGTTTTATAATTTTCCATCAAATTTTAGCTAAAAGAAAACATTGCAACAAGAAAATTACTATTTCAAGTGTGATAGGTATTCTAGAATTCAGCCCATGTAGCTTACAATATACAACGTATTCATTAAGAATAGGTGAAATCTGATATTATTTTTTAAAAAAATCATATAAATATTTGCTTCCGCGCCTAAATTTTATAATTCTTTATCATTTTTTAGCTAAAAGAAAACATTGCAACAAGAAAATTGCTTTTTCATGTGTGGCAGGTATTCTAGAATCCAGCCTATGTAGCTTACAATAGACAACGTATTCATTAAAATGACACCCGAAAATTGAATGTTTATTATCTGATTGGTTCCACGTTTTGGTCAGCTTTGCTTGTCCAATGCCTAAAGCCATCTATAATATAGATCCTAAAGCATAAATATGAATGTTTTAACAAAAATATCCATTTCAAGAATAGGTAAAATCTGACTTTATTTTTGTAAAAAATCATATAAATATTTGCTTCCGCGCCCGAATATAATAATTCTTCATCATATTTTAGCTAAAAGAAAACATTGCAGCAAGAAAATTGCTATTTCAAGTGTGGTAGGTATTCTAGAATCCAGTTCATGTAGCTTACAATATACAACGTATTCATCAAGAATAGGTTAAATCTGACATTATTTTTGTAAAAAATCATATATATATTTGCTTTCATGCCCGAATTTTAAATTCTTCATTTTATTTTAGCTAAAAGAAAACATTGCAATAAGAAAATTGCTGTTTCAAGTGTGGTAGGTATTCTAGAATAAAGCCCATGTATCTTACAATATACAACGTATTTATTAAAATGACACTCGAAAACTGAATGTTTATTATCCGATTGGTACTTCGTTTTGGTCACTTTTGCATGTCCAATGCTTAAAATCACCAATAGTATAGATCCTAATGCATGAATATGAATGTTTTAACAAAAATATCTATTTCAAGAATAGGTAAAATCTGAGTTTATTTTTGTTAAATTTTATAATTTTTCATCATATTTTATCTAAAAGAAAACATTGCAACAAGAAAATTGCTATTGCAAGTGTGGTAGGTATTCTAGAATCAAGCCCATGTAGCTTACAATATACAACGTATTCATTAATATGACACCCGAAAATTAAATGTTTATTATCAGATTTGTACCACGTTTTGGTCACTTTTAAAATTCCAATTCTTAAAAACACCCATAGTATAGATCCTAAAGCATGAAAATGAATGTTTTAACAAAAATATCCATTTCAAGAATAGGTAATATCTGACTTAATTTTTGTAAAAAAACCATATAAATATTTGCTTCCGCGCCCGAATTTTATAATTCGTCATCATATTTTAGTTTAAAGAAAATATTGCAACAAGAAAATTGCTATTTCAAGTGTGGTCGGTATTGTAGAATCCAGCCCATGTAGCTTACACTATTCAACGTATTCATTAAAATGACACCCGAAAATTGAATGTTTATTATCTAATATGTACCACGTTTTGGTCACTTTTGCATGTCCAATGCTAAAATTATCCATAGCATAGATCCTAAAGCATAAATATGAATGTTTTACCAAAAATATCCATTTCAATTATAGGTAAAATCTGACTTTATTTTTGTAAAAAATCACATAAATATTTGCTTCCGCGCCCGAATTTTATAATTCTTTATCATATTTTAGCTAAAAGAAAACATTGCAATAAGAAAATTGCTATTTCAAGTGTGGTAGGTATTCAGAATCCAGCCCATGTAGCTTACTATATACAACGTATTTATTAAAATGACACCCGAAAATTTAATGTTTATAATCTGATTGTTACCACGTTTTGGTCACTTTGGCATGTCCAATGCTTAAAACCATCCATAGTAGAGATCCTAATGCATGAATATGAATGTTTTAATAAAAATATACATTTCAAGAATAGGTAAAATCTGACTTTATTTTATTAAAAAATCATATAAATATTTGCTTCCGCGCCCGACTTTTATTATTCTTCATCATAATTTAGCTAAAAGACAACAATGCAACAAAAAAATTGCTATTTCAAGTGTGGTAGGTATTCTAGAATCCAGCCCATGTAGCTTAAAATATACAATGTATTCATCAAGAATAGGTAAAATCTGACTTTAATTTTGTAAAAAATCATATAAATATTTGCTTCCGCGCCTGAATTTTATAATTCTTGGTCATATTTTAGCTAAACGAAAACATTGCAACAAGAAAATTACTATTTCAAGTGTGGTAGGTATTCTTGAATCAAGCCCATGTAGCTTACAATAAACAACGTATTCATTAAAATTACACCCGAAAATTGAATGTGTATTATCTAAGTGGAACTACGTTTTGGTCACTTTTGCATGTCCAATCTTAAAATCATCCATAGTATAGATCCTGAAGCATGAATATGAATGTTTTAACAAAAATATCCATTTCAAGAATAGGTAAAATCTGACTTTATTTTTGTAAAAAATCATATAAATATTTTCTTCCGGGCCCGAATTTTATAATTCTCCATCATATTTTAGCTAAAAGAAAACATTGCAACAGGAAAATTGCTATTTCAAGTGTGGTAGGTATTCTAGAATCCAGCGCATGTAGCTTACAATAAACAACGTATTCATTAAAATGACACCCGAAAATTGAATGTTTATTATCTGAGTGGAACTATGTTTTGGTCACTTTTGCATGTCCTATGCTTAAAAACATCCACAGTATAGATCCTAAAGCATGAATATGAATGTTTTAACAAAAATATCCATTTCAAGAATAGGTGAAATCTGACTTTATTTTTGTAAAAAATGATATAAATATTTGCTTCCGGGCCTGAATTTTATAATTCTTTATCATATATTAGCTAAAAGAAAACATTGCAACAAGAAAATTGCTATTTCAAGTGTGAATTCAGAATTCTAGAATCCAGCCCATGTAGCTTACAATAAACAACGTATTCATTAAAATGACACCCGAAAAATGAATGTTTATTATCTGAGTGGAACTACGTTTTAGTCACTTTTGCATGTCCAATGCTTAAAACCATCCATAGTGTAGATCCTAAAGCATGAATATGAATGTTTTAAAAAAATCTTATAAATATTTGCTTCCGCGCCCGAATTTTATAATTCTTTATCATATTTTGAGGTTGGCAATACTGCTTCACACGAATAGACGCAAAAAAATCTGAAGAGATTAAAACATTATTTATAAATAATCGAAACGTTTATAATCATCGAAAACATTAATAACGGTTAATTTAAATATATAAGAGGAAGCACGTAAGAAAATTTCAATAAAATAACCAATTTTATTAAAGTAAGGTTGAAACTAATATATTACAAATCATTAATGATTACATAAAAATGCAACTCACAAAAGACAGTATAGAAGATGCTTTCCGTCTAGGGACAACGAAAGAAAATTATAACAGACCGATCCTAGTTTCATTTACTACGCTTAGAAGCAAACAGGAAATATTTAAAAACAGGAACAAACTTAAAGGTAGTAATATTTATATAAATGAAGACTTAACCTCAGATAAACTCGAAGAAAAGAAGCTACTTTTAAAAGAAAGAAACAGATTAAGGGAAGAAGGAAAATCTGTTAAAATAGTCGGCAATAAGCTGGTAATTGAAGGTAGATCTATCAGCAGTCCAGGTAGAAACGACAAACGGCATAGGGGCAGCAACACCTCCGAAGACACACCCATTAAACCGATGGCGAAGAAACAAATTACTATCGATACGTTCTTACCCGCCACGGAGTCTTCCTCCTGACGTTTCAACACTTCAAGACAACACGAAGCTAAGTAACTCTTTTCAAAATTCCCCCACCAATATTGTTTCAAAAAATTCAATTAATATCGCATTTTGGAATGCAAATGGTTTCAAAAGTCTGTTTAATCTGAATACCGAATCTATAGATTTTCTTTTGGAAGCAGAAATAATTTGCTTTTGCGAAACCTGGCTGACACATGAAATAAACACACTTCCTAATTTTCTAAATGAATATAGCAATAATATTTGTCAAGTAATAGCAGTTAAAGATAAAATTAATGGCCGAGCTAGCGGCTGTATATTAGTTGTATTTAAAAATGAGATTTTTAAAAGCATCAGCATCAATGAATCGTACAATTATTGGCTATTTATTAAAGCTAGTACACATACTGAAAACTTTCTTATAGGGACTATCTATCTAAAACCTAGTTTAGACGATAACATATCTATAGAATTACTAGAAGATTCACTTTACTCTTTTTTAGAAACCTTTCATGCCAATGCTAAAGTTGTCATTACGGGGGACTTTAATGCCAGAATCGGCCAGCTGAACCAACTTGCAGAAAATTGTGTCAGCAACCCAAATATTTTTGAAGAGAGATTGACTAATGAAGATATAGTCAACAAAAGGGGAAAAAAACTAACAGAAACAATGGAAAGTCTAGGTTTATATGTTCTCAACGGTCGGTCACATGGCGATTACCCTGGTAAGCACACATATTTAAGCTCCAATGGTAAAAGTATTATAGATTTGGTATGGGTAGATATAAACACTATGGAATATGTAAATAAATTTGAGGTCTTTCCTACTTTGGAATCATCAGGCCATAACATCTGTCTTTTATCTTTTGATACAATTGAAAATAAAAATGTAATTAGTAAAACCCAAAAAAAGGAGACAAGATACATAACAAAATTTCAATTTCTGGAATGTAAAGCTCCTGAATTTTCAAAGTTACTAAATGAGTCACCGCTCATTTATTTCAACAGCAGTAATATTACAGAAATAAATAATAACTTATTAATAGCTATTAAAGAGGCCGCTATTTTAAGTGGAATGTTCAAAGTTGTAAAAATTAAGGAACAAACTCATAATTATAAAAGCAGAAAAAATAATCCGTGGTTTATTGCTGATTGTTTAAACTTACAATACCAAACTAAAGATTTACTAAAAAAGTATAGAGAAGATCCTTCTGATATAAATATTTCAAATTTCGTAGAAAGTAAACGTTCTTACAGAAAACTTATAAAGTTCAGAAAAAATGAATTCCAACGCACTATCACTGACAGACTGTCAAATGTAAAGAACAACAACGATTTTTGGAATGTTATAAAACAACTTAAACCAAAACACATATCTATTAATCATATCAGCACTGTACACATTTTACAGTACTATGTACCCAAAAGTTAATGATTTAAACCTCCCCCATTTTTATGACTGCTTTAATACCAATTTCGATTCAAGTATTACAATACAAGAACTTCTCACCTCAATTAATGATTCAAAAGCAGGAAAGGCCCCAGGAAAAGATGATATCAGTAATAATTTTTATAAAAACTTACCTAGCAATTGGCTTTCTTATCTACTAAATTTCTTTAATAAAATAATTGATGAAAAAAAAATACCGTCTTCGTGGTCAGAAATCCAATTATTTATGCTTTTTAAAAAAGGGGATACCTCTGATCCTCTCAATTATCGGGGTATTGCTCTAATTAATTCAATATACAAACCCTTCATACAAATTATAGCATCTCGAATTCAAAATCATCTAGAAGCTAACTCTATACTCTGTGAAAATCAAATGGGTTTCAGAAAAAAAAGGAGTACAATAGATTGTATCTTTTCCTTAACCGAAATAATTCATATACAATTAAGACTGGCAAAAAATTCTGTTTATGTTATATTTGTCGATTTCAAGCGAGCTTTTGACTCCATAAACCATTCATTGCTTTGGCAAAAATTGTACAATGCAGGAATTAGCTCAAAAATAATAAGAATTCTTCAAAATTTATATAAAAACGCAAATCTAACTTTCCAAAATTCAGATTCTTTGTCAAATGAAACTAGATTTGTTACTGAAGGTGTGTTACAAGGAGAAATTTTATCCCCAACTTTATTAGCAATTTATATAAACGACTTAGAGGAATATTTACGTAAAGCAGGAGCTAGTGGTCTTAACATTGACAATCACAATGATTTACTAATGCTCGCTTATGCAGATGACTTAATGATACTTTGTAAATCTCCTATAGACGTAGAAAGAAAATTAAACCTATTAAAAACGTACTGCGAAATTAATAAACTAGAATTTAATGCTAAAAAGACAAAAATCTTACCATTTCATAAAGGTCGTATAAAATCATCGCCTCCGTTTAGATATGGAAGAAAGACTATTGAGGTAGTAAACAAATTCTGCTACCTGGGTGTAATATTTACTAGTTCAGGTAAATTTTTGGAAACTACCAATCACTCGTTAAAAAAAGCTGCAACATCTACCATTGTAGCTAAAAATATTCTAGCTAAAGGGAAATCAAATATGTGGCAAGAAAAACTACTCCTGGTTTTATGCTAAGAACGGAATCCAACTTAAAACATATAAAAATTGAAATTGTTAAAAGAACTTTAAAGTGGTGGGCTAGAGTACTTATGTTAGAAGATACTCACATAACAAAAATACTATATAATAGACTAGTTACCTTAGATAAAAGTCCGTATAATAAAGCCGAATATAATTGGGTAACGCAGTTAAAAATACTTTGTTCTGATCTCCATTTCGAGGTTTTATGGCAACGTCAAAGCATAAATATAAGAGAAATACAGACCATTCTGGAAACATTAAATAGAAATTTACAAGAAAAAGATGCAATATTAGTAAGATCCTCTAAATTTAGTCAACACTATAAAGAAATATCACCAATCGTTTCAAACTATAGTTATCTGAATATAAACATCTCTTTCACTAAAAAACGCGTCATTGCTCAATTACGATTAAGCAGTCAATAAAGTATAAATATTTCAATAAACAGCATAAGATATCACATAGATACTAAAGCCATTTGCATGGTATGCAACTCCCAAAAACAAGAAAGTATTTATCATCTTCTTATTGAATGCCCTTTGTACCGACAGTTGAAAATTGTATACCTCCCTCAATATTTATCTACGAATGAAACAAATTACCCAGAAATTTTTAATGTCACAAATAAAGCTAAAATTAATAATCTCTTCTACTATATATCGGGTGCACTTAAATTAAGAAGATTCTGCTTGTCCGAATAACTAACCAAATACCTAATGACAACTATAGAATTGGCATATGGAGTGTTCCATAATTTGTAAGGTCAAATAAATAATGTTACTACACAGTTAGTTTTACTATATTATCACATTTAATAGTGTTATCATAAAGGACATGTTTACTTTGTTCATATTGCTAGTTTTTAATTAGATTCATACAAATATATATAATTATATACAATATAACCAATCTTCTTGGATCATAGTTTGTAAGGACTAATATAAATAAAGTTATTACTAATACTTATATGTTTACATATAAATTTCTTAGATATAAATTTATTTTTGTATTAATGCTTTCTGCCTTCCTACATTGTAAGAGAATGTATTTTTCTAAGACAATTAAATATATTATTATTATTATTGAGGATTGTAATATTCGGGTATTCAGTCAAAAAAATCTTTATTTTCTATAAAGCCAACGTTTCGACACCACTTGTGTCTTCTTCAGGGCTCTACACACATTTACAATAAGATGTTACAATTTTATTTTTTGTTGTAATAATGTGTACTTACAATAGATGTTATTTTAATTGTTAATGTTGATATATAATGTATGTGAATGTAAAATAAATTCTGTTATTACAGAAAAGTCGTCAAAAATTTTGTTAAAATTTCGAAACACGCCAAAAAATTCGCACATGTTACTTGGGCAAGCCGAAAAACAGATATAACGAGTAGGACCTAAACCTTCGTCAAGGATAACGTGTATATACACGAAAATCCTGATGTCTGTGAAAAGTGTATGATTTAAAATGTAATGTAACTAAAAAAATATTTAGCGGAGTCTGGATATGTAAAATGTAAAAAAATATAACAAATAATTCAGGTTTTATATAATTTTAAAATGTTATGGTATACGTTATTTAAATCCTGTATGTCGCTACGGGAATTAACACAGTTTTCTTCTTTTTGAATGTGTAGCATTTCTAAAAACAGTCTCTTATGTAAATTATTTTCCCTGTCAATTATTCTTGTGTTTAAAAAGTCAAAAGTATGTTTTTGGTCTCTACAATGTTGTGATAACGCACAGGTGTTCGTGGGTTTTGTAGTCAGCTTAGTTGAGTTTCTTTCGTGTTCTTTTATTCTGGTTTTAAGGTAGCGTTTCGTTTGTCCAATGTAACATTTGTTGCAGTCTTTGCATGGAATTTTGTATACTACTCCTGATTGTAGTCCAGTATTTATTGGATCTTTTATCTTGCTATAAAGGATATTTATTGTTTTAACTAATTTGAGAGCTACATTAACATTTAATTTTGATTCCAATACCCGTTTTAAGTTATATGAAACTCCCTCTACATATGGAACTGAAATGTACGTTTTATTTTGTACAGGCGCGTCGTCAAGGTTGTTGTTGTCATTGCGGTTTGATGAAGTTAGGTTATAACTTATAATTTTATTTATTGTTTTTTGGGGGTAGTTGTTTGATTTTAATAATTCTTTTACTGTGTGTAAAGCTTCGTTTTGATATTCAGGTGATGTTAGAGAGAGGGCACGGTGTTTTAAATTTTTTGCAACATTTATAAGCTGGTTTCTAGGATGTCTCGAAAGATAGCTGATGTATCTCGTGGAGGACGTTGGTTTCCTATACCATTTATAGGCGATAGTGTTGTCTTCCTTGTGGATTATTTGGACATCTAGAAAAGCAATGGTCTTATTTTGTTCTGCCTCTAACGTAAACTGAAGATTTTTGTTGTAGCTGTTAAACTTCACGAGAGTCGTTGGAAAATGTTGTACTGGCACGGCTGTGATTATATCGTCTACATTTTTTTTGATGAAAGGAATATCGAATGGTAATGTAGGAATGATTGTTTCTAACAGTTGATCCATGACAAGATTAGCTATGGTTGGGCTCAGGGGGCTACCCATACTGAAACCAGTTTTTTGCCGGACAATTTTTGAATCGAAAGAGAAATATCCTTGTGTGTAGCAGAATTCTACTAGAGATTTAAAATCTTGTTTTGGTATATTGGTTCTGTTAGTAATGTGATTCCAATTTTTGTCTATTGTTTGTAGTGTTAAATCCAGAGGGATGTTTGTGAATAATGATACAACATCAAGGGATACTAAGACCGTGCCCTCTCTCTAACATCACCTGAATATCAAAACGAAGCTTTACACACAGTAAAAGAATTATTAAAATCAAACAACTACCCCCAAAAAACAATAAATAAAATTATAAATTATAACCTAACTTCATCAAACCGCAATGACAACAACAACCTTGACGACGCGCCTGTACAAAATAAAACGTACATTTCAGTTCCATATGTAGAGGGAGTTTCATATAACTTAAAACGGGTATTGGAATCAAAATTAAATGTTAATGTAGCTCTCAAATCAGTTAAAACAATAAATATCCTTTATAGCAAGATAAAAGATCCAATAAATACTGGACTACAATCAGGAGTAGTATACAAAATTCCATGCAAAGACTGCAACAAATGTTACATTGGACAAACGAAACGCTACCTTAAAACCAGAATAAAAGAACACGAAAGAAACTCAACTAAGCTGACTACAAAACCCACGAACACCTGTGCGTTATCACAACATTGTAGAGACCAAAAACATACTTTTGACTTTTTAAACACAAGAATAATTGACAGGGAAAATAATTTACATAAGAGACTGTTTTTAGAAATGCTACACATTCAAAAAGAAGAAAACTGTGTTAATTCCCGTAGCGACATACAGGATTTAAATAACGTATACCATAACATTTTAAAATTATATAAAACCTGAATTATTTGTTATACTTTTTTACATTTTACATATCCAGACTCCGCTAAATATTTTTTTAGTTACATTACATTTTAAATCATACACTTTTCACAGACATCAGGATTTTCGTGTATATACACGTTATCCTTGACGAAGGTTTAGGTCCTACTCGTTATATCTGTTTTTCGGCTTGCCCAAGTAACATGTGCAAATTTTTTGGCGTGTTTCGAAATTTTAACAAAATTTTTGACGACTTTTCTGTAATAACAGAATTTATTTTACATTCACATACATTATATATCAACATTAACAATTAAAATAACATCTATTGTAAGTACACATTATTACAACAAAAAATAAAATTGTAACATCTTATTGTAAATGTGTGTAGAGCCCTGAAGAAGACACAAGTGGTGTCGAAACGTTGGCTTTATAGAAAATAAAGATTTTTTTGACTGAATACCCGAATATTACAATCCTCATCATTCTCTACAGTCGAATATTCCTTCCATTATTATTATTATTATTATTATATTTTACCTAAAAGAAAACATTGCATCAAGAAAATTGCTATTTCAAGTGTAGTAGGTATTTTAGAATCCAGCCCATGTAGCTTACAATATACAACGTATTCATTAAAATGACACCCGAGAATTGAATGTTTATTATCTGATTGGTACCACGTTTTGATCACTTTGCCATGTCCAATGCTTAAAACCATCCATAGTATATATCCTAAAGCATGAATATGAATGTTTTAACTAAAATATCCATTTCAAGAATAGGTAAAATCTGATATTATTTTATTAAAAAATCATATAAATATTTGCTTCCGCGCGCGAATATTATAATTCTTTATCATATTTTACCTAAAAGAAAACATTGCATCAAGAAAATTACTATTTTAAGTATAGTAGGTATTTTAGAATCCAGCCCATGTAGCTTACAACATACATCGTATTCATTAATATGACACCCGAAAATTTAATGTTTATTATCTGATTTGTACCACGTTTTAGTCATTTTTGCATGTCTAATGCTAAAATTATCCATAGTATAGATCCTAAAGCATGATTATGAACGTTTTAACAAAAATATCCATTTCACGAATAGGTAAAATCTGACTTTATTTTTGTAAAAAATCATATAAATATTTGCTTCCGGGCCTGAACATTATAATTCTCTATCATATTTTAGCTAAAAGAAAACATTGCAACAAGAAAATTGCTACTTCAAGTGTGGTAGGTATTCTAGAATCCAGCCCATGTAGCTTACAATAAACAACGTATTCGTCAAAAATAGGTAAAATCTGCCTTTATTTTTGTAAAGAATCATATAAATATTTGCTTCCTCGCCCGAATTTTATATTTCTTCATCATATTTTAGCTAAAAGAAAACATTGCAACAAGAAAATTGCTATTTCATGTGTAGTAGGTATTCTAGAATCCAACCCATGTAGCTTACAATATACACGTATTCATTAAAATAACACCCGAAAATTGAATGTTTATTATCTGATTGGTACCACGTTTTGATCACTTTTGCCTGCCCAATGCTTAAAACCATCCGTAGTATAGATCCTAAAGCATGAATATGAATGATTTAACAAAAATATCCATTTCAAGAACAGGTAAAATCTGACATTATTTTTGTAAAAAATCATATAAATATTTGCTTCCGCGCCCGAATTTTATAATTCTTCATCATATTTTAGAAAAAAAAAAACATTGCAACAAGAAAATTGCTATTTCAAGTGTGGTAGGTATTCTAGAATCCAGCCTATGTAGCTTACAATATACACATATTCATTAAAATAACACCCGAAAATTGAATGTTTATTATCTGATTAGTACCACGTTTTGGTCACTTTTACCTGCCCAATGCTTAAAACCATCCATAGTATATATCCTAAAGCATGAATATGAATGTTTTAACTAAAATATCCATTTCAAGAATAGGTAAAATCTGATATTATTTTATTAAAAAATCATATAAATATTTGCTTCCGCGCGCGAATATTATAATTCTTTATCATATTTTACCTAAAAGAAAACATTGCATCAAGAAAATTACTATTTTAAGTATAGTAGGTATTTTAGAATCCAGCCCATGTAGCTTACAACATACATCGTATTCATTAATATGACACCCGAAAATTTAATGTTTATTATCTGATTTGTACCACGTTTTAGTCATTTTTGCATGTCTAATGCTAAAATTATCCATAGTATAGATCCTAAAGCATGATTATGAACGTTTTAACAAAAATATCCATTTCACGAATAGGTAAAATCTGACTTTATTTTTGTAAAAAATCATATAAATATTTGCTTCCGGGCCCGAACATTATAATTCTCTATCATATTTTAGCTAAAAGAAAACATTGCAACAAGAAAATTGCTACTTCAAGTGTGGTAGGTATTCTAGAATCCAGCCCATGTAGCTTACAATAAACAACGTATTCGTCAAGAATAGGTAAAATCTGCCTTTATTTTTGTAAAGAATCATATAAATATTTGCTTCCTCGCCCGAATTTTATATTTCTTCATCATATTTTAGCTAAAAGAAAACATTGCAACAAGAAAATTGCTATTTCATGTGTAGTAGGTATTCTAGAATCCAACCCATGTAGCTTACAATATACACGTATTCATTAAAATAACACCCGAAAATTGAATGTTTATTATCTGATTGGTACCACGTTTTGATCACTTTTGCCTGCCCAATGCTTAAAACCATCCATAGTATAGATCCTAAAGCATGAATATGAATGATTTAACAAAAATATCCATTTCAAGAACAGGTAAAATCTGACATTATTTTTGTAAAAAATCATATAAATATTTGCTTCCGCGCCCGAATTTTATAATTCTTCATCATATTTTAGAAAAAAAAAAAACATTGCAACAAGAAAATTGCTATTTCAAGTGTGGTAGGTACTCTAGAATCCAGCCTATGTAGCTTACAATATACACATATTCATTAAAATAACACCCGAAAATTGAATGTTTATTATCTGATTAGTACTACGTTTTAGTCACTTTTGCCTGCCCAATGCTTAAAACCATCCATAGTATAGATCCTAAAGCATGAATATGAATGTTTTAACAAAAATATCCATTTCAAGAATAGGTAAAATCTGATTTTATTTTTGTAAAAATTCATATAAATATTTGCTTCCGCGCCCGAATTATATAATTCTTTATTATATTTTAGCTAAACAAAAACATTGCAATAAGAAAATTGCTATTTCAAGTGTGTTAGGTATTCTAGAATCCAGCCCATGTAGCTTACAATATACACGTATTCATTAAAATAACACCCGAAAATTTAATGTTTATTATCTGATTGGTACCACGTTTTGGTCACTTTTGCCTTCTCAATGCTTAAAACCATTCATAGTATAGATCCTAAAGCATTAATAAGAATGTTTTAACAAAAATATGCATTTCAAGAATAGGTAAAATCTGACTTTATTTTTGTAAAAAATCATATAAATATTTGCTTCCGCGCCCGAATTATATAATTCCTCATCATATTTTAGCTAAAAGAAAACATTGCAACAAGAAAATTGCTATTTCAAGTGTGGTAGGTATTCTAGAATCCAGCCCATGTAGTTTACAATATACACGTATTCATTAAAATAACACCCGAAATTTGAATGTTTATTATCTGATTAGTACCACGTTTTGGTCACTTTTGCCTGCTCAATGCTTAAAACCATCCATAGTATAGATCCTAAAGTATGAATATGAATGTTTTAACAAAAATATCCATTTCAAGAAGAGGTAAAATCTGACTCTATTTTTGTAAAAAATCATATAACTATTTGCTTCCGCGCTCGAATTTAATGTTTCTTCATCATATTTTAGCTCAAAGAAAACATTGCAACAAGAAAATTGCTATTTCAAGTGTGGTAGGTATTCTAGAATCCAGCCCATGTAACTTACAATATACAACGTATTCATGAATATGACACCCGAATATTAAATGTTTATTATCTGATTGGTACCACGTTTTGATCACTTTTGCATGTCCAATGCTAAAACCATCCATAGTATAGTTCCTAAAGCATAAATATAAATGGTTTAACAAAAATATCCATTTCAGGAATAGGTCAAATCTGACTTTATTTTTGTAAAAAAATCATATAAATATTTACTTCGGCGCCCGAATTTTATAATTCTTTATCATATTTTAGCAAAAAGAAAACATTGAAACAAGAAAATTGCTATTTCAAGTGTAGTAGGTATTCTAGAATCCAACCCATGTAGCTTACAATATACACGTATTCATTAAAATAACACCCGAAAATTAAATGTTTATTATCTGATTGGTACCACGTTTTGGTCACTTTTCCCTGCCCATTGCTTAAAACCATCCTTAGTATAGATCCTAAAGCATGAATATGAATGTTTTAACAAAAATATCCATTTCAAGAATAGGTAAAATCTGATTTTATTTTTGTAAAAATTCATATAAATATTTGCTTCCGCGCCCGAATTATATAATTCTTTATTATATTTTAGCTAAACAAAAACATTGCAATAAGAAAATTGCTATTTCAAGTGTGTTAGGTATTATAGAATCCAGCCCATGTAGCTTACAATATACACGTATTCATTAAAATAACACCCGAAAATTTAATGTTTATTATCTGATTGGTACCACGTTTTGGTCACTTTTGCCTTCTCAATGCTTAAAACCATTCATAGTATAGATCCTAAAGCATTAATAAGAATGTTTTAACAAAAATATGCATTTCAAGAATAGGTAAAATCTGACTTTATTTTTGTAAAAAATCATATAAATATTTGCTTCCGCGCCCGAATTATATAATTCTTCATCATATTTTAGCTAAAAGAAAACATTGCAACAAGAAAATTGCTATTTCAAGTATGGTAGGTATTCTAGAATCCAGCCCATGTAGTTTACAATATACACGTATTCATTAAAATAACACCCGAAATTTGAATGTTTATTATCTGATCAGTACCCACGTTTTGGTCACTTTTGCCTGCTCAATGCTTAAAACCATCCATAGTATAGATCCTAAAGCATGAATATGAATGTTTTAACAAAAATATCCATTTCAAGAAGAGGTAAAATCTGACTCTATTTTTGTAAAAAATCATATAACTATTTGCTTCCGCGCTCGAATTTAATGTTTCTTCATCATATTTTAGCTCAAAGAAAACATTGCAACAAGAAAATTGCTATTTCAAGTATGGTAGGTATTCTAGAATCCAGCCCATGTAACTTACAATATACAACGTATTCATGAATATGACACCCGAATATTAAATGTTTATTATCTGATTGGTACCACGTTTTGGTCACTTTTGCATGTCCAATGCTAAAACCATCCATAGTATAGTTCCTAAAGCATAAATATAAATGGTTTAACAAAAATATCCATTTCAGGAATAGGTCAAATCTGACTTTATTTTTGTAAAAAATCATATAAATATTTACTTCGGCGCCCGAATTTTATAATTCTTTATCATATTTTAGCAAAAAGAAAACATTGAAACAAGAAAATTGCTATTTCAAGTGTAGTAGGTATTCTAGAATCCAACCCATGTAGCTTACAATATACTCGTATTCATTAAAATAACAGCCGAAAATTAAATGTTTATTATCTGATTGGTACCACGTTTTGGTCACTTTTACCTGCCCAATGCTTAAAACCATCCATAGTATAGATCCTAAAGCATAAATATGAATTTTTTAACAAAAATATCTATTTTAAGGATAGGTAAAATCTGACTTTATTTTTGTAAAAAATCATATAAATATTTGATTCCGGGCCCGAATTTTATAATTCTCTATCATATTTTAGCTAAAAGAAAACATTGCAACAGGAAAATTGCTATTTCAAGTGTGGTAGGTATTCTAGAATCCAGCCCATCTAGCTTACAATATACAACGTATTCATTAAAATGACGCCCAAAATTTGAATGTTTATTATCTGATTGGTACCACCTTTTGGTCACTCTTGCCTGCTCAATGCTTAAAACCATCCATAGTATAGATCCTAAAGCATGAATATGAATGTTTTAACAAAAATATCCATTTCAAGAAGAGGTAAAATCTGACTTTATTTTTGTAAAAAATCATATAGCTATTTGCTTCCGCGCTCGAATTTTATGTTTCTTCATCATATTTTAGCTAAAAGAAAACATTGCAACAAGAAAATTGCTATTTCAAGTATGGTAGGTATTCTAGAATCCAGCCCATCTAGCTTACAATATACAACGTATTCATTAAAATGACGCCCAAAATTTGAATGTTTATTATCTCATTGGTACCCACGTTTTGGTCACTTTTGCCTGCCTAATGCTTAAAACCATCCATAGTGTAGATCCTAAAGTATGAATATGAATGTTTTAACAAAAATATCCATTATAAGAATAGGTAAAATCTGACTTTATTTTTGTAAAAAATCATATAAATATTTGCTTCTGCGCCCAAATTTTATAATTATTCATTATAATTAAGCTAAAAGAAAACATTGCAACAAGAAAATTGCTATTTCAAGTGTGGTAGGTATTCTAGAATCCAGCCCATGTAGCTTACAATATACACGTATTCTTTAAAATAACACCCGAAAATTTAATGTTTATTATCTGATTGGTACCACGTTTTGGTCACTTTTGCCTGCCTAATGCTTAAAACCATCCATAGTGTAGATCCTAAAGCATGAATATGAATGTTTTAACAAAAATATCCATTATAAGAATAGGTAAAATCTGACTTTATTTTTGTAAAAAATCATATAAATATTTGCTTCCGCGCCAGAATTATATAATTGTTTATTAAATTTTAGCTAAAAGAAAACATTGCAACAAGAAATTTGCTATTTCAAGTGTGGTAGGTATTCTAGAATCCAGCCCATGTAGCTTACAATATACACGTATTCATTAAAATAACACCCGAAAACTAAATGTTTTTTATCTGATTGGTACCACGTTTTGGTCACTTTTGCCTGCCCAATGCTTAAAACCATCCATAGTATAGATCCTAAAGCATGAATATGAATGTTTTACCAAAAATATCCATTTCAAGAAGAGGTAAAATCTGACTCAATTTTTGTAAAACAACATATAAATATTTGCTTCCGCGCCAGAATTATATAATTCTTTATTAAATTTTAGCTAAAAGAAAACATTGCAACAAGAAATTTGCTATTTCAAGTGTTGTAGGTATTCTATAATCAAGCCCATGTAGCTTACAATATACAACGTATTCATTAAAATGACACCCGAAAATTGAATGTTTATTATCTGATTGGTACCACGTTTTGGTCACTTTTGCATGTCCAATACTAAAACCATCCATAGTATAGATCCTAAAGCATAAATATAAATGATTTAACAAAAATATCCATTTCAGGAATAGGTCAAATCTGACTTTATTTTTGTAAAAAATCATATAAATATTTGCTCCCGTGCCCGAATTTTATATTTCTTCATCATATTTTAGCTAAAAGAAAACATTGCAACAAGAAAATTGCTATTTCAAGTGTAGTAGGTATTCTAGAATCCAACCCATGTAGCTTACAATATACACGTATTCATTAAAATAACACCCGAAAATTTAATGTTTAGTATCTAATTGGTACCACGTTTTGGTCACTTTTGCCTGCCTAATGCTTAAAACCATCCATAGTGTAGATCCTAAAGTATGAATATGAATGTTTTAACAAAAATATCCATTTCAAGAACAGGTAAAATCTGACTTTATTTTTGTAAAAAATCATATAAATATTTGCTTCCGCGCCAGAACTATATAATTCTTTATTATATTTTAGCTTAAAGAAAACATTGCAACAAGAAATTTGCTATTTCAAGTGTGGTACATATTCTAGAATCCAGCCCATGTAGCTTACAATATACACGTATTCTTTAAAATAACACCCGCAAATTTAATGTTTATTTTCTGGTCGGTACCACGTTTTGGTCACTTTTGCCTGCCCTATGCTTAAAACCATCTATAGTATAGATCCTAAAGCATGAATATGAATGTTTTAACAAAGATATCCATGTCAAGAATAGGTAAAATCTGACTCTATTTTTGTAAAAAATCTTATAAATATATGCTTTCGCGCCCGAATTTTATAAATCTTCATCATATTTTAGCTAAAAGAAAACATTGCAACAAGATAATTGCTATTTCAAGTGTGGTAGGTATTCTAGAATCCAGCCCATGTAGCTTACAATATACAACGTATTCATTAAAATAACACCCGAATATTGAATGTTTATTATCTGATTGGTACCACGTTTTGGTCACTTTTGCATGTCCAATGCTAAAACCATCCATAGTATAGATCCTAAAGCATGAATATAAATGTTTTAACAAAAATATCCTTTTCAAGAATAGGTAAAATCTGACTTTATTTTTGTAAAAAATCATATAAATATTTGCATCCGCGCCCAAAATATATAATTCTTCATCATATTTTAGCTAAAAGAAAACATTGCAACAAGAAAATTGCTATTTCAAGCGTGGTAGGTATTCTAGAATCCAGCCCATGTAGCTTAAAATATACACGTATTCATTAAAATAACACCCGAATATTGAATGTTTATTATCTGATTGGTACCACGTTTTGGTCACTTTTGCCTGCCCAATGCTTAAAACCATCCATAGTATACATCCTAAAGTATGAATATGAATGTTTAAACAAAAATATCCATTTCAAGAATAGGTAAAATCTGATTTTATTTTTGTAAAAAATCATATAAATATTTACTTCCGCGCCAGAATTTTATAATTCTTCATCATATTTTAGCTAAAAGAAAACATTGCAACAAGAAAATTGCTATATCAAGTGTGGTAGGTATTCTAGAATCCAGCCCATGTAGCTTACAATATACAACGTATTCATTAAAATGACGCCCGAAAATTGAATGTTTATTATCTGATTGGTACCACGTTTTGGTTACTTTTGCATGTCCAATGCTAAAACGATCCATGGTATATATCCTAAAGCATGAATATGAATGTTTTAACAAAAATATCCATTTTAAGAATACGTAAAATCTGACTTTATTTTTGTAAAAACTCATATAAATATATAGTTCCGCGCTCGAATTTTATAATTCTTTATCATATTTTAGCGAAAAGAAGATATTGCAACAAGAAGATTGCTATTTCAAGTGTGGTAGTTATTCTGGAATCCAGCCCATGTAGCTTAAAACATACAACGTATTTATTAAAATGACACTCGAACATTGAATGTTTATTATCAGATTGGTACCACGTTTCCGTCACTTTTGCATGTAGTATGCTAAAACCATCCATAGTATAGATCCTAAAGCATGAATATGAATGTTTTAACAAAAATATCCATTTCAAGGATAGGTAAAATCTCACTTAATTTTTGTAAAAAATCATATAAATATTTGCTTCCGCGCCCGAATTTTATAATTCTTCATCATATTTTAGCTTAAAGAAAGCATTGCAACAAGAAAATTGCTGTATCAAGTGTAGTAGGTATTTTACAATATACAACGTATTCATTAAAATGACACCCGAAAATTTAATGTTTATTATCTGATTGGTACACGTTTTGGTTACTTTTGCCTGTCCAATGCTTAAAACCTTCCACAGTATAGATCCTAAAGCATGAATATGAATGTTTTAACAAAAATATTCATTTCAAGAATAGTTAAAAACTGATTATTTCTGTAAAAAATCATATGAATATTTGCTTCCGCATCCGAATTTTATAATTCTTCATCATATTTTACCTAAAAGAAAACATTGCAACAAGAAAATTGCTATTTCAAGTGTAGTAGGTGTTTTAGAATCCAGCCCATGTAGCTTAAAGTTAAGATTATGGAAACAACAACCAAGTTTTTAAAAAATTTATTTTAAAGTTTAAAGCAGATTACAACTGTTCTGTTTGGATGCCAGATACATTCTAATTCTAATGTTAACGTCTAAAATACAGTTTCTCACAAAGGAAGCTGATATTGCAGATTCTCATATTCCGTATGAAATATGAAATAAGAATCTGAAATGTGGTATGACTTATGAGAATAGTAACATAACTCCTTTTCCCTTAAGTTAAATATTATTTAAACAATTTATGTTTGAATAATATTTGTTGAATTTTGTTCATTGTCAGCTCCCTTGTTACAATATTTCTTAAATAATTTCCTTATGATAATTATTAATATTATAATGAAAACAAAACTTATAACTACACTATTGAAAATAGAGTGTGAGCTATCATTATTTTCTATTATAGGTTTTATAGGTTTTATAGTTAATAGTTCTAAATTTTGTAATTTCTCGAATGTTCTAATAGTAGGAAGAAATTCGTGTTTATTGCGATCTACTTTTAAATTTATCATTTTTCCAAAACTGAGAGAATATTTCTCATTTACATTATTGATTTTACAATTATGTGTGAAAAATATACCACGTAAATTTTTATTAATTATTTCGCTTTCACATTCTATTTTATATTCTCCTTCAAATGGAGATATTATATACTTAATATTAGTAAAATCTATCTTTATAATATAATTATGCTTTTCAAGAATGACTTGCTTACAGTGAGTATTTAATTTATTAAAATATATTTTAGACAGACAATTTTCGTTAATATTATTAATTTCCTTACAGATAAATAGTCTATCATTTATATAAATGCAATGTTCTAATTTATAAACTTCTTTATTAACAATTGAATAGAAGCCAGTGGGACTATTTAACGTTATTAAATTCTCATTTTTTATTGTAGGAATACGAGTAACTTGATGAATATTAGTTCTTTGTTCCAGAATAGGAATCTCAATTAGAATTTCCAATTGTGTATCAATATAACAGACTGTCTTCAAAATTTTGTTATTCATGTAATTTTCTTGTAGCAATGATTTTATTGGTTCTTTGGTGTGTTTGTTCATGTAATGATTTATTTCTTCACGAGAAATTAATCCGAAGTATAGTGTATTTAAACTGCAGAAAGAAAGAGTTTCTTCGATTTGCAAAAGTGCTAAATAAATTTGATTACTCAAGGTTAATAAATTTTGAAATAATTGATGTATAGCTATTATGTCCATTTCATTATAAATTTGTTTCATCGCTATATTCATTGATTTTAATTCTTGTTCTATTAGTAAATTATTTTTATTCATCAATTGTATTTGTGTGTTAAATTGTTTAGTGAAATTTTGATTAATTTTGATTTGTTCATTTATACTACTTATTATATTTCCTTGATTACTTCTTATTTTGTTAATTATTTTATCATAATTTTCTCTATCTTCTTGATCCAAAAGACCGGTTATACTTTTTACCACGGTACCGAGTCCGTTTATAAGGCCTCTTTTAACTCTGTTGGGTTTTTGAATAATATGGATTTTCATTTCGATATTGTTAATGGAGTTATCCAATAAAGTTTTATCATTTTCATAATATGTAGTTAGGTTATCTGTTTGAGTATACAAGTCATTTTTGTAGCTAATGAAATTATTATAATTATTATTAATATTATTAAATGATATGTTAGCATAAATATAATTATAATTATTAATAATATAGGCATTACCTAAATTAATTATGTTAATTCCGCCATTCTCGGTTACGTTGAGGAAGTGTTCTCCCCGTGACCCTTCGATATTAAAATATCTGAAATTATACGAGGTTTCTTTAGTTGATCTATTTTAGTTTTTATATTTTTAGTTGTTATAATTTGTCCGCGTTCAGGAATTATTTCTTTTAAAATTTGTTTTTATATTTAGGCTTCTCTATTTTTCTACGTTCATTTTTATGGGTCCGCTATACTTTTCCTTTTTATTTGTAATATTTTGTTTAATCTGTTTAAACAATTCCTCCATTATACGCGAATGTTTGATATTATATTTCTCAATCACTACTTCTTCTGGTTGACATATTTAGTTATTGTTTATGTGACCCAAAAGGATCTGGAAGGGTGAATTTTTTGTTGAAGAATGTATACTATTATTATATGCAATTAAACTATAGACTACTTTCTCTTTTAAAGGTAAGGATTTGAAATTTGGTTCATTGTTTAAAATTCTAATAGTTTCAATTAGAGAGCTATGAAATCGTTCTATATTTCCATTTGCTTTCGGATTATTGGTACTAGTAATATGTAATGTTATATTTCTATTAAGTAAAAATTCTGTTAATAATTTGTTATTGAATTCTGTTATTACCTTTCGGGTAAGCCAAAATGTGAGAAAAATTTAATTAATTTAGATATGATAGTAATTGAATTTTGATCTTTAATTTTATAAACCTGTGCGAATTTCGAAAAGCTGTCAATGATAGTAAGAAATTTCTGTTTTTCTAATGATAAAATATCTAAATGAATTATTTGTAGTGTTTTATCTGCAGTTGGGGTTAGAATATTAGGAACTTGGATCGGTCTTCTTTCACACTTATTTTTTAAACAGGTTTCACATTTATTTATGAAATTTTGAATCTCTTTTATCATGTTAGGGAAGTAATAAATTGATTTTAATTTAGCATATGTATCAGAAATTCCTTTATGAATAGATTTTCCTTCGTGGTAGTTTCTTATTATCATTAATTGTTCATCTCTATCTTGAACATCAACAAGTAAATTTGCACATTGTATGAATTTGTAAAATCCAGCTTTGAAATAGGTTTGTAAAACAGTATTAAAGTTTAATTTGAATGTTTCAGGAATTAAACAATGGTAATTTATATGACAATGTGACAATAAGTTTTTATAAATTCTAAAATAGCTTTATTGGAGTTAATTTTGTTAAGGTACAAATATATTCGTTGTTTTGTGTCAAATAATTTTTCTATGTCAACGGAATTTCGATCAGATTCTTTTACAATAATTTGGTTATAACCGTAGTTTATAGGACCGTCTAAATATGAGAGTCCATTAATGGGGCGTTCATCGTCCTAATGAATTGTAACTGAGTCCGTATCTGAGTGTTCTACTTGGAGTGACTGGTTATCATTGTCCTTATCATTCTCATTATTCATCACTTCTTGGGTTACGATTAATTCATGAATATTAATTTTGATATGAGAATATCCAAATGTTTCCTTTATTAAATTTTCTATTGTTGACCAGTTCTTTTTATCGTGTCCCGAACAAATTTTTGGCATTTTAATTTCGTAAATATCGTTTTCAATAAGATACTCTAATAATTTATTTAAACAATTTTTTATTTTTGCTAAAGACGGTTTAGAATTATAGTTATCTTTTGTTATTAAATGAATTATAATTTGATTATTATAATTTTGAATAGCTATTTTATTATCAATAATTTTGATTTTATCCTGCAATTGTTTTGTTTTATATAAATTATTTACTTGTAAGGCAAATCCTTGCGGCATGTGAAAATCCTTTGAGATACAGTGAACCAACGGTAATTTATTTTCAAAAATATCTTCGCTTTTATAAATGATTTCGAAATCTGGTTTTATTCTGGAAAGCGCATCAGCAACATAATTTTGTTTTCCCTGTTTATACTCTATAGAATAATCATATTCTTTTAATTTCAACTTCCACCGGATTAATTTTTGATTAGGTTCCTTTAATGATTCTAGCCAAGTCAAAGGTTTGTGGTCGGTGATAATTTTGAATTTTCTACCATACAAATAGGTCCTAAAATGTTTCGTCGCCCACACAATAGCTAACAATTCTTTTTCTATTGCGGCATAATTTACTTCATGATTATTCAGAGTCCGAGAAGCGTACGCAATGGGAAAATCTTTGCCATTTATATTTTGTGATAAAACAGCACCTAATGCGTAATCACTCGCGTCTGTGGTTAAAATAAAATCGTGATTAAAATTTGGGTATTGTAGAATCGGGCTGTTAATAAGAAGAGATTTATATTTTTCAAAGCATTGCTGATACTCTTTACTTTCATAGTTAATTATTATTTTTTCCGGGTTTGGCTTAATGCCGTTTGTTGTTATGATATGCCCCAGATGGCCTACTTCTTTCCGCAGAAATTCACATTTATTTAGTTGAATTTTTAGATTTGCCTTACGCAATAAGTTAAATATTATTTTTAAATTTTGTATGTGCTCCTGAAGTGACGAACCTAATACAATAATATCATCCAAGTAGACATAACAAATTTTGTTAATTACGTCTCTCAGAACAAAATTCATTAGTCTTTGAAACGTCGCGGGGGCGTTCTTTAGGCCGAATGGCATGCGTTTATATTCAAAATGACCTTTTTCAGTGAAGAATGCTGTCTTTTCTGTGTCATTGGGATCCATTTCGATTTGGTGGAATCCACTAGTGAGATCGAGAGTAGTGAAATATGCAGATGTACCAAGTTTATTTAAAATTTCAGTTATGTCAGGTATGGGAAACCGATCATCGACAGTTTTTTTATTTAATTTTCTAAAATCGTTTACAATGCGGATTTTTTTTATACCGGAGGCGTCTGGTTTCCTTTCAACCACCCAAATGGGACTATTCCACGGTGAATAGCTGTGTTGTATAATACCATCCTGTAGTAATTTATCAACTTCCTCCTCTACTTGTTTTTTTATAAATTTCGGTGAATTTATAATTTTTAGCATAACACGGAATATCATCGGTTGTTAAGATTTTGTGTTTTATTTTAGATGAAAATGTCAGTTTCTCGTTTTCTAAAATGGTCAGATCCTTATATTGATTTAATACTTTAATTAATTCGTTTAATTCTTCCCGATTTAAATGTTCGTGTCTTATTTTTAATGTGTTTAATATTTCTGTTAAAACTGGTTTAGACTTTTCATTAAAATAATTAAATTTATGTTTATTGTTCAATAGTTTTATTTCTTCTTTATTTAAATTAATTTGTGCTTGCAATAATTTTAAAGCGTTGAAACCAAGTAAGATATGAAATGATTTGTAGAAATTATATAAATAACATTTAATATTTTTAGTTTTATATTTAATAAATGTGTATTCTGAACCTTCTGACTTTCCGTTCATCGTTTGAATTTTGAAGTGTTCTTTAAATATTTTAAATTTTGCTCTATTTTTATAAACGTAGTTTTTATTTATAAAATTTTGGGATGATCCAGTATCGATAAGAATAAATAAGTCTTGTAGTTTAATGTATGGCAATTTTGAAATCATATTAAAAGCTGAGGATTCAAGTTGAGACACGGGTCTATGTGAAAATTTTCATTCTCGTTTGATTCATTGCAATTTTCCTCATTTGTGTATTCTGTATTGTCTTCTAATTCGTCCGGATTTTCTGGATAGAATTCATCGTAATTTTCTACATTATTAATTTCTTCCGAAATAAAATTTGGTCTTCCCGTAGGTTTCAAATAATTTGGGTTTGGTCTAAACGAGCGAGTTGAAATTGACATTGGTGTAGGTTGTGATGAGCGTTGAATTTTAATTGGTTGTGAAGGGAATTTGGATGGGCCGGGTTGAGATTGGTATGTTGTTTGCTGTTGCGTTGGCCTATTTTGAGGATATTTCACCATGGGAGATGTGTGCTGTCTGGGTTGAGTGTTTGTCGCGTTAGAGTTATGTTGAGTTGTATTTATTTTATAATATTGAAAATCTTTTGTAATTAAGTTATTAATTTCATCCAAAGTGGACGGATTTCTTGCTGCTAATTGAGATTTAAAAGGTTCTTTACAATTTCTTATAAAACATTGCGTCGCAAATTTATGGCCAAACTTTTTGAAATCTTATACTGATTGCACACAATATTTATTTTCAATGTTATTGACATTGAGTAGAAATAAATCATTGTACCTTTTTAGAAAATCGAAGATTGATTCTTTAGTCTGTTGTAATTGACACAATTCAATCATCAAAGTACATTCATTCCTTTTGTCTTGGTATTGTGAAATTAAAAAGTCTTTCAAGTCTTTCCATGTTTGAATGGATGGACACGTTGTTAAATATTCACTAGCTTTTCCAGTTATTTTCTTTTTAATAGTTATAAGTGTTAGTGATTTAGTTATTTCAGAGGGATTGGTTTGATTTATAATTTCTAAAATTTCCTCTGTAGATTTTATAAAATGGGATAAGGTTTTCTTTTCTCCATTATATTCAGGGATTAAATCTACTATTCTTAACACACTGGTGTCAAGATTAGCCAGAACACCTGGTACAGTTACCGGGGGAGTCATTCTGGTGGTATTATTAATATTTAAGGTATTTAGTGAATTAATTAATTGGTCAATTTTGACTGCACTAATTATTTAACAATTTTTACAATAAATAAAAGTTTACTTACAATAAAAGTAAGGGTAAGAACTTCATGGGGTTGCTTGTTGCTGAGGGGGATGGGACTGGGGGCGTTGAGCTGCCGGACCAGGAGAATGCTCGTACAGAACTGCAGATGATCACCTTCAACGAGTTGTACCTCTGGAGGCCCTCGGATGATCGCCAATCTGGTTGTATCGCTTGTGGTTGCTGACCCGTAGGTTGATTCCTCAGGAATGCAGGTTTTGCACTTGCCGTTGGAAATTTGTTGTTAAATAAATGGTTGAACCCCACGATTTGTACACTTTAACGAATTGATTCTTATTGAATTTCGGTGTAGCAAACCTCTTAACTATCCTACCGACAGCGCCAGTTAAGATTATGGAAACAACAACCAAGTTTTTAAAAAAATTATTTTAAAGTTTAAAGCAGATTACAACTATTCTGTTTGGATGCCAGATACGTTCTAATTCTAATGTTAACGTCTAAAATACAGTTTCTCACAAAGGAAGCTGATATTGCAGATTCTCATATTCCGTAGGAAATATGAAATAAGAATCTGATATGTGGTGTGACTTATGAGAATAGTAACATAACTTACACGTATTCATGAAAATAAAACCCGAAAATTGAATGTTTATAATCTGATTGGCACTACATTTTACTCACTTTTGCATGTCCAATGCCTAAAACCATCCATAGAATAGATCCTGAAGCATGAATATGAATGTTTTAACAAAAATATCCATTTCAAGAATAGGTAAAATATGACTCTATTTTTGTAAAAAAGCATATAAATATTTGCTTCCGCGCCCGAATTTTATAATTCTTCATCACATTTTAGATAAAAGAGAACATTGCAACAAGAAAATTGCTATTTCAAGTGTGGTAGGTAATCTAGAATCCAGCCCATGTAACTTACAACATACACGTATTCATTAATATAACACTCGATAATTAAATGTTTATTATCTGATTAGTATCACGTTTTGGTCACTTTTGGCTACATAATGCTTAAAACCATCCATAGTATAGATCCTAAAGCATGAATATAAATGTTTTAACAAAAATATCCATTTCAAGAATAGGTAAAATCAGACTCAATTTTTGTAAAAAATCTTATAAATATATGCTTCCGCGCCCGAATTTTATAATTCTTCATCATATTTTAGCTAAAAAAAACATTGCAACAAGAAAATTGCTATTTCAAATTTAGTAGGTATTCTAGAATCCAGCCCATGTAGCTTACAATATACACGTATTCATTAAAATAACACACGAAAATTGAATGTTTATTATCTGATTTGTACAACGTTTTGTTCATTTTTGCCTGTCCAATGCATAAAACCATCTATAGTGTAGATCCTAAAGCATGAATATGAATGTTTTAGAAAAAATATCCATTTCAAAAATAGGTAAAATCTGACTTTATTATTGTAAAAAATCATATAAATATTTGCTTCCGCCCCCAAATTTTATAATTATTCATCATAGTTTAGCTAAAAGAAAACATTGCAACAAAAAAATTGCTATTTTAAGTGTGGTAGTTATTCTAGAATCCAGACCATGTAGGTAGCTTACAATCTACAACTTATTCATTAAAATGACACCCAAAAAAAAAATTTTATTATCTGATTAGTACCATGTTTTTAGCTAAAAGAAAACATTGCAACAAGAAAATTGCTGTTTCAAGTGTTGTAGGTATTCTAGAATCTAGTCCATGTAGGTAGCTTAGAATATACAACGTATTCATTAAAATGACACCCGAAAATTGTATGTTTATTATCTGATTGGTACCACGTTTTGGTCACTTTTGCATGTCCAATGCTAAAACCATCCATAGTATAGATCCTAAAGCATAAATATGAATGTTTTAACAAAAATATCCTTTTCAAGAATAGGTAAAATCTGACTTTATTTTTGAAAAAAATCATATAAATATTTGTCTCCGCGGCCGAATTTTATAATTCTTTATCATATTTTAGCTAAAAGAAAACATTACAACAAGGAAATTGCTATTTCAAGTGTGGTAGGTATTCTAGAATCTAGCCCATGTAGCTTACAATATACAACGTATTCGTCAAGGATAGGTAAAATTTGCCTTTATTTTTGTAAAGAATCATATAAATATTTGCTTCCGCGCCCGATTTTTATAATTTTTTATCATATTTTAGCTAAAAGAAAACATTGCAACAAGAAAATTGCTATTTCAAGTGTGGTAGGTATTCTAGAATCCAGCCCATGTAGCTTACAATATGAAACGTATTCATCAAGAATAAGTAAAATCTGACTTCATTTTTTAAAAAAAACCTTTAAATATTTGCTTCTGCGCCTGAATTTTATAATTCTTCATCATATTTTAGCTAAGAGAAAACATTGCAAAAGGAAAATTGCTATTTCGAGTGTGGTAGGTATTCTGGAATACAGCCCATGTAGCATACAATATACAACGTATTCATTAAAATGACACCCGAAAATAGAATATTTATTATCTGATTGGTACCACGTTTTGGTCACTTTTGCAAGTCCAATGCTAAAACCACCTATGGTATAGATCTTAAAGCATGAATATGAATGTTTTAACTAAAATATCCATTTCAAGAATAGGTAAAATCTGACTTTATTTTTGTTAAAAATCATATAAATATTTGCTTCCGCGCCCAATTTTTATAATTCTTAATCATATTTTACCTAAAAGAAAACATTGCAACAAGATAATTGCTATTTCAAGTGTAGTAGGTATTCTAGAATCCAGCCCATGTAGCTTACAATATACAAAGTATTCATTAAAATGACACCCGAAAATTTAATGTTTATTATCTGATTGGTACCACGTTTTGGTCACTTTTGCATGTCCAATGTTAAAATTATCCATAGTATAAATCCTAAAGCATGAATATGAATGTTTTAACAAAAATATCCATTTCAAGAATAGGTAATATCTCACTTTATTTTTCTAAAAAATCATATAAATATTTGCTTCTGCGCCCGAATTTTATAATTTTTTATCATATTTAGCTAAAAGAAAACATTGCGATAAGAAAATTGCTATTTTAAGTGTGGTAGGTATTCTTGAATCCAGCTCATGTAGCTTACAGTATACAACGTATTCATTAAAATGACACCCGAAAATTTAATGTTTATTATCAGATTGGTACCACGTTTTGGACACTTTTGCATGTCCAATGCTTAAAACCATCCGTAGTATACATCCTAAAGCATGAATATGAATGTTTTAACAAAAATATCCATTTCAAGAATAAGTAAAATCTGACTATATTTATGTAAAAAATCATATAAATATTTGCTTCTGCGCCCGAATTTTATAATTCTTCATCATATTTTAGCTAAAATAAAACATTGCTACAAGAAAATTGCTATTTCAAGTGTGGTAGGTATTCTAGAATCCTGCCCATATAGCTTACAATATACAACGTATTCATCAAGAATAAGTAAAATCTGACTTTATTTTTGTTAAAAAACATATAAATAATTGCTTCCGCGCCCGAATTTTATAATTCTTTATCATATTTTAGCTAAAAGAAAACACTGAAACAAGAAAATTGCTATTTCAAGTCTGGTAGGCATTCTAGAATTCAGCCCATGTAGCAAACAATATACAACGTATTCATCAAGAAAAGATAAAATCTGACTTTATTTTTGAAAATATTCATATAAATATTTGCGCCCGAATTATATAATTTTTTATTACATTTTAGCTAAAAGAAAATATTGCAACAAGAAAATAGCTCTTTCAAGTGTGGTAGGTATTCTAGAATACAGCCCATGTAGCTTACAATATACAACGTATTTATCAAAATGACACCCGAAAATAGAATATTTATTATCTGATTGGAACCACGATTTGGTCACTTTTGCATGTCCAATGCTAAAACCATCTATAGTATAGATCCTAAGCATGAATATGAATATTTTAACAAAAATATCCATTTGAAGAATAGGTAAAATCTGACTTTATTTTTATAAAAAATCATATAAATATTTGCTTCCGCGCCCGAATTTTATAATTCTTCATCATATTTTAGCAAATAGTAAACATTGCAATAAGAAAACTGCTATTTCAAGTGAGGTAGGCATTCTAAAATCTAGCCCATGTAGCAAACAATATACAACGTATTCATCAAGAAAAGATAAAATCTGACTTTATTTTTGAAAAAAATCATATAAATATTTGCTTCCGCGCCCGAATTTTATAATTTTTCATCGCATTTTAGCTAAAAGAAAACATTGCAACAAAAAAATGCTATTTCAAGTGTGGTAGGTATTTTAAAATACAGCCCATGTAGCTTACAATATACAACGTATTCATTAAAATGACACCCGAAAATAGAATGTTTATTATCTGATTGGTACCACGTTTTGGTCACTTTTGCATGTCCAATGCTAAAACCATCTATAGTATAGATCCTAAAGCATGAATATGAATGTTTTAACAAAAATATACATTTGAAGAATAGGCAAAATCTGACTTTATTTTTATAAAAAATCATATAAATATTTGCTTCCGCGCCCGAATATTATAATTCTTCATCATATTTTAGCAAATAGTAAACATTGAAATAAGAAAATTGCTATTTCAAGAGTGGTAGGTATTCTAGAATCCAGCCCATGTAGCTTACAATATACAACGTATTCATTAAAATGACGCCCGAAAACTGAATGTTTATTATCTGATTGGTACCTCGTTTTGGTCACTTTTGCATGTCCAATGCTTAAAACCATCCGTAATATACATCCTAAAGCATGAATATGAATGTTTTAACAAAAATATCAATTTCAAGAATAAGTAAAATCTGACCTTATTTATGCAAAAAATCATATAAATATTTGCTTCCGCGCCCGAATTTTATAATTCTTCATCAAATTTTAGCTGAAAAAAACATTTCTATTTCAAGCATGGTAGGTATTCTAGAATCCAGCCTATGTAGCTTACAATATACAACGTATTCATCAAGAATAGGTAAAATCAGATTTTATTTTGTAAAAAATCATATAAATATTTATTTCAGCGCCCGAATTTTATATCTCTTCATCATATTTTAGCTAAAAGAAAACATTGCAAGAAGTTAATTGCTATTTTAAGTGTAGTAGGTATTCTAGAATCCAGCCCATGTAGCTTACATTATACAACGTATTCATGAAGAATAGGTAAAATCTGACTTTACTTTTGTAAAAATTCATATAAATATTCGCTTCCGCGCCCGAATTTTATAATTCTTCATCAAATTTTAGCTAAAAGAAAACATTGCAACAAGAAAATTGCTATTGTAAGTGTGGTAGGTATTCTAGAATCCAGCCCATGTAGCTTACAATATACAACGTATTCATTAAAATGTCACACGAAAATTGAATGTATATTATCTGATTGGTACCATGTTTTGGTCACTTTTGCATGTCAAATGCTAAAATTATCCATAGTATAAATCCTAAAGCATGAATATGGATGTTTTAACAAAAATATCCATTTCAAGAATAGGTAAAATCTGAATATATTTTTGTAAAAAATCATAAATATTATCTTTCGCGCCCGAATTTTATAAATCTTCATCATATTTTAGCTAAGAGAAAATATAGCAACAAGAAAATTGCTATTTCAAGTGTAGTAGGTATTCTTGAATCCAGCCCATCTAGCTTACAATATACAACGTATTCATCAAGAATATTTAAAATCAGATTTTATTTTGTAAAAAATCATATAAATATTTGCTTTCGCGCTCAAATTTTATAATTCTTCATCATATTTTAGCTAAAAGAAAACATTGCAACAAGTTAATTGCTATTTTAGGTGTGGTAGGTATTCTAGAATTTAGCCCATGTAGCTTACAATATACAACGTATTCATCAAGAATAGGTAAAATTTGACTTAATTTTTGTAAAAAATTATATAAATATTCGCTTCCGTGCCCGAATTTTATAATTCTTCTTCATATATTAGCTAAAAGAAAACATTGCAACAAGAAAATTTCTATTTCAAATGTGGTAGGTATCCTAGAATCCAGCCCATGTAGCTAACAATTACAACGTATTCATCAAGAAAAGGTAAAATCAGACTTTATTTTTGAAAAAAATCATATAAATATTTGCTTCTGCGCCCGAATTTTATAATTCCTTATCATATTTTAGCTTAAAGAAAGCATTGCAACAAGAAAATTGCTATTTGAAGTGTGGTAGGTATTCTAGAATCCAGCCCATGTAGCTTACAATAAACAACGTATTCATCAAGAATAGGTAAAATCAGACTTTATTTTGTAAAAAATCATATAAATATTTGCTTCCGCGCCCAAATTTTATAATTTTTCATCATATTTTAGCTAAAAGAAAACATTGCAACAAATTCATTGCTATTTTAAGTGTGGTAGGTATTCTAGAATCCAGCCCATGTAGCTTACAATATACGACGTATTCATCAAGAATAGGTAAAATCTGACTTTATTTTTGTAAAAAATCATATAAATATTCGCTTCCGCCCTCGAATTTTATAATTCTTCATATTTTAGCTAAAAGAAAACATTGCAACAAAAAAATTGCTATTTCAAGTGTGGTAGGTATTCTAGAATCCAGCCCATGTAGCATACAATATACAACGTATTCATTAAAATGATACCCGAAAATAGAATGTTTATTATCTGATTGGTACCACGTTTTGGTCACTTTTGCATGTCCAATGCTAAAACCATCTATAGTATAGATCCTAAAGCATGAAAATAAATGTTTTAAAAAAAATATCCATATCAAGAATAGGTAAAATCTGACTTTATTTTTGTTAAAAATCATATAAATATTTGCTTCCGCGCCCGAATTTTAAAATTCTTTATCATATTTTAGCTAAAAGAAAACATTGCAACATGAAAAATGCTATTTCAAGTGTGGTAGGTGTTCTAGAAGCTAGTCCTTGAGAAGATAAGGGAGGCGATTTTGAAAGGTAGGCTTCCTTTTGCCGAGGGGGGCGGTGTGGGTAGATTTATTAGGGTTGCTACTTGTATGACATTTGTTAGTTTTGTTGCCAGGTGTTTCTTTTGTTATGTATGAATCTTTTGATTTGGCTTCAAGTATTCTGGAAGTGATTAGGGGTTGATTAATTTGAGTTTGCAGGTGTGTGAAATTTATGAGTTGTATGGACTTGCGAAAAAAGTTTCGTTGTAAATTTTTAGACATAGGATGCTGCTCTAAACGAAGGGCACAAAGGGGGCGGGGGACAAAGTATTTCGCTACCTGACCTGAAGCATTGTCTCTAATTTGCATATTGGTCAGTTTTAGGTTTTGATGTTACTAATTTGCATTTATTAGCATGTAGAACAGTTTTGAAAATGATTTCGTGTTTTATGGTGACATTTGTTTTGTAGTCTGTCGCGAATTGTTTGACCACACAGAGTGGGAAAAATATTTAAAGTCTGTATAATCAAAAAGTGAAGTAATTGATTGTTTAGGTACTGCTACAAAATAAGTACAGAGATTATTTTGATAAAAGGCCGACTAATTGAATGTAGAGACTATGTGTAAAGGGGGGGTGAGGAATAAATATTGAACATCATTGCCCCCCACCCTTACTCAATGTGAAGTATTTTTCAAGTTATTTATTACATAAGGTAATGAAATATTTTCTGTTTGATAACTGAAATACGTTTCTGGTTTTTTAAACGAGATAGAGATAAAAAAGGTTAAAAGGGAGAGAGAAAACGAACAAATATGTATCATATAAATACGAGGCGAAAATTAAATGTACTTCTTGAAGGTGAAGGTCGTGTTATTTGTACTCTGAATCAGCAATAATATTACTCGAATATATGAGCATTGTTCTGATATCAAAGTGCGTAAATAGTGAGATAAAAGTGATAAAAAATACCTGAGTAAATTAATAATCGGTAAGTGCACCAAAAAAACTGATTTTACATCAAATAATGCAAGGTTGCAAAGACTAAAAACAGACTCAAAACAGCAGAAGACATGGATGACGTACGAGATATGATGAAGAATATGCTTGAAGAGATTAAAGAAATAAGGAATGAAAATAGAGAGTATCGTAAAGAATTGCAGGAGATAAAAGAGGAAAATAAATCTTTAAGAGAAGAAGTAGGAAAACTAACACAAAGAATTGTAAAGTTGGAAACGACGGAACAATTAATTGAGAAAATGGAAAAAGCTAATAGGAAGAATAACATTATAGTAAATGGACTACAAATGGAAACTAATCAACCAAAGGATATGGTTAAAATAATCGAAAATTTTATTGATACCAATTTACAGGTAACGGCGAAAATTGTCAAAGTACAAAAAATAGAAAACCAAGTATTCGTAGTTGAAATGGAAAACTTTGAGAATAAACTTGAAGTACTAAGAAATAAATCTAAACTGAGAAACACACAAAATAACAAAATATATATTAACACCGATTTGACTAAAAATGAAAGAGAAATACAAAGCAAAATCAAGGAAAGAGCGAATATAGAAAGGAAAGCAAACAAAAAAGTGAAAATTGGATATCAAAAATTAATAATAGAAAATAAGGAACTGAGATGGAATAATGCAACTAAACAACTTGAAGAGGGTAATAAAAATACTACTTCAAAAAACTATTAAATGAAAACACTACAAAATACGACGTAAATGGATCACATGATGACGGAAAAGCAAAGAAAATAGACAATGAAATTCAAAGAACGGATAACAAGAAAATAAAAATAGCAACATGGATATTAAAAGTATTACAGGGAAGGAAATTGAACTAGTAGAAGAATTTGAAAAATCAAACGTTTGTATACTAGGTATTACTGAAACAAAAAAGAAGGGTAAAGGTATACAAAACCTAAAGGAGGGCACGTATTAATATACAGCGGAGAGAAAAATGAAGGAGCTAAAGCAGGAGTTAGAATAATCGTACACCGAAATTTAAAAGATAA
Source organism: Stenolophus ochropezus (assembly GCA_035578165.1). NCBI lineage: Eukaryota > Metazoa > Arthropoda > Insecta > Coleoptera > Carabidae > Stenolophus > Stenolophus ochropezus. The sequence continues at coordinate 486,135 of JAQOWZ010000077.1, read as the reverse complement.
GATACTAGACTGGTCGCGATATTCAGAAAGAATCATAACAATAACATTAGAATTAGAAGGAAAGAAAACTACAATAATTAATATATATGGACCCAATGAAGACGATAACGCAAAGAACAAAGATAAATTCTGGGAAGATTTACAGTCTATAACAGACATGCACGAAGAAATGATTTACATAATGAGAGACATTAATGCCAGAGTTGGTAAAGAAAATAGAGGAATTGAAAGAATCTTAGGAAAATACGGCGAGAAAACAAGAAATAATAACGGAAACAGAATGATCGACTACTGTTTAGTAAATGGCTTAACAATACTTAATACGATTTTTAATCATAAGGAGATACATAAAATAACTAGGGAAGTCAAAAGTAGAAATGAAAAATAAATTATTGACTACATAGTTACTAGGCAACATAAAAAATCTAATGTCAAAGATATAAGGGTTAAAAGAAGCCACGAAATAGGCAGTGACCACTTTTTCCTAGAAATGAAATTGAAAGAAGAAAGAACAAAACAGGAACAAATACTTAACATAGAGCAGAATAACAAAAAGACAATTAAAGTATACAAATTGAGAGAAGAGGAAATAAAACAAAAATATCACGAAAAACTTAAAGAATTTAGTAAAACACCTAAAGAATTAGATAATACTGACACAGAGGATATATGGATCACATTTAAAGGAATGTTAAACAATGCAGCAGAAGAAGCTTGTGGTATACAGTCTACCGCAACAAATAGGAAACAAACTCACTGGTGGAGCGAAGATATACGAAAATCAATTGAACTTAAAAAGCAGTTATGGAAAAAATATCTACAGAAGAAAACAACTGAAGAATATAACAAGTATAAAATACAGAGAAAACATGTAAAAAAGATAATACAAGAAGCTAAGAAAGAAAATTGGAATTAATTTGGAGAACAACTACAGAAAAACTACAAAGATAATAAAAAACTATTCTACAAAGTCATTAAAAACCAGAAAAAACAAAAAATACCAAATATGAAACAAATAAAAGACAAAAAAGGGAAAATATTAACGAATGAAAATAACATTATAAATCGATGGAAAGAACACTTTGAAATGCTGCTTGAAGCAGAAAAAGATACAAATGAAAACAATTGGAAAATACCGAACGACACAAAAATTGAAGAAATTACAAAAAATGAAATAATAGATGCGCTCAAGCGAATAAAATTAGGTAAAGCACCCGGCTATGACAATATATACCATGAGCAATTAAAATATATAGAAGAAAATGCATTAGATATGCTACATACATTATTAAACAAAATATGGAACACCGGAATTATACCAAGGGACTGGGAAGTAACAATAATACTGCCAATATATAAAAAAGGAGACTATAGAGAATGCAATAATTATCGGGGAATAGCATTACTGTGCACAACGGAAAAAATATATGAAAATATATTAGAAAATAGAGTACGGGCAATTGTGGAAAGTAAACTAGAAAAATCCCAGAGTGGTTTTCGAAAAGGACGTAACACCCAAGATCATATTTTCAGTATAAGGCAGATAATAGAAAAGTTTACCGCGAAAAACAAAGAAATATATATATGTTTCATAGACCTAGTTAAAGCATTTGACAGAATAAACAGAAAACAAATATGGGAAATTCTACGAAAGAGAGGCACCGACGAGAAATTGATACAGGCAATAAGAAGCATCTATACTAGAACAAGAAACATAATACGTACAGGAAATAAAATGTCAGACGAATTCACCACAACAAAAGGATTAAGACAAGGAGGAAATTTAAGCCCGTTGCTTTTTGTAGTGATACTGGACGAAGTTATAAAAAATACCAAATGCAGAGTGAAAAGAACAAACATTGGAAACCTGAACTTAAATACAACCAGTATTACAGAATGTGCCTTCGCGGATGACATGGCAATATTTGCGAAAAATGAACGAGAACTACAAGAAAACTTTAATATATGGTCGGAAGAATTGGAAAAATTCAATACGAAAATAAATTGCGAAAAAACTAAGGTTATGGTAGCAGGAAAGAACATCAAGAATATACAAATAACAATCCAAAATACAAAAATAGAACAGGTAGATCATTTCAAATATCTTGGTAGCATAATACAGAATAAAAACTGTATTGAAGAAGAAGTAAACAACAGAATACAAACAGCAATGAATACTTACTACGCGCTGAATACAGTAATTATAAACAATAGAAACATTAGTAGACACACAAAAATGACAGTATACAAAACCATCTTTCAACCCATTCTACTATACGGTTGTGAAACGTGGGTTTTAAATAAAAGACAACTTACCTACAGGCCACGGAAATGAAATTTTTAAGAAGAGTGAAAGGAGTGACATAGAAAGACAAGATAAGGAATGAAACAATAAGACAAGAGCTAGAGATAAAATCAATAGCAACTAAGATAGAAGAAAAGAAATTGCAATGGTATGGGCACATTACCAGAATGGCAAAACAAACACCATGCAAAGAAATCTGGGAAACAAGAACGACCGGAAAGAGAAGCAGAGGCAGACCACAAAAGACATGGGAGGACTCTATAGAAGAGATTTTGGAAAAGAAGAACATCACGCAAGTAGAAGCAAAGAAAATAGCAAGTGATAGAAACAATTGGAAAAAGTTCATAGAAGGCAGCTGAAGAAAGAAAGAAACCTCGACACCCTTTTCTTGGATATAAGAGGATACTGATTATATATATATATATATATATATATATATATATTTATATATATATATATATATATATATATATATATATAAATACGAGACAATTCTTATATAGGTACAACTAATTTCAAATTTTACCATCACGATTTTACGACAACTGGGATGAAGAAATATCGAGTTTAATAAAATCTGTTTCAAATATGAGATTTTAAAAGTATATGGGCGTTAAGGAATTTGAAAAATATACGGAAGAAACTTGTAGAACTTGGTCAATTGTAATGAATTATAATAATTAAGCGTAAGTGCTTAAACGGAATTAACTGTGCATTATTTCGTTTAATATAAAAATATTTGCAAATAATGTTCGAGAAGCATGCAAACAACTTGTTTTGTCAATTTGTTATGTCTAATTTATCTTTTCTCAAATATAATACATTAAATTTGAAATAATTAAAGTGAGAATACAATTCTTAAGAAAATCAGCAAATCACAATGCTTGAAAATGTTGTACCAGAAAGGGAAAATAATATATTGCCGCGATTTTATTATTTCCATTAGCAATGCTAGTAACCAGTACAGTAAATATGACATATAAACAAAAAAATTATTCACAGTTGCAAGAAACTGTAGCAGCGATTTGTGAAAAATCTGTTCTAAAAAATGAACTCATTAAAAATGCGGTTACGTATAATATCCCAATAAACGCTAAAGAAAGTAAATATATGGAGACAATTTAGTGAGTTTTTCAGTAATCATTTTTTCTCTTCTTAATTATACCTCGTGATTAGCTTAAAACCGATAATATTTAGAAAATGCCACGTTTGTTAATCCCAATCTTTTGGAAATATATATAAAAATATATAAAAGATATTAAATATATATAAAAATGTATAAAAGATATTAAAAAAAACAATTTATAAAATTTCAAAATAATTTATAAAATTATGTATGATTTTGTAAATTAAACCATTAGGTAGTAAAATAGATTCTTTTATTTATTATACATTTACATTTATTCTATGTAAAAGTTTTTTTGTTTAGTCTCTAGTCGTTCTTAACAGGTTTCCCGTAAATCTAGAAAGTACGTGCCTCAAATTTTTTATTTAGTCGAAGTATGCTTTAAAATACGCATAATTATGTAATACTGTAATTTCAAAAATTTTCTTCGGTGTAATTTTTCTATAAGTTTTAAGAAAGAACTATTTTTATTACTTTGTAATACTGATTTATTCAAATTTTGTTACTAGTTTCGACCAGTTCGGTCATCATCAGACAAAAGTACAATTTCAATTCACGACAAAATTAAAGAAAATAATTTGAACAAAACATGAACCGCTAAGTACAACATGAGAAGAGGGATGTGTATATTAAGTCGGTCTGGTCATTCAGCAAAATTATACCTGAGTTATTCTTTGTTTTAAAAATTTTCAAAGCTTCTAATAAGTTTAATTTTATTGAGGTGTCAGGCAAATGATTATTTTCTAATAAATGGTTAGCAATTGGCGAGTCTGAATTTTGAAGTTCATAGGAGCGCATATGTTCTTTTACCCTAATCTTGAAATTCCGACTGTTCTAACTAATATAATACATCTTCACACTTTTTACAATGTATTTTATATTACCCCAGATTTTCAAAACAATTTGTGGAATCTACTTTGCCTAAGTCATTTTCAAATATTTCTTACAATTTACAAAAAGTATAATAATTAATTTTATATATTTTAAACTAATGAAATATTTATTTCTTATTTAGATATCTTATTACAAGACCAATAATTGCTGTTTTGAAGTTTAATCATAAAAATATATGTCCTGAAACGTATCTGAAATTTATGTTTAAGATATTTACTAATTATGTACTTTGTATTTTAAATCTAATTTAAATTGTAATTTGAAAAAAATACGCTTAACTTTACCTTCGTGTTATATGCGTATGTGTATGTGTCAAGTATGTTTTTGTGTAAGTGTTTGATTCATGACATTCGAAAATACGCAGCGCGAAAATCTTTTAAAAAGATTATAATATGTCCAAGTAATGTCAGTTGTCTCGTAAAAATTTTTTAGGACTTGCGGTAAAGGTTCCTTTAGGCAGGTATTTTTTTCTGTCCTGGGCCGTATCCAAAATTTGTCTTTAAGATATTAACATGTTTTCTAATTATTATGTATTTTAAATGAAAAAAAAATAAGAAAAGCATACGTGTACATATTTACACATTTCATTACATGAGAAATAATTGCTCTTTTGAAGTTGGTTAATAGAGTACATACATGTTTTGGACCGTATCAGAAATTTATGGTTAAGATGTTTTCTAATTTTGTACTTTGAAATTTCTTTGCAACCATATGTAAGAAACAAAATGTATAGGTACAAAGTAAATTCAGAATGAATTTATTAAATACGGTCCATTTCCTTCTTTATAACAAATTCTGTGCAGAGCACGCAGGGGACTTTTGACCGAACAGTACTTCAATGGATCTACCTGCTACCTTATTCAGGACTGCGGTAGGATTTCTTTGATATCAGGTGTTTATCCATTATGTGCGATATGAACTTTTTTTGAACAATTTTAATCTTGATGGAAGATCCATCAAATTTCTTCTCATTTTGAAATTTTGTTTCTTTCCCAAATTGTGTGAGTAAACATAATAATAACAATACATTAAACTTTAATAAATGTATGTAAATACTATAATGATATTAAATGCAACTTGCTAGCCGGAAATAATAGGTATTTGTAATTTTGTACATGAATGCACATTTTTGTTTATCTGTTTTATTACGTACATATGTAATAACTTCTCATATTCACAAATTTCATTAATTTTAAAGAGGGAAGATTAAAATTATTTGACTGATATCAAATGTCAGCTGAAGAAAAAGTTTTAAAATTGGAGACTAAATGATATACTTTTGAATCTAGATTAAAGTATTTTAATAATAATGCATACTCATTGCTCATTTTGTAAATGATTTCATAACTTTATTCAATGTCCAAAAAGAATTGGCAAAATTAAAAATTCTGTACTTCGTGTATAATAATGGAAGGAATATTCGACTGTAGAGAATGATGAGGTTTGTAATATTCGGGTATTCAGTCAAAAAATCTTTATTTTCTATGAAGCCATTCATATACATTTTATATTAACAATTAAAACAACATCTATTAGCCCTGAAGAAGACACAAGTGGTGTCGAAACGTTGGCTTTATAGAAAATAAAGATTTTTTGACTGAATACCCGAATATTACAATCCTCTTCGTGTATAATGTATAATACTGTGAATATAATAGCAAATTGTTACGTGTTTCATTATATTTAATGTAATTTAATTTCTGTTTGTGTAGAACGAATCTACGTAATTGTTTTAATGATCGTTTAGTTTCAATAATTATTTTTAGGTGGCAACATATAGACTACAATATGGTTAATTAATGAACAGTTTAAATAGATTCAAATTATAAAAAAAATTGAAAATATGTTTATATATTAGTTGTTTTCTGTAGTGTTTATCAAATAATTTCGCTGTGTCCTTTAATCAATATGCATTTTTTATTTCTATTTTGTTAAACTTCACTTTAAAGTTTCTTGTTATTTTGTTAACTCACTATATCGACAAGCATAATTTTGTATTAGAAGGCAATTTTGAAAAGCTGATGATGATAATACTGATTTGATAAACGCTATATAAATCAACTAAAAAATAAACTTATTTCCGGAATTATTTTTATAATATATTACGGATGACATGTGATAAATTCCGTACTAATTTCTTGCAAAACTCTAAAATTCCTGGAACAGTAGGTTTATATGAACTTATACCGAAAATGATAGAAATAATTATAAAGAAATTTTAAATATAACAAACGCAGCGCGTCTTAATAATATACCAACAGCACGGTTGAAAGGATCCTACAAATATACAAATATTATAAAAACATTAATTACGCCTACGAGACATTCGTCATTTTCTCTTAGTCCAACGTCGGCAACACAGACAGCAAAATTTTTGCATATTTTTAGTTATGAATTAGAATTTTTTTAAAATTATAATAATAAACCAGTTGAATATGAATATTGGGATTATCCTAATGAATTAGTTGAAAAATTAAAAAAATTATAGCATCTAAAAACGCCGGTAATAATAATCTTGGTAACGAATTTTTTTCCATAATTAAAGAGTTAAAAGAGGCTAGACTCATTCTATAATATTTAGTAATAAAATGTCTATTGATAAGTTCGGACGTCATAATGTAAAATATAACTACTCAAAATTTAGTAGTGACAATAGTGATAACGACTATGATAGTGATTCCAGTGAAAAACTTGTTAAGGTTGCATCTCCTTTATTAGATTCTCATGCTATGAGTAAAAAATATTTGGAGAATAAGATAAATATAACAACAGAAAATATAGACAAAAAATTGCAAACTATAATTACTGAGTTTAAGAAATACATACAAGATACCGATAAAACTATAAAAAATATTGAACAAGATATAAAACTTATTTTAAAAGAATTAAATATTCATGATTTATCAGAACCAAACTAAAAAAAAATGTCTAATATAAACCGTCATGTTGTAGAAGAACTACATAAACAAGCAAGAGGAAATTTTCCACGAAGGCGAACAATAATAAAACAATTAGATGAAACTCATCAAGCTGATCTAGTTTGCAAAAATAAATAAAAATTATAACTATATTCTTGTTGTGATTGATATTTTTTCTAAATATGTGTGGACAAGACCTATTAAGAAGAAGAATGCAATTGAGGTAACAAATGCTTTAAAAAATATATTCATAACAGATAATCGTATACCAAAAAATTTGCAAACAGATTTGGGAAAAGAATTTTATAATAAAGAATTCAGTAATTTAATGGAAAAATATAAAATTAATCACTATTCAACACATAGCTCAAAAAAAGCAGCTATTGTGGAACGTGTAAATAGCACATTAAAATCTTTAATGTGGAAAGAATTTAGTTTTCAAGGTTCATATAAATGGTTAGATTTATTACCAAAAATTACTGAAATATATAACAATAAAAAACATAGTGCAATTCATATGAAACCTGTTGACGTAACCAAGAGCAATGAAAAAGACTTATTAAGAACTGTATATAATCACATAAAAATTGTTAATATAAAATCTAAATTTAAAATAGGTGATTTATGTTAGAATTAGTAAAGAGAGGGGATTATTTACAAAAGGTTACATAACAAATTGGTGTAATGAAATATTTGTAATTAAAAATATAAAATTAACTAATCCAATTACCTATTTACTTAGTGATAAATTTGGGCAACCTATTAAAGGTAGGTTTTATGAAAACGAGTTACAAAAAGTCAAATATTCCGATATTTATTTAGTAGAAAAAAGTTTAAAGAAAAAAGATAATAAAATTTACGTAAAATGGTTAGGATTTGATAACACGCATAACAGCTGGATTGATAAGAAAAGTTATGTATAAAAGGAAAACATTAATTCGCTATTATTTAGTTTCTCTGCTTGTGTTCAACAGCCAGCGTTAAGATGACTTCAAGTGTTATTGTCGATATTCAAGGTTTCATTATTCTAGAAACAAATCAGTTTATTCGCAAAGAATTTACAGTTATTAATATAACAAGTGGTAAATATGAAACAGGAATTTTTAAGCAACCATATCCGTTTACATATTTATCCAAAGAAACTCAAAACAGTGTGCAATTATCTGTAAAATCTGCACATAATTTAGACTGGTCTACAGGCAATATACGATACAGTAAACATCAATCAGTTTTGAAGAAAATACTTCAACAACCTGAAATTTATAAAATCTACGTTCTGGGAGAAGATAAGAAACAATGGTTAGAAGCATTTATTCACAAGAATATAATAAATTTAGAACAACTGGAATGTCCACCGATATCAGCATTATGTTCTCCGATTGAAATTTAAAATTGTTATCGTCACGTTTTAAACTGTGCTGTTAAAAATGCGGAAGATATAAGACGATGGTATGAATCAAGGTTCAATATGTTTAATTCATTTCAATTATTTGCAAATAAATCACTTTAGGATATGATTGAAGAAGATATTATACATTTGCCAATAGAATTTGTGATGGTTTATGCAGAAAGTCAAATTGATTGGGTATGGAATAAAATACCAGAAGCTTGGAGAAATAATGAAATATTTCAAAAATATCAAAAATGTTGGTATCATTATGATGAAAATAACAATCGTAATTATGTATTAATTAGAGACTGTAAAAGATGTAATGAAAATTGTATGTATTAATTAGAGACTGTAAAATATGTAATGAAAATTGTTAATATTGTGTATATGTATATATATATATATATATATATATATATATATATATATATATATATATATATATATATGGTGCAACTCCGCGAAATAGCTGTAGAGAATTATTTAAAAAATTGAATATTCTTCCACTCTCATGTCTTTTTATTCTTGATTTATGTATTTTGATACATAAAAATAAAGAAAAATTTATGTTAAATAAAAATTACCACCAAAACAATACAGGAACTAAAAATGACTTTCATACGCCATTAATAAAAACCAAAATTGGAGAAAATTCGCCTTACGTACTTGGATTGCACATCTACATCTGCTTACCTTCTAACATTAAAAATATAAACAATATTACAACCTTCAAAAGACATCTTAAAATGTTTTTGACTGAACATTGTTTTTATAATTTAGAAGAATTTTATCTATTTTGTAAAAAATAATATAGTTCTCTTTGTCTTGTGTTTTACTTACAATTTAAACTGACCTTTTTCTATATATATTGTATTATGTCTTTGAAAATAAAGATTATTATTATTATTATTATTATTATTATATATATTAGTATTAAATAAAATATGTATTAAAATATATATATATATATATATATATATATATATATATATATATATATATTTTATATCAGATCATACAATTTTATTTAATCAGCATGAATTTCTATATCGATTGCTTTCCCTTTGGTGCTTTTTGACACCAAATACAGAAGTCCTTTATCAATATCTTCTTTCATACAACTCAGCTCCTGCTCACCGATGTGGTGATTATATCTTTCACTAAGAAAGATATAACTATTCTCCAATTCTACTCGTACCCGTAAGCCGAATTTTGATTCCACTTTTTCCATATTTTTAATATAGAATTTTTTGTTTTTTTCTAACATTCTAAGGCCCCAGATCTCCTTCGGTTTAGAGTTTTTGTTGAAAAGATCATACTTTGAATTAGATGTAGACATTTTTTAACTGGAAACATAAAATTGATTAAGTAAGAATATTTATTTTCTAATTTTAATAATAAATTTTTTAATTGTTTCAGAACAGATATATTAGAACAATTTATTCCAAATATTGATAAGTCAAATTGTGTTGCTTTTATTATTAATATTAAATATTCACTATATTCATAAACAATATTATTTTTAAAAAAATATATGTATCCATTTATATATTGAATAATACCGTCCACATCTGATGGAATACCAGGAAATAATGTATTTATATACGAATGAGATTCTATGTCTAAAGTACATTCACTAAATTTTGTTATGTAATTACTATTATAAAAAATATACGTATTTCCCATGTTTGTGTGGACAAATCCTTTTATATTTTTTATTACTGCAGGTAAAACAATTTTTTGATTAGATAATTTCATTTCAGGCTATAAAATATTATAAAATAGATCATCTATTACTAAAACTATATTTCCATTGGGTCTACGATACACAACTGATAATTTATTAAAATTTTAAGGTATAAATAGTAGCCAACTAGGTAAATAAAATGGTTGATGATCAAAACGATCTTGAGAAATATTTTTTAACCAAGCCCATTTATCATAAAAAATAATTAATTTATTATCTATTACTAAAAATTTTGTTAAATTATTCAAAGTACATAAATCTGGAAAATTGTGAGGAGGTATTATTATTATTTTTGGATTTTGTTTTAATATTTAATATTGTGTAGTATTTTTTTCCTCTATTTTTTTACCATATAAATTTTGAATTGCTTTTATGTCATCATTACTTAATTCAAAATCTGATATATTACTAAAATATTTATTTTTATTATATGCATACATAGTAGAATTTTGAATATATATATATGTTCAAGCCCTAACGCATGTCCAATTTCATTTACTAAAACTGTGATAAAAGACATTTTATTATTACCAATTTCTGTATGAGATAGTTTAAAATTTCAATTTTCACTCTTATCCATGTGAATATCTACAGACCTTACCGTTGGATGTGGTAAAAAGGCATGTCCTAATACATTGCCTGGTCCATCGAAATTTGATCTACATATATAGTTATATGTATAAGATTTATGGATAACTCCTCCGAATGAAATAATAATATTTGGTTTATTTGAAAATTTCTAAACTCTTTCCTCTGAAAGGTTATATTTACATGTTTTTCCCAAATTTCAAACGCTTTTCTTGTTATATCTTGTATTTCACTGGTTGTTTGTATAAAATCCCATGTTATAACAGATGGATTCCAAGCTATTGCTTTATTAGCGAAATTTTTATAGTTATCAGATACACCAAATCTAGGTGTATTCATTAAAGCTAACGTGTTAGTATCCAAAATATTTGTGACATTTAAATGATAATATTCTTGAAATGTTCACTGTTGGAATGTAGGTCAAACTGATTATTTGGAGACGTTTCTAGGAAACCATATTTTTCTAAATAGTCCACTGATTGGTAAAACTCATCGCTGTCATTAAACTGTTGTAATTCTTCAATATTTAAAGAAATGTCTTTGTCACCATTATAAGAAGATATGTTTGTGCTATTTTCACTAGCCAATGCAGAATAAATGAAAAAATTATAAAATATAGCACCTGGAAGAAACATGTTTCTTATTTTATACATTTTTAAGTACTGAAATCTGAATGCATGGTAACTTTGGTTTTATAGTTGATTTTTTGCTGAATTTGCAAAAATCATCGTTTTATACGATTGCAATTAACACAGTCTGCATGACCAGTTAAAAGACATAATACAATTCGACGATTACACTCATCTTCCTCCTCCTCCTCCTCCTTCTCCTCTTCCAATCTATACGGATTTAAAATCCACATATCATATAAGAATACATTTTTCATATTCTCAGGTAAAACATAGTAAATGTTATTTCCATTATAATATTTAGCAGTCAACATACTGTAACGTTTTATTTATTTAGATGAAGTGTAAAATTGATTAAAAACACTAATATTTATATAACTAAGTTTAATTAAAGAAATATGAATTATAAAGAATAATGAAAAATAACTAACACTAAGAATTAACAAATATAAACACTAATTTAAGACTAACAAATATCAATAAAGACCTAAACACTAAGATAATTTATTTAAACAATTAGAACTACGCAATATTTATTTCAATAATATTTATATCAGTCTTTATTTATATCACTATCTATTTAATTATATCACCATCTGTTCACTACTCGTATCGATACATGACTGGTCCTCGCGATCTTTTGGTCGGGGTATTTATATTAAAATACATCATTCTAGAAGATTCGGCGACCCTTCTCGAATATTCGCCGGTTCTTTGAAAATCAGAACAATGGGGAGCGGACGAACGTGTTCTGACCCGCTCGCTAGCGGTCGCCGCCCGCGCCGCCGCCCGCGCCGCGCCTCTGGGTTCGCTACATTGCCCCCTCCTTAAGACTGTTTCGTCCCGGAACAGTTCGTTATGACGAAATCTGCATGCATCGCCCTTGGTGCATCTGGAAGTCTTGAAGAAATAACAGTCGATGGTCCGTTTGAGCTCTTCTTGCCCGGTAGAGTTGAAGCTGCAGACTAGAATTTCCACTCCGGTAAAGCGGAAGATTGTTTCTAACGTGCTTCTAACAATCCTCCAATCTAAACCATCTAGTCCACAGCCTATCTTCGGTACTGCCAGCTTCATGATGTCGTTCTGCAACAGATGGTCCTTCATATCGCACAACGAGTCCCATAAATTGCGGTATGACGGCTTCTGATATGAGTATTGTTTCGTAACGAGATAGTAAATGTACCGCTTGTGTTCTACGTTATCATCCTTCAGTTGTAGCGTTTTCCCGACAGTTGGACGTTGGTTGGCCAGTTCTTGTACTCGTCCAAATTTTCTTTTAAAAACTGAAGCGATGCCGCGAGACATTTTAATATCTTTCGCTACACAGTGAGCGAGGGAATATTCTGGGGACACGGTGAACAGATCTCGTTGTTCTTCTCGTATCACGCCATACCGTGTTTTGTGACCAGTGGAATGGCTTTCCATAAAGTCTTCAAATGTAGGTTCCTCAGGTACAATCCGGCGAAGCGTCGCTCCACGATGATCGTCAAAGTTATCACCAGCGAAAGGGGCTAACCGATTGAAGTGGACTACTCTCGGCTTTCCATTAGGTGTTTTCCTAATTCTGTAGACCACATCATTTATTCTCTTTACGATCTCGTAGGGACCTTCCCAATTCTTTTGTAGCTTCGGTGATAAGCCACGACGTCTTTGTGGATTGTAAAGCCACACCAAATTCCCAGGTTGAAAACCACCTTTTTCAGCCTTGACGTCATACTGGTCCTTCATCCGATCGCTGGCACCTTGAATGTTTGTGCGGACTTGTTCATGGATGTCATTCATTCTTCTTCGTAAGTCCGTTACATAGTCTTCCCCGGCTAGATCTTCACCGGGTTTACTACCAAATACCAGGTCGCATGGTAAGCGCAACTCCCGCCCGAATAAGATGTTAGCTGGTGTCTGCCCTGTTGTCTCATACACGGATGAACGGTAAGCCAACAAGAACAGATGAAGATGTCGGTCCCAGTCTCGTTGATGGTTAGAGACTACCTTTGACAAATACCGATTTATTGTTCTATTCATCCGTTCAACCATGCCATCAGACTGCGGGTGTAATGCAGTAGTTCTGGTTTTCTTTATTCCTAATATCTTACAGATATTTTGGAACAGAGCAGACTCGAAATTCCTTCCTTGGTCGGAATGTATCTCTCGGGGTACTCCAAATCGGCAGATGCATTCTTTTACCAAGACTTCAGCCACCGTTACTGCTTCCTGGTTGGGTAATGGATAGGCTTCGACCCACTTAGTAAAGTAGTCCATTACTACCACTATGTATTTATTTCCATCATCAGTTTCAGGGAATGGCCCGGCCACGTCAATCGCAATGCGTTCAAAGGGACTTCCAACGTTATATTGGCGCATAGGAGCTCTTCTTTTCCTATGTGGCCCGTTACTTCCCGCGCAGACCACACATTTCTTGCACCACTCTTTAACATCTTCTTTGCAATTTACCCAGTAAAATCGTTGGCGCAATCTCTCGAGGGTTTTATTTACTCCAAAATGTCCAGATCCGTCGTGGATCTCCTCCAATACTTCCGGTACTCTATTCCTAGGGATTATCAGTTGGGTTCTACTCTCAGTACCTTCAGTATTCTCTATGACAGGTTTCAGGAGGCCCTCTTCAACAACAATATAGTCCCACTGCGCCCAGTACGATTTTACACTTTGTGAGTGTCATGCAACATCTTCCCAAACTGGTCTGCTATCGCCATGTTTCCAATCCAGTATGATTTTTAAGTCCGAGTCATTCTCTTGGTCCTTGCGAAGGTCTTCCGTTTGCCAACTATCATTCACTACTGTTGTTCTGGCGATGGTAGAGAGTTTTTCTTCTAGACGACTGCAATGCTTGCATTCGTCTTGGCAAGGTCTTCTTGATAATGCGTCAGCATTACGATGGCTTGTACCTGCTCGATGCTCAATAACAAAGTTATATTCTTGCAATCTTTCAATCCATCTAGCTGCCTGACCTTCAGGATTCTTAAATTGTAGCAGCCATTTGAGAGCAGCGTGGTCAGTTCTTATAAGAAATCTTCTACCATACAAATATTTGTAGAAGTGCTCCTCGGATTTCACGACAGCCAAAAGTTCTTTTCTGGTGACGCAATAATTCCTCTCTGGTTTTGACAAGGTCTTACTAAAATAAGCAATAACCTTCTCTTGTCCGTTTTGTATCTGGGAAAGAACGCCACCAATTTCAACGTTGCTGGCATCTGTATCTAAAACGAATTCTCCTTCTGGTAAAGGATAACTTAGGACAGGTGCGCTTGTCAAGGAATATTTAAGTTGTTTGAATGCAGCTTGACAGTCCATCTCCCAGATAAATCTTCTACCTTCTTCAGTAAGCCTTGTCAATGGCTTCGCTATGTTGGCAAATCCAGGTATATAACGTCGGTAGTATGTACAGAGACCAAGGAAACTTCTCAATTCATGTTTATCCCTCGGTACTGGCCAGTCACTCACAGCCCTTATTTTCTCCGGGTCAACTGCAATACCCTTACCAGAAACTACGTGTCCAAGATAATGAACTTCTTTTTGAAATAAGTGACACTTCTTTGGATTGAGTTTCAGGTTAGCCTTCCTCAATCTTTGGAAAACCTCTTCCAAGTTCTTCATGTGGTCCTCGAACGTTTTTCCTACCACAATAATATCGTCGAGGTAAACCAAACATGTTTTCCACGACAGTCCAGCCAACACGGTTTTTATAAGTCGTTCAAACGTTGCAGGGGCATTGCAGAGCCCAAATGGCATAACAGTAAATTGCCAAAGACCGGTACCGATGGTAAAAGCTGTCTTTTCTTTGTCTTTTGAATCTAAATCCACTTGCCAGTATCCGCTCTTTAGATCAAGAGTAGAGAAGATCTTTGATCCTGCCAATGTATCCAGTGTATCATCTATTCGGGGTAGCGGGTAGCTATCCTTCTTCGTCACGTTGTTAAGTTGACGATAATCGACGCAAAATCTCGTAGAGCCATCCTTCTTCTTCACTAGCACCACTGGTGAAGCCCATGGACTACTTGAAGGTTCAATCACACCTTCCGTCCTCATGTCCTCTATAATTTCTTCTGCTTCTTCCCGCTTCGCCAGTGGTAATCTTCTTGCTGTTTGGCGGATGGGTCTTGCGTCTCCGGTATCTATTTTATGATGGACTACATTGGTTCTTCCTTTGTCCTTCTTGTCAAATTGGAACACATCTTGAAAGGTCCCAATTAAGTTCTTAGCCTTGGTTTTCTGGTCGGCAGTCAAGTCCTGGAACGATGATGACAGCTCCTTGATTAGAATATCTGGAACTTCACAGGATGTGTTGTCTTTGGCCTTTACAGTTCGAATAATTGATGATACCGCTGAACATTCACCTACTACGGTCCCTTTTTTTTAGTATAACGGGATAAAAATTAATGTTCATTACTCGGACTGGGATTATCTTGTCGGTTTTGAGCAAGGCCTTCCCAATTACAACTCCAGTCCCAGTTTTAGCATCATCATTTTTCGGCTGGAGCATGACAACGTTTCCCTCACAGAAGCTACCCTCTATCTGTGCTTCCACGATTGATTCACTCCGTTCTGGGAGGGTTACATTTTCAGTTATTAATACTCGCATGGCATTGTCGTCTCGTGGATTTAATACCAGTTCTTCATCATTGACCATCATCACTCCATTCTTCAGGTCAAGTTTAAATCCATGCTTTTTCATTATGTCCATGCCGAGAATGAATTCATCTTCTACATCAGCTACCAGCACACGATGTTTAATGTACGTTTTTCCAACAGTGATGCTCAAATCTATTTCTCCAGATGCGGTAGCTTGTTCTCCGGTGGCTGTGCGTATCTGCCACTTTGTTGGAAGTAGATGTTTTCTGCATAGTTTTCTTGCTAAGTCGGGTCTGATTATTGTTTTTGTCGCACCCGTATCCAGCAACATTTTAAGCGGCCTTCTGTCGATAGAGCCGTCTACATAGATGCTATTAGCTTGATGATTTAGGGATGCGACATAAGTAATGGATTCTGGGGCTACTGGATTACGGGTCGACGATTGCCCCTTCGCATCAACCCGACTTAGTTTCCCGACTCCTTTTCATCCTTTCTTGGTTCTGCTTTCTTCTGTTGTTTTCTGCAGAGCCTTTGCGGGTGACCTAATTCACCGCAATACCAACAGCGGAGTTTCTTTCTTCCAGCAGCATTAATTTCAGACGTAATTCGTCTTATCTTGTCTTCTAGATCTTCGGTGTCTTCGGGCCTCTCAGCTTCGATATATCGCACTCGCGATTGGTTACGTGAAGCTTGTTTGGCTGCTTCATGATCTAAAGCATATGAAAGTGCGTCAACCAGAGTTTTTGGTCGAGCCAATCGTTGTGCCTGCTGAGTTTCATTGTCTCGGACCCCATAGATAAATACTTGTGTGGCTAGACATTCCAAAACGCTTTCAGGAGCTGTAGGGTGTGTGAGACGAACTAGACGATATATGTCGGCTTCAAATTCTTGAAGGTTTTCTTTAGAACTCTGATATCGGTTCCTCAGTTGCGTCTGGTACACTTGCTCCAGATGCGCATTGCCATATCGCATATCCAATCGTTTAACAAGTTGTTCGTAATCTTCTTGTTCATCTTCTTTTAGCGTTTGTAGGATATCGATGGCTTCTCCACGCAGCGAAACTGTCAACGCTGTAGCTTTTTCTTTGGAAGTCCAGCCATTCGCTTTGGCAGCAGCTTCAAACTGTTTTACATAATTCGGCCACGAAGTCTTGCCGTCAAATTCTGGTGTTTTTATATGCAGTCTAGAACTACTTTCTGGTTTCTTTTCCTGAGTTTCATCATTCTTAGCTGTATTAGGATTTGAAACCACTGGTGACGTAATTTTGGAGAAATTTTGCTGTAACTCTTCAAGTTTCTTCTCATAAGTTTCTATTCTTTCTTCTAATATTCCAGAACTTTCTTTCAATTGTTCTTTAAATTGTTCGTTTAGTTTCTCTTCCAAAGTTCTAGAATTTTCCATTAACTCTTCTTTCAATATTCTAGAATTTTCTGTTAATTTCTCTTCTAAAGTTCTAGAATTTTCTGTTAATTTTTCTTCCAATTTTTGTTCTAAACTTTTAGAATTTTCTATTAATTTGTCTTCTAAAGTTCTAGAATTTTCTTTCATTTGTTCTTTTAATGTTCGAGAATTATCCGTCAATTTTTGTTCTAAATTTTCTATCAGTTCTGATTTCAATGCTCTAGAATTTTCTTCGGATTTTCTAGAACTTTCCTCTAACTTTTCCTCCATAATTTTACCAAAATCGGGCAAGCTACCCGTAATTTCGAATAAAAAGTCATCAGGATTTTCACCAGCTTCTACCAAAGCTTGCCGTAGACGATATTGTAAAACAGACTTGATTCCCGATGTCTCCAACTCTCGTTCTTCTAGCTCCGTCTTGAGATCGGCCACTTTTAATTCACTTAATTTTACTTGTTTAGTCGCCATCTTATTTATTTTACACTTCACAGTTTTTAATAACCCTCACACCTGACACCAATTGTAACGTTTTATTTATTTAGATGAAGTGTAAAATTGATTAAAAACACTAATATTTATATAACTAAGTTTAATTAAAGAAATATGAATTATAAAGAATAATGAAAAATAACTAACACTAAGAATTAACAAATATAAACACTAATTTAAGACTAACAAATATAAATAAAGACCTAAACACTAAGATAATTTATTTAAACAATTAGAACTACGCAATATTTATTTTAATAATATTTATATCAGTCTTTATTTATATCACTATCTATTTAATTATATCACCATCTGTTCACTACTCGTATCGATACATGACTGGTCCTCGCGATCTTTTGGTCGGGGTATTTATATTAAAATACATCATTCTAGAAGATTCGGCGACCCTTCTCGAATATTCGCCGGTTCTTTGAAAATCAGAACAATGGGGAGCCGACGAACGTGTTCTGACCCGCTCGCTAGCGGTCGCCGCCCGCGCCGCCGCCCGCGCCGCGACTCTGGGTTCGCTACAATACACTCATGTTTAGTTTTTATATAATCAAGTTTAAAACAATTAACTTTACCTCTCTGTAACTTGATATTAAATTTAATAAGTGGATTCAATTGCGACTTCTCGTCTTCTACCTCAATCCATAAATCTACTAATTCATTTATTCTCGGTTGTTGATATTTTATTTTTAGTGAAAAACTATCATTTTTACTTGTAAAAAATACTATTTTGTTATATAGAATATACATACCACGAACTTGTAATAGCTGACAAAAAATGTCAGCACTATTTATAATGCAACAATACATATTAACGTTTGCAAAATACTATGCATATATTTACAGGTACTATAATTTATAGAACAGTCCCCACTATTGATAGTGGGTTAATACTTTAACACTATGTAGTATATCCCCATGGCAATGTACTTGTGTACAAATAATTCATAACTCTTTTGTCATCATGAGGACTCAAAATAAATTTTGTTGCCTTGTTGTATACACATTATGCAGTTTAGATGTGATATGTTGCTGATTTTTAGAAATAATTATATTGTTAAATAAACAATTATAATAATCTTCAAATGTAATTGTTTTCAAAACTCCGGATGTTATACTTTTAGATTTCTTAAACGATTTATTACAATTTAATATTTTATAGGTATACATTTTTGATCTTAATCCTATAAATTCATATAATACCTGCCCATTGCATTCGTCTTTCATTAATCCAATTACTTTTTTATTGGCTAGAGGTAGACCATAACAATTATTTTCGTTGTAATCAGATGTGTCAAATTTAGAATTATCTCGCAACATCAATTCATATATGTTGATATTAGCAAACTTATATATTAAGCTATCTGTATCTGTATACAATAATCTTGCTTCATCACCCATTTCCTTTCTAATATAATTATAACGGTAGTCATATACATATGTTTTCGAAATATCTAAATTTGAGAAGCCTACATAAATTGGTTTATTAAAATAGATATTAGTTTTTTTCATTTCAATAATTACAACATCAGATTTTCCTAATTGTTTATCTAAAACAATACAATTATAAAAATTTGGTCTTGAAATGTAATACTTAGCTCCGAATCTACCAGACCATTTTGTAACAATTTTCAAATCTTTGTGCTTCCGCACATTTTCCATAGTTTTCCCAAATACTGCATTGTTCATTAATTTGTAAAAATTTTTTTTGAACTCATTATTACATATTGTCCTTAAGTGTGTGTTCAAATTAATATATTTTTTCAACCAATCACTTTGTCTAAATTGTAGTATTCGATGAATTTTAGTCAATTTCATTCCTAACTCTAAACATTGTTTCAAATTTGGTAATGAATAATATAATTTTGTTTGGAGTATAAATTTGTAATTAATTTTGCATTCTTCGAATTGGGTGGAATAAAATGTTCAGGACATAACGGCAAGTCCTTATGAGCTTCATGTAATTGTTTTCCATATTCCAAATCAACCTCAAGAATATAACCAGTTTTAGAAGAATTACTTAAATTAAAATAGTCAATACTATAGAAATCTTTTTCCTCCACCCACTCAAAATCTTTATATGGTAAAAAATGAGACATTGCTGCTCCATATAAATTATTTATTAAAATACATAAAAAAAATTTCATCTTTCTGTGAATTATATAAATTTTCCATATATCGGTACATGGCATCAAAAGCAAGGCCTGGAGCAGTAAAATACCATAAACTGTCTAATCCATATGTTTCTATACAACTTTCTCGAAAATTTTCAAATATATCTGCTAACAAAAGAACATCAGTTTCCAAATATAAATCTGCATATTCTCCCAACGTTTTAATGTTAAACTCATTCCATACATGTAAAGCATGTTCATAGTCGGTATTGCTATTATTCTCATTTTTTAATGTGCTATAAAAATGTAATTTTGAAGGTAAAGATTTTTCATCGAGTTTATCCCAAACACTCATATATTTATATGGAAATATACCTTTTTTTCTGAGTAATTGAAATTCTTCTTCATTTTTACAAAATTATTTTGTAATTTTCAATTCTGAATCTGGTAAAAATGAGGAAAGTTTATCAATACTGCTAGCCATGAATCGAAGAGAATCAATAAACCGAAAATTAATTTTTGTGTCTTTTAAATATTTTGTAAATGAAATATACCGTTCTTTATTAATTGGAAGTAATGATATGCTACCCTCCATTTCAGTGGCTATACTTTTAATTATAAAATGACCGTCATATCCATTTAAATTATGAAATACTACAGGAACCATATAAGACTGTGACCAATTTAAATTGCAATGTTGGTGGGCGGCACCTCTAAATTTTAAAGTAAAATGACAATGATCTCTAACACGTATATCTTCTAAGGTGAATGGTTTGTCACATATATGACATTTATTTGAATTTATAAATAATTTTTCCTCTACTTCAGACATAGCGATTGGTTGTACTTTTTTTACAATTACATCTAATTTACTACTTATATATAATAGCTCTTTACAAAACCATTGCAAACAGTCCTTTCCCCTATATATTTTAAATTGTGATAAAGTATCATCATAAGAACATTTTAAATAATCCTATATACTAAAAGGCTTAGACAATTTTTCCAATATATATTTTCATCAGACGATCGCCAAAATTTTGCAACGGGCTACAGCATAAACTGATTATCCGATTTTAATGATTTTTGCACCATATTATAGAGCTTGATTCAAATTAATTTCCTTTTTAGTTTTTATATTTTTACTGTGTGTGGTTTTTGTGTAAAAAAATTTAAACTTTGTGAAATTGGTACTTTGAAACAATAGCTCAAGCAAGCATTGGAAAATTTCAAGTGAATGCCAACTACTAGCTGTCATGTTTGACAAGTCAGAAGCAAACTTTAATCATTTATTACATCTTAATGAATGAAGATATCAAAAGTATGACAGCATTGTTATACATTGTACATATGAGCAATTATTTCACTAAAAATTTTAGTGTCTTTCGTGGCGAATTTAAAATTTCTAATTTTTGACGTTTAAATGTCAGTACAGACAGTGTTGCCAAATGTGTCATGAAGTAACTACATAAAAACCAAATATTCCTAAAGGAACTAAACTGAAGATAAAATCTGTTATTTTAGAATTGCCGATGGTAATTTATAAATTTAAAAATAAACTACAAACAGTGTTGCCAAATTATGAAGTAACTAAATAAAAATCAAATATTCCTAAATAAAATAAATTAAACACTTCGCTGTATTTGATATCAAAAGAAAGAAAACAATAAGGGCCGGTTTTGAAATGACAAAAAATATGTGTCATGTCGATCTGCATTTGTTTTTCGCAAAAAATTGTTAGAAGTAGGTTGTCTTTGGGTTTTAATGAAATGACACAATGTAGACTGGTGTGCACGAATTACAAACATGTTCTACGTCGATTAGAATTGGTGTTTTGCAATATGTTGTCAGAAATATGTCGTGTTTGGTATCGAATTAAAAGTCTCGGAAAGGCCTGGTGTGCAGAAATGAAAATTTTCTATGTTGATCGGCTTTTGTTTTATGCAAAAAGTTAATAGAAGTATGTCGTGTTTGGTATCTAATGAAAGGTCTCGATGAGGACTGGGGAGCAGAATTGACAAAAATAATCTATGTCAATCGGCTTTTGTTTTTTGCAAAAAGTTGTCAGAAATATGTTATGCTTGGTATCGAATGAAAGGTCTCGGCGAGGGCTCGCGTAGATAATTGACAAAAATGATCTATAACGATCGGCTTTTGTTTTTTCCACAAAGTTGTCAGAAATATGTCGTGCTTAGTATCGAAAGAAAGGTCTCGGCGAGGGCTCGCGTAGAAAATTGACAAAAATGATCTACAACGATCGGCTTTTGTTTTTTCCACAAAATTGTCAGAAATATGTCGTGCTTAGTATCGAAAGAAATGTCTCGGCGAGGGCTCGCGTAGAGAATTGACAAAATTGATCTATGTCGATCGGCTTTTGTTTTATGCAAAAAGTCGTATAAAGTATATCATGTTTGGTCTCAAATGAAAGGTCTTGTTGAGGGCTCGCGTGCAGAACTAACAGAAATGGTCTATGTTAATCGGCTTTTGTTTTCTGCAAAAAGTTGTAACAAGTATATCGTGCTTGGAATCAAATAAGAAGACTCGATGAGGACTGGCGAGCAGATATGATAAGTTATCAGAAGTATATCGTGTTTGGTATAAAATGAAAGGTCTCGATGAGAGTTGACATGCAAAATTGACAGAAATGGTTCATGTTACTCCGCTTTTGTTTTTTGGAAAAAGTTGTCAGAAGTATGTCATGTTTGGTATCAAATTAAATATCGGTTGAAGGCTAATTTGCAGAAGTGACAAAAAATTGCCAAGTCGATCTGCATTTGTTTTTGTACAATTAGCCGGAAATACACCGTGTCTTGTACTAAATCAAAGCATTCGTCAAGAACCGCCTTGTAGAAATGAAATTAGCTATTAAATGTTAACATTTCAAAATGTTGTCGAATTACATAAGTCAATATTGCCAAATGTTTGATAAAGTAACGAAACAAAGAACAAATATTCCCAAATGAACGTTACTGAAGACAGTGAATGTTATATTAGGCTAGGTCACGATGAGGGCTAGCGTGCAAAATTAACAAAAATGTTCTATATCGAAGGGCTTTTGTTTTTTGGAAAAAGTTGTGAGAAGTATGTGGTGTTTGGTATCAAATGAAAAGGCTCGATAAGGGCTGGCGTGTAGAATTATCAAAAAAGGTCAATGTTGATCGGCTTTTGTTTTTTGCAAAAATTTGTCAGAAGTATGTCGTGTTTGGTATCAAATGAAAGGTCTCCGAGAGGGCTAGCGTGCAAAATTGACAAAAATGTGCTATGTCGATCGGTATTTGTTTTTTGCAAAAAGTTGTCAGAAGTGTGTGGTGTGTTGTATCAAATGAAAGGTTTCAATGAATGCTGGTGTGCAGAATTAACGACAATGGTCAATGTCGATCGGCTTTTGTTTTTTGCAAAATGTTGTCACAAGTATATAGTGTTTGGTATTAAATGAAAAGTCTCGGTGTGGGCTAGCGTGTAAATATGATAAAAATGTTTCATGTCGATCGACTTTTGTGTAATGCAGAAAGTTGTCAAAAGTATGTCGTGTGTGGTATCAAATGAAAAGTCTCGCTGAGGGCTGGGGTACATAAATGACAAAAATGTTTCATGTCGACCGGCTTTTATTTCTTGTTCCATTCCGATCGGCTTTTGTGTTCTACAAAAAGTTCTCAAAGGTATGTCGAGTTTGGTCTCAAATGAAACGTCTTGTTGAGGGCTAGCGTGCAGAATTGACAAAAATGTGCTATGTCGATCGGTTTTTGTTTTTTGCCTAAAATTGTGAGAAGTATGTGGTGTTTGGTATCAACTGAAAAGGCTCGATAAGGGCTGGCGTGTAGAATTAACAAAAAAGGTCAATGTTGATCGAGTTTTGTTTTTTGCAAAATTTCTCAAAGGTATGTCGAGTTTGGTCTCAAATGAATGGTCTCGTTGAGGGCTGGCGTACAGAATTGACAAAAATGATCCATGTCGATCGGCTTTTGTTTTATGCAAAAAGTTGTCAGAAGTATGTCGTGTTTGGTATCAAATGAAAGGTCTCGGAGAGGGCTAGGGTGTACATATGATAAAAGTGTTTCATGTCGATCGACTTTTGTTTTATGCAGAAAGTTGTCAAAAGTATGTCGTGTATGGTACCATATGAAAGATCTCGGTGAGAGTTGGGGTACATAAATGACAAAAATGTTTCATGTCGACCGGCTTTTGTTTTTTGCAAAAAAATTATTAGAAGTATATCGTGTTTGCAATCTAATGAAAGGTCTCGGTGAGGCCTGACGTGGAAATATGAAATAATTGTTTCATGTCGATCGGCATTTGTTTTTTGCACTGACAGCGGAGCTCTAGGGAATGCTCGGCGTAGCCGAGAATTCGCTAGTCCTATATACTAAAAGGCATGTGTCGTGATGTTTATTTATTTTCATCACGACGATCGCCAAACTTTGTGGCAAGCCTAACTACCTTAACCATGAAAGGGATTGTTTTTTAGATTGCAGGGAATAATGTGTAGTTGTGCCTTTTGGGGGTCTCATATTTTTACTGTGAGTGGTTCTTGTGTAAAAAAATAAAAACTGTGCAAAATTAATAACTTGAAACAATGGATCCTAGTAGCCATGTCTAAATTTAAAAAGAGTCACGAGGTCATCTGTCACTTTTGACAATCTGTCTATGAACTTTAAACGATTATAACTTTTTATAGAACATTGATATTAAAGAAGTAAATACAGTATCATGTATAATAGTCTCAAGCAAAGGTGTTACAATTAATTTAAGTTTAAAACATAACGTATTTAATTAATATAAATTTGCGACGTTTCCATTGTCAAAAGTCAATGTTGCCAAATGTGTGATGAAGTAACTAAATGAAAACCAAATATTCCTAACCTAACTTTACTGAAGACGGTGGCAGTTGTATTAGGGTTGACAATATTAATTTATAAATTTAAAAATTAACTACTATTTTTAATACAAACAGTGTTGCCAAATTATGAAGTAACTAAATAAAAATCAAATGTACCTAATTATATGGAACACTTTGCTGTGTTTGATATCAAAAGAAAGAAAACCATAATGGCCGGTTTTGAAATGACAAAAAAAATGTGTCATGTCGATCTGCATTTGTTTTTCGGAAAAAGTTGTTAGAAGTAGGTTGTCTTTGGGTTTTAAGGAAACTACACAATGTGGACGGGTGTGCACGAATAACAAAAATGTTCTACGTAAATTAGAATTTGTTTTTTGCAAAATGTTGTCAGAAAAATGTTGTTTGGAAAAAGTTGTGAGAAGTATGTGGTGTTTAGTATCAAATGAAAGGGCTCGATAAGGGCTGTCGTTTAGAATTAACAAAAATGATCAATGTTGATCGGCTTTTGTTTTTTGCAAAACTTTCTCAAAGGTACGTCGAGTTTGATTTCAAATAAAAGGTCTCGTTGAGGGCTAGCGAGCAGAATTGACAAAAATGTTCCATTCCGATCGGCTTTTGTTTTCTGCAAAAAGTTCTCAAAGGTATGTCGAGTTTGGTCTCAAAAGAAATGTCTCGTTGAGGGCTTAGTGCAGAGTTGACAAAAATGTGCCATGTCAATCGCCTTTTGTTTTATGCAAAAAGATATCAGAAATATGTTATGTTTGGTCTCAAATGAAAGGGCTCGATAAGGGCTCGCGTAGAGAATTGACAAAAATGGTCTATGTCGATTGGCGTTTGTTTTATGCAACAAGTTGTCAGAAATATGTCGTGTTTGGTATCGAATAAAAGGTCTCGTTGAGGGCTAGCGTGCAAAATTGACAGAAATGTTCCATTCCGATCAGCTTTTGTTTTCTGCAAAAAGTTCTCAAAAGTATGTCGAGTTTGGTCTCAAATGAAACGTCTTGTTGAGAACTAGCGTGCAGAATTGACAAAAATGTGCTATGTCGATCGGTTTTTGTTTTCTGCAAAAAGTTCTCAAAGGTATGTCGAGTTTGGTCTCAAAAGAAAGGTCTCGTTGAGGGCTAGCGTGCAGAGTTGACAAAAATGTGCCATGTCAATCGCCTTTTGTTTTATGCAAAAAGATATCAGAAATATGTTATGTTTGGTCTCAAATCAAAGGGCTCGATAAGGGCTCGCGTAGAGAATTGACAAAAATGGTCTATGTCGATTGGCGTTTGTTTTATGCAACAAGTTGTCAGAAATATGTCGTGTTTGGTATCGAATAAAAGGTCTCGTTGAGGGCTAGCGTGCAGAATTGACAGAAATGTTCCATTCCAATCAGCTTTTGTTTTCTGCAAAAAGTTCTCAAAAGTATGTCGAGTTTGGTCTCAAATGAAACGTCTTGTTGAGAACTAGCGTGCAGAATTGACAAAAATGTGCTATGTCGATCGGTTTTTGTTTTTTGAAAAAAGTTGTCAGAAGTGTATAGTGTTTGGTTTCAAATGAAAGGTTCCAATGAGTGCTTGTGGGCAGAATTAACAAAAATTGTCAATGTTGATCGGCTTTTGTTTTTTGCAAAAGGTTGTCACAAGTATATAGTGTTTGGTATCGAATGAAAAGTCTTGGTGTGGGCTAGCGTACAGATATGATAAAAATGTTTCATGTCGATCGACTTTTGTTTTATGTAGAAAGTTGTCAGAAGTATGTCATGTTTGGTATCAAATGAAAGGTCTCGGTGAGGGCTGGGGTACATAAATGACAAAAATGTTTCATGCCGACCGGCATTTGTTTTTTGCAAAAAATTATTGGAAGTATATTGTGTTTGCAATCTAATGAAAGGTCTCGGTGAGGCCTGACGTGGATAGATAAAATAATTGTTTCATGTCGATCGGCATTTGTTTTTTGCACTGACAGCGGAGCTCTAGGGAATGCTCGGCGTAACCGAGAATTCGCTAGTAAGCTATACTAAAAGGTGTATGTTTATGAATAAAAGAAGTATTACAATTCAAGTTACTATTATCTAAAGGCTCTAAAAGTGATTCCACATCGCTGTAAATAACAAACGGTACCTTTTCTTTGATACGAAAATTTTTAAATTTTAAAATTTTATTCTTTTCTTCTGGTAAATCAATGCGACATTTATTTTTATTTACAGTATTACAATATTCAGTATGCTTTTGTAATAATACTTCATTTACAAAATAATTTATACAAATATTACAAAGCCATTTCTTAGCTTTGTACTTTGATAATTGATTTCCTACTAAACGTGATAAATTGTTTATCCACATATAATGATACTTTACACATTTATCTGTTTTCATTTTTTGTTCTTCCGTTTCACTGTCCTCTGTGCTATCACAATATTTGCTATTTGATTCAACTAATAATAAATTAATTACTCTATTATAATTACTGTTACTTATTGCTATAGGAACAACCTGAAATTTCTTTTTTTGAATTTTTTCTAACGTATATACACTAATACTTAATTCATTTAATTTTTCAAATTTCGAAATATCTTTTAATTGCATTGGAAAATTTATCCCATTATATTTTAAAACGTTTTGAAAAGGTGGATATGAAGTAAAACGCTCAGATTTTTTTTTAACCGGATGTAATGCTGATACCACGGCTCTCAAAAAACAATACTGATAGTTATTTTTAATATTTATTACAGCACATTTATTGCTTTTACTCTTAAGTAGATCAGTATAACACCCACCGGTGATTGGTGTATAGGTATTAATATTTACTTTTAAATGCATTATTTTTAACAATGCCCAACCACTGTCCCTTTCTTGAAATTCTTCTAATTTTGTTAAAATTCTATCTTTCACATTTTCCCAATACCAATCATTTAAATCTGTTAACCGCGTGATAACAGCATTACATGTATTAAAGCTTTTCACCTCTTTTATTCCTTTGGTAGGTAAAATGAATTCAGCACTCAACACACAATTTACTTTTATTAAAGATTTTTTTAATTCTTCAATAATTCTATGTCTGAATATGGTTTTTACCTTTTCCAAAAACAATCTAGGATCAACATAATAATTATTGAGAATTATCTCCGTTTGAATTCTCCCATTAAATGCTGAACACAAATGTACCCAAACTAATTTCTTTTTTGAATTTTTATTTTGATTTTTTTGATTTGAATATCCCGAACCAGAAGCAACAGGGTTATTTCTATCCAGAATTTGTGATAATATTAGCCGAAAATAATTAAAATGAGATAAATTCGCCTCTAATTTAAATCAATTTTAATTTTTAATTTTTTTAACACTTTGATTCTTTATAAATTTTATGAGTAATAATATAAACTTATTTATTTTATATTTACATCTTGCTACCTGTTCCTTAGTTTTTATTAAATCTATTGTTGTTTGCAACGTTTTTATAAGACTATCACTTAGACAACTAATAGTTTCTTCTGACATTTTTATTGAAATATGTATTTTCTATATTCAAAATATTTTACTTTGAAATACACCGAACTGTATAAGTACAACCTAGGAATGAACTACCGGTTATTAATATGTTATTTATTTATTTAAAACTGTTTTACCTGCACGTGTGAAGGGAATTTTAAAGTTGCTCTACGTATATTAGTTATTCAAAATAATTTACTTTCAAATACACCGACTGTATAAGAACAACCTATTGATGAACTACCGGTTATTAATAAGTTAATTATTTAATAAAAAAATATTTTACCTGCTTCTTGTGAAGAGAAGTTGCAATAATTCAGTTCAAACAACTATAAAAACACAATTCAGTCTTATATACTAAAAAGGTTAAAGTTTATCGTTAAAAATTGATTACAAGATGTTCTCGAAGTTCATTGTTAATAACACAACATAGCAATACAAAAATTATTCAAATAATTTTGTAATAAGCTGATATATTTCATCAGAAAGTTAAAATGTTCTAGAAGAAGTTCGTTCACTGACACAAAATTACAGATCAGTCTGCAATGAGCTGATAGTTCACAGTCTAAGAGTTATCAGCTCGAAAATAAATCATGTTTTACAGATCAGCTTATAATTAGCTGATATATTTCATCATTAAATTCAAATGTTCTAGAAGTTCGCTGATTAACGCAAAATTACAAATGAGTCTCATATATATACCGAGAGGCAACTACAGCTAGTTATCGTTGCAAGTTTACGATTCAAAGTTTGTAAGATGGACAACTCGTGTAAGAAATGTCATTGTAAGATGGACAACTGGTGTAAGAAATGTCAAGAAGAATCGAAACAACAAGAACAACAACAACAACAACAGCAACAACAAGAAGAAGAAAATTGGGATGATTGTTGCACCGGTGTTTCTCCTCTCCACTCCAGGTTGCAGGAAGCGAAATCTAAATTACTTTTGCTTCCTGTAACCCCAGGATTAAGCAAAACCGAAAAGAAAAAATACTACGCAGCGGAGAGGCGCAGGTGGACTGCACTCAAACATAAAAAAGACGTGTAATTGCTGCTGTTCTTCTGTAAGGTTTGGTTTAGAATGTGTTCTTCTGTAAGGTTTGGTTTTGAATTTTTGTTATCTTTTAAGGTTTTTTTAGCCTTATCATTACATTATATAAACATAATCCAATGCAGTTCTTCATCTCACAAGACGAACATAATATCAAGAAGGCTGCAGTCATCTACTTCACGAGGATCTTCACATCAGTCATCATCATCGTCGTCGTCGTCGAAGTCATCTCCAACGTCTACAGCTTCTTCGACAAATGCAGATTCGGTTAAAAACAAAGTGTGGACTATTTAATATATAAATGTCCCGATTGTGACTTTCAATGGGAAGGTGATAAGCGCCGTGTGCCTACAACTAGTAGGTACCAGAAATGTCCTGATTGCGATGAATTGTTGCATACAACATTCATAACATACAATGAGGGTGGAACAAATATATTTCAAGAAGGTGCTATGATCCGTCCATAGTAAGTATATATATATATATATATATATATATATATATATATATATATATATATATATATATATAATAATTAATTATATTTGCAGTGATCGGTAATATGATTGGTGACTTCATATGATATTTATAGCTGCTTAATAAATTTATGTATAATATATGTGTCTAAATAAATAAGTAATACGTAAATGAATTTTTATGTTTTATTACATATATGTATAGAAGAATAAACAATGAATATAGTTATAATAATTTTATTCAGTTTTTATTATACAAATTATTTTGTTATAATTATTAATTTAATCCTCTTCCTCACTTGTTGGTGGTGTATTCATGTCCTGTGCCTCTTCATCACTTATTGGTGGTGTATTCATGTCCTGTGCTTCTTCTTCTTCTTCAGAAGACCATTTTATAACATGTTCACAATTTATGCAATTATTATAACCCCTTAAACGGCATAATACTATACAATAGTTAAAATGGTAATATCTATGATCCATTAATTCATGTGGTCCATTCACATATCGATATTGATTTAAAATACTTTTTTTATAATTTGTTGTTTCTAGCTCATTATCTATATACGATTGAGTTGGTAAAATTTTAAAATATTGTTTTAATTCTTCACAGTTTCTAATGTTATATTCATAATACAATAGATCAGATATTGTTCGTATGAAATTCAATTTGTATTAATATATTTGACCTCTGTATATTTCAATATCAAATTGTAAAAAATCATATAACCCATTTTTATCTTCCACTCGTAAATCAATCATCCCATTAATTACTGGATCTCTATATGTTATTTTAAGAACAATTGTGCGATTTGTTGAGTTACATATTAACTTAACGTTATTAAAATGTAAACCGTAAATATTTTTGAAAATAAATTTTTTAAGATCTTCAATATTTTGAACAGAGCATATACACAGAGACATTTTCATAAACAAAAATGATACAAGTGTGTTAAATATAAGGTTTATTATACATACATTACCACCACAAAACTCAGATATATTTTATTACAAAACTATCTTAAAGACATAACATAGCAAAAATTATAGATCAATCCGCAATGAGCTGATAGTATAGGAAATATGTTTTTATCTGATAAAAATTATCAGTCGCCACTGGGACTCGAACCCAGGATCTCTGTCATTCTAAAACTGCGCTCTACCGCTGAGCCATAACGACAGGTGAAAATTATTTGTTTACGGTTGTAATAATATGCTGATATATTTTATCAGAAAATGTTCTAGAAGAATTTTATGTAGATCCGCCAAAGTGAGCTGATAAATTATTTAGATAACTCTACAATTAGCTGATAGTTCACGCAATAAGGTTATCATATCAACTTGTTTACACTCGAAAACATCATTTCAACTTCAATTTCGCTGTGGACACAGCAACGACTAGTCGACGTCCTCGTTATATCTTAATACTTGGCCCCACCGTTAATTACCTAAAAAATACACCTATATGACTGAAAACAGGTACCCCACCTGTTCATTAAACAATAGCCGAAGACAGGTACCTACCTGTTAATTAATTAAACGATACACCTACCTAATACAGGTTAATTAAAACAATACACCTACCTGACCAGTCTCCCCCACCTGGATAAACCATAGGTTGCTAAAGAAAAGGAAAGGGGTTGCTGAAGAAGGGGCTAGGGGTTGCTAAAGAACTACCCCTAAGGCGTTGCTGCAGAACAGGCGACGAAGGCGTTCAAAATCCAAGAAATCCACCCCTAAGTAATAACGGGTTGCTGAAGAACTGGCTAGGGGTTGCTAAAGAAATGCCAAAGAACACAGCCAAAAAGTCCAAGAAATCCACCCCTAAGTCTTAAGGGGTTGCTGAAGAACTGCTGAAGAGTGGTAGATCTGGATGACCACGGTCATCGAGCTAGGACGGTCATCGAGTTTGAGTTAGAATCCCTACAGCATATCTACTTAAATATTTGCTTTCGCGCTCAAATTTCATAATTCTTTATCATACTTCAGCTAAAAGAAAACATTGCAACAAGAAAATTGCTATTTCAAGTGTGGTAGGTATTCTAGAATCCAACCCATGTAGCTTACAATATACAACGTATTCATCAATAAAAGGTAAAATCTGACTTTTTTTTGTAAAAAATCATATAAATATTTGCTTTCGAGCCCCAATTTTATAATTCTTCATCATATTTTAGCTAAAAGAAAACATTGCAAGAAGAAAATTGCTATTTCAAGTATGGTAGGTATTCTAGAATCCAGCCCATGTAGCTTAAAATATACAACGTATTCATTAAAATGACACCCGAAAAATGAGTGTTTATTATCTGATTGGTACCACGGTTTGGTCACTTTTGCATGTCCAATGTTTAAAAAAATCCATAGTATAGATCCTAAAGCATGAATAAGAATATTTTAACAATAATGTCCATTTCAAGAATAGGTAAAATCTGACTTTATTTTTGTAAATAATCACATAAATATTTGCTTCCGCGCCCGAATTTTATAATTCTTTATCTTATTTTAGCTAATAGGAAACATTACAACAAGAAAACTGCTATTTCAAGTGTGGTAGGTATTCTAGAATCCAGCCCATGTAGCGTACAATATACAACGTATTCATCAAGACTAGGTAAAATCTGACTTTATTTTTGTGAAAAATCATATAAATATTTGCTTTCGCGCCCGAATTAATTAATTCTTCATTATAATTTAGCTAAAAGAAAACATTGCAACAAGAAAATTGCTATTTCAAGTGTGGTAGGTATTCTAGAATCCAGCCCATGTAGCTTACAATATACAACGTATTCATCAAGAATAGGTAAAATCTGACTTAATTTTTGTAAAAAATTATATAAATATTTGCTTCCGCGCCCGAATTTTATAATTCTTTATCATATTTTAGCTAAAAGAAAACATTGCAACAAGAAAATTGCTATTTCAAGTGTGGTAGAAATCCTAGAATCCAGCCCATGTAGCTTACAATATACAACGTATTCATTAAGAAAAAAAAATCTGACTTTATTATTGTAAAAAATCATATAAATATTTGCTTCCGCGCCCGAATTTTATAATTTTTCAACATATTTTAGCTAAAAGAAAACATTGCAACAAGATAATTGCTATCTCAAGTGTGATAGGTATTTTAGAATCCAGTCATGTAGATTACAATATACAACGTATTCATTAAAATGACACCCGAAAATTGAATGCTTATTATCTGATTGGTACCACGGTTTGGTCACTTTTGCATGTCCAATGCTTAAAACCATCCATAGTATAGATCATAAAGCATGAATATGAATGTTTTAACAAAAATATCTATTACAAGAATAGGTAAGATCTGACTTTCTTTTCGTAAAAAATCATATAAATAATTGCTTCCGCGCCCAAATTTAATAATTTTGTATTATATTATAGCAAAAACAAAACATTGCAACAAGAAAATTGCTATTTCAAGTGTGGTAGGTATTCTTGAATCCACACCATTTAGCTTACAATATACAACGTATTTATCAAGAATTGGTAAAATCTGACAATACCTTTATAAAAAAATCATATAAATATTTGCTTCCGCGCCCGAATTATATAATTTTTCATCATATTTTAGATAAAAGAAAACGTTGCAACAAGAAAATTGCTATTTCAAATGTGGTAGGTATTCTAGAATCCAGCCCATGTAGCTTACAAAATACAACGTATTCATTAAAATGACACCCGAAAATTGCATTTTTATTATCTGATTGGTACCACGTTTTGGTCACTTTTGCATGTCCAATGCTTAAAACCATCCATAGTATAGATCCTAAAGCACGAATATGAATGTTTTAACAAAAATATCCATTTCAATAATATTTCAGATCTGACAATATTTGTGTAAAAAATCATATAAATATTTGCTTCCGCGCCCAAATTTTATAATTTTGTACCATATTTTAGCTAAGAGAAAACATTGAAACAAGAAAATTGCTATTTCAAGTGTGGTAGGAATTCTAGAATCCAGCCAATGTAGCCTACAATATACAACGTATTCATCAAGAATAAGTGAAATCTGACTTTATTTTTGTAAATAATCACATAAATATTTGCTTCCGCGCCCGAATTTTATAATTCTTCATCATATTTAAGCTAAAAGAAAACATTGTAACAAGAAAATTGCTATTTTAAGTGTGGTACGTATTCTAGAATAAAGCTCATGTAGCTTCCAATATACAACGTATTTATCAAGAATAAGTAAAATCTGACTTTATTTTTGTAAAAAATTATATAAATGATTTGCTTCCGCGTCCGTATTTTATAATTCTTCATCATATTTAAGCTAAA
This sequence comes from Stenolophus ochropezus, assembly GCA_035578165.1. Classification (NCBI taxonomy): domain Eukaryota; kingdom Metazoa; phylum Arthropoda; class Insecta; order Coleoptera; family Carabidae; genus Stenolophus; species Stenolophus ochropezus. The sequence continues at coordinate 451,799 of JAQOWZ010000077.1, read as the reverse complement.
AGAAAACATTGTAACAAGAAAATTGCTATTTTAAGTGTGGTACGTATTCTAGAATAAAGCTCATGTAGCTTCCAATATACAACGTATTTATCAAGAAAAGGTAAAATCTGGCTTTAGTTTTGTGAAAAATCATATAAATATTTGCTTGCGCGCCCGAATTTTATACTTTTTCATCATATTTTAGATAAAAGTAAACGTTGCAACAAGAAAATTGCTATTTCAAGTGAGGTAGGAATTCTAGAATCCAGCACATGTAGCTTACAATATACAACGTATTCAACAAGAATAGGTAAAATCCGACTTTAATTTTGTAAAACATCATATAGAAATTTGCTCCCGAACCCGCATTTTATAATTCTTCATCATATTTTAAATGTGTTCCTGTATCTCCAAAGCGGAGCATAGGGCAACCGAACTCACCGGGCCGCAGTTCTAACTGCCGTACTGTCGGGTGTTTCATTTGCCATTGCTACTTCTATTTAAGATGTATAGATGGCAAGTCTATAGCATCCGAGTATGATACACAAGTAGCTGTGTTTTTTATTTTACGACAAATCACACGTTGTCGGTCGCTGGGACTTGAACTGAGGATCTCAGGTTCGTATGACGTCACAGCGAGCAGAGATGTGCGCTAGCTCGCTCAGCCATCCAGCCGACTCATCATATTTTAGCTAAAAGAAAACATTTCAACAAGAAAATTGCTATTTCAAGTTTGGTAGGTATTCTAGAATCCAGCTCATGTAGCTTCCAATATACAACGTAATCATTAAAATGACACCCGACAATTGAATGTTTTTTATCTGATTGGTACTACGTTTTGGTCACTTTTGCATGGCCAATGCTTAAAACCATCCATAGTATAGATACTAAAGCATGAATATGAATGTTTTATTAAAAATAACCATTTCAAGAATAGGTAAGATCTGACTTTATTTTTGTAAAATATCATATAAATATTTGCTTCCGCAATTATTTTAGCAAAAAGAAAACATTGCAATAATAAAATTGCTATTTTAAGTGTGGTAGGTATTTTAGAATCCAGCCAACCTAGCTTACAATATACAACGTATTCATCAAGAATAAGTAAAATCTGACATTATTTTTGCAAAAAATCATATAAATATTTGCTTCCGCGTATGAATTTTATAATTCTTCATCATATTTAAGCTGAAAGAAAACATTGCAACAAGAAAATTGCTATTTCAAGTATGGTAGGTATCCTAGCATCCAGCCCATGTAGCTTACAATATACAACGTATTCATTAAAAAGACACTCGAAAATTGAATGTTTATTATCTGATTGGTACCAAGTTTTGGTCACTTTTGCATGTCCAATGCTAAAATTATCCATAGTATAGATCCTAAAGCATGAATATGAATGTTTTAACAAAAATATCCATTTCAAGAATAGGTAAAATTTGACTTTATTTTTTTAAAAAATCATATAAATATTTGCTTCCGCGCCCGAATTTTATAATTCTTCGTCATATTTTAGCTAAAAGAAAACATTGCAACAAGAAAATTGCTATTTCAAGTGTGGTAGGTATTCTAGAATCCAGCCCATGTAGCTTACAATATACAACGTATTCATCAAGAAAAAGTAAAATCTGACTTTATTTTTGTAAAAAATCATATAAATATTTGCTTCCGCGCCCGAATTTTATAATTTTTTATCATATTTTAGCTAAAAGAAATAATAGCAACAAGAAAATTGCTATTTCAATTGCGATAGGTGTTCTAGAATCCAGCCCATGTAGCATGCGCGGAAGCAAATATTTATATGATTTTTTACAAAAATAAAGTCAGATTTTACCTATTCTTGAAATGGATATATTTGCTAAAACATTCTTATTCATGCTTTAGGATCTATACTATGGATGGTTTTAAGCATTGGACATGCAAAAGTGACCAAAACGTGGTACCAATCACATAATAAACATTCAATTTTTGGGTGTCATTTTAATGAATACTTTGTATATTGTAAGCTACATGGGCTAGATTCTAGAATACCTACCACACTTGAAATAGCAATTTTCTTGTTACATTGTTTTCTCTTAGCTAAAATATGATGAAGAATTATAAAATTCGGGCGAAAAGCAAATATTTATATGATTTTTTACAAAAATAAAGTCAGATTTTACTTGTTCTTGATGAATACGTTGTATATTGTATCTACATGGGCTGAATTCTAGAATACCTCCTACACTTGAAATAGCAATTTTCTTGTTGCAATGTTTTCTTTTAGCAAAAATGTGATGAAGAATTATTAAATTCTGGTGCGGAAGCAAATACTTATTTGATTTTTTACAAAAATAAAGTCAGATTTTACCTATTCTTGAAATGGATATTTTTGTTAAAACATTCATATTCATGCTTTATTATCTATACTATGGATGGTTTTAAGCATTGGACATGCAAAAGTGACCAAAGCGTGGTACCAATTATATAATAAACATTCAATTTTCGGGTGTCATTTTAATGAATACGTTGTATATTGTAAACTACATGGGTTAGATTCTAGAATACCTACCAAACTTGAAATAGCAATTTTCTTGTTGCAATGTTTTCTTTTAGCTAAAATATGATAAAGAATTATTAAATTCGGACGCGTAAGCAAATATTTACATGATTTTTTTCATAAATAAAGTCAGATTTTACCTATTCTTGATGAATATGTTGTATATTGTAAGCTACATGTGCTAGAATCTTGAATACATACCACACTTAAAATAGCAATTTTCATGTTGCAATGTTTTCTTTTAGCTAAAGTATGATGAAGAATTATAAAATTCGGGCGCGGAAGCAAATATTTATATAATTATTTACAAAAATTTTGTCAGATTTTTACTATTTTTGAAATGGATATTTTTGTTACAACATTCATATTCATGCTTTAGGATCTATACTATAGATGATTTTAAGCATTTGACATGCAAAAGTGACCAAAACGTGGTACTAATCAGATAATAAACATTTAATTTTCGGGTGTAATTTTAATGAATACGTTGTATATTGTAAGCTACATGGGCTGGATTCTAGACTACCTACCACACTTAAAATAGCAATTTTCTTGTTGCAATGTTTGCTTTTAGATAAATATGATGAAGAATTATAAAATTCGGTCGCGAAAGCAAATATTTATGATTTTTTACAAAAATATAGTCAGATTATACCTATTCTTGAAATGGATTTTTTTGTTAAAACATTCATATTCATGCTTTAGGATCTATACTATGGATGGTTTTAAGCATTGGACTTGCAAAAGTGACCAAAACGTAATACCAATCAGATAATAAACATTCAATTTTCGGGTGTCATTTTAATGATTACGTTGTATATTGTAAGCTACATGGGCTGAATTCTAGAATACCTACCACCCTTGAAATAGCAATTTTGTTGTTGCAATGTTTTCTTTTAGCATAAAATATGATAAAGAATTATAAAATTCGGGCGCGGAAGCAAATATTTATATGATTTTTTACAAAAATAAAGTCAGATTTTACCTATACTTGATGAATACGTTGTATATTGTAAGCTACATGGGCTAGATTCTAGAATACCTACCACACTTGAAATAGCAATTTTCTTGTTGCAATGTTTTTTTTTTAGCTAAGATACGATGAAGAATTATAAAATTCGGGAGCGAAAGCAAATATTTATATAATTTTTTTACAAAAATATAGTCAGATTTTACCTATTTTTGAAATAAATATTTTTTTAAAACATTCATATTCATGCTTTAAGATCTATACTATGGATGGTTTTAAGCATTGGACATGCAAGAGTGACCAAAAGGTGGTACCAATTAGATAATAAACATTCAATTTTTGGGTGTCATTTTAATGAACACTTTGTATATTGTAGGCTATATGGGCTGAATTCTAGAATACCTACCACACTTGAAATAACAATTTTCTTGTTGCAATGTTTTCTTTTAGATAAAATATTTAAAAAATTTAAAAACAAATCAAGTAAGTACCCATCATGGTTTAACTCTCATATAATCAACAATATTAAGCTGAAGGCTAAATATCTAAATCTGTATAAAATACACAATGATCCTGCGTACCTTGGTGAATTTAAACGTTTGCGTACTTTAGTTAAAAAAGAAATTAAATTCGAATATGCGAGATATATGGCGAGTACTGAATATTCAATTTCATCTGACCCGCAAAAGATATGGGCATATATTAATAATAAAAAGCGTACTTCACTTATTCCGGACCGTATGCATTTAAATAATGAACAATTTAACTCTACTCCTGATATTGTACAAGGATTTGCGGATTTCTTCAGCAGTATCTACACTCCTAGTGACGAATATTCTGCTTCCAATTCTATATCTTCAAGTAACCACAACGTTGTTACAATTTCTAATATTTCTGAAGAAGATATTCTTCATGCAATTAATAAACTTAAAGTAACTCGTAATCCTGGACCTGATAATTTACCAGCCTATATTATTAAAGCATGTAGCCATATCTTTGTCAAGCCTCTTTATTTTCTTTTCAATCTTTCTCTAAACACGAACAAGTTTCCTACTGCTTTGAAAACATCTTTTATTTGTCCTATATATAAATCTGGTGACAAGACCAATATTTCTAATTATCGTGCTATTGCTATTTTACCCAACATATCTAAAATCTTTGAAACTATTCTTTACAAATACTTCTACAATTCTGTTCATACTCACATCTCCTCTCAACAACATGGTTTTATATCTAGCAAATCGACCACTAGCAATCTAATGAATTTCACTAATTTTACATTGAACTCATTGCATGATAATTGTCAAGTTGATGTAATATACACGGATTTTTCAAAGGCATTCGATACTGTAGATCATAATGTCCTCCTACATAAACTCGATAAAAATTTTAATTTCTCAAATAGTTTAATTCAGTTTACGTCTAGTTATTTAAATCAACGTAAAATGTGTGTTCAGCTTAATAATTACTCATCCCGCCCGTATTTTGCCACATCTGGTGTTCCACAAGGGTCAAACCTTGGTCCTCTATTGTTTATTCTTTTCATTAATGATATTGTGGACACTGTTGAACATTCTCAAATACTGCTCTATGCAGATGATTTGAAATTATTTAAAACAATTAATTCTTTAAATGATTGTGTTCTTCTTCAAAAGGACATTGAAAATATTCTGGCTTGGTCTCAATCCTCTAAACTATTCTTTAATTTCAGCAAATGCAAAGTAATGAGCTATTTTGTTAAAAAATTCGCATATAGTTTACCTTATCATATGAATAACATTGAACTTGATAGGGTTAAGTATTTCAAGGATCTTGGCATTCTTTTTGATGAAAAACTATCATTCAATGAACATATATTATACATTGTAAAGTCATCTTATAAAAATCTTGGATTTGTAATTCGAAATACACAATCGTTTCGAAGGTTATCAACGGTAAAAATATTATACTATGCATTTGTTCGATCTAAATTGGAATATTGCCTTCAAGTATGGAATCCAATTTATCAAAAATATATTTGTATTATTGAATCTATACAAAAAAAATTAGTTAAATACTGTTACTTTAAAACTCATAGGAAATATCCCAATTTCGACTTCGATTACACTAACCTTCTGATTCAAACCAATATGACATCGTTATGTAATAGAAGGAAAATACTATCATGTATATATTTATTCAAATTGTTAAATGGATATATTAACGACAAGTATTGTTTGAATCAGATATCTCTAAATATTCCTCGTATTGCATCCAGAAATAAGATGACTTTCCATTGTGCTATTGCAAGAACAAACTACGAAACTAAATCTCCCTTAAGACAGCTTTTGCAATATTTACAACACACTGACCTGTAATATTGATATTTTTGGTGATAATCTTCATAAATTTAGATCAACTTTGTTTAATTATTTTTTGTAATTTATAATTATTAAGTATTTCAGCTTCTTTAATGTTTTTATGTTTTATTAGATCAGATTTGAATTGTTTTTCGCTTCAAATGTTTAATTCTTTTTTTGTAAATTGTTATTATAATTAATATTGTTTCTTACTTGTACTAATGTATATATCTTTGTAATTGTAATATATAATCGTCCTATAATTGGGATCTTAGTATCCTGTTGGATAGATTTGTTAATAAATAAATAAAATAAATTCTTGAAATGGATATTTTTGTTAAAACATTCATATTCATGCATTAGGATCTATACTATGGGTAATTTTAGCATTGGACATGCAAAAGTGACCAAAACGTGTTACCAATCAGATAATAAACATTCAATTTTTAGGTGTCATTTTAATGAATAAGGTGTATATTGTAAGCTACATGGGCTGGATTCTAGAATACCTACCAAAATTGAAATAGCAATTTTCTTCTTGCTATGTTTTCTTTTAGCTAAAATATGATAAAAAATTATAAAATTCGGGCGCAGAAGCAAATATTTATATGATTTTTTACAAAAATAAACTTAAATTTGACCTATTTTTGAAATGGGTATTTTTTTTAATACATTCATATTCATGCTTTAGGATCTATACTATGGATGGTTTTAAGCATTGGACATGCGAAAGTGACCAAAACGTGGTACCAATAATCAATTTTCGGGCGTCATTTTAATGAATACCTTGTATATTGTAAGCTACATGGGCTTCCCGAGGTTTGAGGTCAACTACCGGGCGCGTCCCGCCCCAGGTTGCGGATAGGGGAACGGCCATTTCGCAAGTCATGGTTAGTGACAGCTATACGCTGACCCTCTGGGCTTAAAACCCCGGCATGGGCTCAGCCAAGGCTGTCACCGCGGACCATCCTCCCACGTGTTTGTGACGTTCGTGGCGACCCGTGTCGGTCGGATGAAGGAATCCTGGTGGCTGAGTCGCCAGACAACACTCCTCGATCAACCGGCTGCGACGTCGGGTCAGACCGCCGTCAGGGTGAGTCTCTGGGGACTGCGGACACGCAGGGGGCCCAGCCACCGTTGGATTGTTGGTCGCTTTCCTCTGGCTGACTAGCAACCTCCTCGTGTGTTTGTCATCCTTGGAGGCTATATCTCACCGGTAGGCTTTAGCGTTGAAGTTCAATGTCCATTTTTGGGCTCCCTGGTGGGTGGAGCGCTGGTGAGATGAAGTTTCTTTTCCCCATGGATGGATTTGTAAAGACCACCATAACCCCAGCGAGCGCGTCTTCGGATACACTGCTAACAACAACAGTGGGTGCGTCTTTAGACACTCCATTACCAATGGGTGCGTCGTCGGACACCCCATCAACTGCTCCCAAGCCCAAGAGGCACCGCATTAGCGGAGCGGAGCATAAACGTCGGAAGAAGGCACGTGAAGCTGAGCTGGCGAAAGCTAACTCAGCCGGCAAACCACCTTCCGCGTCTTCGGTGTACTTGGGAAAAGCTAACCCCGCTGGCTGTAGACAATCGTCTAAACCGGTGAAGACGGCTGGCTGCCCAGGAAACACCAAACGCCAACGATCGGAAGGGTCGGAACCTTCTCCCAATGTCAGGAAAAGAAACCGCCCTCTCCCATCAGCAAAACCCCCTGCCCAAAGTGTGAGCTACGCAGATGCCTCTAAGAGACATCTGAAAGTGGCGATCATTTGTCGCAGTAATCCCCTTGGGAAGATCTCCTCCTCTCAGGTGCAGATACTGCAGGACAGGCTGTATGAACAACTGGACACCGCATTATTTACCCTGAAGGATGAAGAACAGCCTCCTGTCTTCGATGGATGGCTTCATTCCGGGGAAATTTTTCGCATCACCTGCGGTGACAACCATTCCCTGGAATGGCCGAAATCTGCGGTGAGCAAACTCCCCCCCTTTGGGACAACGTTCAAATTGAGGTCGTTGGCCTGGACTGCCTTCCTCGGTTGGTAAAGGCAGCTGTCTGGATTCCGGGTAAAGCCGATGAAAGGCAGACTGTCCTTCGGAGGCTGGCAGCACAGAACAAAGACCTCAAGGTTTCCAACTGGTGCGTCTTCCATGATGCACCTAAGGAGAAACCATTGGGCAGATTGTTAGTCTTCGGCGTCAACGAAGAGGATGCCAAAACCCTTACGGAGAGAGGGAAGAAACTTCGGTATCTTTTCTCCTCCCTCACCGTCAAGTTGAAGGTTGGTAGTTCAATACCACCTCAACCAACCCCTGGGACCGCAGCTCAGTCTTCGCAGAGTGCAACCTCAATGGAGGTTTGCTCCAAAGAGGATGCTGAACTGCAGGAGCTCGAGTCTCTCCTCCTTACATCCGAAACCTTAAATGACCCATCCCAATCCTAAATCTCCCACTTCTTCACCTCTATCCTTCATTCAAATAAACCTGCAACACTGTCGAGCGGCGACCTCAATATTGAGACGACACCTAGATAGTAGGCAGCACAGTATAGCTCTGGTTCAAGAACCCTGGATTGTAAAATCAAAGATCTGTGGACTAGGCGACAAAAATACCTTTACAGGTTTTGGTATTGAAAATCCGAGGACATGTATCGTAGTGCCTAACAATCTTCAGGCTGTTATTCTCCAACACCTTTGTACACGTGATATTACTGCCATCCTTCTTAGTAGAGTCACAAACAACAACAAGGAAGACATCATTCTTGCCTCCTGCTACCTTCCCTCAGATTCTTCACAATCACCTCCCAGCCTTGAACTTGTCAAACTGGTCGAGTTTTGTGAAGAAAATTACAAATATCTAATTGTAGGATGTGACTCTAACTCACACCATACTGTCTGGGGCAGCAAAGACATTAACGCCAGAGGTAAATCTTTATGTGAATACATCACTAGTACCAATCTAGAAATTCTCAACCAAGGCGATGAACCTACTTTCGTCACGTGTCGTGCACAATCTAGGATTGACATCACCCTGGCAACACCTAAGATATCTAATGACATATCAGGATGGTATGTATCACCAGATGTCTCAATGTCTGATCACAAATCAATTCACTTTACGCTGAACGCTAAGCATATTGATAAAAAAGTCTTTCGGAACCCCAGGAAAACAGACAAAACTCTATTTCTAGATCTTCTTTATTCTAGAATAGAGGGATGTCATATTCCAAATCAAATTAGCAAGGATTCGCTTGAGGATTGCGTCAGCAAACTCCAGCACGTTCTTATCAATTCATATGAAAGGGCATGTCCCTTAAGTACAATTAACTCAAAGAACGCCCAATGGTGGTGCAAGGAATTGAGTAAAATGAGAACTTCTATTAGGAAATTGTTCAACAAAGCCAAAAACTCCAAAATGGAAGCTGACTGGCTCTCGTACAAATTGGAGAAAACAAAATACAAAAAAGCTATCAGGCAAAGGCAAAGGAACGCCTGGCAACAATATGTCAGCAATATTGACAAATCTGCCCCTGTAGCTCGCTTGAAAAAAATGTTCTGCAAAGAACCAAACCAACAGCTAGGCTGCCTCAAAAAAGAAGATGTCACCTACGCTTCCTCAATCATTGAAAACAATTAAATTCTTCTAAAATGTCATTTCCCCGGCTGTGTGATCTCTGAAAGATGTACCGGGAAGGACAACGATCACTCCTTCTCAGAGGAGGCGCTCGAACTCTCTAAGGTAATCATTGATGAGACACGCACAACCTGGGCAATAAAATCCCTAAAGCCTTATAAATCACCAGGTCTAGATGGTATTGTTGCGGCCCTTCTTCAATGGGGCTGCAAGGTATTAACACCTTACCTGGTTTGGATCTTTAGAGCTTGCATTACCCTCGCATGTCCCTGTAGGATGGAGGGAAGTTAAAGTAGGTTACATTCCCAAACCCGGACGCGTAGACTACTCAATACCTAAATCATATCGCCCAATAAGCCTTACCTCAGTTCTTTTTAAAACTCTGGAAAGACTTTGTGATAGATACATAAGGGAAACTGCAATGGTCCAAAATCCGCTGCACCCCAACCGACATGCTTATATTCAGGGAAAATCGACCGAAACTGCTCTTCATGCTGTGGTTAGCAGGATCGAAAATTCTTTGAAACACAACAATTCCTCCCTGGGTATCTTCATAGATATAGAAGGCGCTTTCGACAAAGCTACCTTCAACTCTATTGTCCATGCTCTAGAGTTCCATGAAGTAGAATCTCCTTTTATCAGGTGGATAAAGTTCATGCTAGAACATAGGGCGATCGAATTCTCCTCTGGAGAAACAACCATAAGAGGCTATATTACAAGAGGCTGTCCCCAAGGTGGTGTTCTGTCACCCCTTCTTTGGGCGATATTAGTAAACAATCTTCTGCTACTCCTCAACAACAGTGGATATCACTCTATTGGATATGCAGACGACATCACTGTCCTGCTAAACGGGAAATTTGAGAACATTCTTGCAAATCTAGCAAGCGCTGCTGTCAAACTCATTGAAAACTGGTGCAAAGACCACTCTCTTTCGGTAAATCCTGCCAAAACTGAAATGGTTCTTTTCACAAGAAAGTGTTCTAAGTTTGTCCAGTAACGTCAAATATCTGGGAGTCATAATTGACAGCAAACTGAACTGGAGTCTACATTTAAACTACAAAGTTGAAAAAGCCTGCATAGCATTCTGGCAGTGTCGACGGATCTTAGGTAAAACCTGGGGTCTAACTCCAAAGCTCACTTTATGGTTATACGTATCCAAAATCAGGCCAATGATCACCTACGGAGCTCTTGTCTGGTGGCCCAGAATCAAACAATCCGTAGCAATATCAAAACTAGAACATGTACAAAGATTGGCATGTATAGCCATAACCGGTGCAACGCGCACCACACCAACAGCGGCAATGGAATTCCTTCTATGCCTTCCTCCTCTAAATCTTTACATAGAGGAAGTCGCGCTGAAAGCAGTCCTACGCCTCTCACAATTAGGCCACTGGCCCAAAATAAGACCAAGTTGCAGGCATTGCTCTATTTTCAAAGAAGCAGCTCAAAGTGCTCCTCTTCTGCAAATGAACACTGACTGCATTGCTCCAAAATTATACTTTGATAAACCCTATCGGATTATACTAGACTGTCAGATATCATCAAATCCCGACATTCTAATTTCCACTGACGGCTCCAAAAATAAGAAAGGCTCCGGTTCTCTGAACAAATGAACCTAGTCGTCAGTATTCCACTAGGCAAATAAGCTACTGTCTTCCAAGCAGAAATGCTAGGGATCTTGCATAGTGCATTGCTGATGAAAGAACACAACGTTCTAAATAATCATATAAGGATAGCATCTGACAGTAGAGCAGCTCTTCAAAGCCTGAATGGATTTAAATTTACCTCAGGTTTAACTGAACTCTGTCACACCGCCTTGTCAAACGTATGCCAAGATAATACTCTTGAACTCATATGGGTAAAAGGACATAGTGACAATGAAGGTAACATTCGTGCCGACTATTTAGCAAAGCAAGGCTCATCTACCCCACCATGTGGGCCCGAGCCCATCTTGCCGCTAAGTAAACCGAATCTTCATAACATCATGCGAACCATTACTTTCGACAAATTTTTCGCTAGTTGGAACACTAGATCTAACTGCAAACAGACGAAATATTTTATCTTTAAGCCGACTTTCAAGCTGGCTAATTACCTAATAAGGCTTTCGAGGAACAATCTCAAACTCCTTATTGAAGTATTTACAGGGCATGGTCGTTTCAGCAAGCACATGCATCGTATAAAAATCTCAAACACCTCACTTTGCAGAGGATGTGATATGGATGATGAAACAGTAGAGCACATTCTTCAGGAATGCCCCACTTTATCATTAAAAAGAGGTTCCATACTTAGGGATATGTGGCCTTCCGAGGCAACACTCAGCACAACCCCACCTGCTAGCTTGCTAGCCTTCTTCCGTAGCGTAGAATGGCTTCAAGATAGCTAGGAAGCTGTGCACCTGAAAGCAGTACAATGGGCCCATATGTGAGACCTCAGTGCACGTGGAGTTTATCCACCATCCACCTCAAATCTAATCTAATCTACATAGGCTTGATTCTAGAACACCTATTACATTTGAAATAGCAATTCTCTTGTTGCAATGTTTTCTTTTAGCAAAAATATGATAAAGAATTATAAAATTCGGGCGGCGAAGCAAATATATATATGATTATTTATAAAAATAAAGACAGATTTTACCTATTCTTGATGAATAGGTTGTATACTGTAAGCTACATGTGCTGGATTCTAGAATACCTAAAACACTTAAAATAGCAATTTTCTTGTTGCAATGTTTTCTTTTAGCTAAAATATGATAAAGATTTATAAAATTCGGGCGCGGAAGCAAATATATATATGATTTTTTACAAAAATAATGTCATATTTTAGCTATTTTTGAAATGGATATTTTTGTTAAAACATTCATGTTCATTCTTTAGGATCTATACTATTAATGGTTTTAAGCATTGGACATGCAAAAGTGACCAAAACGCGGTACCAATCAGATAATAAACATTCAAGTTTCGGGTGTCATTTTAAGGAATACGTTGTATATTGTAAGCTATATGGGCTGGATTCTAGAATACCTACCACACTTAAAAGAGCAATTTTCTTGTTGCAATGTTTTCTTTTAGCTAAAATATGATAAAGAATTATAAAATTCGGGCGCGAAAGCAAATATTTATATGATTTTTTACAAAAATAAAGTCAGATTTTACCTTTTCTTGATGAATACGTTGTATATTGTAAGCTACATGGGCTGGATTCTAGCATAACTACCTCACTTGAAATAGCTATTTTCTTGTTGCAATGTTTTCTTTTAGCTAAATTATGATAAAGAATTATAAAATTCGGGCGCGAAAGCAAATATCTATTTGATTTTTTACAAAAATAAAGTCAGATTTAACCTAATCTTGATGGATACATTGTATATTATAAGCTACTTGGGCTGAAACCTAGAATATCTACCACACTTAAAATAGCAATTTTCTTGTTGCAATGTTTTCTTTTAGCTAAAATATGATAAAGAATTATAAAATTCGGGCACGAAAACAAATATTTATATGATTTTTACAAAATTATATTTAGATTTTACCTATTCTTGAAATGGATATTTTTGTTAAAATATTCATATTCATGCTTTAGGATCTATACTATGGATGGTTTTATCATTGGACATGCAAAAGTGACCAAAACGTGGTACCAATCAGATAATAAACATTAAATTTTCGGGTGTCATTTTAATGAATACGTTGTATATTGTAAGCTACATGGGCTGGATTCTAGAATACCTACCACACTTGAAATAGCAATTTTCTTGTTGCAATGTTTTTGTTTAGCTAAAATATGATAAAGATAAAAAATATTATTAGAAAATTCGGGCGCGAAAGTAAATATTTATATGATTTTTTACAAAAATAAAGTCAGATGTTACCTATAATTAAATGAATTTTTTTTTAAAACATTTATATTCATGATTTATGCAAAAGTAACCAAAACGTAATATCAATCAGATAATAAACATTAAATTTTTTACTAAACTTGAAATAGCAGTTTTTTTGTTGCAATGTTTTCTTTTAGCTAAAATATGATGAAGAATTATAAAATTCGGGCACGAAAGCAAATATTTATATGATTTTTTACAAAAATAATGTCACATTTTACCTATTCTTGAAATGGATATTTTTGTTACAACATTCATATTCTTGCTTTAGGATCTATACTATGGATGGTTTTAGCATTGGACATGCAAAAGTGACCAAAATGTGGTACCAATCAGATAATAAACATTAACTTTTCGGGTGTCATTTTATTGATTACGTTGTATATCGTAAGCTACATGGGCTGGATACTAGAAAACCTACTACACTTGAAATAGAAATTTTCATGTTTGAATGTTTTGATTTAGCTAAAATATGATAAAGAACTATAAAATTCGGGCGCGGAAGCAAATATTTAAATGATTTTTTACAAAAATAAATTCAAATTTTACCTATTCTTCAAATTGATATTTTTGTCAAAACATTCATATTCGGGGGCGGAAGCAAATATTTATATGATTTTTTACAAAAATGAAATAATATTTTACCTATTCTTCAAATGAATATTTTTTTTAAAACATTCATATTCATGCTTTAGGATCTATACTATGGATGGGTTTAGCTTTGGACATGCAAAAGTTACCAAAACGTAGTACCAATCAGATAATAAACATTCAATTTTCGGGTGTCATTTTAATGAATACGTTGTGTATTGTAAGCTACATGGACAGGATTCTAGAATACCTACCACACTTGAAATAGCTATTTTCTTGTTGCAATGATTTCTTTTAGCTAAAATATGATAAAGAATTATAAAATTCCGGCGCGGAAGCAAATATTTATTTGATTTTTTACAAAAATAGTGTCAGATTTTACCTATTCTTGAAATGGATACTTTTGTTAAAACATACATATTCATGCTTTAGGATCTATACTATGGATTGTTTTAAGCATTGGACTTGCAAAAGTGACCAAAACGTGGTACCAATCAGATAATAAACATTCAATTTTCGGGTGTCATTTTAATGACTACGTTGTATATTGTAAGCTACATGGACTGGATTCTAGAATACCTACCACACTTGAAATAGCAATTTTCTTGTTGCAATGTTTCTTTTAGGTAAAATATGATTAAGAATTATAAAATTCGGGCGCGGAAGCAAATATTTATATGAATTTTTACAAAAATAATGTAAGATTTTAGCAATTTTTGAAATGGATATTTTTGTTAAAACATTCATGTTCATTCTTTAGGATCTATACTATTAATGGTTTTAAGCATTGGACATGCAAAAGTGACCAAAACGTGGTACCAATCAGATAATAAACATTTAAGTTTCGGGTGTCATTTTAAGGAATACGTTGTATATTGTAAGCTACATGGGCTGGATTCTAGAATACCTACCACACTTAAAAGAGCTATTTTCTTGTTGCAATGTTTTCTTTTAGCTAAAATATGATAAAGAATTATAAAATTCGGGAGCGAAAGCAAATATTTATATGATTTTTTACAAAAATAAAGTCAGATTTTACCTTTTCTTGATGAATTCGTTGTATATTGTAAGATACATGGGCTGGATTCTAGAATACCTACCTCACTTAAAATAGCAATTTTCTTGTTGGAATGTTTTCTTTTACCTAAATTATGATAAAAAATTATAAAAATCGGGCTCGGGAGCAAATATTTATATGATTTTTTACAAAAATAAAGTCATATTTTACCTATTCTTGAAATGGATATTTTTGTTAAAACATTAATATTCATGCTTTAGGATCTATACTATGGATGGTTTGAGCATTGGACATGCAAAAGTGAACACAACATGGCACCAATTATATAATAAACATTCAATTTTCGGGTTTCATTTTAATAAATACGTTGTTTATTGTAAGGTACATGGGCTGGATTCTAGAATACCTAGCTGCAATGTTTTCTTTTAGCTAAAATATGATAAAGAGTTATGAAATTCGGGCGCGGATACAAATATTTATATGATTTTTACAAAATTAAAGTCAGTTTTTACCTATTCTTGAAATGGATATTTTTGTTAAAATATTCATATTCATGCATTAGGATCTATACTATGGATGGTTTTAGCATTGGACATGCAAAAGTGACCAAAACGTGGTACCAATCAGATAATAAACATTAAATATTTGGGTGTCATTTTAATAAATACGTTGTATATTCTAAGCTACATGGGCTGGATTCTAGCATACCTACGTCACTTGAAATAGCAATTTTTCTTGTTGCAATGTTTTCTTTTAGCTATATTATGGTAAAGAATTATAAAATTCGGGCGCGAAAGCAAATATCTATTTGATTTTTTACAAAAATAAAGTCAGATTTAACCTAATCTTGATGGATACATTGTATATTGTAAGCTACTTGGGCTGAAATCTAGAATATCTACTACACTTGAAATAGCAATTTTCTTGTTGCAATGTTTTCTTTTAGCTAAAATATGATAAAGAATTATAAAATTCGGGCGCGGAAACAAATATTTATATGAATTTTACAAAATTATATTTAGATTTTACCTATTCTTGAAATGGATATTTTTGTTAAAATATTCATATTCATGCTTTAGGATCTATACTATGGATTGTTTTAGCATGGACATGCAAAAGTGACCAAAACGTGGTACTAATCAGATAATAAACATTAAATTTTCGGGTGTCATTTTAATGAATACGTTGTATATTGTAAGCTACATGGGCTGGATTCTAGAATACCTACCACACTTGAAATAGCAATTTTCTTGTTGCAATGTTTTTGTTTAGCTAAAATATGATAAAGAATTATAAAATTCTGGCGCGAAAGTAAATATTTATATGATTTTTTACAAAAATAAAGTCAGATGTTACCTATAATTAAATGAATTTTTTTTTTAAACATTTATATTCATGATTTATGATCAATAATATGGATGGTTTTAGCATTGGACATGCAAAAGTAACCAAAAGGTAATATCAATCAGATAATAAACATTAAATTTTTTACTAAACTTGAAATAGCAGTTTTTTTGTTGCAATGTTTTCTTTTAGCTAAAATATGATGAAGAATTATAAAATTCGGGCACGAAAGCAAATATTTATATGATTTTTTACAAAAATAATGTCAGATTTTACCTATTCTTGAAATGGATATTTTTGTTACAACATTCATATTCTTGCTTTAGGATCTATACTATGGATGGTTTTAGCATTGGACATGCAAAAGTGACCAAAACGTGGTACCAATCAGATAATAAACACTAAATTTTCGGGTGTAATTTTTTTGAATACGTTGTATATTGTAAGCTACATGGGCTGGATACTAGAAAACCTACCACACTTGAAATAGCAATTTTCATGTTTGAATGTTTTCTTTTAGCTAAAATATGATAAAGAACTATAAAATTCGGGCGCGGAAGCAAATATTTATATGATTTTTTACAAAAATAAATTCAGATTTTACCTATTCTTCAAATTGATATTTTTGTCAAAACATTCATATTCGGGGGTGGAAGCAAATATTTATATGATTTTTTACAAAAATAAAATAATATTTTACCTATTCTTCAAATGGATATTTTTTTTAAAACATTCATATTCATGCTTTAGGATCTATACTTTGGATGGTTTTAGCATTGGACATGCAAAAGTTACCAAAACGTAGTACCAATCAGATAATAAACATTCAATTTTCGGGTGTCATTTTAATGAATAAGTTGTGTATTGTAAGCTACATGGACAGGATTCTAGAATACCTACCACACTTGAAATAGCTATTTTCTTGTTGCAATGTTTTCTTTTAGCTAAAATATGATAAAGAATTATAAAATTCGGGCACGGAAGCAAATATTTATTTGATTTTTTACAAAAATAGTGTCAGATTTTACCTATTCTTGTAATGGATACTTTTGTTAAAACATACATATTCATGCTTTAGGATCTATACTATGGATTGTTTTTAGCATTGGACTTGCAAAAGTGACCAAAACGTGGTACCAATCAGATAATAAACATTCAATTTTCGGGTGTCATTTTAATGACTAGGTACGTTGTATATTGTAAGCTACATGGACTGGATTCTAGAATACCTACCACACTTGAAATAGCTATTTTCTTGTTGCAATGTTTCGTTAAGCTAAAATATGATTAAGAATTATAAAATTCGGGCGCGAAAGCAAACATTTACATGATTTTTTACAAAATTAAAGTCAGATTTTACCTATTCTTGAAATGGATATTTTTGTTAAAACATTCATATTCATGCTTTAGGATCTATACTATAGACGGTTTAACATTGGACTTGCAAAAGTGACCAAAACGTGGTACCATTAAGATAATAAACATTTAAATATTTATATGATTTTTCACAAAAATAAATTCAGATTTTACCTATTCTTCAAATGGATATTTTTGTTAAAACATTTATAATCATGCTTTAGGATCTATACTATCGATGGTTTTAGCATTGGACTTGCAAAAGTGTCCGAAATGTGGAACCAATCAGATAATAAACATTCAATTTTCGGGTGTCATTTTAATGAATACGTTGTATAATGTAAGCTGCAGGGGCTGGATTCTAGAATACCTACCACACATGAAATGGCAATTTTCTTGCTGCAATGTTTTCTTTTAGCTAAAATATGATGAAGATTTATAAAATTCGGGCGCGGGCGCTAATATTTATATGATTTTTTACATAAATAAAGTCAGATTTTACCTATTCTTAAAATGAATATATTTGTTAAAATATTTTTATTCATGCTTTAGGATCTATATAATGGATGGATTTAGCATTGGACATGCAAAAGTGACCAAAACGTGGTTCCAATCAGATAATAAACATTCAATTTTCGGGTGTCATTTTAATGACTACGTTGTATATTGTAAGCTACATGGACTGGATTCTAGAATACCTACCACACTTGAAATAGCTATTTTCTTGTTGCAATGTTTCGTTAAGCTAAAATATGATTAAGAATTATAAAATTCGGGCGCGAAAGCAAACATTTACATGATTTTTTACAAAATTAAAGTCAGATTTTATCTATTCTTGAAATGGATATTTTTGTTAAAACATTCATATTCATGCTTTAGGATCTATACTATAGATGGTTTAACATTGGACTTGCAAAAGTGACCAAAACGTGGTACCATTAAGATAATAAACATTTAAATATTTATATGATTTTTCACAAAAATAAATTCAGATTTTACCTATTCTTCAAATGGATATTTTTGTTAAAACATTTATAATCATGCTTTAGGATCTATACTATCGATGGTTTTAGCATTGGACTTGCAAAAGTGTCCGAAATGTGGAACCAATCAGATAATAAACATTCAATTTTCGGGTGTCATTTTAATGAATACGTTGTATAATGTAAGCTGCAGGGGCTGGATTCTAGAATACCTACCACACATGAAATGGCAATTTTCTTGCTGCAATGTTTTCTTTTAGCTAAAATATGATGAAGATTTATAAAATTCGGGCGCAGGCGCTAATATTTATATGATTTTTTACATAAATAAAGTCAGATTTTACCTATTCTTGAAATGAATATATTTGTTAAAATATTTTTATTCATGCTTTAGGATCTATATAATGGATGGATTTAGCATTGGACATGCAAAAGTGACCAAAACGTGGTACCAATCAGATAATAAACATTCAATTTTCGGGTGTCATTTTAATGAATACGTTGTATATTGTAAGCTACCACACTTGAAATAGCAATTTTCTTGTTGCAATGTTTTTTTTTAGCTAAAATATGATGAAGAATTATAAATTTCAGGCGCGGAAGCAAATATTTATATGATTTTTTACAAAAATAATGTCAGATTTTACCCATTCTTAAAATGGATATTTTTGTTAAAACATTCATATTCATGCTTTAGGATCTATACTACGGATGGTTTGAAACATTGGACATGCAAAAGTGAACCAAACGTGGTACCAATCATATAATAAATATTCAATTTTCGGGTGTCATTTTAATGAATACGTTGTATATGGTAAGCTACCTCATTTGAAATAGAAATTTTCTTGTTGCAATGTTTTCTTTTAGCTAAAATATGATGAAGAATTATAAAATTCGGGCGCGGAAGCAAATAGTTATATGATTTTTTACAAAAATAAAGTCAGATTTTACCTATTCTTTAAATGGATATATCTGTTAAAACATTCATATTCATGCTTTAGGATCTTTACTATGGATGGTTTCAGCTTTGGACATGCAAAAGTGACCAAAACGTGGTACCAATCAGATAATGAACATTCAATTTTCGATTGGTATTTTAATGAATACGTTGTATATTGTAAGCTACATGGGCTGGATTCTGGAATACCTATTACACTTGAAATAGCAATTTTCTTGTAGCAATGTTTTCTTTAGCTAAAATATGATGAAGAATTATAAAATTTGGGCGCGGAAGCAAATACTTATATGATTTTTTACAAAAATAAAGTCAGATTTTACCTATTCTTGAAATGGATATTTTTGTAAAACATTCATAATTATGCTTTAGGATCTATACTATGGATGGTTTTAAGCATTGGACAAGCAAAAGTGACCAAAACGTAATCTAATCAGATTCTAAACATTCAACTTTCGGGTGTTATTTTAATGAATACGTTGTATTTTGTAAGCTACATGGGCTGGATTCTGGAATTCCTACCACACTTGAAATAGCAATTGTCTTATTGCAATGTTTTCCTTCAGCTAAAATATGATGAAGAATTATAAAATTTGGGCGCGGAAGCAAATATTTATATGATTTTTTACAAAAATAATGTCAGATTTTACCTATTCTTGAAATGGATATTTTTGTTAAAACATTCATATTCATGCTTTAGGATCTATACTATGGATGGTTTTAGCATTGGATATGCAAAAGTGACCAAAACGTGGCACCAATCAGATAATAAACATTAAATTTTCGGGTGTTATTTTAATGAATACGTTGTACACTGTAAGCTACATGGGCTGGATTCTAGAATACCTACCACACTTTAAAAAGCAATTTTCTTGTTGCAATGTTTTCTATTAGCTAAAATATGATAAAAAATTATAAAATTCAGGCGCGGATGCAAATATTTATGTGATTCTTTACAAAATAAAGTTCGATTTTACCTATTCTTGAAATGGATATTTTTGTTATAATATTTATATTCATGCTTTAGGATCTATACTATGGATGGTTTTAGCATTGGACATGCAAAAGTGATCAAAACGTGGTACCAATCAGATAATAAACATTCAATTTTCGGGTGTAATTTTAATGAATACGTTGTATATTGTAAGCCACCACACTTAAAATAGCAATTTTCTTGTTGCAATGTTTTCTTTTATCTAAAATATGATGAAGAATTATAAACTTTGGGCGCGGAAGCAAATATTTATATGATTTTTTACAAAAATAAAGTCAGATTTTACCTGTTCTTGAAATGGATATTTTTTAAAAAAACATTCATATTCATGCTTTAGGATGTATACTATGGATGATTTAAGCATTAGATATGCAAAAGTGACAAAAACGTGGTACCAATCAGATAATAAACATTTAATTTTCGGGTGTCATTTTAATGAATACGTTGTATATTGTAAGCTACATGGGCTGGATTCTAGAATACCTACCAAACTTGAAGTAGCAATTTTATTGTTGCAATGTTTTCTTTTAGCTAAAATATGATGAAGAATTATAAAATACGTGCGCGAAGGCAAATATTTATATGATTATTTACAAAAATAAAGTCAGATTTTACCTATTCTTCAAATGGTTATTTTTGTTAAAACATTCATATTCATGCTATAGGATCTATACTATGGGTGGTTTTAATCATTGGACATGCAAAAGTGACCAAAACATGGTATCATTTAGAAAATAAACATTCAATTTTCGGGTGTTATTTTAATGAATACGTTGTATATTGTAAGCTACATGGGGTAGATTCTAAAATACCTACCACACTTGAAATAGCAATCTTCCTGTTGCAATGTTTTCTTTTAGCAAAATATGATAAAAACATTATAAAACTCGGGCGCGGAAGCAAATATTTATATGATTTTTACAAAAACAATGTTCAATTTTACCTATTCTTGAAATGGATATTTTTGTTAAACTATTCATCTTCATACTTTAGGATCTGTACTATGGTTGGTTTTAGCATTACATGCAAAAGTGATCAAAACGTTGTACCAATCAGAAAATAATCTTTCAATATTCGGGTGTCATTTTAATGAATACGTTGTATATTGTAAGCTACCACACTCGAAATAGCAATTTTCTTGTTGCAATGTTTTCGTTTAGGTAAAATATGATGAAGAATGATAAAATTCGGGCGCGGAAGCAAATATTTAAATGATTTTTTACAAAAATAAAGTCAGATTTTAAATATTCTTGAAATGGTTATTTTTGTTAAAACATTCATAATAATGCTTTAGGATCTATACTATGGATGGTTTTAAGCATTGGACATGCAAAAGTGACCAAAACGTGGTACCAATCAGATAATAAATATTCAATTTCGGCTGGATTCTAGAATACCTACCACACTTGAAATAGCAATTTTCTTGTTGCAATCTTTTCTTTTAGCTTAAATATGATGAAGAGTTATAAAATTCGGGTGCGGAAGCAAATATTTATATGATTTTTTACAATAATAAAGTCAGATATTACCTATTCTTGAAATAGTTATTTTTGTTAAAACATTAATATTCATGCTTAAGGATCTATACTATAGATGGTTTTAGCATTGGACATGCAAAAGTGACCAAAACGTGGTACCAATCAGATAATAAAAATTCAATTTTCGAGTGTCATTTTAAAGAATACGTTGTATATTGTAATCTACAACACTTGAAATAACAATTTTCTAGTTGCAATGTTTTCTTTTAGCTAAAATATGATGAAGAATTATAAAATACGTGCGCGGAGGCAAATATTTATATGATTTTTTACAAAAATAAAGTCAGATTTTACCTATTCTTTAAATGGATATTTTTGTTAAAACATTCATATTTATGCTATAGGATCTATACTATGGGTGGTTTTAATCATTGGACATGCAAAAGTGACCAAAACATGGTATTTATTTATTTATTTATTAACAAATCTATCCAACAGGATACTTTGATCCCAATTACAGGACGATTATATATTACAATTACAAAGATATATACATTAGTACAAGTAAGAAACAACATTAATTATAATAACAATTTACAAAAAAAGAATTAAACATTTGAAGCGAAAAACAATTCAAATCTGATCTAATAAAACATAAAAACAATAAAGAAGCTGAAATACTTAATAATTATAAATTACAAAAAATAATTAAACAAAGTTGATCTAAATTTATGAAGATTATCACCAAAAATATCAATATTACAGGTCAGTGTGTTGTAAATATTGCAAAGCTGTCTTAAGGGAGATTTAGTTTCGTAGTTTGTTCTTGCAATAGCACAATGGAAAGTCATCTTATTTCTGGATGCAATACGAGGAATATTTAGAGATATCTGATTCAAACAATACTTGTCGTTAATATATCCATTTAACAATTTGAATAAATATATACATGATAGTATTTTCCTTCTATTACATAACGATGTCATATTGGTTTGAATCAGAAGGTTATTGTAATCGAAGTCGAAATTGGGATATGTCCTATGAGTTTTAAAGTAACAGTATTTAACAAATTTTTTTTGTATAGATTCAATAATAGAAATATATTTTTGATAAATTGGATTCCATACTTGAAGGCAATATTCCAATTTAGATCGAACAAATGCATAGTATAAAATTTTTACTGTTGATAACCTTCGAAACGATTGTGTATTTCGAATTACAAATCCAAGATTTTTATAAGATGACTTTACAATGTATAATATATGTTCATTGAATGATAGTTTTTCATCAAAAAGAATGCCAAGATCCTTGAAATACTTAACCCTATCAAGTTCAATGTTATTCATATGATAAGGTAAACTATATGCGAATTTTTTAACAAAATAGCTCATTACTTTGCATTTGCTGAAATTAAAGAATAGTTTAGAGGATTGAGACCAAGCCAGAATATTTTCAATGTCCTTTTGAAGAAGAACACAATCATCTAAAGAATTAATTGTTTTAAATAATTTCAAATCATCAACATAGAGCAGTATTTGAGAATGTTCAACAGTGTCCACAATATCATTAATGAAAAGAATAAACAATAGAGGACCAAGGTTTGACCCTTGTGGAACACCAGATGTGGCAAAATACGGGCGGGATGAGTAATTATTAAGCTGAACACACATTTTACGTTGATTTAAATAACTAGACGTAAACTGAGAAAACTATTTGAGAAATTAAAATTTTTATTGAGTTTATGTAGGAGGACATTATGATCTACAGTATCGAATGCCTTTGAAAAATCCGTGTATATTACATCAACTTGACAATTATCATGCAATGAGTTCAATGTGAAATTAGTGAAATTCATTAGATTGCTAGTGGTCGATTTGCTAGATATAAAACCATGTTGTTGAGAGGAGATGTGAGTATGAACAGAATTGTAGATGTATTTGTAAAGAATAGTTTCAAAGATTTTAGATATGTTGGGTAAAATAGCAATAGCACGATAATTAGAAATATTGGTCTTGTCACCAGATTTATATATAGGACAAATAAAAGATGTTTTCAATGCAGTAGGAAACTTGTTCGTGTTTAGAGAAAGATTGAAAAGAAAATAAAGAGGCTTGACAAAAATATGGCTACATGCTTTAATAATATAGGCTGGTAAATTATCAGGTCCAGGATTACGAGTTACTTTAAGTTTATTAATTGCATGAAGAATATCTTCTTCAGAAATATTAGAAATTGTAACAACGTTGTGGTTACTTGAAGATATAGAATTGGAAGCAGAATATTCGTCACTAGGAGTGTAGATACTGCTGAAGAAATCCGCAAATCCTTGTACAATATCAGGAGTAGAGTTAAATTGTTCATTATTTAAATGCATACGGCCCGGAATGAGTGAAGTACGCTTTTTATTATTAATATATGCCCATATCTTTTGCGGGTCAGATGAAATTGAATATTCAGTACTCGCCATATATCTCGCATATTCGAATTTAATTTCTTTTTTAACTAAAGTACGCAAACGTTTAAATTCACTAAGGTACGCAGGATCATTGTGTATTTTATACAGATTTAGATATTTAGCCTTCAGCTTAATATTGTTGATTATATGAGAGTTAAGCCATGATGGGTACTTACTTGATTTGTTTTTAAATTTGATTTGGGGAATACACTTATCCATGATATCGTAAAGAATTCGATAAAATTCGTTGAAGGCAGTATCAACGTCATTATATTGTGACAGACAATCCCAGTCCACATCTGATAATAATGTGTATAGCATATCAAAGTTGGCAGCACGAAAGTTATATGATAATGAATTAGTGTTAAAAGTGAAACATGTCGATCTCTCAGATATAGAGGATGAAAATAAAATGAATAGTGTAGGATGATGTGAGTCTTCATCAACAAGAGGATCAAGATCACGAGAGACAGTACAATGCACATTTGAGACAATAAGATCTAGCAAACGACCGCTGCTGTTAGTAATTTGATTATACTGACATGCATTTAAAAATGAAATAAAATTATTAAAATTTGAAATATGGATATCACTGAATCCATGCAATGTATAATCGACAAATTTCGTAATATTAAAATCGCCGACAATTATAAAATTATTATTTAACAAAGGTAAAAACGATTCGAGACATTCATAAATATAATTTTGTTGTACTGTAGATATGGGAGGTGGGGAATAAACAACTATAATATAAATGCAACAGTTATTTGACATAAAAATTTTTGTACAAATTAGGTCAGAAAGGGAATTAGGATGAAGTGTTATTTTTATTTCCGTAGAATTGTAAATATTATTCACAGCACATAATACGCCTCCACCACGATTTTTGCCAGCACTGGCGGTATCTCTGTCTCTCCTGTACACATTATAGTTAGGTGAGAATAATTCAGAATTGTGTACACTGTTATTCAACCAAGTCTCAGTAAGACATATAATGTCTGACTGCAGTGAAATTAGATTGTTATAAAAAGTTTCTGTTTTGGTATTCAATCCTCTGACATTCTGGTAATAAATATGCATAAAAATAGGAATAAAGTAATAAACTAAATTGTTAACTTATAATAATAATAATAAATGCAATGAACAAACTTTACAGTGTAGCGATGTGAAAAAATAAACAAGACTTGACGAAACTTTGAATCAACAGAGAGAGTTCAATGACCTGCAATTAAATATTAAACAGTGATAACTTGTTAATTTCAAGAAACACAGTTTTTACAAAAATCAACTGAGAATAAAAATTTGAAATACGATTGTATTGAATTGATTTTATCTTCAATAAAATCGAAAATATAAAATTAAATTGTATCAGATGGAAAAAAATTATATATTATAGAAGCACAGTGCTCATAAAGAAAATATTAATTAAACAATTAGTGATATTTGTTTTAATTATTTAGTACATCAACGTGCGTGAGTTTTTTTATGCTGCCATTGACTTTTGCAAAAATAACACCATCACTTGACCACACATTTTTAAAACCGTAACACTTTGATGCGGCTTTTAAAAGATCCAGTCTATTTTTTGTCAGGTCTTCTTTAATTGTAATTTTGGTACCAGATAGTCTTTTACGGTTCTGTATAACTGTAGCACGTGTTTTATATGAGGTAAATTTTACAATTATAGGTCGCGGTTTGGGATTTATAGTGAGTTCAGAATTTGATTTTCTTTTACCTGTGCGGTGACATCTGTCTATTAGCTCAGGTTTTATATCCAGAGCAAGTTTTTCTTTAAACACTGTTCTCACTATGTCCTCGGTGTTTTCTGTAGCGGCTTCAGGAATCCCGAACACTCGGATGCAGTTGCGCCTCGAATACTGCTCCAGTTGATCCAGACGGTCCTCCAGGAGCTTGTTTTCGGTTGTTAGTTCTGCAATTATTGTTTCGAAGTGCCTTTGCTGTTCGTCTAGTTTCTCGTTCAGTCGTTCAGAAATTTTATCGACTAGTTTGTCAATAAATGAAGTGTCAGCTAGCAAAGATACAACAATGTCTTTAGCAACTGCAGCGAGACCTCGGGTGCCCATAATTGAAAAATTCAGATCGCACTTTTTGAAGATCACAACACTTAGTTACGGAGCAACAAGCTAGATACGTCTACTCGCACCAACGCATCAACGCAAAATCATTTAGATAATAAACATTCAATTTTCGAGTGTTATTTTAATGAATAATTTGTATATTGTAAGCTACATGGGCTGGATTCTAAAATACCCACCACACTTGAAATAGCAATCTTTTTGTTGCAATGTTTTCTTTTAGCAAAATATGATAAAAAATTATAGAAATCAGGCGCGAAAGCAAATATTTAAATGATTTTTACAAAAATAAAGTTTAATTTTACCTATTCTTGAAATGGATATTTTTGTTAAAATATTCATATTCATACTTTAGGATCTGTACTATGGATGGTTTTAGCATTACATGCAAAAGTGATCAAAACGTTGTACCAATCAGAAAATAAACTTTCAATATTCGGGTGTCATTTTAATGAATACGTTGTATATTGTAAGCTACCACACTCGAAATAGCAATTTTCTTGTTGCAATGTTTTCGTTTAGGTAAAATATGATGAAGAATTATAAAATTCGGGCGCGGAAGCAAATATTTAAATGATTTTTTACAAAAATAAAGTCAGATTTTACCTATTCTTGAAATGGATATTTTTGTTAAAACATTCATATTCATGCTATAGGATCTATACTATGGATAATTTTAGCATTGGACATGCAAAAGTGACCATAACGTGGTACCAATCAGATAATAAACATTCAATTTTCGGGTGTCGTTTTAATAAATACGTTGTATATTGTAAGCTACTTGGGCTGGATTCTAGAATAGCTAACACACTTGAAATAGCAAGTTTCTTGTTGCAATGTTTTCTTTTAGCTAAATTATGATGAAGAATTATAAAATTCGGGTGCGGAAGCAAATAATTATATGATTTTTTACAAAAATAAAGTCAGATTTTACATTGTCTTGAAATAGATATTTTTGTTAATACTTTCATATTCATGCTTTAGGGTCTACACTACGGATGGTTTTAGCATTAGAGATGCAAAAGAGACCAACACGTGGTACCAATCAAATAATAAACATTCTATTTTCGGGTGTCATTTTATTGAATACGTTGTATATTGCAAGCTACATAGGCTGGATTCTAGAATAACTACCACACTTGCAATAGCAATTTTCTTGTTGCAGTGTTTTCTTTTAGCTAAAATATGATGAAGAATTATAAAATTCGGCCGCGGAAGAAAATATTTATATGATTTTTTACAAAAATAAAGTCAGATTTTACCTATACTTGTGATGGATGTTTTTGTTAAAACATTCATATTCATGCTTTAGGATCTATACTATGGATGGTTTTAGCATTGAACATGCAAAAGTGACCAAAACGTGGTACCAATCAGATAATAAACATTCATTTTTCGGGTGTCATTTTAATGAATACGTTGTATATTGTAAGCTACATGGGCTGGATTCTAGAATACCTACCACACTTGAAATAGCAATTTTCTTGTTGCAATGTTTCCTTTTAGCTAAAATATGAAGAAGAATTATAAAATTCGGGCGCGAAAGCAAATATTTTTGTTATTTTTTACAAAAATAAAATCAGATTTTACCTATTCTTGAAATGGATATTTTTGTTAAAACATTCATATTCATTCTTTAGGATCTATACTATGGATAATTTTAGCATTGGACATGCAAAAGTGACCATAACGTGGTACCAATCAGATAATAAACATTCAATTTTCGGGTGTCGTTTTAATAAATACGTTGTATATTGTAAGCTACTTGGGCTGGATTCTAGAATAGCTAACACACTTGAAATAGCAAGTTTCTTGTTGCAATGTTTTCTTTTAGCTAAATTATGATGAAGAATTATAAAATTCGGGTGCGGAAGCAAATAATTATATGATTTTTTACAAAAATAAAGTCAGATTTTACATTGTCTTGAAATAGATATTTTTGTTAATACTTTCATATTCATGCTTTAGGGTCTACACTACGGATGGTTTTAGCATTAGAGATGCAAAAGAGACCAACACGTGGTACCAATCAAATAATAAACATTCTATTTTCGGGTGTCATTTTATTGAATACGTTGTATATTGCAAGCTACATAGGCTGGATTCTAGAATAACTACCACACTTGCAATAGCAATTTTCTTGTTGCAGTGTTTTCTTTTAGCTAAAATATGATGAAGAATTATAAAATTCGGCCGCGGAAGAAAATATTTATATGATTTTTTACAAAAATAAAGTCAGATTTTACCTATACTTGTGATGGATGTTTTTGTTAAAACATTCATATTCATGCTTTAGGATCTATACTATGGATGGTTTTAGCATTGAACATGCAAAAGTGACCAAAACGTGGTACCAATCAGATAATAAACATTCATTTTTCGGGTGTCATTTTAATGAATACGTTGTATATTGTAAGCTACATGGGCTGGATTCTAGAATACCTACCACACTTGAAATAGCAATTTTCTTGTTGCAATGTTTCCTTTTAGCTAAAATATGAAGAAGAATTATAAAATTCGGGCGCGAAAGCAAATATTTTTATTATTTTTTACAAAAATAAAATCAGATTTTACCTATTCTTGAAATGGATATTTTTGTTAAAACATTCATATTCATTCTTTAGGATCTATACTATGGATAATTTTAGCATTGGACATGCAAAAGTGACCATAACGTGGTACCAATCAGATAATAAACATTCAATTTTCGGGTGTCGTTTTAATAAATACGTTGTATATTGTAAGCTACTTGGGCTGGATTCTAGAATAGCTAACACACTTGAAATAGCAAGTTTCTTGTTGCAATGTTTTCTTTTAGCTAAATTATGATGAAGAATTATAAAATTCGGGTGCGGAAGCCAATATTTATATGATTTTTTACAAAAATAAAGTCAGATTTTACATTGTCTTGAAATAGATATTTTTGTTAATACTTTCATATTCATGCTTTAGGGTCTACACTACGTATGGTTTTAGCATTAGACATGCAAAAGAGACCAACACGTGGTACCAATCAGATAATAAACATTCTATTTTCGGGTGTCATTTTATTGAATACGTTGTATATTGCAAGCTACATAGGCTGGATTCTAGAATAACTACCACACTTGCAATAGCAATTTTCTTGTTGCAGTGTTTTCTTTTAGCTAAAATATGATGAAGAATTATAAAATTCGGCCGCGGAAGAAAATATTTATATGATTTTTTACAAAAATAAAGTCAGATTTTACCTATACTTGTGATGGATGTTTTTGTTAAAACATTCATATTCATGCTTTAGGATCTATACTATGGATGGTTTTAGCATTGAACATGCAAAAGTGACCAAAACGTGGTACCAATCAGATAATAAACATTCATTTTTCGGGTGTCATTTTAATGAATACGTTGTATATTGTAAGCTACATGGGCTGGATTCTAGAATACCTACCACACTTGAAATAGCAATTTTCTTGTTGCAATGTTTCCTTTTAGCTAAAATATGAACAAGAATTATAAAATTCGGGCGCGAAAGCAAATATTTATATGATTTTTTACAAAAATAAAGTCAGATTTTACCTGTTTTTGAAATGGTAATTTTTTTAAAACATTCATATTCATGCTTTAGGATTTATACAATAGATGGTTTCAAGCATTGTTCATGTAAAAGTGACCAAAACGTGGTACAAATTAGATAATAAACATTCAATTTTCGGGTGTCATTTTAATGAATACGTTGTATATTGTAAGCTACATGGGCAGGATTCTATAATACCTACCACACTTGAAATAGCAATGTTCTTGTTGCAATGTTTTCTTTTAGCTAAAATATGATAAAGAATTATAAAATTCGGGCGCAGAAGCAAATATTTATATAATTTTTAAAAAAACAACGTCAGATTTTACCTATCCTTGAAATGGAAATTTTTGTTAAAACATTTATATTCTTGCCTTACGATCTATATTATGGATAATTTTAGCATTGGACATGCAAAAGTGACCAAAACCTGGTACCAAGCAGGTAATAAACATTCAATTTTTTTGTATAATTTCAATGAATACGTTGTATATTGTAAGCTACATGGGCTGGATTCTAGAATACTTACCACAATTGAAATAGCTATTTTCTTGTTGCAACGTTTTCTTTTAGCTAAAATATGATGAAGAATTATGAAATTTGGGCGCGGAAGCAAATATTTATATGATTTTTTCAAAAATAAAGTCAGATTTTACTTATTCTTGATGAATACCTTGTATATTGTAAGCTACATGGGCTGGATTCTAGAATACATATTACACTTGAAATAGCAATTTTCTTGTTTCAATGTTTTCCTTTAGCAAAAATATGATGAACAATTATAAAATTCGGGCGCGGAAGCAAATATTTATATGATTTTTTACAAAAATAAAGTCAGATTTTATTTATTCTTGATGAATACGTTGTATATTGTAAGTTACATGGGCTGGATTCTAGAATAACTACTACACTAGAAATAGCATATTTCTTGTTGCAATATTTTCTTTTAGCTAAAATATAATGAAGAATTATAAAATTCGGGCGCGAAAGCAAATATTTATATGATTTTTTACAAAAATAAAGTCAGATTTTACCTATTCTTAAAATGGATAATTTTGTTAAAACATTCATATTCATGCTTTAGGATCTATACTATGGATGGTTTTAAGCATTGGACATGCAAAAGTGACGAATACGTGGTACCAATCAGATAATAAACATTCAATTTTCGGGTGTTATTTTAATGAATACGTTGTATATTGTAAGCTACATGGGCTGGATTCTAGAATACCTACCAAACTTGAAATAGCAATTTTCTTGTTGCAATGTATTCTTTTAGCTAAAATATGATGAAGAATTATAAAATTCTGGCGCGGAAGCAAATATTTATATGATTTTTTACAAAAATAAAGTCAGATTTTACCTATTCTTGATGAATACGTTGTATATTGTAAGCTACATGGGCTGGATTCTAGAATACCTACCACACTTGAAATAGCTATTTTCTTGTTGCAATGTTTTCTTTTAGCTAAAATATGATGAAGAAATATAAAACGCGTGCGCGGAAACAAATGTTTATATGAATTTTTACAAAAATAAAGGCAGATTTTAACTATTCTTGAAATGGATATTATTGTTAAAACATTCATATTCATGCTTTAGGATCTATACTATGGATGGTTTTAAGCATTGGACATGAAAAAGTGACCAATGCGTGGTACCAATCAGATAATAAACATTCAATATTCGGGTGTTATTTTAATGAATACGTTGTATATTGTAAGCTACATGGGCTGGATTCTAGAATACCTACCACACTTGAAATAGCAATGTTCTTGTTGCAATGTTTTCTTTTAGGTAAATTATGATGAAGAATTATAAAATTCGGGCGCGGAAGCAAATATTTATATGATTTTTTACTAAAATAAAGTCAGATTTTACCTATTTATGATGAATACGTTGTATATTGTAAGCTACATGTGCTGGATTCTAGAATACCTACCACACTTGAAATAGCAATTTTCGTGTTGCAATGTTTTCTTTAGCTAAATTTTTTTTTTTGTATCTATCTAAATATAAAATAATAAGTAAAAATATAACAGCAAATGAATTACATGAGGAGCATTTGTTCACTGACAAAAACTCGAAATATTAACTATATAATGTTAGTTAAATCTATCTACTAAATCTAATGGTTAAAAACGTTTTTATCGTCGTATGTCCTTACTGCTGTCTAAAATTTCACTGCACTTGTGTTTGGGTGGGCTTCAGGTCTTTTAAGATATTTGGTACTAAATTGTTTGATTGTTCTTTTCACTGTACACATGTTGAGGTCTCTGTGGATGTTTACATTTGGCACATACCAAGGAGCATTTGTAATTTTTCAGAGGCACTTAGATTGAAAGCGTTGAAGTATTTCAATATTGGAGTTGCTTGCTGTTGCCTAGAGTTGTATTCCATACGTTCAGACTGGTTTAAAGATGCTTTTATATATCAGTAGTTTGTTTTCCAGTGACAGTTTGGAAGATCTACTTAATAACCAATAGTTTTGCCTGAATTTTAGTCCCAGTTGTTTTCTTTTTAAGAAGATGTGTTTACGCCATGTTAGTCTTCTATAAAGATGTATTCCTAGATATCTTGTTTCTTCAGTTTGCGGTAGCAGTTGGTTGGTTGAGTATTACCGCAGGACACGTACTTTTATTCAAGGTAAAGGTTACATAGACTGATTTGGTTTCGTTGCCTTTTATTCTCCAGATACAGGTAGTAAACTTATTGGACGATAGGACGATGTTTCCACAGCGGGTTTCCCTGGTTTGTGTATAAGAATAATTTGAGCTACTTTCCATTGTGATGGAAAAACTCCAAGTCTTAAGATTGTGTTAAATATATAAGTTATAAGAATGATTGCTTTAAATAGGAGTTGTCTTAAAATTTTTCCAGAGATTAAATCGTATCCGGGAGTTTTTTTTTGGATTTATACGTTTGCATATTATCACGAGAACATCCTTCGGTTTAAAATGTTGCATAGGATAATCCAACTGAAAGGGATGTTGTAACGTGTTGTATATAAATTGTTCATCTTCTGGTGGTATCGAGGGTGGAAAAGGTTGGAATACTTTTGTCAGGTGATTTGCAAAGGCTAGAGCTTTGTCAGAGTCAGTCCTTACCCATAGTCCGCCTTCTTTCCTAATAGGTGGAATGTGTTGTTGGGGCTGTTTGATTTTTTTCGTTGCTTTCCATAATGAGTAGTCACTTGCTTCTGTCGCTGATAAATTCTCAAGATAGTTTTGAATTGTTTCATTTTTTTCTTGTTGCAATATTTTTTTCAAGTCTTTGGTGGCTTTATTTAATTTACTTTTTACTTGGAGGTCTCGAGTTGTCTGCCATATTCTTCTAATTTTCCGTTTATGGGCTATTAAATGTTTGATGTACGCTGGTATGTTTGTTACAGTATAACAAGATTTTTGGAATTGGGGTCGAGTGCCAAGTTGATTCTTGAATTGATTTTGTTAAATGTTCTACAGCATTATCTAAGTCTTCTTGGGATTTTAAGCTGACATTTAACGAGATTTTACTTTATAGTATGTTCCTGAATTTGTGCCAATTCGTTTTTTTATTACAGAGAGAGGCGGGTTTATCTACTTTTAGTATTTGTGTACTGAATATTATACTTACGGGCGAGTGGTCTGATGATAAATCTACGCAGGTGCTACGTGTACACCAGATTAGGGCATAAATTGGTGGAATATGCTACGTTCCTCAGTTGTTCGAGAATACAGCCGCCAGCTTTTATACAGTAGAAAAAGGGGTGGTTAAAAAAATATAATTAGGAAAATAAGCGCCACGTGGTTGTTGTGATCAACACGGTATACAACCACGAAAATACCGATACGTCAAAAATGCTCAAGATCAGTGAGGGGGAAAATATGAATAGTTGACTCAATAAAATGCTGATTAAATTTAAGCCTAAAAGCTATATTGAAAGGTATTAAATACAAGTTAACCTACGTGGCTATTAATGTAATGATTGTTAATCTCGCAATAACCCAGGCGAGGTATATCTGAATGTAATAAATAATAAAAGGTTAATACTGAGATTGTCTCAGCTAGGGGATGTTGACGTACGACTGAGAAGGACTAGATAAAAAAAAATCAAGTTTAAATAAACGCAACATAGACGCACGATGGTTGGTTGATCGATCAATCAAGGGTAGTGCAGGCGCAATAATTGACTTAAAACCTCGAGTCCTAACCCTAAATACTTAACAAACCCTATGTGAGTATTCCCACTGATAGTTAAAAAAAGAATACGTAAAATACTTTAAGACTAGCTTGAGCTAGAGCATTGTTAAGATACAAAATAATCTCTAAAATACAAATGATCCAGAAGGTCTGAATAACAATGATATCGAATAATAAATTATGCAACTACTTTAAAATACTAATGGTCATATCGATCTAATAATAATACTGGATAATAAATGGTGCAATAAACTTTAAATACTAACAGACATATAGATCTGTATTATAATACTAATAAAAAAAATAATGATAAAGAATAAAATTTCAAAGTTTAGCTGGTAATGTGACTGGTCCAGTGACTCCAAGCCGTCCGATAAAATCGAGTAAATCGGCTGGCCGGTTGGTGTTGAGTAGTTGCAACTTCCGACAACAGGTAGGACTCGAGCGGACAGTGGCGTCACACGAAAATTTCCAGCGAATGGCGGCGTCAAGATCTTCACCAGAACTCCCCAAATAATCTTCCCTCGCAACTATTTTCACCTCGCGGTATATTACAGGGTTATAAAACCCAATATAACAAGCCTACAAGAAGTTAGGAATTGAATACCGACGATAAATGAATAACCACATGGCGTGAGTACGCATATGGTGAATAAGTTAAATGATAAATTCAATAAATGATTATAAAAACTATAAAAAAATAACTATAATAACAAGAACACTTCAGTGAACTTACGAAGTAGACGACTAACACAATAAGTTACACAGAATATTTGTTTGGTTTTACCTGAGTTCGTGGGCGGCTTGAAAGTTTTCCTAACGAATGCTTTGGTTCAAATCCGGGATTCTCCCGAGGAAATAATTTCCACAATATTGATGGTCGCACAATCTAAATAAATGACTTAATAACTCAAAAATATAACGATAGCTACTATGCACAATTGACCAACAACTTCCAAAGTTCGTTAGCGAGTGCATGACCCGCAAAAACCAAATCTTAATTAATCTAAGATTTATGTCAAGATTTGCAATAATTTGCAAATGTACGTTGAAGAAAACCGTACACTTACGCTAGGGGGTTGCTTCACTTAAGGCGCTACATTCCGTAAAATGAACCCGTAACAACTCTCCCCTTTCCCAAAAAGAAGAATTTAGAATAAATTCCTGAGAAGTCAGAAGCCAAAAAAACAAGACTCGAGAACATATGTCATCAACCATAAATCAAAAAAAAAATGAAAACCAAATCTAGCCTGGGTTATCTTCAGGATGAGCTTTAAGGTGTTTGCTACTCCAAGTTCCTAGAAGAACTTCATCATGCACAGTTTTCAGTTCATAAGTATGTGACGAGACTTTTCTGTGAATCATGAAAGGGCCTATATACTTGTCGGCAAGTTTAGCTGTATAATACTGAGAAGCATCTGAGAGAACGAAATTCTTGCGCCACACCAACTGATTGTTATAGAAATTAATATCGGGGTGGCGAAGGTCATAGCGTGATTTAGATTTAAGATAAGCGGCTTGGAGTCGTTTTCCAATATCCTTATACAGTTTAGCAAATCCAAACGAACGTTTTTCGAACTTATCCTTATCAGGGGCCTCCACTTCTGCATTTTCCACCGATTTATTTATGTGTCAGTCGCCCGACAATTTTACTTCCAGACCGAAGTTTATGAAGTTAGGGGTGAGACCGTTAACTTCGTGCGTGGCACATCTTACTGCACATCCAAGTTTCGCGAGATATTTTCCTCAAGTGCGATGATTATCCCAGACATAGGATTTTAACATAGTTTTTAACACTTTGTTAATTCGTTCAGCCGGATTGGCCTGAGGGTGATAGTACGATGTATATCTTGGCTTCACATTATATTGGGTAAGAAGATTTCTATATTCTCTTGACCTAAACTGCACGCCGTTATCAGAAATAATTGCACGAGGCACCCCGAATACAAGAAATATTTGATCCTCTAGGATTTTTGCAATTGCCAATGCCGAAGCCTTCCGCAGCGGGAAGAACATTGCAAATTTACTGAAGCAGTCAGAAATAACCAAGACAAACCTATAGCCTTGAGTGGTTGCTGGTAATGGTCCCAATAAATCAGTACATATTATCTCCCAGGGTCTGTTAATGACAGAGTGACCACCCATTTGACCCGAAGCAGCCTTTTGTTCTGGTTTGGATCGCAAACAAACATTACAACATCTCACATACTTCGCAACATCTGCCTTCATTTAGGGCCAATAAAAACGTGCTAACAGCCGGCGGTATGTTTTGAAAACGCCAAGATGACCACTAGTCGGCAAATCATGACACTCGTAAATTAATTCCTTAGGTTTTCGTCAGGAATTAATTCCCTCCACTGATCTTCCTCCTCCACCATCCCGTCAAAATCCAATCTAATAAATTTATACAAACGACCAATATCAACA
The DNA here is from genome assembly GCA_035578165.1 of Stenolophus ochropezus. Lineage (NCBI taxonomy): Eukaryota > Metazoa > Arthropoda > Insecta > Coleoptera > Carabidae > Stenolophus > Stenolophus ochropezus. Next base: position 415,033 of record JAQOWZ010000077.1, on the reverse strand, counting down.
CGATAATTTGGGTAATGCAACGGATTCTCGATAACTGAATTAAATAACTTCCGAAACCAATTATACTTAATATGATCCATATTAACACAATCAAGAACTGGAACAGCAGGAGACAACGCGTCGGGAACAACATGCTCTTTTCCCTTACGGTGTAAAATTTTGAATTTATACTGCTGGAGACGAACGGACCATCTAGCGAGTCTACCTGACGGATTTTCCAAATTATTCAGCCACAGTAACGAATAATGGTCCGTTATAGCCGTGAACTCTGTGCCCTCAAGATATGATCTAAGTTGCTCAATTGCCCATAATAAGGCTAATAATTCCTTTTCCGTAGTTGAAAAGTTTCTCTCTTGACGCGTCAGAGATCGGGATAGGTAGCATATAACCTTTTCGCCACCTTCATACTGCTGACTTAACACTGCATCGAGGCCGAAATTGGAAGCATCAATTTGAAGAATAAATCGTTTTGTAAAGTCGGGACATGAAAGAATAGGGGCCGAAATCAGACAGTTCTTAATGTGAGACCAAGCGTCATCACAATTATCATCCCATAAGAATCGGGTATTCTTACACAGTAATTTTGTCAAAGGAGCCAAGACTGATGAAAAATTCGGAATAAACCGACGGTACCTTGATGCCATGCCTACCAATCTACGTATGTCTGAAACACATTTTGGAGTCGGAATATCTAAAATAGCCTTCACTTTCTTCGGATCTACATGAAGACCGTGCTGGTTAACTACGTAGCCTAAATAACGTAGCTCCTCGCGACAAAATTGGCGCTTATCTCGCCCTGAAGTTAACCCTGCATTACGAATACGAGAAAGCACAATCTCAAGGATCTCAAGGTGTTTTTCAAAGGTCGCCGTAACAATCACGATATCATCTAAATAGACGAATACGTGCGGTCTAAGATCTATCCCAATAACATCATCGATGAAACGTTGCCATGTGGCGGGTGCATTATGTAAGCCAAAAGGTATACGGCGAAACTGAAAAAAACCGTGATTAGGTACTATAAATGCAGTATATTGTTTCGAGGATTCCGCCATGGGTATCTGCCAATAAGCAGATTTGATGTCGAGAAATATTAAAAATTTTGCGTCGCTTAATTTATCCAATGTTTCAGATACGTGCGGTAAGGGGTAGGCGTCACGCTCTGTGACCTGATTGACTTTCCTATAATCCACACAGAACCGAAAGCTGCCGTCCTTTTTTGGTACGAGCAGAATAGGTGAGGCCCACGGACTACGCGATTTTTATACAATATTATTGGCGATCATGAGATCCAATTCTTTATCCACATGCGCTTGCATGGCGGGCGAAATAGGGTAGTACTTTCGTCTAATAGGCTTAGTATCTGCAGCAATATTAATTTCGTGTTCAACTAGCGAAGTACAACCGATTCGATCGCGTCCCATCCCACAGAACATTTTATCGATTAACTAATTCAGTTTAGTCTCCTGGGCACTAGAGAGATTCTTACGCGGACTAATTGCATCCACCGAACAAAAGGGACTATCGGAAAACGTCCATTCTCCTTGCCGTAAATCCGGCACGATGCCCATAATTTTCCAAAAATTAGTTTCTAAAATTAAAACATGCGACAACTCTGGCACAACCATAATATCAATCACTTTAATCTGATCTCGCAAACGAATTGGCACTGAAACCATGCCCAAACTAGAACAACGTTGGTCGTTCACGACAGTACAAGTAAAACTAGTTTTAGTTAATTGTAACCCTAACTTATTTAATATTTCCCAACCAGGTTTCCCAACAATAGTACAAGAGGCTCCGGAATCCAATAACCCTAATATAGGCTTTTCTAAAATGTAAACTTCTAAATAAGGGCGCTCATCACCGTGAGCATGAGCCAGTATAAAGTCTAACAAAATGTTATTTCTTCCGACCGAGTTATAATAATCATGATGCGGCAAGCGGTCATCTGCCGCATCTAGCGACCGTTTCCCGAATCGTAGGAACAAGAAGGGCAAGATCTGACAGTAACGTTTACCGCAACGAAAACAATGCTTTTTACGTGACTCGCAACAATTAACTGAGATGTGCCCAGTTTTACCACAATTCCAACAATTTCTGTTACCGCCCGGATTTCCCACTGGAGCAACGGAGACTGCAGAAGCACTAGCACGAAATTTTGAGTTCGACGAACTGCCACGGTGTGTATAGGCGAGATCAGGCTCAAGACATTTACTGCGATGTGGAGGTGGAGCGAAGTTTTCTACCGATTCCTTCCTTTCGTCAACTTGTCGACATAAAGCGACCAATTCCCCGACCGATTTTACCTCCAGCCCTAGTGGCAACTGAGTTTGATAGAACGGTTGAATATTTTTCATCAAGATCTTCACTTTAAACTCTTCCGTTACTTGATCCGGTCGCAACCGCGCGAAATAGCAATTCATAATTGAGACGTACAATGCTATCGACTCGTGCGGGGCCTGCGTTCGGGATTTAACCTCCTCTAAGAGTTTATTCTCGTAATCTATAGGCAAAAATGCTTTTCGCAATCCTCTAATTAGCTCATCCCAGCTACCAAATAACTGTCTATTAGCGCTATACCAAATGAGCGCATCGCCTTCGAAGAGGTCAAGAGCTGATACCAATAATTCTGGTTTTGAGACGTTCCGCGCACCGCGAAATTCCTCAACTCTATCGAGGAAAGCGCTTAAGGATAGTTCACCAATGTTTCCGCTAAATTTCAGATTCCACTTAAAAACAGGTACGGACTTTACATGAAAGCTGGATTTACGAACATTTTGTTCGCTATCAGAGTAGTCGTGGTCAGAGTCAGATAAATGTATGTTTGACAGCGAATTATCTATTACAGTATTCACTAAAGTGGAACACATTTTAGTACTTTTAGCTTTAGTTTTTAGTGCAGATTCTAACGTCACAAGTTGTAGAAGGAGTTTACATCGCTTCTGTTTCTGATCATCGCCGTCTACAACAACACGATGAACTCTGCCCATCGAATGCAGAATGTTTGTTTGGATTTTCTTGAACTTGGACGACGTTTTGATATCTGCGAATACTGCTACCAGATCTGAAATTTCTTTAATTTTACTACTAATCGCCGTATAATCTTCTTCAAATTGAACGGATAAGGTGGCAAAATAAATGACGAACTTTTCTCTAAACGTAACTGAACGTAACGACATTCGCATAATTTCAACCGGTTTGTCGTCTTCGATACCCCGAATCTTTAATTCGTAACTAAGCTCTTCCTTATTTAAGCGGTTAATCTCTACCTGAGCATCCATAATACTAATTAGTGTAAACAGTCTTAACAAGATAATCATAAACCAATCGAAATACCCAAATAAATAGATAAAGGAAAAAAAAATAAACCAGAAAACTAGGTTTATCAACAATAAGTAATAATAATCAATAAATATCTAATCCTACTGTATAAAAATAAACCAACTTGATACGCTAAGTTAGAACAAGAAGAACACTTGAGCAGATACTTTACAAAATCGAGTCTATACTTTGCGAAAATCGTGCCATTTTTTTTTAAAGGACCGATGCCTCCATAAAACTGGCCCCACTTTGGGCGCCAAAAACTTGCTACGTGTACACCAGATTAGGGCATAAAATGGTGGAATATGCTACGGTCCTCAGTTGTTCGAGAATACGGCCGCCAGCAGTGGAGAAAGATGTGGTTAAAAAATTATAATTAGGAAAATGGACGCCACGTGGTTGTTGTGATCAACACGGTATACAACCACGAAAATACCGATACGTCAAAAATGCTCAAGATCAGTGATGGGGAAAATATTAATTGTTGACTCAATAAAATGCTGATTAAATTTAAGCCTAAAAGCTATATTGAAAGATATTAAATACAAGTTAAACTACGCTTTAAGTGGCTCATAAAAAGTGGGCTTAGTGCTGACGAAGCACGTGTCAAAGCCCTCCAACCTATGAAGGATAAGGGTCCAAAACGGACCCGGTCCGAGGAATCAACGCCCGAAATGTCTGCAAAAAGGCAAAAAACAGATGCTAAAGGCCAACCCAGCAGTGGTGCTCCGCCACTACCTGATAAGGCCACGTCGTCTGTGAGCTTTAAACAGGCAATCCTAGGCACATGCGTCGGCATCCTGCACTATAATTATCCAGAGGATATATTAGAAACAGGACAGCTGACGAAAATTCAGGATGCAATCCTGGATTTAATCATTAAAGAGGCTAAAGGCTCTGTGAAGCCTAAGTTTCTAGGGACAACCTTCAAGTCCGGATGGCTGAGCGTCAACTGCGCCGACAAAGCCACCGCCGAGTAGCTATTAGGCAAAGTCGTTAGTTTAAAGCCATGGGAAGAAGCCCATCTAAAAGCTGTGGAGGAAAAGGATTTGCCGAAGTCCAGCATTGTAAATGCTTATTTCCACAACAGCAAAACCAATCCAACAGATCAGATATTGAATCTGATAGAGGGCCAAAACGAGGGCCTGGATACGCAGCAGTGGAGGGTTTTAAAGAGGACAGATGAGGGCTCGGCAGTGCTTCTTACACTGTCCATAGACTCGACGTCCTTAAGCACCCTTAAAAAAGCTGATTTCAAAATCAGCTACAAATTTGTCCAAACAACGATTAGGCTAAAGGGTAAAAAACCCAACAAAAAGCCTACCGACGTCACTACCAAAAAAGCCACTACCAGCACTGCTACAGGTAAGCTTAACATAAAAAAGAAGGCAGGGAATAATGCCACCAATATTAACACTGGAAATTCCAGATTAAAAGTAGGTAAAGGTAAAGAGGCTGCTTTAAAGCCTCTACTTAATCCCACACCTACACTCTCCAAGACACCACGGGCCGTCGGAATCACGCACAAAGGGAAACAAGTTCCTAGCTGCGACGTGGCTCTGAACAAAACGTGATGTCCAGCAGAAATATAAAGATGCTGCAAGTGAATCTTCAACACTGCAAAACTGCCTCTGATGTGTTGAACAAAACATTTACCACCACTAACACCGATATAGTGCTAGTTCAAGAGCCTTATGTGTAAGGAGGCGTAGTAAGGAAACTTACTACACCAGTAGGTAAGTTAACCTACTGTAACGAACCAGATGTCATTCCAAGAGCAGCATTCCTCATTAAGACATCGATTAAATTCGTAACATTAAATAAATTTATATCTAGGGATTTGGTAGCGGTAGAAGCTACACTGCCTATATCAGGAGGTACGCAAGAGGTAATCATTGCATCGGCGTATTTCCCGGGAGACACGATGGAAGCCCCACCTCCGCTGGTAAGGGACCTGATCTGCTACTGCAAACACAGAAACAGAAACCTCATCCTAGGATGTGATACAAACGCACACCATACAGTTTGGGGTAGTACGGACATAAATACAAGGGGTGAGTACCTTTTCGAATTTATTTCTAGTACTAACATAGATATAATAAATAGGGGTAAAGAACCCACTTTTATAACTAAAAACAGGCGAGAGGTATTGGACATTAAGTTAGCCACTCCTCAAATTAGCTCTGAAATATATAATTGGCATGTCTCAAATGAAGCCTCAATATCGGATCATAGATATTTAAGGTTCGAGATAAAGGCTAATAAAGAACCTAAAACTCAAATTCGTATTCCGAAACTAACAGACTGGGTCTTGTACGAAGGCCACTTAAAGTGTGAAGTGGAACAACTTACGAAAATTAATATAAACACAATTGAGGAACTGGAAACAGCCTCTATTGACTTTCATAATGCGCTAAACACAGCATATGAAAGCAGCTGTACAGTAAAGCTTCGACAAAGTACTAGGAAAGTACTTTGGTGGACCGAGGAGCTAAGTAAACAAAGAGTCACTGTTAATAATAAAACCAAAACCAGTGGCAGCGATGAGAGCTGGGAGCAATATAGAAGTGCCCTAACCTCATATAATAAAGAAATTCGCAGATCTAAAAGGAATGCATGGCGTAGTTTTTGTGAGGGCTTATCAGAAACGCCCACGGTAGCTCGCCTTCAGAAAGTCCTATCAAAAGATCATACGAATGAAATAGGCCTACTAAAGGAACCAGACGGGGACTTTACGACAGATTCAAGGGAAACATTGGAGCTTCTTTTAAGCACACACTTCCCAGGATCGCCGTGGCCAGTTGAGGAGGAGGACAATTCCTCCGGAGCTACAACTAAGCTAAGCTTAATTAACAGTCTTAACACTGCTAATAATATTTTTACAGAAAACAGAGTTGAATGAGCGATAAATACTTTCAAACCCTTCAAGACACCTGGTGGAGATGGCATTTTTCCGGCACTTTTGCAGAAATGCATAAAGGATATACTGCCAATACTCTGCGAACTATACAAGGAAAGCCTAAAGTTACGATACATTCCCACATTGTGGAGGAAAACTAATGTAGTCTTTATACCTAAAGGTGGAGGGCGTCCAAGCGTCCAGCCTAAGTCATACAGACCCATTAGTTTATAATCATTTATACTGAAAGGTATGGAAAAGGTCTTAGATCAATACCTTAGGAATAAAGTGATAACTGCTTCACCACTAAACGTAAATCAATTTGTTTACTAGGAAGGAAAAAACCTTCATGGCAAAAGAAATAGCCCTGGGAATATTTATAGATATTGAGGGTGCCTTTGATAACACCTCCTATAAGTCCATTGAAAGAGCTGCTAGGTCAATAGGTTTCGACCCAGCTGTTGTGGAATGGATAAAAGCCATGCTGCAAAGTCGAACGATTACAGCCTCGATAGGAGGAGAATCAGTAATGATAAAAACCAACAGAGGATGCCCACAAGGTGAGGTTTTATCACCTCTACTCTGGTGTATTGTCATTGATGACCTCCTGAATAGGCTCAATAAAGCTGGCTATTTTGCAAACGGATATGCAGATGATGTTGCAATTATGGTCAGAGGACGTAGTGACACCACTATCTCGTACCTTACACAAAAAGCTCTAAATCTAGTGCATGAGTGGTGCCTGGAACATGAACTTAGTGTAAACCCTACCAAAACTACAATCGTCCCCTTCACAAAGAGAAGGAAGCTAAATCTTCAAGTTCCCTACTTGAAGGGTACTAGAATTAAATTTTCTACAGAGGTTAAGTATCTAGGAATCATTCTACACCAAAAACTCACGTGGAACTCACATATCAACAAGATTACAAAGAAATCAGCAGTGGCGTTAAAAAAAACATTTACCTACAGGACTTATAATTCGTGAAGATCTAACAAAAGAAAGAATGACTCTTCTAAAAGCAGCCAAGGAGAAGTTTTCCAACAAAAACGTATGGACTCAAGATGGAAAAATAGTTGTCTATGTTAATTCTAAGCGGAAGATAGTGAGTAAACTTGAAGACTTAAATAAACTTTTTTTTCGCATCCTCAGTAAATTGCAAATGTATTTCTTTTTTATTTGCAACGCAGTATATACATAAATTTAAATTTGCAACTTTTCTCCAATATTTACTTGTCAATTAAGTATGTAAAATTATTTGCAAGGTGAAGGCCAGAGTACAATGACCTGTCTTAGCTTATACATGTACTTTTGTATTATTCTTAGTTTCTAAGTTTATGGTTTAACTATTACTTCGATTGTTTCTTTCATGTTATGATTTACTTTGTAATTTTTTTTAAGATGTCAGTCTCGCATAATTCATTAATTGATACTAATAAATTACAAAACAAATTTTCAATAGGTAGCGTTAATGTAAGGTCACTAAATTCCAGTTTTCAAGAAGTTTGTGATATATTAGTTGAACATGATTTTGATATTCTCTCAATTACAGAAACTTGGCTTAGTAGTACCTCACCAGCATGTCTTTTTAATATCTGTGGTTACAAGCTTGTTCATTTAGATAGATTAGATCGACGTGGTGGTGGCCTAGCGTTCTATATTCGTGAATCAATAAATTTTCATATTTTAGATGCTAGCATAGTCCCTGAGAATAACATTGAATATTTTTGGATTCTATCTAATATAAATAATGTAAAAATTGTGGTTGGTGTTATATACAACCCAAATATTAAATTTAGAAATTTATTAGATTTAGAAATATTTAACACCCTATTTACTGATTTCTTAACCCTGCTGTTCTCCTCGGGTCTATTTGACCCAAAATTTTATTTATGTCCTGACAATTTTTTTATTTATTTAAATTTGTAACTAATATTTAATGACTTTGTATCCTACTTATTAAAGATTACATATCTTGCATTTTTTTATATAGGGGTTTGACGTTATTGTTTTAAACGTATTTGTTACATAAAAATTCCTCGGGTCAATATGACCCGAAAATTTAATATGCTAGTTGTCTACATGCAGTTTATTATCCAAACATTTTATCATCAGTTTAGATTACTTTACAATTGTTTGAACATTAGATGTAGGTTCGAAAAGTGTTTGATGTATTGAAACAAGTTCAGATTTTCAACTTACTACAAACCTAAACGTGAAATTGTGAAATATAAATATCAGTTCTTCTTTTGCCATTGCTTAGTAAAGTATCTGTTTTGTGGGTGTATTTTATTTCTAAGATTGTGAAAATTACAATAATGGCTAAAAAAAATAGTAAGTGATAAAGAATTAGCCAATATTTTTGAAAATTTGAGTGACAGTGACGATTATACTAGTGAAATAGAAGATCATGTTAGCGAAGACAGTAATTATGAACCAGAGTCAGATGATGATATTCTAGAAAGTGTTTCGCCAGGAAATGCTAATATCGAAGTAGTGCAACCTATTCAATCGGTCCTATCTAAAGACAATACCATAAATTGGAAACTAGAAGCACCACCGCGACAAGGGCGTACAACTAGCGCAAATATTATAAAACTGACACCCGGTCCTACTAGGTATTGTATTTCAAGAGTTCAGGATATAAAATCTACATTTCAGCTTATTTTCAATTCTGCTCTACAAAATATCATATTGAAAATGACAAATATTGAAGGTCGGAGGGTGTTTAGTGACGATTGGCAAGATCTAGACGACATAACATTGCAAGCTTACATAGGTTTGCTACTTTTAGCTGGTGTTTATAAATCACATGGTGAATCCACTAAAAGTTTATGGAATTCAGAAACAGGTAGACCTTTATTTCGCGCAACAATGTCACTAAAACAATTTCAACGTATATCACGTGTTATGCGATTTGATAACAAAAGTGACCGTCAAGAAAGAAGGCTACATGATAAACTGGCTCCAATAAGAGATTTTTGGGAGAAATGGGCTGAAATTCTACCAAAATTGTACAATCCTGAAGCAAATGTAACGGTAGATGAACAATTAGTTACTTTTAGAGGCCGTTGTCCGTTCAAGCAATACATACCAAGCAAACCTGCAAAATATGGCATCAAAATATGGACTCTATGTGACAGTACAAGTTCCTATGCTCTAAAACTTCAAGTATATACGGGAAAAACTCCTGGTGAAGCACCTGAAAAAAATCAAGGATTGCGAGTTGTCTTAGATCTTACCCACGAACTGAGAGGGCAGAATGTGATTTGCGATAATTTTTTTACGTCATACAAGTTAGGACAAATGCTTCTCAAAAGAAAGCTGACAATGTTGGGGACGGTTAGAAAGAATAAACCTGAGCTGCCTGTTCTGAGAATAAATAAAGATGTACGTAGCTCTCATTTTTATTTCACTGAAGATACAACAGTTGTGTCTTACATTCCAAAAAAAAACAAAAACGTCCTTCTAATGAGTACATTACATAATAGTAAACAAATAAGCGACAGAGATGATAAAAAACCTCAAATTATTCTGGATTATAATTCCACAAAAGGAGCAGTTGACACATTAGATCAGCTAATCGCTACATACACATGTAAACGTAAAACAAATCGATGGCCTATGATTTTGTTTTATAATATCTTAGATACCAGTGCTTACAATGCGTTTGTCTTATGGCGTGAAATAAATTCAGATTGGAATAAAAATGTATTATACAGACGAAGAATATTTTTAGAAGAACTGGGTAAGCAGCTAATAAATCCCTATATTATGTCCAGACAACATATACCTCGTACGGAACAAGCTGCTGCTATAGTAAGAAGTGTACAAGGACCAACTTTTGAAATTACAGCTACATCTCTACCTGGACCAAGCAGTAAAAATAAAAGGGCACGCTGCAAATTCTGCCCTTCTAAATACGATAACAAAACTAATATGACTTGTTGTAAATGCAATAAATATTTTTGTAAAGCTCATGTAAGGTATTATTGTCCAAATTGTAAATAGTTCATGTCACATAATTTTTCAAATATTTTTTATTTTGTACCGGAATAACGGTTTATTTTGCAATTTTCTCTATTGAAAATGTATTTTGTTAAAGAAATAAAATAAATATTAAAAAGAACAATAACAATTTTATACTGATTCCGTATTTCAGAGTTTTGGGTCATTATGACCCGAAGGAGTACAAGTGTATAGTCTGACTAAGGAGAACAGCAGGGTTAATAAAAGCAGATTATTTAATATGTACTGGTGATGTTAATATTAATATGCTTCGAAGTGACTGTAAATATAATTTTCTTACTAATATTTTGGATGCTTTTAATATGAGTCAACTTATAAAGACAGTTACTAGGCCATCATCTAATTCTTTAATTGATATTATTTGTGTATCAGATATAGATATATGTACTGACTGGGGGGTATTACCCGCAAACGAAATCTCTGATCACGATTGTGTTTACTGTATACTTAGTATATGTAAGCCAAAACAATTAGATAAATATATAACCTACAGGGACTTTAAAAGCATTGATATTGATAATTTATTATATGATGCTTCCTTAATAAACTGGGATCATATTGTACACCTACATGATTTAAATGAAAAGGTTAACTTTTTAAATAGTTCCATTATTGAACTTTTTAATAAACATGCCCCTATTAAAAATATCAAAACAAATAAAAACTACAAACCGTGGATTACCCCGGTTATCAAAATAATGCAAAAAAAAAGAGATGCTGCACTCTTAAAATACAAAAAATGTAAATCTGCTGCTGCTTTACAGTACTATAAGGAGTTAAGGAATTTAACAACGGCAGCTATTCGTAGAGAAAAAAAAGCATATATAACTCACGCTATCAACTCTAATTTGAAAAATCCTTCTAAATTATGGCAAAGATTTAAAATATTACTAATACTTTTTTAAACAATTCCAATAGTAATGTACCAGATTGCTTAAGTAATCCTTCTGATTACGGACAGCATATTTTACAAAAAACTGCCAATATTAATATTAATAGTAATTTACAAAATTTTTACGCAGAAAATAAATTCAATGTAAATTTGGAAAACAATTTTAATTTTACTTGCGTTGATAGCAAAGTAGTTAGTAATACTATTTCTAAATTAAAATCCAATTCTGTTGGTTCTGATTGAATTTCATTACATATGATCAAACTAATTCTTCCCTGTATTATTAATTCCATTTGCCATATAATTAATTGCTCTTTTTTGGAAGGATCTGTACCGGAACAGTGGAAATGTGCTATTGTTTACCCAATAGTGAAAAGAACAACCCTGTAATCTTTGATGATCTCAGACCTATCAGTATTCTGACAGCACTTTCCAAGGTCATTGAAAAGGTTTGTTACGCACAAATTTGAGAATACATAAATAAAAACAATATTATTCCTAATTCCCAGTCAGGATTTAGACCTGGCTTCAGCACTAACACCTGTCTGTTAAATATTACGGATGAAATCATTAAAGGATTAGATAACTCTAATACAGTTGTTTTAATACAAATAGATTTTTCGAAAGCCTTCGATATTGTTAATTACAACTTATTATTAGCTAAACTTAAATATTACAACTTTTCACCTTCAGTAATTAAATGGTGCGAGAGTTATCTGACACATAGAACATTTCAAATTCATATGAAAAACAAAACAGATATGTCAATTAATAAGTCTAGTTTACTTTCATTAAAGAAGGGTGTACCCCAAGGTTCCATTTTAGGACCTCTTTTCTTCATAATTGCGTAGGCTTCCACAGTCTGAGTCATGAGAAATATTCGATTTCCGGGAATGGACTGTGTCAATTTTTGAGTCAGAGCTCAACGTTTCGCCCGCAGTCGTATGGGGCATCTTCAGGAGCAAGAACGTTTTACTGTCGATAAACAAGGTTACTCGACGTGTCAACCACGCTAGAGGCCAAGTTTAAGTAATAAAAGCGCAAGGGACGACTCAGTTTATAAGGTTACCTGACGTGTAAACCACGCTAGAGGCCAAATAAACCAAGTGGCGAGTGAAAAGCGAGAAGTTTTACTGTCATAAACAAGGTTACTCGACGTGTCAACCACGCTAGAGGCCAAGTTTAAGCAATAAAGGCGCAAGGGACGACTCAGTTTATAAGGTTACTCGACGTGTAAACCACGCTAGAGGCCAAATAAACCAAGTGGTTTATTTGGCCTCTAGCGTGGTTTACACGTCGAGTAACCTTATAAACTGAGTCGTCCCTTGCGCCTTTATTGCTTAAACTTGGCCTCTAGCGTGGTTGACACGTCGAGTAACCTTGTTTATGACAGTAAAACTTCTCGCTTTTCACTCGCCACTTGGTTTATTTGGCCTCTAGCGTGGTTTACACGTCAGGTAACCTTATAAACTGAGTCGTCCCTTGCGCTTTTATTACTTAAACTTGGCCTCTAGCGTGGTTGACACGTCGAGTAACCTTGTTTATCGACAGTAAAACGTTCTTGCTCCTGAAGATGCCCCATACGACTGCGGGCGAAACGTTGAGCTCTGACTCAAAAATTGACACAGTCCATTCCCGGAAATCGAATATTTCTCTCTTTTCTTCATTTTATATACCGCTGACATGCCTTCTGTACTGAAATTTTGTTCTATACATTCCTATGCCGATGATACGCATCTCTTAGCTATATTCTCACCTGAATCTTCAGTATCATCAGTTATTAAAATAAACCAAGATTTAGAAAAAATAGTTAACAGGGTAAACAGTCATGGATTACAGATAAATGTCAACAAATCATCTATGATTATTTTCGGTAAAAACAAAATTTCCACTCCTATAATTTTAGAGGGTAAATCCCTGGAAAGTAAAGATAGCGCTAAGTGTCTTGGTTTACAAATAGATAACAAACTGAACTTCAGACATCATTTAAATAACAAATTGCAGGTGCTAGGCTAAAATTAAGAATGTTGTATGAACATAAATATACTTTGTCACCTGATATTAAATTATATCTTATTAATTCACTAGTTTTATATATATTTGATTACTGTTCTTGTGTTTATATACCTAATTTATACAAGATCAACAGAAACAGGATTACTCTTTTTCAGAACTGTTGCCTACGTTTCGTTTTTAATATTCGTAAATATGATCACATTTCATCCTTCAGAGCTCAAGCAAATATGCTAACAATTGGTGACAAAATAAAACAAGCTTTTTTAATTCTTACACACAAGATCTTAAAGAATGGAATTCCAACATACCTACGTAATAAATTAATAACAAGAATTTCTCTCTACTATCTTCGTGAGGAAAAATTATCAATTTCCAAATTTAAAACAACTAAACTCAAAGCATATTTTTCCTATATTGCCCCTAATTTATATAATAAATTGCCCGAAGCTATAAAAAATCTTTCATTTGAATCATTTAGGTTCAAAATTAAATCATGTTGGAATCAAATATCTATTGTTTTTAATTCTTAATTTGTTTTTCATGTATCTGCACACTATATCTCTGTATCTTTTCTTAATATTATGATATTTAAATCTAAGGTTCATTTATAAATATTTTTGTATTGATATACTTATCTTGGGTTGAATGGAAGAACAGCCATTGGCTGAATACCACCCTTGACCATGAAGTCAATAAAGTACAATTATTATTATTATTATTATTATTATTATTAAACACATGCCGTCGGCTTCTAGGTAAAAACTGGGGACTACAGCCAAAAATGACCCATTGGGCATATACTAGTGTTGTAAGACCCATGATCACCTACGCGTCACTTGTATGGTGGCCAAAAGTGAAACAAATCACAGCACAGGCATCACTACGGAAACTACAACGCATGGCCTGCCTCAGTATTACAGGTGCTATGAGTACCTGTCCGACTGCAGCAATGGAAGTGATTCTGGGGCTAACACCTCTACACATTCAGGTGAAAAAAGAGGCGATGCAACAGGCACTGACTCTCTGCAGAACGAAACACTTTATGCCCGGAGATTTCGTAGGCCACTTGGAAATTCTAAGGGAAGTACAACCAGATAAACTAGCCTTGTCTGTCTGTGATAAGATGACAACAAAATACAATTTTGACCAGAAGTATAAGGTTGTTATTGGTAATCGCCTTGAATGGGCAACGGAAAGACCTGTTGAAAGGGATTCTTTGTCCTGGTTCACTGATGGTTCAAAATTGGACACAGGAGGAACAGGAGTAGGTGTGCTTGGCCCAGATTGCCGAATTAAGGAATCCATAAGCACCTGCTCCACAATTTTTCAGGCTGAGATTTATGCAATAAATCTCTGTGCTTACATAAACCTAGATAAAGGTCTAAAAGGCGCATTAATAAATATAATGTCAGACAGCCAGGCAGCTTTAAAGGCATTGAATGCCTTCACATGTAAACCAAAGCTAGTCTGGAACTGCAGGGAGACCATCCAATTGCTATCCGAAGCAAACCAAGTCACCCTGGGTACCAGGGCACGAGGGAATCCTAGAAAACGAGAAAGCTGATGACCTTGCAAAAAAGGGGCTAAATTTTCATACCACGGGCCGGAACCTTCCTGTGGTCTTCTACAAAGCCATTATAAGAAGGTGGTCAAAAACTGGGAGGAATCCACCATATCCTCATATTGGAAAAATATTCCAGGCCTCAATCAAGCTCGGAAATTCATTTCCCCAGCTTCGACAAACGCCAAAGAATTACTGGCTCTCAACAAAAAGGATCTTAATATAATGACAGGAATTCTCACTGGCCACTGTCCTTTAAAGTACCATTTGCACAAAATTGGTATAGCTGAAAATGAAACCTGTCGAGTCTGTGAAGAGGACGAAGAATCGTCGGAACACATACTGTGTGGATGCCCAGCCGTAACTGTGCAGAGACTCAATCAACTAGGTAAGAGGTATCTTACGGCAGATGAGATCAAGAACTTGACTACTGGAGCCATAATCGGCTTCATCGAAAATCTGGATATACTTCCGGAAAACTAAGTAAGGGCTGTGTCACAATAGATCTTCTAGGTCGCGTTGACAAAAAGCGACAAAACGCTTAAACCCTCATATACATACAATACAATACAATACGTGGTTATTAATATAATAATTGTTAATCTCTCTATAACCCAGGCGAGGTATATCTGAATGTAATAAATAATAAAAGGTTAATACTGAGATTGTCTCAGCTAGGAGATGCTGACGTACGACTGAGCAAGGACTAGATAAATAAAAAAAATCAAGCTTAAATAAACGCAACATAGACGCACGATAGTTGGTTGATCGATCAATCAAGGGTAGTGCAGGCGCAATAATTGACTTAAAACCTCAAATCCTAACCCTAAATACTTAACATACTCTATGTGAGTATTCCCACTGATAGTTAAAAAAAAGAATACGTAAAATACTTTAAGACTCGCTTGAGCTAGAGCATTGTGAAGATACAAAATAATCTCGAAAATACAAATGATCCAGAAGATCTGAATTACAATGATATCGAATAATAAATTATGCAACTACTTTAAAATACTAATAATCATATCGATCTAATAATAATACTGGATAATAAACGGTGCTGATTTTCTATTTCGGATATCTATGTAAAGGGAATTGCAGTATTAGTTTGGAGAGGATTCTGAGAAGCGTCCGTTATGGGGTTGGCTGGGGGCGTATTGGTTGATGAAAGTGTCTGAGGATAAGTCGTAGTTGGTGTTGTATTAGAATTTCTAAGTGGTGAATGGTTAACAGGCATAGCTAGGTTGGTTGGGGATGTGCCGGGTTGATTTACTAAACTTGGCTGGTTTGTAAGTACCAATGTTGCATTCTTAAGCTCTGGCGGTATAGATGTTTTCCCGCTAGGTGGAATCAAAAAGAAGACGCCGTCTATTTTGTTATTTTAGCTATTGACTTTTCAATCTTAGCTAAAATATGATGAAGAATTATGAAATTCGGGCGCGGAAGTAAATATTCATATGATTTTTTACAAAAATTAAGTCAGATTTTACCTATTCTTGAAATGGATATTTTTGATAAAACATTCATATTCATGTTTTAGGATCTATACTATGGATAGTTTTAAGCATTGGACATGCAAAAGTGACCAAAGCGTGGTACCAATCAAATAATAAACATTAAATTTGCGGGTGTCATTTTAATGAATACGTTGTATATTGTAAACTACATGGGCTGGATTCTAGAATACCTACCACACTTGAAATTGCAATTTTCTTATTGCAATGTTTTCTTTTAGATACAATATAATGTAGTGTTATAAAATTCGAGCGCGGAAGCAAATATTTATATGATTTTTTACAAAAATAAAGTCAGATTTTACCTATTCTTGAAATGGATATTTTTGTTAAAACGTTCATATTCATGCTTCTAGATCTATACTATTGATGGTTTTAAGTATTGGACATGTAAAAGTGACCAAAACGTGGTACATATTAGATAATAAACATTCAATTTTCGGGTGTCATTTTAATGAATACGTTGTATATTGGAAGCTACATGGGCTGGATTCTAGAATACCTACCACACTTGAAATAGCAATTATCTTGTTGCAATGTTTTCCTTTAGCTAAAATATGATAAAGAATTATAAATTTCGGGCGCGGAAGCAAATATTTATATGATATTTTTACAAAAATAAAGGCAGATTTTACCTATTCTTGAAATGGATATTTTTGTTAAAACATTCATATTTATGCCTTAGGATCTATACTATGGATGTTTTTAAGCATTAGAAATAGAAAAGTGACCAATACTTGGTACCAATCTGATAAGAAACATTAAATTTTCGGGTGTCTTTTTAATGAATACTTTGTATATTGTAAGCTACATGGGCTGGATTCTATATGACCTACCACACTTAAAATAGCAATTATGTTGTTGCAATGTTTTCTTTTAACTAAAATATGATGAAGAATTATAAAATTCGGGCGCAAAATAATATATTTTTATGATTTATTTACAAAAATAAAGTCAGATTTTACTTATTCTTGAAATGGATATTTTTGTTAAAACATTCTTATTCATGCTTTAGGATCTATACTATGGATACTTTTAACATAGGACATGCAAAAGTGACCATAAAGTGGTACCAACCAGATAATAAACATTCAATTTTCGGCTGTCATTTTAATGAATACGTTGTATATTGTAAGCTACATGGGCTGTATTCTAGAATACCTACCACACGGGAAATAGCAATTTTCATGTTGCAATTTATTCTTTTAGCTAAAATATGATAAAGATTTATAAAACTCGGGCGCGAAATCAATTATTTATATGATTTTTTACAAAAATAAAGTCAGATTTTACCTATTCTTGAAATGGGTATTATTGTTAAAACATTCATATTCATGCTTTAGGATCTATACTATGGATGGTTTTAAGCATTGGACATGCAAAAGTAACCAAAACGTAGTACCAATCAGATAATAAACATTCAATTTTCGGGGGTCATTTTAATGAATACGTTGTATATAGTAAGCTACATGGGCTGGATTCTAGAATATCTACCACACTTGAAATAGCAATTTTTTTGTTGCAATGTATTCTTTTAGCTAAAATAAGATGAAGAAGTATAAAATTCGTGCGCGGAAGCAAATATTTATATGATAATTTACAAAAATAATTCAGATTTTACCTACTCTTGATGAATACGTTGTATATTGTAAGCTACATGGTCTGGATTCTAGAATACCTACCACACTTAAAATAGCAATTTTCTTGTTGCAATGTTTTCTTTTAGCTAAAATATGATAAAGAATTATAAAATTCGGGCGCGGAAGCAAATATTTATATGATTTTTTTACAAAAATATACTCAGATTTTACCTATTCTTGATGAATACGTTGTATATTGTAAGCTACATGGGCTAGATTCTAGAATACCTACCACACTTAAAATAGCAATTTTCTTGTCGCAATGTTTACTTTTAGCTAAAATATGATAAAGAATTATAAAATTCGGGCGCGGAGGCATATATTTATATAATTTTTAAAAAAAATAAAGTCAGATTTTACCTATATTTGAAATGAATAATTTTGTCAAAACATTCATATTCATGCTTTAGGGTCAATACTATGGATGGTTTTAAGCATTGGACATGCAAAAGGGACCAAAACGTGGTACCAATCAGATAATAAACATTCAATTTTCGGGTGTCATTTTAATGAATACGTTGTATATTGTAATCTACATAAGCTGAATTCTAGAATACCTACCACAATTGGAATAGCAATTTTCTTATTGCAATGTTTTCTTTTAGCTAAAATATGATGAAGAATTATAAAATTCAGGCCGCGGAAGCAAATATTTATATGATTTTTTACAAAAATAAAGTCAGATTTTACCTATTCTTGATGAATACGTTGTATATTGTAAGTTACATGGGCTGGATTCTAGAATACCTACCACACTTGAAATAGGAATTTTCTTGTTGCAATGTATTTTTTTAGCTAAAATATAATGAAGAATTATAAAATTCGGGCGCGGAAGCAAATATTTATATGATTTTTTACAAAAATAAAGTCAGATTTTTCCTATTCTTGAAATTGATATTTTTGATAAATAATTCATGTTCATGCTTTAGGATCTATACTGTGGATGGTTTTAAGCATTGGACATACAAAAGTGACCAAAACATGGTACCAATTAGATAATAAACATTCTATTTTCGGATGTCATTTTAATGAGTACGTTGTATATTGTAAGCTAAATGGGCTGTATTCTAGAATACCTACTACACTTAAAATAGAAATTTTCTTGTTGCAATGTTATCTTTTAGCTAAAATATGATGAAGAATTATAAAATTCGGGCGCGGAAACAAATATTTATATGATTTTTTACAAAAATAAAGTCAGATTTTACCTATTCTTTATGAATATGTTGTATATACTGTAAGCTACATGGGTTGGATTCTAGAATACCTACCAAACTTGAAATAGCAATTTTCTTGTTGCAATGTTTTCTTTTAGTTAAAATACGATAATGAATTATAAAATTCGGACGCAGAAGCAGATATTTAAATGATTTTTAAACAAATAAAGTCAGTTTTTACCTATTCTTAAAATTGATATTTTTGTTAAAACATACATATTCAAGCTTTAGGATCTATACTATGGAGAACTTTAGCATTGGACATGCAAAAGGGACTAAAACGTGGTACCAATCAGAAAATAAGCATTCAAATTTCGGGTGTCATTTTAATAAATACGTTGTATATTGTAAGCTATATGGGCTGGCTTCTAGAATACCTACCACACTTGAAATAGCAATATTCTTGTTGCAATGTTTTCTTTTAGTTAAAATACGATGATGAATTAAAAAATTTAGGCGCAAAGCAGATATTTATGTGAGTTTTTAAAAAATAATGTCAAATTTTACCTATTCTTGAAACGCATATTTTTGTTAAAACATATATGTTCATTCTTTATGATCTATACTATGGTTAATTTTAGCTTTGGACATGCAAAAGTGACCAAAATGTGGTACCAATCTGATAATAAACATTCAATTTTCGAGTGTCATTTGAATGAATACTTTGTATATTGTAAGCTACATGGGCTGGATTCTAGAATACCTACCACACACTTGAAATAACAATTTTCTTGTTGCAATGTTTTCTTTTAGCTAAAATATGATGAAGAATTATAAAATTCGGGTGCGGAAGCAAATATTTATAAGATTTCTTACAAAAATAAAGTCAGATTTTACCTACTATTAAAAGATATTTTTGTTAAAACATTCATATTCATGCTTTAGTATTTATACTATGGATGATTTTAGCATTAGAAATGCAAAAATGACCAAAACGTGTGACCAATCAGATAATAAACATTTAATATTTGGGTGTCATTTTAATGAATCATTGTATATTGTAAGCTACTTGAGCTGGATTCTAGAATACCTACCACACTTGACATAGCAATTTTCTTGTTGCAATGTTTTCTTTTAGCTAAAATGTGATGAAGGCGCGGAAGCAATTATTTATATGATTTTTTACAAAAATAAAGTCAGATTTTACCTATTCTTAAAATGGGTATTATTGTTAAAACATTCATATTCATGCTTTAGGATCTATACTATGGATGGTTTTAAGCATTGGACATGCAAAAGTAACCAAAACGTAGTACCAATCAGATAATAAACATTCAATTTTCGGGTGTCATTTTAATTAATACGTTGTATATTGTAAGCTACATGAGCAGGATTCTAGAATAGCTACCTCACTTGACATAGCAATTTTCTTGTTGCAATGTTTTCTTTTAGCTAAAATATGATGAAGAATTATAAAATTCGGTTGCGGAAGCAAATATTTATATGATTTTTTACAAAAATAAAATCAGATTATACCTATTCTTGAAATGAATATTTTAGTTAAAACATTCATATTCATGCTTTAGTATCTATACTATGGATGGTTTTATCATTAGACATGCAAAAATGACCAAAACATGTTACCAATCAGATAATAAACATTTAATTTTTAGGTGTCATTTTAATGAATCATTGTATATTGTAAGCTACCTGAGCTGGATTCTAGAATACCTACCACACTTGAAATAGCAATTTTCTTGTTGCAATATTTTTTTAAGCTTAAATATGATGAAGAACTATAAAATTCGGGTGCGAAAGCAAATATTTATATGATTTATTACAAAAATAAAGTCAGATTTTACCTATTCTTGAAATAGATATTTTTGTTAAAACATTCATATTCATGCTTTAGTATCTATACTATAGATGGTTTTAGCATTGGACGTGCAGAAATGACCAAAACGTGTTACCAATCTTATAATAAACATTCAATTATTGGGTGTCATTTTAATGAATACGTTGTATATTGTAAGCTACATGAGCTGGATTCTAGAATACCTACCACACTTGAAATAGCAATTTTCTTGTTGCAATGTTTACTTTTAGCTAAAATATGATAAAGAATTATAAAATTCGGGTGCGAAAGCAAATATTTATATGATATTTTACAAAAATAAAGTCAGATTTTACCTATTCCTGAAATGGATATTTTTGTTAAAACATTCATATTCATGCTTCAGTATCTATACTATGGATGGTTTTAGCATTGGACATGCAAAAATGACCAAAACGTGTTACCAATCAGATAATAACATTCAATTTTTGGGTGTCATTTTAATGAATACATTGTATATTGTAAGCTACATGAGCTGGATTTTAGAATACATACTACACTTGACATAGCAATTTTCTTGTTGCAATGTTTTCTTTTAGCTAAAATATGTTAAATGATTATATAATTCGGGCGCGGAAGCAAATATTTATATGATTTTTTACAAAAATAAAGTCTGATTGTACTTATCCTTGAAATGGAAATTTTTGTTAAAACATTCATATTCATGCTTTAGGATCTATACTATGGAAGATTTTAAGCATTGGACATGCAAAAGTTACCAAAACGTGGTACCAATCATATTATAAACATTCAATTTTCGGGTGTCATTTTAATGAATACGTTGTAAATTGTAAGCTAAATGGGCTGGATTCTAGAATACCTACCACACTTAAAATAGCAATTTTCTTGTTGCAATGTTTTCGTTTAGCTAAAATATGATGAAGAATTATAAAATTCGGGCGCGGTAGCAAATATTTATATGATTTTTTAAAAAAATTAAGTCAGATTTTACTTATACTTGAAATGGATATTATTGTTAATACATTCATATTCATGCTTTAGGATCTATACTATGGAAGATTTTAAGCACTGGACATGCAAAAGTCACCAAAACGTGGTACCAATCAGATTATAAACATTCAATTTTCGTGTGTCATTTTAATGAATACGTTGTATATTGTAAGCTACATGGGCTGGATTCTAGAATTATTTATATGATTTTTTATAAAAATAAAGTCAAATTTTACCAATTCTTGAAATGGATATTTTTGTTAAAACTCTTATATTCATGCTTTAGGATCTATACTATGGATGGTTTTAAGCATTGGACATGCAAAAGTTACCAAAACGTGGTACCAATCATATTATAAACATTCAATTTTCGGGTGTCATTTTAATGAATACGTTGTAAATTGTAAGCTAAATGGGCTGGATTCTAGAATACCTACCACACTTGAAATAGCAATTTTCATGTTGCAATGTTTCCTTTTAGCTAAAATATGGTGAAGAATTATAAATTTCGAGCGCGGAAGCAAATATTTATATGACTTTTTACAAAAATTAAGTCAGATTTTACCTATTCTTGAAATGGATATTTTTGTTAAAACATTTAAGTTAGAAGTGCAACTTCTCACGGGAACTGCTGACCATGCTGAGTCCCAGACGCTACTCGAATCCACATTTCCTCTATTTTTGCATACTTAATATTTTTAATATTTTTGTAACATTACTTAATTCTATTCGGTTACATTCTGTATTCTGTACAATAAACATTGTTATATTTCACTGCTGAATCTTTGTGCTTTCGATTAATAAAATCATTTTTTTTTGTTGTTAACTTACTCCCGTAACTTAACTGGCGCAGTCGGTAGGATATCCAGTCGTAATTATTCAAAAATAAATTTGCGTTTTGTTTCTACGATTTACTGGATATCGCAACGGAAGTGTCCGCGAACCTGCATCAAAGACTTTTACAAGTACGAGAGCACTTCGTGCAGAAGTAGAAGTCGCCAATCAGCCCTGAAGAATACGGAGCTGCCACGACCAGGTTCATCGTTCCAGCACAGAGAAATCGTCGGAACAAATCAATGGACAAATTAATTTTGATCAAGTAAGTGCACATGTCATTTAGAAAATTGATTGATATCAATACCGATTCAGTAAGTGAAACAGAATCAGATTCTGACCAATCCTGTAACTCACCAAACCAAATTTATAATAATAATCAAAATAACTTATTATTTGACGATCTAGCAAATAGAATAGATAGTCTAAACTTAACAATCATGGCAACCCCTGTATTAAAAAGAGAATACCTCGACATGATTCCCGAATTTCCCGGCGATACTAAATTACTCTCCAGATTTATTGAAATCTGCGAAAAATTAGTTAATAAATTTTATGTCACAGCTGACCCCGCTGATTTTCAAAACGAATGGCTTATGTCTAGCATATTAACAAAAATCAAAGGCAAAGCTGCGGTTAATATCGCCAGTTGCACAATCTCTGATTGGAACAGTCTAAAGACAGCGTTATTGAACACATATCAAGATAAACGCGATTATTTTACATTGAATATCGAAATGACAGAATTGAGACAAACAAATGAAAATGCTTTTGAATTTTTCAATACAGTTCAGGATCTACTTAATTTGCAAGTTTCTTACTTAACAAATAAGATAGAATCAGCCAGTGCTAAAGTATTAATTGCCTATTTTTAAAAATATGCAACAAGAATTCTCTTGCGTAATTTAAAGGATCCCCTAGGACATTTGTTAAGAACTAAAAATCATAAAGATCTAAATTCTGCTCTTAATATGCTCACTAACGAATTTCAATTAGAAAGCAAACAACGTCATCAAAATTTCAATTTAAAACAAAAACCAATACCGATCAACCAAAATACCAGCCATCGATCACCCGTTACACGAAATATTCCTCAATTATTGTACCGACCATTACCAAATAACAGCTTTAAGAAACCTCAATTTCAAAATCAAATTTTCAAACAAAATTCTTTTAAGACAAATTCAAATAACAATTTTATTCCTAAACAACCGAAACCAACACCAATGAGCATAATCAGACTTTTAGACCTAAACCCGGACCATCTGGCTATAATAATTATAGACAACAACATAATTACTTTCAAAACCACACCCAACGTGCACCAGAATTCACTTTTGAAGAATTGCATAACACCGAAATACTAGACTTAGACCCAGTAGACCCCGACAATAGTAATGCTATCATTGAAGAAATCGACTCCGAATACGATAATTACAACCAGCAATATGACGAAAATTATTTTTTAGAGAAGAATGCCTCGGAAACAGAATTGAATCACTAAATTTATCTCACAATCAAAGTGAATTGTATTTTATTATTTATCCCGAACATATTCTAAAAGTATTAATTGACACAGGCAGCACTCGATCGTTTATCAAACCAGAAATTTGCTTATAAATATTTTCAAAACAAAATTCAAAACGACTTCTTCAAAATTACAACAGCACATGGCACTCCAACCGAAAATTCTAGTGTCATATTACCATGTTCAAAATTATTTCAAAAACCTGATATATTTCTTAAATATTATTTATTTGATTTTCATAATCAGTTCGACATTTTATTGGGCCTAGATAATTTGAAATTGTTAGATATTATTCTTGACCTTGGCCGAGATAAAATGATAACACCAACTCAGACTATTAAATTACATTATTTAAAAATTATGCCACGACCCAACTATATAAACATTCCTGCAAAATCAGAGAAAAGTTTTCATACCGGAAACATTTGTTGATAATTTAATTATTCCAGAGGGCATAGCCAAAATTGAAAACCACATACTCTACTACCCAATTATTAATCCCGAGAACGTAGAATGCGTGACCGATACAACAAACAATATTACCGTTAAACCCTTTGAAAATTTTGAAATAAATAATGTAAATTTCCAAAACACAAATTTAGACAATGATCTTGATTTCACAAAAATTAGAACCGATCATATGAACCCGGAAGAGCAAAACGAAATTTTAAAATTAATAAGAGAATATTCAGACATCTTTCAAACTGATAATAAATCTCTTACTTTTTCTAATAAGTCAAACATCACATCTGAACAAAAGATGAAATTCCAGTTTACAGTAAAACCTATAGATATCCGGAAGTACATCGGAAAAAAGTAAAAAATCAAATTGACAAAATGTTAGAACAAAACATCATCAGACCGTCCCACTCTCCTTGGTCCGCTCCTGTATGGGTAGTGCCAAAGAAATTAGACGCGTCGGGAAAAAAGAAATGGCGTATAGTTATTGACTATCGTAAACTCAACGAGAAGACGATAGATGACAAGTATCCCATTCCTAATATAAATTCACTTTTGGATAAACTCGGTAGATGTCAGTATTTCACAACTTTGGATTTAGCATCTGGATTCCATCAGATAGAGATGCATCAAAATGATATATTTAAAAAACAGCGTTTAGTACCGAATCTGGGCACTATGAATTTCTTCGGATGCCATTTGGATTAAAAAATGCCCCCGCGACATTTCAGCGAATAATGGACAACGTACTTCAAAATTTGACTAACGAAATTTGCCTAGTTTACTTGGATGATGTAATAATCTTTAGCACTAGCCTGCAGGAGCACATTCAAAGTTTATGCGCTGTATTTGACCGATTGTGAAAAGCTAATTTAAAAATTCAACTCGATAAATCAGAGTTCTTTCAACGCGAAGTTGCATATTTAGGCCATATAGTTACCCCACAAGGTGTAAAACCAAACACGGAAAAAATTAATGCAATCAAAAACTATCCCATACCAAAAACAGTAAAACAAATAAAAGCATTCCTCGGTTTATTAGGGTATTACAGAAAATTTATAAAAGATTTTGCGAACATTACAAAACCGTTCACAAAATGTCTGAAAAAGAGAGCAGTAATAAATATAAAAGATCAAAATTATATTAATTGTTTTAATAAATGTAAAAAACTATTAACGAACGAGCCGATACTGCAATATCTTGATTTCACGAAACTGTTCAATTTAACAACCGATGCAAGCAACGTGGCTATTGGTGCTGTTTTATCGCAAGGACCGATAGGCTCTGATCTACCGATCGCTTATGCGAGTCGAACCCTCAACGATTCAGAACAAAATTATTCAAATATCGAAAAGGAACTCCTCGCTATAGTTTGGGCCACAAAATATTTTCGCCCCTATCTATTCGGACGAAAATTTAAAATTATAACAGACCACAAACCCCTCCAGTGGTTATCCTCACTCAAGGAACCAAATTCTAAATTAATACGATGGAGATTAAAATTGGAGGAATTCGACTTTGAAATTTTATATAAAAAGGGTTCATTAAACAAAAATGCTGATGCACTATCACGTATCGAATTGAACGTAAATTCTGTAGAACCGGAAGTTCAAAATTTCTTTGACTACATAAAAAATTTTAACGACAACTTCAACCCTGATAACGAATCAATGATTGCGGAACCCGACAATGACTGAAATTCTGACTCTGACAATACGATCCACTCCAACCAAGAAAATCCTATTTTTGGTATCACAATTAGCGACTCCCCTGTGAACGTTGGCAAAAACCAACTGTTTATATCTGAAGTCACTCACACACCAGCCAAACCCAAATACAGTAAAATTCACACTGACAAAACAAGAATTCACATACAAATCTCACAAGAAAATTTCGAAACAGACGTTATAAATTTTGTAAAAGAATTCATAATTCCAAAAGTCAAATATTCCTTGTTTTTTGAACAACCAATATATATAAAAATTCTCTATTGTAATGCAAACACACTTTAAGAATTCAGAAATAAATTTTGTTAAGTGTAATAATAAATTAATTGATGTTGAATTAGATAACGAAATTAATAATATAATTAAACAATTTCACGAAGGAAAAACGCATCATCGTGGAATCCTCGAAACACACAACCAAATTAAAAATATTTACTATTGGCCTAATCAACATAGAACCATCACAAACTATATTAACCAGTGTGAAATTTGCTTACAAGCTAAATACGAAAGAAATCCTATTAAAACCAAATACAATATAACACCAACACCCGACAAACCCTTTCATACAATACACATTGACACACTCACTTTACAAAACTCTAAATTTTTGACGATAATAGACGCATTTTCCAAATACGCACAAGCCTATTCGACAAATTCTATTTTCTAGTTCTAAACCCCCGGACTCAAACGGAGTGATAGAGAGATTCCACTCGCCACTAATCGAACACATTCGTCTTTTTAACATAATAGAAAATTTCAAAAACGAGCCTATTAAACCAAAGTAAATTACGCTTTATTAGCTTATGATAATACCAATCACATAACAACTAGACTGAAACCCGTAGAAATTATATCCGGACATTTTGACTCAAATCCACTCCTCGAAATAGATTTGGAAAAACAAGTGACTCAAGATTACGTTGAAAACCATAGAGAAAGGATGAAATTGACCTATAAATCAATCAACGAACGAATACAAAATAATAAATCCAAAACAATTCAAAATTTAAACGAAAACCGCGAAAATCTTCCCGAAATTCCCGACACCGTGTTTGTTCATAATAAATAAAAAGTAAACAAAATTCGAAACCCGAAATTTTAAAAGGAACAAGTTTTAAAAGTAAACAAAAACTTGAAATTGCAGAAATTAAAGTAGATGAGAGAAATAAAAAACAACACAAAATTCACTTGTCAAATATAAAACGACCACGAAAGATTACTGATAAGAAATCCGATATTCCAGGTCCCTTCTCATCACAATAACCCTTGGACTAGAAATTAAAGACATTACCAATAATCTTGGACTACTAACGCTGAAATTAGGAACAGCTAGACTACAACAAACGAAACACACCCTCATTCATTACTATGACTTGAATCCTATTCTGATAAATTATAACAACTTAAACAAACAATACGAAAATCTAAACCAAATTGTAATCGAAGACAAATTAAATGAAAAGAATTTGACAATAAAAATAAAATAATTCATCACTTACAAAATTCCATAACCAACAAATTTGAACACCTCAATATTCATTATACAATAAAGAAAAATAATAAAATAATAATAAAATCGATAACCGGTGATTTGGATGCAGAAGACGAAAAACGGTACGATAAAATCCTGAAACACCTGCAATTTAATCTAAACAAATTAATCGAACAAATAAAAAATCAATATTCTGTCAATCACCAACTGATCGATCAATTTAATAAAACAATCGAAATAATCAGGCATAACGAATTAGAATTAAAATCAAAGGTTGAGCAATATGCTAGAAATTGAAAAATTATTTAATCTGAATTGCAAATTAGAATCAGATAAAATTATTTATTTTATTGACATTCCTATAAATTATGAAAAATATTTTGAGTTACTTTCTGAAATCGATTGATGATCAGTTAATTTGTCTGAATGATATTTGTACCAAAAGTATCATATACCAATGTCCCAACAAAATAAATCACATACCAAACGACACCTGCGAGAAGAACATAATCCTGCACAATAATAACAAAAATTGCCAGTACACTAAATTAAATTTGAAACAAAATCACGTCGAATATATTGAAGAAATAAATCAATACTTGGCTATCTTTCCGACAGAAGAAACTGTTCAAGAAGCTTGCGAACAAAAAGAAGAAATAAGAAAACTAAAAGGAATTTTTCTATCTACTAAATTTCAAAGCAGGAACATTTGGGAAGCCCATCTTATTGGAAAATTTCAAGATCTAAATCAACACCAGTCAAATCCCAAAATTGGCAAACGAACTCAAGAATATTCAAGATCTGAACCTTCCAATCAACAAGTTCGAGGACTTAATCACAGATGACGCCTTCTAGCTCAACACCACTAATTACTTAATTATTATCCTGTACGTATTACTGATGTTGACAGGTATTGCAATCACTAGTTCCCTTCTGTGGAAGAAACTCTCAAGCCAGAAGAAGCCCAGGAACCAAGACGAAGAACTCCGATCAAGGCCAACCTCATCTCACTCCCAGGTGAACCTCCCCGGCGATGCCAGATTCTTGGAGGAGTTAGAAGTATAACATCTCAAGGGAACTGCTGACCATGCTGAGTCCCAGACGCTACTCGAATCCACATTTCCTCTATTTTTGCATACTCAATATTTTTCATATTTTTGTAACATTACTTAATTTTATTCAGTTACATTCTGTATTCTGTACAATAAACATTGTTATATTTCACTGCTGAATCTTTGTACTTTCGTTTAATAAAATCATTTTTTTTGTTGTTAACTTACTCCCGTAACTTAACTTTCATATTCATGCTTTAGGATCTATACTATGGCTGGTAGCATTGGACAGGCAAAAATTACCAAAACTTGGTACCAATCAGATAATAAACATTCAATTTTCGGGTGTCAATTTAATGAATACGTTGTATATTGTAAACTACATGGCCTGGATTCTAGAATACCTATCATACTTGAAATAGCAATTTTTTTGTTGCAATGTTTTCTTTTAGCTAAAAAATAATAAAAAATTATAAAATTCGGGCATAGAAGCAAATATTTATATGATTTTTTACAAAAATAAAGTCAGATTTTACATATCCTTAAATTGGATATTTTTGTTAAAATATTCATATTCATGCTTTAGGATCTATACTATGGAAGATTCAAAGCATTGGACATGCAAAAGTGACCAAAACGTCGTACCAATCAGATAATAAACATTCAATTTTCGGGTGTCATTTTAATGAATACGTTGTATATTGTAAGCTACCTGGGCTGGATTATGGAGTACCTACCACACTTGAAATAGCAAATTTCTTGTTGCAATGTTTTCTTTTAGATAAAATATGATGAAGATTTATAAAATTCGGGCGCAGATGCAAATATTTATATGATTTTTTACAAAAATTAAGTGAGATTTTACCTTTTCTTAAAAAGGATATTTTTGTTAAAACATTCATATTCATGCTTTAGGATCTATACTTTGGATGGTTTTAAGCATTAGACATGCAAAAGTGACCAAAACGTGATATCAATCAGATAATAAACATTCAATTTTCGGGTGTCATTTTAATGAATACGTTGTATATTGTAAGCTACATGGGCTTGATTCTACAATACCTACCACACCTGAAATAGCAATTTTCTTGTTGCAATGTCTTCTTTTAGCTAAAATATGATGAAGAATTATAAAATTCGGGCGCGGAAGCAAATATTTATATGATTTATTACAAAAATAAAGTCATATTTTAAATATTCTTGAAATGGATATTTTTGTTTAAACATTCATATTTATGCTTTAGGATCTATACTATGGATGGTTTTAGCATTGGACATGCAAAAGTGAACAAAACGTGGTACAAATCAGATAATTAACATTCAATTTTCGGGTGTCATTTTAATGAATACGTTGTATATTGTAAGCTACATGGGATGGATTCTAGAATACCTACCACACTTGAAATAGCAAATTTCTTGTTGCCATGTTTTCTTCAGCTAAAATATGATGAAGAATTATAAAATTCGGGCGCGGAAGCAAATATTTATATAACTTTTTACAAAAAAAATGTCAGATTTTACCTATTCATGAAATGGATATTTTTGTTAAAACATTTATATTCATGCTTTAGGTTCTATACTGTGGATGGTTTTAGCACTGGACATGCAAAAGTGACCAAAACGTGGTACCAATCAAATAATAAACATTAAATTTTCGGGTGTTATTTTAATGAATACGTTGTATATTGTAAGTTACATGGGCTGGATTCTAGAGTACCTGCTACACTTGAAATAGCAATTTTCTTGTTGCAATGTTTTCTTTTAGCTATAATATGATGAAGAATTATAAAATTCGGGCGCGGAAGCAAATATTTATATAATTTTTTACAAAAATAAAGTCATATTTTACCTATTCTTAAAATGGATATTTTTGATAAAACATTCATATTCGTGCTTTAGGATCTATCCTACGGAAGGTTTTAGCATTGGACATGCAAAAGTAACCAAAACGTGGTACCAATCAGATAATAAACATTCAATTTTCGAGTGTCATTTTAATGAATACGTTGTATATTGTAAGCTACATGGGATCGATTCTAGAATACCTACCACACTTGAAAAAGCAATTTGCTTGTTGCAATGTATTTCTTTAGCTAAAATATGATAAAGAATTATAAAATTCGGGCGCGGAAGCAAATATTTATATGATTTTTTATAAAAATTAAGTCAGATTTTACCTATTCTTAAAATGGATATTTTTGTTAAAACATTTATATTCATGCTATTGGATCTATACTGTAGATGGTTTTAGCATTGGACATGCAAAAGTAACCAAAACGTGGTACTAATCAAATAAAAAAACATTCAATTTCCGGGTTTCATTTTAATGATTACGTTGTATATTGTAAGCTACATGGGTTTGATTCTAGAATGCCTACCACACTTGAAATAGCAATTTTCTTGTGGCAATGATTTCTTGTAGCTAAAATATGATAAAGAATTAAAAAATTCTTGGGCGGAAGCAAAAATTTATATGATTTTATAAAAAAATAGTCAGATTTTACCTATTCTTGAAATGGATATTTTTGTTAAAACATTCATATTCATGCTTTAGGATCTATACTGTGGATGGTTTTAGTATTGGACATGCAAAAGGGACCGAAACGTAGTACCAATCAGATAATATACATTCAATTTTCGGATGTCATTTTAATGAATACGTTGTATATTTTAAGCTACATGAGAAGGATTCTAGAATACCTACCACTCTTGAAATAGCAATTTTCTTGTTGCAATGTTTTGTTTTAGGTAAAATATGATGAAGAATTATAATATTCGGGCGCGGAAGCAAATATTTATATGATTTTTACACAAAAATAAAGTCATATTTTACCTATTCTTGAAATGGATATTTTTGTTAAATCATTCATATTCATGCTTAAGGATCTATACTGTGAATGTTTTTAGCATTGGACATGCAAAAGTGACCAAAAAGTGGTACCAATCAGATAATAAACATTCAATTTTCAGGTGTCATTTTAATGTATACGTTATATATTGTAAGCTACATGGGCTGGATTATACAATACCTACTACACTCATAATTGCAATTTTCTTGTTGCAATGTTTTCTTTTAGCTAAAATATGATGAAGAATTATAAAATTCAGGTACGGAAGCAAATATTTATATGATTTTTTACAAAAATAAAGTCAGATTTTAACTATTCTTGAAATGGATATTTTTGTTAAAACATTCATATTCATGCTTTAAGATCTATACTATGGATGGTTTAAGCATTATACAAGCAAAATTAACCAAAACGTTGTACCATTCAGATAATAAACATTCAATTTTCGGGTGTCATTTTAATGAATACGTTGTATATTGTAAGCTACATGGGCTGGATTCTTAGAATACCTACCACACTTGAAATAGCAATTTTACTGTTGCAATGTTTTCATTTAGCTAAAATATGATAAAAAATTATAAAATTCGGGCGGGGAAGCAAATATTTATATGATTTCTTATAAAAATAAAGTCAGATTTTACCTATTCTTGAAATGGATATTTTTGTTAAAACATTCATATTCATGCTTTAGGATCTATACTATGGATGGTTTTAAGCATTGGACATGCAATAGTGACCAAAACGTGGTACCAATCAGGTTAAAAACATTGAATTTTCGGGTGTCATTTTAATAAATACGTTGCATATTGTAAGCTACATAGGCTGGATTCTAGACTACCTACCACCCTTGAAATAGCAATTTTCTTGTTGCAATGTTTTCTTTTAGCTAAAATATGATAAAGAATTATAAAATTCGGGCGCAGAAGGAAATATTTGTATGATTTTTTACGAAAATAATATCAGATTTTACCTATTCTTGAATTGGATATTTTTGTTAAAACATTCATATTCATGCTTTAGGATCTATACTATAGATAGTTTTAAGCATTGGACATTGCAAAAGTGACCAAAACGTGGTACCAATCAGATTATAAACATTTAATTTTCAGGTGTCATTTTAATGAATACGTTGTATATTGTAAGCTACATCGGCTGGATTCGGGAATATCTACCACACTTGAAATAGCAATTTTCTTGTTGCAATGTTTTCTTTTAGCTAATAAATGATAAAGAATTATAAAATTCGGGCGTGGAAGGAAATACTTATATGATTTTTTACAAAAATAATATCAGATTTTACCTATTCTTGAAATGGATATTTTTGTTAAAACATTCATATTCATGAATTAGGATCTATACTATGGAAGGTTTTAGCATTGGGCATGCAAAAGTGAGCAAAACATGGTACCAATCATATAATAAACATTCAATTTTCGGGTGTCATTTTAATGAATACGTTGTATATTGTAAGCTACATTGGCTGGATTCTAGAAGACCTACCACACTTGAAATAGCAATATTCTAGTTGCAATGTTTTCGTTTAGCTAAAATATGATAAAGAATTATAAAATTCGGGCGCAAAAAGAAATATTTATATGATTTTTTACAAAAATAAAGTCAGATTTTACCTATTCTTGAAATGGATATTTTTGTTAAAACATTCATATTCATGCTTTAGGGTCTATAGTATGGATGGTTTTAAGCATTGGACATGCAAAAGTGACCAAAACGTGGTACTAATCAGATAATAAACATTTAATTTTCTGGTGTCATTTTAATGAATACGTTGTATATTGTAAGCTACGAGTACATCGGCTGGATTCGGGAATATCTACCACACTTGAAATAGCAATTTTCTTGTTGCATTGTTTTCTTTTAGCTAGAATATGATGAAGAATTATGAAATTCGGGCGCGGAAGCTAATATTTATATGATTTTTTTACAAAAATAAAGTCAGATTTTACCTATTCTTGAAATGGTCATTTTTGTTAAAACATTCATATTCATGCTTTAGGATCTATACTATCGACGGTTTTAAGCATTGGACATGCAAAAGTGACTAAAACGTGGTACCAATCATATAATAATCATTCAATTTTCGGGTGTCATTTTAATGAATACGTTGTATATTGTAAGCTACATGGGCTTGATTATGGAATACCTACCACACTTGATAGCAATTTTCTTGTTGCAAAGTTTTCTTTTAACTAAAATATGATGAAGAATTATAAAATTCGGGCGCGGAAGGAAATATTTATATGATTTTTTTCAAAAATAAAGTCAGATTTCACCTATTCTTGAAATGGATATTTTTGTTAAAACATTTATATTCATGCTTTAGGATCTATACTATGGATGGTTTTAGCATTGGACATGCCAAAGTGACCAAAACGTAGTACCAATTAGATAACAAACATTTAATTTTCGGGTGTCATTTTAAAGAATACGTTGTATATTATAAGCTACATGGGCTGGATTATAGAATACCTACCACACTTGAAATAGCAATTTTCTTGTTGCAATGTTTTCTTTTAGCTAAAATATCATGAAGAATTATAAAATTTGGGCGCGGAAGCAAATATTTATATAATTTTTTACAAAAATAATGTCAGATTTTACCTATTCTTGAAATGGATATTTTTGTTAATCTCGAAAATACAAATACTCCAGAAGATCTGAATTACAATGATATCGAATAATAAATTATGCAACTACTTTAAAATACTAATGATCATATCGATCTAATAATAATACTGGATAATAAACGGTGCTGATTTTCTATTTCGGATATCTATGTAAAGGGAATTGCAGTATTAGTTTGGAGAGGATTCTGAGAAGCGTCCGTTATGGGGTTGGCTGGGGGCGTATTGGTTGATGAAAGTGTCTGAGGATCAGTCGTAGTTGGTGTTGTATTAGAATTTCTAAGTGGTGAATGGTTAACAGGCATAGCTAGGTTGGTTGGGGATGTGCTGGGTTGATTTACTAAACTTGGCTGGTTTGCAATTACCAATGTTGCATTCTTAAGCTCTGGCGGTATAGATGTTTTCCCGCTAGGTGGAATCAAAAAGAAGACGCCGTCTATTTTGTTATTTTAGCTATTGACTTTTCAATCTTAGCTAAAATATGATGAAGAATTATGAAATTCGGGCGCGGAAGTAAATATTCATATGATTTTTTACAAAAATTAAGTCAGATTTTACCTATTCTTGAAATGGATATTTTTGATAAAACATTCATATTCATGTTTTAGGATCTATACTATGGATAGTTTTAAGCTTTGGACATGCAAAAGTGACCAAAGCGTGGTACCAATCAAATAATAAACATTAAATTTGCGGGTGTCATTTTAATGAATACGTTGTATTTTGTAAACTACATGGGCTGGATTCTAGAATACCTACCACACTTGAAATTGCAATTTTCTTATTGCAATGTTTTCTTTTAGATACAATATAATGTAGTGTTATAAAATTCGAGCGCGGAAGCAAATATTTATATGATTTTTTACAAAAATAAAGTCAGATTTTACCTATTCTTGAAATGGATATTTTTGTTAAAACATTCATATTCATGCTTCTAGATCTATACTATTGATGGTTTTAAGTATTGGACATGTAAAAGTGACCAAAACGTGGTACATATTAGATAATAAACATTCAATTTTCGGGTGTCATTTTAATGAATACGTTGTATATTGGAAGCTACATGGGCTGGATTCTAGAATACCTACCACACTTGAAATAGCAATTATCTTGTTGCAATGTTTTCCTTTACCTAAAATATGATAAAGAATTATAAATTTCGGGCGCGGAAGCAAATATTTATATGATATTTTTACAAAAATAAAGGCAGATTTTACCTATTCTTGAAATGGATATTTTTGTTAAAACATTCATATTTATGCCTTAGGATCTATACTATGGATGGTTTTAAGCATTAGAAATAGAAAAGTGACCAATACTTGGTACCAATCTGATAAGAAACATTCAATTTTCGGGTGTCATTTTAATGAATACGTTGTATATTGTAAGCTACATGGGCTAGATTCTAGAATACCTAACAAACTTAAAATAACAATTATTTTGTTGCAATGTTTTCTTTTAGCTAAAATATGAAAAAGAATTATAAAATTCGGGCGCGGAAGCAAATATTTATATGATTTTTTACAAAAATAAAGTCAGATTTTACCTATTCTTGATGAATACGTTGTATATTGTAAGCTACATGGGCTGTATTCTAGAATACCTACCACACTGGAAATAGCAATTTTCATGTTGCAATTTATTCTTTTAGCTAAAATATGATAAAAATTTATAAAATTCGGGCGCGAAATCAATTATTTATATGATTTTTTACAAAAATAAAGTCAGATTTTACCTATTCTTGAAATGGGTATTATTGTTAAAACATTCATATTCATGCTTTAGGATCTATACTATGGATGGTTTTAAGCATTGGACATGCAAAAGTAACCAAAACGTAGTACCAATCAGATAATAAACATTCAATTTTCGGGGGTCATTTTAATGAATACGTTGTATATAGTAAGCTACATGGGCTGGATTCTGGAATATCTACCACACTTGAAATAACAATTTTCTTGTTGCAATGTTTTCTTTTAGCTAAAATATGATAAAGATTTATAAAATTCGGGCGCGGAAGCAAATATTTATATGATATTTTACAAAAATAATTCAGATTTTACCTACTCTTGATGAATACGTTGTATATTGTAAGCTACATGGGCTGTATTCTAGAGTACCTACCACACTGGAAATAGCAATTTTCATGTTGCAATTTATTCTTTTAGCTAAAATATGATAAAGATTTATAAAATTCGGGCGCGAAATCAATTATTTATATGATTTTTTACAAAAATAAAGTCAGATTTTACCTATTCTTGAAATGGGTATTATTGTTAAAACATTCATATTCATGCTTTAGGATCAATACTATGGATGGTTTTAAGCATAGGACATGCAAAAGTAACCAAAACGTAGTACCAATCAGATAATAAACATTCAATTTTTGGGGGACATTTTAATGAATACGTTGTATATAGTAAGCTACATGGGCTGGATTCTGGAATATCTACCACACTTGAAATAACAATTTTCTTGTTGCAATGTTTTCTTTTAGCTAAAATATGATAAAGAATTATAAAATTCGGGCGCGGAAGCAAATATTTATATGATATTTTACAAAAATAATTCAGATTTTACCTACTCTTGATGAATACGTTGTATATTGTAAGCTACATGGGCTGGATTCTAGAATACCTACCACACTTAAAATAGCAATTTTCTTGTTGCAATGTTTTCTTTTAGCTAAAATATGATAAAGAATTATAAAATTCGGGCGCGGAAGCAAATATTTATATGATTTTTTTACAAAAATATACTCAGATTTTACCTATTCTTGATGAATACGTTGTATATTGTAAGCTACATGGGCTAGATTCTAGAATACCTACCACACTTAAAATAGCAATTTTCTTGTCGCAATGTTTATTTTTAGCTAAAATATGATAAAGAATAATAAAATTCGGGCGCGGAGGCATATATTTATATAATTTTTTACAAAAATAAAGTCAGATTTTACCTATATTTGAAATGAATAATTTTGTCAAAACATTCATATTCATGCTTTAGGGTCAATACTATGGATGGTTTTAAGCATTGGACATGCAAAAGGGACCAAAACGTGGTACCAATCAGATAATAAACATTCAATTTTCGGGTATCATTTTAATGAATACGTTGTATATTGTAATCTACATAAGCTGAATTCTAGAATACCTACCACAATTGGAATAGCAATTTTCTTGTTGCAATGTTTTCTTTTAGCTAAAATATGATGAAGAATTATAAAATTCGGGCCGCGGAAGCAAATATTTATATGATTTTTTACAAAAATAAAGTCAGATTTTACCTATTCTTGATGAATACCTTGTATATTGTAAGTTACATGGGCTGGATTCTAGAATACCTACCACACTTGAAATAGCAATTTTCTTGTTGCAATGTATTTTTTTAGCTAAAATATAATGAAGAATTATAAAATTCGGGCGCGGAAGCAAATATTTATATGATTTTTTACAAAAATAAAGTCAGATTTTTCCTATTCTTGAAATTAATATTTTTGATAAATAATTCATGTTCATGCTTTAGGATCTATAGTGTGGATGGTTTTAAGCATTGGACATAGAAAAGTGACCAAAACATGGTACCAATTAGATAATAAACATTCTATTTTCGGATGTCATTTTAATGAGTACGTTGTATATTGTAAGCTAAATGGGCTGTATTCTAGAATACCTACTACACTTAAAATAGAAATTTTCTTGTTGCAATGTTTTCTTTTAGCTAAAATATGATGAAGAATTATAAAATTCGGGCGCGGAAACAAATATTTATATGATTTTTAAACAAATAAAGTCAGTTTTTACCTATTCTTGATGAATATGTTGTATATACTGTAAGCTACATGGGTTGGATTCTAGAATACCTACCAAACTTGAAATAGCAATTTTCTTGTTGCAATGTTTTCTTTTAGTTAAAATACGATAATAAATTATAAAATTCGGACGCAGAAGCAGATATTTAAATGATTTTTAAACAAATAAAGTCAGTTTTTACCTATTCTTAAAATTGATATTTTTGTTAAAACATACATATTCAAGCTTTAGGATCTATACTATGGAGAATTTTAGCATTGGACATGCAAAAGTGACTAAAACGTGGTACCAATCAGAAAATAAACATTCAAATTTCAGGTGTCATTTTAATAAATACGTTGTATATTGTAAGCTATATGGGCTGGCTTTTAGAATACCTACCACACTTGAAATAGCAATTTTCTTGTTGCAATGTTTTCTTTTAGTTAAAATACGATGATGAATTATAAAATTCAGGCGCAAAAGCAGATATTTATGTGAGTTTTTAAAAAATAATGTCAGATTTTACCTATTCTTGAAACGCATATTTTTGTTAAAACATACATCTTCATTCTTTATGATCTATACTATGCTTAATTTTAGCTTTGGACATGCAAAAGTGACCAAAATGTGGTACCAATCAGATAATAAACATTCAATTTTCGAGTGTAATTTGAATGAATACTTTGTATATAGTAAGCTACATGGGCTGGATTCTAGAATACCTACCACACACTTGAAATAATAATTTTCTTGTTGCAATGTTTTCTTTTAGCTAAAATATGATGAAGAATTATAAAATTCGGGTGCGGAAGCAAATATTTATAAGATTTTTTACAAAAATAAAGTCAGATTTTACCTATTATTAAAAGATATTTTTGTTAAAACATTCATATTCATGCTTTAGTATTTATACTATGGATGGTTTTAGCATTAGACATGCAAAAATGACCAAAACGTGTGACCAATCAGATAATAAACATTTAATATTTGGGTGTCATTTTAATGAATCATTGTATATTGTAAGCTACTTGAGCTGGATTCTAGAATACCTACCACACTTAACATAGCAATTTTCTTGTTGCAATGTTTTCTTTTAGCTAAAATGTGATGAAGGCGCGGAAGCAAGTATTTATACGATTTTTTACAAAAATAATGTCAGATTTTACCTATTCTTGAAATGGATATTTTTGTTAAAACATTCATATTCATACTTTAGGTTCTATACTATAGATGGTTTTAAGCATTAGACATGCAAAAGTGTCCAAAACGTGGTACCAACCAGATAATAAACATTAAATTTGTGGGTGTCATTTTAATGAACAAGTTGTATATTGTAAGCTACATGGGCTGGATTCTAGAATACCTACCACACTTGAAATAGCAATTTTCTTGTTGCAATGTTTACTTTTAGCTAAAATATGTTAAATAATTATATAATTCGGGCGCGGAAGCAAATATTTATATGATTTTTTACAAAAATAAAGTCTGATTGTACCTATCCTTGAAATGGATATTTTTGTTAAAACATTCATATTCATGCTTTAGGATCTATACTATGGAAGATTTTAAGCATTGGACATGCAAAAGTGACCAAAACGTGGTACCAATCATATTATAAACATTCAATTTTCGGGTGTCATTTTAATGAATAAGTTGTAAATTGTAAGCTAAATGGGCTGGATTCTAGAATACCTACCACACTTGAAATAGCAATTTTCTTGTTGCAATGTTTTCGTTTAGCTAAAATATGATGAAGAATTATAAAATTCGGGCGCGGTAGCAAATATTTATATGATTTTTTAAAAAAAATTAAGTCAGATTTTACTTATACTTGAAATGGATATTTTTGTTAATACATTCATATTCATGCTTTAGGATCTATACTATGGAAGATTTTAAGCACTGGACATGCAAAAGTTTCCAAAACGTGGTACCAATCAGATTATAAACATTCAATTTTCGTGTGTCATTTTAATGAATACGTTGTATATTGTAAGCTACATGGGCTGGATTCTAGAATTATTTATATGATTTTTTATAAAAATAAAGTCAAATTTTACCAATTCTTGAAATGGATATTTTTGTTAAAACTCTTATATTCATGCTTTAGGATCTATACTATGGATGGTTTTAAGCATTGGACATTCAAAAGTGACCAAAACGTGGAACCAATCAAATAATAAACATTCAATTTTCGGGTGTGATTTTAATGAATACGGTGTATATTGTAAGCTACATGAGCTGGATTCTAGAATACCTACCACACTTGAAATAGCAATTTTCATG
The DNA here is from genome assembly GCA_035578165.1 of Stenolophus ochropezus. NCBI lineage: Eukaryota > Metazoa > Arthropoda > Insecta > Coleoptera > Carabidae > Stenolophus > Stenolophus ochropezus. The sequence goes on along the minus strand of JAQOWZ010000077.1, from coordinate 374,486 downwards.
TTGCAATGTTTCCTTTTAGCTAAAATATGGTGAAGAATTATAAATTTCGAACGCGGAAGCAAATATTTATGACTTTTTACAAAAATTAAGTCAGATTTTACCTATTCTTGAAATGGATATTTTTGTTAAAACATTTAAGTTAGAAGTGCAACTTCTCACGGGAACTGCTGACCATGCTGAGTCCCAGACGCTACTCGAATCCACATTTCCTCTATTTTTGCATACTTAATATTTTTAATATTTTTGTAACATTACTTAATTCTATTCAGTTACATTCTGTATTCTGTACAATAAACATTGTTATATTTCACTGCTGAATCTTTGTGCTTTCGATTAATAAAATCATTTTTTTTTGTTGTTAACTTACTCCCGTAACTTAACTGGCGCAGTCGGTAGGATATCCAGTCGTAATTATTCAAAAATAAATTTGCGTTTTGTTTCTACGATTTACTGGATATTGCAACGGAAGTGTCCGCGAACCTGCATCAAAGACTTTTACAAGTACGAGAGCACTTCGTGCAGAAGTAGAAGTCGCCAATCAGCCCTGAAGAATACGGAGCTGCCACGACCAGGTTCATCGTTCCAGCACAGAGAAATCGTCGGAACAAATCAATGGACAAATTAATTTTAATCAAGTAAGTGCACATGTCATTTAGAAAATTGATTGATATCAATACCGATTCAGTAAGTGAAACAGAATCAGATTCTGACCAATCCTGTAACTCACCAAACCAAATTTATAATAATAATCAAAATAACTTATTATTTGACGATCTAGCAAATAGAATAGATAGTCTAAACTTAACAATCATGGCAACCCCTGTATTAAAAAGAGAATACCTCGACATGATTCCCGAATTTCCCGGCGATACTAAATTACTCTCCAGATTTATTGAAATCTGCGAAAAATTAGTTAATAAATTTTATGTCACAGCTGACCCCGCTGATTTTCAAAACGAATGGCTTATGTCTAGCATATTAACAAAAATCAAAGGCAAAGCTGCGGTTAATATCGCCAGTTGCACAATCTCTGATTGGAACAGTCTAAAGACAGCGTTATTGAACACATATCAAGATAAACGCGATTATTTTACATTGAATATCGAAATGACAGAATTGAGACAAACAAATGAAAATGCTTTTGAATTTTTCAATACAGTTCAGGATCTACTTAATTTGCAAGTTTCTTACTTAACAAATAAGATAGAATCAGCCAGTGCTAAAGTATTAATTGCCTATTTTCAAAAATATGCAACAAGAATTCTCTTGCGTAATTTAAAGGATCTCCTAGGACATTTGTTAAGAACTAAAAATCATAAAGATCTAAATTCTGCTCTCAATATGCTCACTAACGAATTTCAATTAGAAAGCAAACAACGTCATCAAAATTTCAATTTAAAACAAAAACCAATACCGATCAACCAAAATACCAGCCATCGATCACCCGTTACATGAAATATTCCTCAATTATTGTACCGACCATTACCAAATAACAGCTTTAAGAAACCTCAATTTCAAAATCAAATTTTCAAACAAAATTCTTTTAAGACAAATTCAAATAACAATTTTATTCCTAAACAACCGAAACCAACACCAATGAGCATAATCAGACTTTTAGACCTAAACCCGGACCATCTGTCTATAATAATTATAGACAACAACATAATTACTTTCAAAACCACACCCAACGTGCACCAGAATTCACTTTTGAAGAATTGCATAACACCGAAATACTAGACTCAGACCCAGTAGACCCCGACAATAGTAATGCTATCATTGAAGAAATCGACTCCGAATACGATAATTACAACCAGCAATATGACGAAAATTATTTTTTAGAGAAGAATGCCTCGGAAACAGAATTGAATCACTAAATTTATCTCACAATCAAAGTGAATTGTATTTTATTATTTATCCCGAACATATTCTAAAAGTATTAATTGACACAGGCAGCACTCGATCGTTTATCAAACCAGAAATTTGCTTATAAATATTTTCAAAACAAAATTCAAAACGACTTCTTCAAAATTACAACAGCACATGGCACTCCAACCGAAAATTATAGTGTCATATTACCATGTTCAAAATTATTTCAAAAACCTGATATATTTCTTAAATATTATTTATTTGATTTTCATAATCAGTTCGACATTTTATTGGGCCTAGATAATTTGAAATTGTTAGATATTATTCTTGACCTTGTATTTGATGCAGACACCCAGCTGAGCTGGCGAATCTGTTGTGTTTGAGTAAATTTACAATTGTCTGACAAACAGTATTAGATCGGTCACATTTAAATAAAGAAATGTGATATTATTGTGACAACAAGGCCTTTTAACAAGAGTAATTATTTTACCTTGAACAGACAGTTCGTAAATCCGTACAGAAGTGTGTTCCTCCGTTTTACGCTGATGATTTGGTGTTCCTAAACAAAATACGTTAAATTAAGGTAACAAAACAGTAACGGGAAGTAGTGCTTCGGAATGTCAAAAGGTACAGGGATGGTAGACATTATTTAGTGACGTCGGTTTCAGAGGTGCACTAGGTCGTCTTGGTGCCAGACATTGCCTGAAGCTGCGTCAGAGACGATTCTAGTGGGTCGGGAGGTCTATCGTGGTGCCAGACATTGCCTGTAGCTGCGTCACGACAGCGGGTTCAGAGGTGCACTAGGTCGTCTTGGTGCCAGACATGGCCTGTAGCTGCGTCAGAGACGATTCTAGTGGGTCGGGAGGTCTATCGTGGTGCCAGACATTGCCTGTAGCTGCGTCACGACTGCGGGTTCAGAGGTGCACTAGGTCGTCTTGGTGCCAGACATTGCCTGAAGCTGCGTCAGAGACGATTCTAGTGGGTCGGGAGGTCTATCGTGGTGCCAGACATTGCCTGTAGCTGCGTCACGACAGCGGGTTCAGAGGTGCACTAGGTCGTCTTGGTGCCAGACATTGCCTGAAGCTGCGTCAGAGACGATTCTAGTGGGGAGGAGAGTGGGTATAAGGAAGTGGAGTCTAGGAGACCAGGAGAACATACCTCGGACAAGCCAAGCATACGTGGAGTCCTGGAACCGACTCCCCGAGTACAGCTTTGGGCTCGGGTTATATACAAAAATATCCCTCTTCACACCTTCAGAACTATGGTGGTTCGGGGGCAGTCCATGATCCGAGCACGTGATCGTGGAAGCTTCGGGAATATTTTTAATATTCCATCTCACTTGGATGCATGATAACTTCTTTGTCTTTGTCCTTTCCCGAAGATGCTGATTTGTAAACAGTTAACACGTACGCAGGCACCTCGGCTAGGAAATATCATTTTTTCAAGTGGTTGTAACACCGTGGCCTGCGCTAGACTAAACAATAAACAGATAAGCCCTCGTGCCGTACAGTCGCACGAAAATTCATTATACAAATTAGATAGTTTGTTCATAAAATATTTTTATATGTATTGTAGATTATTTCCAATATAATTAATAATAATTATACATGCAGGCAGTACTGCTTCAATACCTACCACACTTGAAATAGCAATTTTCTTGTTGCAATGTTTTCTTTTAGCTAAAACATGATGAAGAATTATAAAATTTGGGCGAGGAAGCAAATATGTATATGGTTTTTTACAAAAATAAAGTCAGATTTTACCTATTTTTGAAATAGATATTTTTGCTAAAACATTCATATTCATGTTTTAGGATCTGTACTATGGATGGTTTTAGCATTAGACACGCAAAAGTGACCATAACGTGGTACTAATCATATAATAAACATTCAATTTTCGGGTGTCATTTTAATGAATACGTTGTATTTTCTTAGCTACCACACTTGAAATAGCAATTTTCTTGTTGCAATGTTTTCTTTAGCTAAAATATGATGATCAAGATTTTACCTATTCTTGAAATGGATATTTTTGTTAAAACATTCATACTTATGCTTTAGGATCTATACTATGGATGGTTTTAAGCATTGGACATGCAAAAGTGACCAAAACGTGGTACCTATCACATAATAAACATTCAATTTTCGGGTGTCATTTTAATGAATACGTTGTATATTGTATGCTACATGGGCTGGATTCTAGAATACCTACCACATTTTAAATAGCAATTTTCTTGTTGCAATGTTTTCTTTTAGCTAAAATATGATTAAGAATTATATAATTCGGGCGCGGAAGCAAATATATATATATGATTTTTTACAAAAATAAAGTCAGATTTAACCTATTCTTGAAATTGATATTTTTGTTAATACATTAATATTCATGCTGTAGGATCTATACTCTGGATGGTTTTAGCATTGGACATGCAAAAGTGACCAATACGTGGTACCAATCAGATAATAAACATTTAATTTTTCAATGTCATTTTAATGAATACGTTGTATATTGTATGCTACATGGGTTGGATTCTAGAATACCTACCACACTTTAAATAGCAATTTTCTTGTTGCAATGTTTTCTTTTAGCTAAATTATGATGAAGAATTATATAATTCGGGCGCGGAAGCAAATATATATATGATTTTTTACAAAATAAAGTCAGATTTTACCTATTCTTGAAATTGATATTTTTGTTAATACATTAATATTCATGCTTTAGTATCTATACTATGGATGGTTTTAAGCATTGGACATGCAAAAGTGATCAAATCGTAGTACCAAACAGATAATAAACTTAGATTTTTTCACATGCTATGATACACGTTGTTTTTTTCGCTCTGTGTTTTTTGATTGTTTCAGTGGTTATTGTTTGTTCAAATTCTGCAAATTTGATATCTATGTGTAGGGGTGATTTTCAACTTTGTTAGTGTCTATATTATATTGTAATCCATTTGTCGAGGGGTGAGTTGTCTTCTAATTTATTTATTTTTATCTTTGATTTTTTAAAGTCGTGGTTGAATGTATTGTCTATGCTTGTTTACTATTTTGCAAGTTCATTCACCTGTCAGCTGTCTGTCTCTAGTCGTCTACTAGGTGTTCAGTAAATTTTAAATATACAGGGTGTTGTTCCTCTGTTCCTCGCTTTTTCTTTTTTCTTATTTGTCACTCCAATTATATAATAATAATTTTCTTGCCCACTGTTATCAATTTATCTTTATCATCTTCATTTTTAGTTGTGGTTGTTAATACAGTTCTGCTTATTTATTCTTTTAATTAATTTTTATATATAATAAAATTCTTTTATGACCATCGTTATCATATTATCATCTCCAATTTTAATTGTAGTTTTTAATACAGTTTTGTTTATTTATTCTTTTAATAAATTTTTATTTTGTAGCTATATTTTAAATGTCATTATGTCTAATTGTGCAAAATGCAGAATTAAAAAAAACGATGGCTTAGTTGGTTGCGAAGGGTCTTGTGGAAAGTGGTTCCATGCTAGCTGTGCTGGTTTCAGTGATTCTGAATTTAAATTCATTGAAAGAAACAATAATATTTTCTATTGGTGTGATGTCTGCAAAATAAGTTGTAATGTTGTAGATAAATCGAAGGCATTAAATATTGAGTCTAATTTGAAGGAGCTACATAAAAATGTTGTTAAGTTAAATGTAAATACAGATTCATTAAATAAAGCATTTGAAAACTTTCAAAGTGAAATATGTTCGACACTACAATCTTTATTCTCTAAATTTAAAGACGATATTAAGCAGTCATTTGATTCTAAATTAATCGAAGTCAACAGTAATAATAACTCAAGTAATATTAACATTAAGTCATACGTAAATGTAGTTAAAAGTAGCCTTGTTGAACCTCCTATAATTATCAAGCCCAAAAAAATACAAAGTTCAGTCACGACCAAAAATGACTTACATAAATCAGTTAATCCTGTCGATTCTAATGTAAGGCTCACTAATATTCGTAATTCACGAAATGGAGGTATTATCATAAATTGTGCAAATACTGAAGAGGCATCTAAGTTTAAAAAACTTGTAAATGATAAATTAAGTGATAATTACGAAATCAGACAAGCATCCACTCTCTATCCCAGAATACGTATTACCGGTATTTCTGAGAAATTAGAAGCACACCAAATTGTGAATAATCTTAAATTGCTAAATAAATCATGTTTCACCGAAAGTAGTGTTTGTGAAGTTATTTCAATAAAGCCATTACGGAATAACCAAAATATTTATCAATGTACACTCAAAGTTGATGTCAACGCCTATCATGCAGCTATGAATCTTGGAAAAGTCTGGGTAGCTTATGATTACTGCTCAATCTATGATGCTACTGACTTACGTCGTTGCTACAAATGTTGCGGTTTCCATCACCTTGCAGCTCAATGCACCAAGAACAAACCAACATGTCCCAGATGTGCAGAAGAACATAGTTTAAGTGAATGTAAATCAGTAACTCTTAAGTGTACACACTGTTCTCATTTAAAGCTATCACAAATGCCAAATATTGCCACAGATCATGCAGTTTGGCATCCTGAATGTCATGTGTACAAAGAAGTACTATCGAAATTCAAAAAGTCCGTACTAGGGGAATTATAGCAATCACGGAATATCATCACCTGCCCTGAAAATACTTTATCTTTTTATTATCAGAACATCAGAGGCATTGCTAGTAAGTGCAAAGATATTCACACACACTCCCTAAGTTCTCCTGAATATCAAGCTTATATCTTAACCGAGACATGGTGTAATAGCTCAATCAATAACCCCGAAATATTTGACCCTAATCATTTTAACGTGTACAGATCTGACCGTGATTTTTTAAGAACAAATAGTAAACGTGGCGGTGGTGTTCTCGTTGCTCTTCATAAATCTATCAATTCCATTCAAGTTGATATTCCTAGTGCTTGTCCATCATTTGCCGATTTGCCATTTATTGACATTCTTCTCATTAAAATAATATTGCACCATAAGGTATTGTATATCTGTAATATTTATATTCCACCATCCTGTACTCTTAATGACTACTGTTCTCTTTTCAATTCACTGTCTCAGTTAGTTTTTCTGTATAATTCAGATGTAATATTTTTCGGCGATTTCAACATACCACACTACATAAGCTGCATTAGAAACAATACAAAATGTCAGTACTTTATTAATTTATCGCATTTTCTTAACTTTTTCAATATGAAACAGTATAACTTCATAGAAAATTGCAGTGGAAGGATTCTTGATCTAATTATAAGCAATAAAAATTGTTCTGTATCAAGAGCAATTAATCCAGCTGTAAAAGAAGACAACTACCATCCAGCACTTTCAGTTGAACTTGATCTGAAATTACTTTCCAGAAAATTTAAGTCAATGAATAACGATGCATTCAATTTTAAAAAAGCCAACTATCCTCAATTGTATAACGAGTTAGCTAATATTAATTGGGATTTTCTACATGAACATACTGATGTAAATTCTGCACTTGATGCATTTTATAATGCTGTAAATTCAGTTCTTAGTAGAAATGTTCCCAAAAAACGTAAAACAAGTAGTAATTATCCACCTTGGTTTAATGGCTCTATTATACACAAAATTAAACTGAAACACAAATCATAGAACAAATATAAAAAATCTAACAATATTGAGGATAAACTAGAGTATTCTAACTTACGGTCTCAAATTAAGCGTGATTTACATGAAGCCTACAATAACTACTGCAGAAATATACAAGAAGAAATAGCTGCTGAACCCAAAAAGTTCTGGTCCTTTATTAATAGTAAGCGAAACTCCTCTGCTATACCCTCCGTCTTGCAATACAACGACGAAGTAATAAATTCTCCTCAGGATATTGTTAATACATTTGCTACTCATTTCTCTAACTCTTTTTCCGACTCTACTTTAAATAATTATACCCATAGTACTGACACCAACTTTCCTACTCTGCAACTCACCGATGTTACTCAGGATGACGTTACTTTTGCTATTGATAGGTTAAAATGTAAAATGACCATGGGTCCTGACCTTATCCCTGCTTTCATTATAAAAGATTGTAAATATATATTTACTCAGCCTCTTCAATACATTTATAATCTAATTCTTACTACTTCTGTTTTTCCCCAGGCTTGGAAAGTATCTAAAGTTATACCAGTCTTCAAAAATGGTGACAGGAATTGCGTTAACAATTATAGACCTATTTCGATTATATGCAATTTTAGTAAAATTCTGGAAATAATTCTTCATACTAAAATTTACAGTCATGTTCATAACATGCTATCTTGTGAACAACACGGATTCACCAAGGGCAGATCAACTGAGACCAATTTAATGTGTGTCACACAATATATTTGTGAAGCTATGAATGATAATTCCCAGGTTGACATAATTTATACTGATCTGTCAAAAGCCTTTGACAAGATTGATCACTCTATCTTACTTATGAAACTTCAGCACTTTGGTATATCGAATAAACTCATATCCCTCATATCATCTTATCTTGCAAATAGACATCAATTTGTTCAGTACCAGGGCTACAAATCTCAACACGTCTTGCAAAAATCTGGTGTTCCCCAGGGCTCCGTTTTAGGACCTTTACTGTTCTTAATCTTTATTGATGATATTATTAAACATGTCGGTACGAAATTTTTATTATATGCAGATGACTTAAAATTATTTTGTAGAATAGCATCTACGGCCGATTGTGAGAACCTACAGAAAACTTTGAATATCATTTCCAGATGGTGTAAGGACAATAATCTTGAACTTAATGTTTCTAAATGTCAAGTCATGACATTTACCCGAAAACACAACTCCATCATGTACGATTACAAAATCAACGAATTCGTGCTTGATAGGCCGGATATTATTAACGATTTGGGTGTTATTTTCGACTCCAAACTATCTTTCACTGAACATATCGAGAAGAAAGTCTCATGTGCTTTTAGAAATTTAGGTTTCCTGATACGCAATGCTGAAATCTTCAATAGTGAAGTATTTAAATTACTGTTTGTTTCCCTTGTGCGCCCCCACTTGGCGTACTGTTCAACAGTTTGGAATCCTATTTATTCGAAATCTATAGCATTAATCGAAAAAGTACAAAGAAGATTTCTAAAGTCAGCTATTTTCCTTGCTGATGGTGCATATCCAGCCAGGGGCACATCGCAAGAGTCAATGTTAAAGCGATTTAATCTCGACCCTCTTCAACAACGACGAAGTATCCATGCAGTGATTATTTTATATAAAATTATAAACAATATAATCGACAGTTCCTACTTATTGTCTTTAATAAATCTTCATGTTCCTAGGATATCTTCAAGACATGCAAACACATTTTATTTAACCACTAGCAAATCAAACGCCTTAAACAAATCGCCATTATCATTTATGATCAACTCGTATCATATTGTTGAAGATAATCTTGATATACTCTGTTGTTCAATAAGTGATATAAAAAAAGTTACTCAATATTTCTAATATCTGATCGATTTTCCTACCTTGTAATTGGGCTCAGCCTGTTGGGTATGGTATTCAAATAATAATAATAATAATAAATAATAATAATAAACATAAAATTTTTGGGTGTCATTTTAATAAATACGTTGTATATTGTAAGCTACATGAGCTGAATTCTAGAATTCCTACCACACTTGAAATAGCAATTTTCTTGTTGCAATGTTTTCTTCTAGCTAAAATATGATGAAGAAGTATAAAATTCGGGCGCGGAAGCAAATATTTATATGATTTTTTACAAATATAAAGTCAGATTTTATCTATTCTTAAAATGGATATTTTTGTTAAATCATTCATATTAATGCTTTATGATCTATACTATGGATGGTTTTAAGCATTGGACATGCAAAAGTGACCAAAACGTGGTACCAATCAGTTAATAAACATTGAATTTTCGGGTGTCATTTTAATGAATATGTTATAGATTGTAAGCTATATGGGCTGGATTCTAGTATACCTACCACACATGAAATAGCAATTTTCTTGTTGCAATGTTTCCTTTTAGCTAAAATATGATGAAGAATTATAAAATTCGGGCGCGAAAGCAAATATTTATATGACTTCTTACAAAAATAAACTCAGATTTTACCTATTCTTGAAATGGATATTTTTGTTAAAACATTCTTATTCATTCTTTAGGATCTATGCTATGGATGGTTTTAAGCATTGGACATGCACCAGTGACCTAAACGTGGTACCAATCAGATAATAAACAATATATTTTCAGGTGTCATTTTAATGAATACGTTGTATATTGTAAGCTACATGGGCTGGATTCTCGAATACCTACCACACTTGAAATAGCAATTTTCTTGTTGCAATGTTTTCTTTTAGCTAAAATATGATGAAGAATTATAAAATTCGAGCGCGGAAGCAAATATTTATTCGATGTTTTACAAAAATAAAGTTAGATTTGAGCTCTTCTTGAAATGGATATTTTAGTTAAAACATACATATTCAGACTTTAGGATCTATACTATGGATGGTTTTAAGCATTGGACATGCAAATGTGACCAAAATGTGGTACCAATCAGATAATAAACATTCAATTTTCGGGTGTCTTTTTTATAAATACTAAGCTACATGGGCTGGATTCTATAATAACTACCACACTTGAAATAGCAATTTTCCTGTTGCAATGTTTTTTTCTAGCAAAATTATGATAAAGAATTATAAAATTCGGGCGCGGAAGCAAATATTTATACGATTTTTTAGAAAAATAAAGTCAGATTTTACATATTCTTGAAATGGATATTTTTGTTAAAATATTCATAATCATGCTTTAGGATCTATACTATGGATGGTTTTAAGCATTGGACATGCAAAAGTGACCAAAACGTAGTACCAATCAGATAATAAACATTCAATTTTCGGGTGTCATTGTAATGAATACGTTGTATATTTTAAACTACATGGGCTGGATTCTAGAAAACATACCACACTTAAAATAGCAATTTTCTTGTTGCAATGTTTTCTTTTAGTTAAAATATGATAAAGAATTATAAAATTCGGGCGCGAAAGCAAATATTTATATGATTTTTTACAAAAATAAAGTCAGATCTTACCTATTCTTGAAATGGATATTTTTGTTAAAATATTCATAATCATGCTTTAGGATCTATACTATGGATGGTTTTAATCATTGGACATGCAAAAGTGATCAAAACGTGGTACCAATCAGATAATAAACATTCAATTTTCGGGTGTCATTATAATGAATACGTTGTATATTTTAAGTTACATGGGCTGGATTCTAGAAAACATACCACACTTGAAATAGCAATTTTCTTGTTGCAATGTTTTCTTTTAGCTAAAATATGATAAAGAATTATAAAATTCGGGCGCGACAGCAAATATTTATATGATTTTTTACAAAAATAAAGTCAGATTTTACCTATTCTTGAAATGGATATTTTTGTTAAAACATTCATATTCATGCTTTAGGATCTATACTATGGATGGTTTTTAGCATTGGACATGCAAAAGTGATTAAAACGTGGTACCAATCAGATAATAATCATTCAATTTTCGGGTGGCATTTTAATGAATACTGTAGCGAACCCAGGGTCGCGGCGCGTGCTGCGGCCGCTAGCGAACAGGTCAGAACACGTCTGTCCGCTCCCCATTGTTCTGATTTCCAAGGAATCAAAGAATGTTCTAGAATGATGTGTTTTTTTTATAAATACCCCCAGCAAAGGATCGCGAGGACAGTCTTGTATGGATACTTGTAGTGAACAGATGGTGATATAAATAAAAAGATAGTGATATAAATTAAGAGTGATATAAATATTGTTGAAATAAATATTGCGTAGATGTAATAGTTTAAATAAATTATCTTAGTGTTGAAGTCTTTATTGATATATGTTAGTTTTAAATTAGTGTTTATATTTGTTAATTTTTAGTGTTAGTTATTTTTCATTATTCTTTATAATTCATATTTCTTTAATTAAACTTAGTTATATAAATATTAGTGTTTTTAATCAATTTTACTCTTCACCTAAATAAAAAAAGTTAATAAACTGTGAAGTGTAAAATAAAAATAAATAAAATGGCTAAATTAAGTGAATTAAAAGTGACCGATCTCAAGAGGGAGCTGGAAGACCGAGAGTTACAGATATCGGGATCCAAGGCTGTTCTGCAACTTCGTCTACATCAAGCTTTCGTAGAAGCTGGTGAAAATCCAGATGAGTTTGTATTCGAAATTGCGGGAGGTTTCACCGATTTTGTTAAAATTCTAAAAGAAACTTCTAGAAAATTAGAACAAAAATTCGAGGAAAGTTCTATAAAATTTGCGGAAAATTCTCGAACATTGAAAGAAGAGTTGCTAGAAAATTCTAAAGCTTTAGAACAAAAGTTGGCGGAAAGTTCTCGAACTTTGGACGAAAAGTTAACAGAAAATTCTAGAATATGGGAGGAGAAATTAATGGAAAATTCTAAAGGTTTGGAGGACAAGCTAAACGAACAATTGAAAGAAAGTTCTAGAATATTAGAAAGGAGAATAGAAACTTACGAGAAAAAAGTTGAAGAGTTGCAGCAAAATTTCTCTAATATTACGCCAGCTGTATTAAATTCTAATGTGGCAGATATTATTCAAGTAAACAAAACAGTAAAAGCGGAACATACTTCAAAACTGCACATTACAGCACCCGAATTCGATGGCAAGTCATCATGGCCGAATTATGCAAAACAATTTGAAGCCACTGCCAAAGCAAATGGCTGGACTTCCAAAGAAAAGGCTACTGCGCTGACAGTTTCGCTACGTGGAGAAGCCATCGATATCCTACAAACGTTAAAAGAAGATGAACAAGGAGATTACGAACAACTTGTTAAGAGATTGAATATGCGATATGGCAATGCGCATTTGGAGCAAGTGTACCAGACACAACTGAGGAACCGATATCAGAGTTCTAAAGAAAACCTTTAAGAATTCGAAGCTGATATAGCTCGTTTAGTTCGTCTTGCACATCCCACAGCTCCTGACAGTGTTTTGGAATGTCTGGCCACTCAATCATTTATCTATGGGGTCCGTGACAATGAAACTCAGCAGGCACTATGATTGGCTCGACCAAAAACTCTGGTTGATGCACTTTCATATGCCTTAGATCATGAAGCTGCAAAACAAACTTCACGCAACCAATCGCGAGTGCGAATTATCGATGCTGAGAGGAATGAAGACACTGAGGATTTAGATGACAGAATAAGACGAATTTCATCTGAAATTCATGGCGCGGGAAGAAAGAAACTCCGCTGTTGGAATTGCGGTGAATTAGGTCACCCGCAAAGGCTCTGCAGAAAACAACAGAGGAAAGCAGAAGCAAGAAAAGAAGAAAAAGAGTCGGGAAACTTAAGTCGGGTTGATGCGAAGGGGCAATCGTCGACCCGTATTCCAGTAGCCCCAGAATCCATTAGTTATGTCGCATCCCTTCATCATCAAGCTAACAGTGTCTATGTAGACGGTTCTATCGACAGCAGGCCGCTTAAAATGTTGCTGGATACGGGTGTGACAAAAACAATAATCAGACCCGACTTAGCAAGAAAACTATGCAGAAAACATCTACTTCCAACAAAGTGGTAGATACGGACAGCCACCGGAGAACAAGCTACCGCATCTGGAGAAATAGATTTGAGCATCATTGTTGGAAAAACGTGCATTAAACATCGTGTGCTCGTAGCTGATGTAGAAGATGAATTCATTCTCGGCATGGACATTATGAAAAAGCATGGATTTAAACTTGACCTGAAGAATGGAGTGATGATGGTCAATGATGAAGAACTGGTATTAAATCCACGAGATGACAATGCCATGCGAGTATTCATAACGGAAGATGTCACCCTCCCAGAACGGAGTGAGTCAATCGTAGAAGCACAGTTAGAAGGTAGCTTATGTAAGGGAAACATTTTCATGCTCCAGCCGAAAAATGACGATGCTAAAACTGGGACTGGAGTTGTAATTGGGAAGGCCTTGCTCAAAACCGACAAGATAATCCCAGTTCGAGTAATCAACATTAATTTTTATCCAGTTATACTAAAAAAAGGGACCGTAGTAGGTGAATGTTCAGCGGTATCATCAATTATTCGAACTGTAAAGGCCAAAGACAACACATCCTGTGAAGTTCCAGATATTCTAATCAAGGAGCTGTCATCATCGTTCCAGGACTTGACTGCCGATCAGAAAACCAAGGCTAAGAACTTAATTGGGACTTTTCAAGATGTGTTCCAATTTGACAAGAAGGACAAAGGGCGAACCAATGTAGTCCATCATAAAATAGACACCGGAGACGCAAGACCCATCCGCCAAACAGCAAGAAGATTACCACTGGCGAAGCGGGAAGAAGCTGAAGAAATTATAGAGGATATGAGGACGGAAGGTGTGATTGAACCTTCAAACAGTTCATGGGCTTCACCAGTGGTGCTAGTGAAGAAGAAGGATGGCTCTACAAGATTTTGCGTCGATTATTGTCAACTTAACAACGTGACGAAGAAGGATAGCTACCCGCTACCCCGATACTCTGGACACATTGGCAGGATCAAAGATTTTCTCTACTCTTGATTTAAAGAGCGGATACTGGCAAGTGGATTTAGATTCAAAAGACAAAGAAAAGACAGCTTTTACCATCGGTACCGGTCTTTGGCAATTTACTGTTATGCTATTTGGGCTCTGCAATGCCCCTGCAACATTTGAACGACTTATGGAAACCGTGTTAGCTGGACTGTCATGGAAACCATGTTTGGTTTACCTCGACGATATTATTGTGGTAGGAAAAACGTTCGAGGACCACATGAAGAAATTGGAAGAGGTTTTCTAAAGATTGAGAAAGGCTAACCTGAAACTCAGTCCAAAGAAGTGTCACTTATTTCAAAAAGAAGTTCATTATCTTGGACACGTAGTTTCTGGTAAGGGAATTGCAGTTGACCCTGAGAAAATAAGGGCTGTGAGTGACTGGCCAGTACCGAGAGATAAACACGAATTAAGAAGTTTCCTTGGTCTCTGTACATACTACCGACGTTATGTACCTGGATTTGCTAACATAGCGAAGCCGTTGACAAGGCTTACTGAAGAAGGTAGAAGATTTATCTGGGAGATGGACTGTCAAGCCGCGTTCAAACAACTTAAATATACCCTGACAAGCGCACCTGTTCTAAGTTATCCTTTACCAGATGGAGAATTTGTTCTAGATACAGATGCCAGCAACGTTGGAATTGGTGGCGTTCTTTCCCAGACACAAGTTGGACAAGAGAAGGCTATTGCCTATTTTAGTAAGACCTTGTCAAAACCACAGAGGAATTATTGCGTCACCAGAAAAGAATTTTTGGTTGTCGTTAAATCCGTGGAGCACTTCTACAAATATTTGTACGGTAGAAGATTTCTTATAAGAACTGACCACGCTGGTCTCAAATGGCTGCTACAATTTAAGAATCCTGAAGGTCAGGCAGCTAGATGGATTGAAAGATTGCAAGAATATAACTTCGTTATTGAGTATCGAGCAGGTACAAGCCATCGTAATGCTGACGCATTATCAAGAAGACCTTGCCAGGACGAATGCAACCATTGCAGTCGTCTAGAAGAAAAACTCTCGACCATCGCCAGAACAACAGTAATGAATGATAGTTGGCAAACGGAAGACCTTCGCAAGGACCAAGAGAATGACTCGGACTTGAAAATCATACGGAATTGGAAACGTGGCGATAGCAGACCAGTTTGGGAAGATGTTGCACGACACTCACAAAGTGTAAAATCTTACTGGGCGCAGTGGGACTCTATTGTGGTTGAAGAGGGCCTCCTAAAACGTGTTATAGAGAATACTGAAGGTACTGTGAGTAGGACCCAGCTGATAATTCCTAGGAATAGAGAACCGGAAGTATTGGAGGAGATCCACGACGGATCTGGACATTTTGGAGTGAATAAAACCCTTGAGAGAGTGCGCCAACGATTTTACTAGGTAAATTGCAAAGAAGATGTTAAAGAGTGGTGCAAGAAATGTGTGGTCTGCGCGGGAAGTAACGGGCCACATAGGAAAAGAAGAGCTCCAATGCGCCAATATAACGTTGGAAGTCCCTTTGAACGCATTGCGATTGACGTGGCCGGACCATTCCCAGAAACTGATGAGGGAAATAAATACATAGTGGTAGTAATGGACTACTTTACTAAGTGGGTCGAAGCCTATCCATTACCCAACCAGGAAGCTGTAACGGTTGCTAAAGTCTTGGTAAAAGAATGCATCTGCCGATTTGGAGTACCGCGAGAGATACATTCCGACCAAGGAAGGAATTTCGAGTCTGCTCTGTTCCAATATATCTGTAAGATATTAGGAATAAAGAAAACCAGTACTACTGCATTACACCCACAGTCTGATGGCATGGTTGAACGGATGAATAGAACAATAAACCCGTATTTGTCAAAAGTAGTCTCTAACCATCAACGTGACTGGGACCGACATCTTTATCTGTTCTTGTTGGCTTACTGTTCATCCGTGCATAAGACAACAGGGCAGACACCAGCTAACATCTTATTCGGGCGGGAGTTGTGCTTACCATGTGACCTGATATTTGGCAGTAAACCCGGTCAAGATCTTGCTGGGACTATGTAACGGACTTACGAAAAAGAATGAATGACTTCCATGAACAAGTCCGTACAAATATTCAAGGTGCCAGCGATCGGATAAAAGACCAGTACGATGTCAAGGCTGAAAAAGGTGGTTATCAACCTGGGAATTTGGTGTGGCTGTACAATCCACAAAGACGTCGTGGCTTATCACCGAAGCTGCAAAAGAATTGGGAAGATCGTAAAAAGAATAAATGATGTGGTCTACAGAATTAGGAAAACACCTAATGGAAAGCCGAGAGTAGTCCACTTCAATCGGTTAGCCCCTTTCGCGGGTGATAACTTTGACGATCATCGTGGAGCGACGGTTCGCCGGGTTGTACCTGAGGAACCTACATTTAAAGACTTTATGGAAAGCCATTCCACTGGTCACAAAGCACGGTATGACGTGACACGAGAAGAACAACGAGATCTGTTCACCGTGTCTCCAGAGTATTCCCTCGCACATTGTGTAGCGAAAGATATTAAAATGTCCCGCGGCATCGCTTCAGTTTTTAAAAGAAAATTTTGACGAGTACAAGAACTGGCCAACCAACGTCCAACTGTCGGACAAACGCTACAACTGAAGGATGATAACGTAGAAAACAAGCGGTACCTTTACTATCTGGTTACCAAACAATGCTCATATTAGAAGCCGTCATACCGCAGTTTATGGGACTCGTTGTGCGATATGAAGGACCATATTTTGAAGAACGACATAATGAAGCTGGCAGTACCGAAGATAGGCTGTGGACTAGATGGTTTGGAGTGGCGGATTGTTAGAAGCATGTTAGAAACAATCTTCCGCTTTACCGGAGTGGAAATTCTAGTCTGCAGCTTCAACTCTACCGGCCAAGAAGAGCTCAAACGGACCGTCGACTGTTATTTCTTCAAGACTTCCAGATGCATCAAGGGTGATGCATGCAGATTTCGTCGTAACGAACTGTTCCGGGACAAAACAGTCTTAAGGAGGGGGCAATGTAGCGAACTTAGGGTCGCGGCGCGGGCGGCGGCCGCTAGCGAACTGGTCAGAACACGTCCGTCCGCTCGCCATTGTTCTGATTTCCAAGGAATTAAAGAATGTTTTAGAATGACGTGTTTTAATATAAATACCCCCAGCAAAAGATCGCGAGCACAGTCTTGTATGGATACGTGTAGTGAACAGATGGTGATATAAATAAAAAGATAGTGATATAAATAAAGAGTGATATAAATATTGTTGAAATAAATATTACGTAAATGTAATAGTTTAAATAAATTATATATATTTAAGCTACATGGGCTGGATTCTAGATTACCTACCACACTTGAAATAGCAAATTTAATTAATATTGATGCCTTACGATCTACACTATGGATGGTCTTAGCATTGGATACGCAAAAGTGACCAAAACTTGGTATTAATCAGATAATACACATTCAATTGTCGGGTGTCATTTTAATGAATACGGTGTATATTGTAAGCTACATGGGCTGGATTCTAGAATACCTACCACACTTGAAATAGCAATTTTCTTGTTGCAATATTTTTTTTTATCTAAAATATGATAAAAAATTATAAAATTCGGGCGCGGAAGCAAGCAAATATTTATATGATTTTTTTACAAAAATAAAGTCAGTTTTACCTGTTCTTGAAATGGATATTTTTGTTAAAATATTATTATTGATGCTTTAGGACCTATACTATGGATGGTCTTAACATTGGATACGCAAAAGTGACCAATACGTGGTACCAATCAGATAATAAACATTCAATTTTTGTGTGTCATTTTAATGAATACGTTGTATAATGTAAGCTACATGGGCTGGATTCCAAAATACCTACCACACTTGAAATAGCAATTTTCTTGTTGTAATGTTATCGTTTAGGTAAATTATGATAAAGATTTATAAAATTCGGGCGCGGAAGCAAATATTTATATGATTTTTTACAAAAATAATGTCAGATTGTACCTATTCTTGAAATGGATATTTTTGTTAAAACATTCATATTCATGCCTTAGGATCTATACTATGGATGGTTTTAGCATTGGACATGCAAAAGTGACCAAAACGTGGTACCAGTCAGGTAATTAACATTCAATTTTCGGGCGTCATTTTAATGAATACGTTGTATATTATAAGCTTAAAACTATCCATAGTATAGATCCTAAAGCATGAATATGAATGTTTTAACAAAAATATCCATTTCAAAAATAGGTCAAATCTGACTATATTTTTGTAAAAAGTCATATATATTTGCTTCGGCGCCCGAAATTTATAATTCTTCATCATATATTACCTAAACGACAACATTGCAACAAGAAAATTGCTATTTCAAGTGTGGTAGTTATTTTAGAATCTAGTTCATGAGCTTACAATATACAACGTATTCATTAAAATGCCACCCGAAAATTGAATGTTTATTATCTGATTGGTACCACGTTTTGGTCACTTTTGCATGTCCAATGCTAAAAACCATCCATAGTATAGATCCTAAAGCATAAATATTAATGGTTTAACAAAAATATCTATTACAAGAATGGATAAACTCTGACATTATTTTTGTTGCTATTGCTATTTCAAGTGTGGTAGGTAATCTAAAATCCAGCCCATGTAGATTACAATATACAATGTATTCATTAAAATGAATATTTATTATCTAATTGGTAGCATGTTTTGTTTACTTTTGCATGTCCAATGCTTAAAACCATATATAGTATAGATTCTAAAGCATGTCCAATGCTTAAAATCATCTATACTATAGATCCTAAAGCATAAATATGAATGTTTTAACAAAAATATCCATTTCAAGAATTAGTAAAATCTAACTTTATTTTTGTAAGAAATCATATAAATATTTGCTTCCGCGCCCAAATTTTATAATTCTTTATCACATTTTAGCTAAAAGAAAACATTGCAACAAGAAAATTGCTATTTCAAGTGTGGTACGTATTCTAGAATCCAGCCCATGTAGCTTACAATATACAACGTATTCATTAAAATGACATTCGAAAATTGAATGTTTATTATCTACTTGGTACCACGTTTTGGTCACTTTTGCATGTCCTATGCTAGAACCATCCATAGTATAGATCGTAAAGCATGAATATGAATGTTTTAACAAAAATATCCATTTCAAGAATAGGTAAAATCTGACATTATTTTGTAAAAAATTATATAAATATTTGCTTCCGCACCCGAATTTGATAATTCTTCATCATATTTTAGCTAAAAGAAAACATTGCAACAAGAAAATTGCTATTTCAAGTGTGGTAGGTATTCGAGAATCCAGCCCATGCAGCTTACAATATACAACGTATTCATTAAAATGACACCCGAAAATTAAATGTTTATTATCTGATTGGTACTACATTTCAGTCACTTTTGCATGTCCAATGCTAAAACCATCCATAGTATAGATTCAAAAGCATGAATATGTATGTTTTAACAAAAATATCCACTTCAAGAGTAGGTAAAATATGACTTAATTTTTGTAAAAAATCATATAAATATTTGCTTTCGCGCCCGAACTTTATAATTCTTTATCATATTTTAGCTAAACGAAAACATTGCAACAAGAAAATTGCTACTTCAAGTGTGGTAGGTATTCTAGAATCCAGCCCATGTATCTTACAATATAAAACGTATTCATTAAATTGACAACCGGAAATTGAATGTTTATTATCTGATTGATACCACGTTTTGGTCACTTTTGCATGTCCAATGATAAAACCATCCATAGTATAAATCCTAAAGCATTAATATGAATGTTTTAACAATAATATCCATTTCAAGAATAGGTCAAATCTGACTTTATTTTTGTAAAAAATCATATATATATATATATTTGCTTCCGCGCTCAAACTTTATAATTCTTTATCATATTTTAGCTAAAAGAAAATATTGCAACAAGAAAATTTGCTATTTCAAGTGTGGTTGGTATTCTAGAATCCAGCCAATGTAGCTTACAGTATACAACGTATTTATTGAAATCACACCCGAAAATTGAATGTTTATTATCTGATTGGTACCACGTTTTGGTCACTTTTGCATGTCCAATGCTAAAACCATCCATAGTATAGATCCTAAAGCATGAATATGAATGTTATAACAAAAATATCCATTTCAAGAATAGGTAAAATCTGACATTATTTTTGTAAAAAACTATATAAATATTTGCTTCCGCGCCCAAATTTTATAATTCTTCACCACATTTTAGCAAAAAGAAAACATTGCAATAAGAAAATTGCTATTTCAAGTATGGTAGGTATTCTAGAATCCAGCCCATGTAGCTTACAATATACAACGTATTCATTAAAATGACACCTGAAAATTAAATGTTTATAATCTGATTGGTACCACATTTTGGTCACTTTTGCAATGTCCAATGCTTAAAACTATCTATAGTATAGATCCTAAAGCATGAATATGAATGCTTTAACAAAAATATCCATTTCAAGAATCGGTAATATCTGACACTATTTTTGTAAAAAATCATATAAGTATTTGCTTTTGCGCCCGAATTTTATAATTCTTTATCTTATTTTAGCTTAAAGAAAACATTGCAACAAGAAAATTGCTCTTTCAAGTATGGTAGGTATTCTAGAATCCAGCCCATGTAGCTTACAATATACAACGTATTCATTAAAATGACACCCAAAAATTGAATGTTTATTATCTAATTGGTAACACGTTTTGGTCACTTTTGCATGTCCAATGCATAAAACCATCCATTGTATAGATCCTAAAGCATGAATATGAATGCTTTAACAAAAATATCCATTTCAAGAATCGGTAATATCTGACACTATTTTTGTAAAAAATCATATAAGTATTTGCTTTTGCGCCCGAATTTTATAATTCTTTATCTTATTTTAGCGTAAAGAAAACATTGCAACAAGAAAATTGCTCTTTCAAGTGTGGTAGGTAATCTAGAATCCAGCCCATGTAGCTTACAATATACAACGTATTCATTAAGAATAGGTAAAATTTGACATTATTTTTGTAAAAAATCATATAATTAATTGCTTTCGCGCCTGAATTTTATAGTTCTAGATCATATTTTAGCTAATAGAAAACATTGCAACAAGAAAATTGCTATTTTAAGTGTGGTAGGTATTCTAGAATCCATCCCATGTAGCTTACATTATACAACGTATTCATTAAAATGACACCCGACAACTGAATGTTTATTATCTGATTAGTACCAGGTTTTGGTCTCTTGTGCATGTCCAATGCTAAAACCATCCATAGTTAAGATCCTAAAGCATGAATATGAATGTTTTAACAAAAATATCCATTTCAAGAATAAATAAATTGTTGTACTTGGGCTCATGTGTCCCATTTATTGAAATTTGACATATAAATTGGACGTTTCGGATTGACATTAATCCATCATCAGCTGTAAATAAGATTACAATGTTTGTTACAATATATAAAGGTAAATAACAAATAAATACACTCACCAAATGACATATGTTTTTAACATTAAAATAATGTGTGTAGTTTAAATAACATGTAGATTGTAGATAAAATTTTTTATGTTATTAAAGTAACGAAGAAGATTAAGTCTGAAACTACATTATTACAAATTACCAAAAGTAATAATACCATATCCTACGAAGGATAGGTACGAACTAACTGAATTGAACTAGTTTGAAAAATATGTAAAGAAAGAAAGAAGGGGAAACAACAAAAAGAAGATACAGGCATGTCACGTACTAAGCAGAAGGTAGGCGACGGCAAATTTTAAAATTAAAATTATTTTTATTTTAGTAAGATAAAAAAGACGTTGGTAGTATCAAAAATGTCGTTTACCAAATTGAATGCGGTTCTTGTAACAAAAAAAATATGTAGGAGAAACATCTCAACCTATACAAAAACGCATCTATCAACATAACTTCCATTGCCTTAGACTAAATGAGCATCATAGTGCACTTTGCAAACATTCTATAGTTACAGGTCATAAATTCAAATTTAAGGAATTTAAAATTTTAGATATTGTACTTTACCGATATCACAGACTTCTTTATGAAACTATTTATATTAACATGGATAAAGAAAATAATATCAACAACCATACAGATTTTAATAATAATATCCAGCATCTCAAACAGTTATTGCCATTACTAAAATAGCAATTCTATCCCTGGGTCCAAAATTTAGCTACAAACATTTTAAATACCGTAATAACAAAAAATTAATTATAGACTGTTATGTAAATTTATCATTAACAATAGACAAATCTGATCTTTCCAATAAAACCGATCTTAAGGATAAAATAAGTCATATATTGCAAAAGAGGATAACACAATTAAAAACCGAAAAATTAACCTTCCCAGAGACAGAATTGCTAGCATGGATTCGGAAAACCCAATTTTTCATAAAAAATAACAAAGAAAATATTATTTGTACTAAAGCTGATAAAGGTGCAAAGACGGTTATAATGTATAGACACGATTACAATACTAAAGCTTTGGAAATATTAGACGATACAGATACATACAAACCATTAAACAGAAATCCATTTAATAAATTAGATAAAAATTGTAAAACTTATTTGAAATCAATAAATAAACCTGAATTAATTATACAAAATCCATCAATCGGTAGGATGTACATGCAACCTAAGATTCATAAAAATAATGTTCCCCTCCGACAAATTATTTCAACTATTGACACTCCCACAAATAAACTTGCTAAATACTTAAACTCAACTATTAACAATATAACTTCCATATCTCCGCACATAGTCAAGAACTCTTTCGATTTGGTACATGATATTTCTAAACTACAAATTCCTGATAATTTTACTATTTTCTCACTCGATGTAACTGCATTGTATCCTTCCATTCCTCAACAACTTGTAATACAATGTATCCACGAACAGTGGCATAATCTTGAAGAGTTCACGGATCTCTCTATAGAACAATTTATCACTGGTCTTAAATTATGTTTTGAATCTTCAGTTTTCAGTTTTTGTAATAAATTTTACATGCAAATAGATGGTACACCCATGGGTGCGAGTATTAGTAGCTCTTTAGCAGAACTAGTACTACAAAAACTGGAAAATGAGATTCTCACTATTAACGAATATAATATTTTGTACTATAAAAGATACGTGGACGATTGTATTGTTATAGCCCCATCTATCTTCATTGATAACATTCTTTCTAAATTTAATTCTTTTTACCCAAAACTTAAATTTACAATCGAATATTCTGTCAACAATAGTATTAATTTTCTAGACACAACTTTATTAATATTTAACAACCGAATTATCACTAATTGGTACCACAAGCCCACAGCTTCAGGCCGATATTTACATTTTTCCTCTTACACTAATTTACAGTACAAAATAAGTGTTATAAATTCTTTAGTTGATAGAGCAATTAAACTTTCACTTGAACAATATCACGATTTAAATTTGCATTTCATATATAATACACGTTTAAAAAATGGCTATCCTGAAAATTTCATTTTAAAACATTTAAACAAAAGATATCACAAAAATTTACACCAAGATACAATTGCAGTTGTTGAGGATGAAGGGATACAAGAACCTAATAAGATTTTTACTAAAATTCCAATTGACCGTGAACTTAATTCCATTCTTCACAAATTGTTTACTCACTCTAATATTAAAATAGCCAACAATTATAATGGTACTACTTTTAATTTATTTAATCAACTTAAAGATAAAAAAGACGTTGGTAGTATCAAAAATGTCGTTTACCAAATTGAATACGGTTCTTGTAACAAAAAATATGTAGGAGAAACATCTCAACCTATACAAAAACGCATCTATCAACATAACTTCCATTGCCTTAGACTAAATGAGCATCATAGTGCACTTTGCAAACATTCTATAGTTACAGGTCATAAATTCAAATTTAAGGAATTTAACATTTTAGATATTGTACCTTACCGATATCACAAACTTCTTTATGAAACTATTTATATCAACATGGATAAAGAAAATAATATCAACAACCATACAGATTTTAATAATAATATCCAGCATCTCAAACAGTTATTGCCATTACTAAAATAAAAATAATTGTAATTTTAAATTTTGCCGCCGCCTACCTTCTGCTTAGTACGTGACATGCCTGTATCTTCTTTTTGTTGTTCAAGGAACGGGAGGGGCAGGAACTGTAATAATCTCATAACAGGAATTGCAGCCCCTAACACTCAAGAAGCCTTTCTGGCTAATGATGGGAATACAGCCGGATGGGATTTTCAAATAGCATCACAGAATCATGTTCAGCGTATGTTTTCAACACCCGCTGAAATAGACAATTTTATTAAAAAAGTAGAAAAAATTCCTTTTAAATTCGAGATACGGATTCTGGACCTCATGGACGCAAGTAATATTTCGGGATGCGACGCTCACCGCCTCCAAACTCACATAAACACGTTAAGGATAAAATTATTCACCTAAATCAGTGCCTGCCACGCTCGACATTCATCACCGGATGTGATAGATATGCGGACACTACAAGCAGATTTAGATAAATTCTCAGCTGCGGTGAAACAAAATGGGCATAAGTTGGCACTCAGTGATGCTGGTAAGTATTACGGGTTGCCGCTCACCGACTGTTTAGTTACACCCCAGACAGCCATTGTGGGAGTACACATTCCCATACTGCGACAGGAAATCCAAACAGTTAGCCTGCGGCGGATTATACCTGCCCCACTAGCCTGGAAAAACCTTACCTGCGCTCTAGAGATCGAGCATGTGGATCTGGCAATCATCCACTATACAAATAGGAGTATTGATATAGTCAGTCCACTATGTGATCCCCACCGCGACAGGTTATGTGCGCTGGCAAGAACTTACCAGGCTAACACAATTACGGCTACTTGCGCTGCATTGCTGTTCCCGGGGGCAACAGTAAGTGAATTCACCCAATTTTGCCCAATTTTATGTAAACCCGCCGACAAAACCACGCGTATAGTCACTCCAGTGAATCAAAATCAATTTTTATTAACGCATGTAAGTAAAATTACGGAGGTACGGTGCGGTGCGCCGAGAAACATTACGTTCGAACCAAATTTCGGAGCAATTTGGCTCCAATTGCCGTGTAATTGTTCTATAGAAATAGATGAGAGGGCTAGGGTAACACCTGCATTTCCATGTATAGATCGTAACGTAACATTTAAATATAAACAGGTTATTCCAGCAGCCTGGGCCACGGTGAAGACATTACGGCTTCCGCCGTTTGATGAAGGTAGCTATCCGCGTTTCAGTAATTTACGAGATAGCCTGGATCCTACTCTCATAGGAGA
Source organism: Stenolophus ochropezus (assembly GCA_035578165.1). NCBI lineage: Eukaryota > Metazoa > Arthropoda > Insecta > Coleoptera > Carabidae > Stenolophus > Stenolophus ochropezus. The sequence goes on along the minus strand of JAQOWZ010000077.1, from coordinate 348,756 downwards.
GCAGGCAACCAGTAACGTTTCTTTACAGCAAGCCCTTATTTACGCGCCTTGGCCGGTTATTATAATAATATTAATCTTTGTATGTAGAAAAAATATTTTTAAGTGTGTTAGATTTAGGCAGGACACCTATTTTCACCGTACAGCACAACAGGTATTCCGGGGGCCATTACCAAGCACCCCGACGCACATACAGCTGGAAGTGGTGTCCAGTTCAGCAACCAGTAGCTGCTCAGAGTCAGCACGGTTGCCAGCCCCCATTCCACGTCCAGGATCCCACGCAAGCGGATCCTCATCCCCCGACCCTGGCTAAATGAGACCGCTACCGCCGCCTCTCTACGATGAGCCCAGAGTCACCAGATTACCGCAGCCTCCCACGGAAGCCGACTGCGTCCCAATAGGTGTCCTTCAGCAGTTTAACCCCCAGTATATTAGTTAAGTTATAGTATTGTAATCCAGACTTCTAAAAGCATGTCAGGGGCGCCATGGGCTAGGGGGGGGGGGGGAAGTGTCACGTCCAGAGAAATCTTAGAATTGTGCCTTATGTGCTTTTCCAAAACATGTACTCCTAATTTCATAGACCGCAGCTTATCTTTTGGTTGCTAACCGAAAGCTAAGTTGGTAAATCAAAATTATAATTATATACGTTTATAAATTTATAAGGCAGTAAGCCTACGGCCTGGTGCATGCTCTGACGTCTGACATCACTTTAACCCGACCTTACGTGTTACTACCCTTGTTAAGAAGAGTGGGTAACCAACGAAGTATTATTTTTATCCTTCGCTCGTTCACTCTTCTAACAAGTATAGGAAATCCGTCTCCTGCCGAGGTCACTAATCCACGTCAATCAAGTGGTAAGAAACAGTGTTGAGAAATGTTATTTCGGAGTAAAAGTATCGGGTGACGACTACGTGTGGTCACCAGACATCCCCAAATTTGGAAATGTTTGTCAAAATTAACCTTTGAACGCGGGAGGTTGTCATAACAGATTCAGGCTAGGGGTTCTGGAAATCTGGAATAGACGTCATGTAAAAACCACATGTTAAAATAGTATTTAAGCCTGGTAGTCTGACAAATCGAGGCAGTTATCTCTGTGCTTTGAACGAGATAAATCCCTTCGGTTTGTCCGCCTGAATAGTGTGAAGTTACAACTCTGATCGTCGACATGTATCTGTTAAAACGCGAACTGTAAGTCTTTATTCTCTTTATTATTAAAACTTGTTATTAACTCATACAACTTATATTATTTTACACCCATACACTGAGTATGAGTCTTCATACTTTTACTCAGTATTATCGTTTATTTTGATACGACCCGAAATCAGGTAGATGACGTCACGCATCCGGTATGTTATTAGTAAATTCAGATTAGAACCGTGACAATATTGTAAGCTACATTGGCTGGGTTCTAGAATACCTACCACACTTGAAATAGCAATTTTCTTGTTGCAATGCTTTCTTTTAGCTAAAATATGACGAAAAATTATAAAAATCATGCGCGGAAGCAAATATTTATATGATGTTTTACAAAAATAAAGTCAGATTTTACCTTTTCTTGATGAATACGTCGTATATTTTAAGCTACATGGGCTGGATACTAGGATACCTACCACACTTAAAATAGCAAATTTCTTGTTGCAAAGTTTTCTTTTAGCTAAAATATGATGGAGAATTATAAAATTCGGACGCTGATTCAAATATTTATATGATTTTTTACAAAAATAAAGTCAGATTTTACCTCTTCTCAATATGGATATTTTTGTTAAAACATTCATATTCATGCTTTAGGATCTATGCCATGGATAATTTTAGCATTATACATGCAAAAGTGACAATAACGTGGTACCAATCAAAAATAAAGTTAGATTTTACCTTTTCTTGATGAATACGTTGTATATTGTAAGCTACTTGGGCGGGATTCAAGAATACCTACCACACTTGAAAAAGCAATTTTCTTATTGCAAAGTTTTCTTTTAGCTAAAATATGATAAAAAATTATAAAATTCGTGCGCGAAAGCAACTATTTATATGATTTGTTACGAAAATAAAGTCAGATTTTACCTTTTCTTAATGAATACGTTGTATATTGTAAGCTACAACAGCTGGATTCTAGAATATCTAATACACTTGAAATAGCAAATTTCTTGTTGGAAAGTATTCTTTTAGCTAAAATATGATGAAGAATTATAAAATTCGGGCGCGGAAGCAAATATTTGTATGATTTTTTACAAAAAAAAGTCAGATTTTACCTATTCTTCAAATGGATATTTTTGTTTAAACGTTCATATTCAAGCTTTAGGATCTATACTATTAGACATGCAAAAGTGACCATAACGTTGTACTAATCAGATAATAGACATTCAATTTTCGGGTGTTATTTTAATAAATACGTTGTATATTGTTAGCTACATGGGCTGGATTCTAGATTACCTACCACACTTGAAATAGCAATGTTCTTGTTGCAATGTTTTGTTTTAGCTAAAATATGATAAAAAAATTATAAAATTCGGGTGCGGAAGCAAATATTTATATGATTATTTATAAAAATAAAGTCAGATTTTACGTTTTCTTCATGAATACGTTGTATATTGTAAGCTACATAGGCTGGATTCTAGAATACTTACCACACTTGAAATAGCAATTTTCTTGTTGCAATGTTGTCTTTTAGCTAAAATATGATGAAGAATTATAAACTTCGGGCGCGGAAGCAAATATTTATATGATTTTTTACAAAAATAATGTCAGATATTACCTATTCTTAAAGAATACGTTGTATATTGTAAGCTACATGAGCTGGATTCTAGAATACCTACCACACTTAAAATAAAAATTTTCTTGTTGCAATGTTTTCTTTTAGCTAAAATATGATAAAGAATTATAAAAATCGGGCGCGAAAGCAAATATTTATATGATTTTTTACAAAATTAAAGTCAGATTTTACCTTTTCTTGATGAGCTACATGGGTTAGATTTTAGAATACCTACCACACTTGAAATAGAAATTTTCTGGTTGCAATGTTTCCTTTTAGCTAAAATACGATGAAGAATTATAAAATTCGATCGCGGAAGCAAATATTAATATGATTTTTTACAAAAATAAAGTCAGATTTTACCAATTCTTGAAATGGATATTTTTTTTTAAACATTCATATTCATGCTTTAGGATGTATACTATGGATACTTTTAGCATTGGACATGCAAAAGTGACCATAACGTGGTACCAATCAGATAATAAACATTTAATTTTCTTGTGTTATTTGAATAAATACGTTGTATATTGTAAACTACATGGGCTGGATACTAGAATACCTACCACACTTGAAATAGCAATTTCCTTGTTGCAATGTTTTTTTTTAGCTAAAATATGATAAAGAATTATAAAATTCGGGCGCGGAAGCAAATATTAATATGGTTTTTTACAAAAATAAAGTCTGATTTTACCTGTTCTTGATGAATACGTTGTATGTTGTAAGCTACATGGGCTGGATTCTAGAAAACCTACCACACTATAAATAGCAATTTTCTTTTTGCAATGTTTTCTTTTTGCTAAAATATGATAAGAATTATAGAATGTGGGCGCGAAAGCAAATATTTATATCATTATTTCCAAAAATAAAGTCAGATTTTACCTATTCTTGAAATGAATATTTTTGTTAAAACATTCATATACATGCTTTAGGATCTATACTATGGATGGTTTCAAGCATTGGACACGCAAAAGTGACCAAAAGGTGGTACCAATCAGATAATAATCATTCAATTTTCGGGTGTCACTTTAATGAATACGTTGTATATTGAAAGCTACATGGGCTAAATTCTAAAATACCTACCACACTTGAAATAGCAATTTTCTTATTGCAATGTTTTCTTTTAGCTAAAATGTGATAAAGAATTATAAAATTCGGGCGCGGAAGCAAATATTCATATGATTTTTTACAAAAATAAAGTCAGATTTTACCTTTTCTTGATGAATACGTTGTATATTGTAAGCTACATGGGCTTGATTCTAGTACACATACCACACTTGAAATAAAAATTTGCTTGTTGCAATGTTTTCTTTTATCTAAAATATGATAAAAAATTATAAAATTCGGGCGCGGTAGCAAATATTTATATGATTTTTCACAAAAATAAAGTCAGATTTTACCTATTCTTGAAATGGATATTTTTGTAAAGACATTCATATACATGCTTTAGGATCTATACTATGGATGGTTTTAAGCATTAGACATGCAAAAGTGACCAAAACGTGGTACCAATCATATAATAAACATTCAATTTTCGAGTGTCATTTTAATGAATACGTTGTATATGGTAAGCTACATGGGCTGTATTCTAGAATATGTAACAGGTACGGTCGCCTAGGACGAAATCTAATACCTGACATACAAGGGGTGCTTAGAAAATTTACTTGACCTATAGTAATCCACTAATTATATTAATGCAAGACTTATTAATGATCAAGGGTAACGAAGGTCGCTGCCACCACTATCACGAATTTATTAGTCTGCCGCGATAGAAGCAGACAAAAGAAAATGATGACAGACACGGCTGTCTTCCGACAAAATTTATATGTGACGGTATTTGCTAAAATACCTTAATTCGCAACAGGAATAATTAGGGGTTTCTAAATTCAAAGAGAACTGCTCAATCTAACAATTTATTTACACACAATTATTTAACAACAACTTAATATTACTTAACTACTCTTGCGACATTGTATCTGAAAAAGTTCTATGAAATCGTTCAATACACCCATTTCCCATAAGATGGTACGCGGTTGTTTGTAATTTTTTTATACCGAATAAATGACACACGCTCTTAAATAGTTTTGATAATGTGACCTAAATACGCGGTTTCTTTACGTACAAATTCACATTTACTAGGTTTTAATTTTAAATTAAATTTCCGTAATCTATTAAACACGTCTTTAATTTTCATTAAATGTTCTTCTATATTATCTCCCGAAAATATGCATATATCATCTAAATAAACGTAACATTTTTCCCCAACTAATCCACTTAGTACACAATACATCAGCCTTTGAAATGTACTTGGCGCATTACATAAACCGAACGGCATTCTATTCCATTGATAATGCCCCCACGGCGAACTAAACCCAGTCTTTTCCTTATCTTCCTCGGCAATTTCTACCTGGTGATACCCTGATGCTAAATCTAAGGTTGTAAATAAAGCAGCACCATTCATGTGCGAAATTGTATCTTGCAAATTCGGCAACGGTAAGAAATCTTTCTTCGTTATTTTATTTAACTCGCGAAAGTCTACACACAGTCTAACTTTCGTCGAACCGTCCGACAATTCTCGATTTACTAACACAATAGGAGCTGACCAAGGTGAGTCACTCTCCTCAATAATACCGTCTTTTAACAATTCGTCAATTTGTTTTTGCAACGTTTCTTTTTGCGTGAATGGAACACGATACGGCCTTTTTGCAATTGGATGAACATCGTCTGTTATAATCCGATGTTTCACTTTCGATGTGCAACCTAACTTTACTCCCGGCTGTATAAATATATCTTTGTATTCTAATAACACTTTTTCAACTTTTTGCCTATCGTTACTCGGTAAGTGATCTAATTGAAATAAGGTTCGAAAATCTACTTCTTGTACGGATGCTATTACGCTACTCGATTCGCTAAACGTACTAATGTCCTCTTTGACATTTTCCTCAAAACCCACAATGGTTTTAGCAGGGATAACCACACTGTCTTGCGACACATTCATAAGCTTTACCGGTACCACGGTCTCATCGCTCCTAGCAAGCATTCTAGCTGCTATAACTCCTTGAATTTCCAGTTCGACTGGCTCAATTAAGACACATCCTGCTTTATTTAAAACATTTAACTCAACATTCCTCTCTGCTAAGCACACAGCTTCAGACCTAGGAGGTATTGTAATATTCTTTTTAATACGAACCGATCTTATGTCCTTGTTTGCATTTTCCGTACTATTTTCAATTTTAACTTCCGAAGAAATTCCGTTAATTTCCATATTATTGCCTGAACCGTTTGAAACGACCGCATTATGGTTAACCTTAACAATTTCCTCGAAATGAACCTTTTTCAATTTACTTGTTGGCACACTTTCCTTTAACAATACGTCTTCAGGGCTTGTACCTGATGTTCCATCTCTCTCTACTGTTTTGACACAGTGAGCTGCTACCTATAAAGTTACTTTGCAATCCGCTTTTTGAATTACTTAAATTTTCATCATTTTTACGGCATGTACCTACAGCTTTATTACTTTCTTTGCTTTCACGATTACGAAATTTTGAACTATCGATAGTGACCTCTGTACTGTACGAGTCACTGTTTTCGCTAGTGCAATCTCGCCTTTCAATTTTGATTTCTTCCCGATTAATTTCCCTACATTGCGAGTCATTCTTCTCGCTAACCGTTTCTCGATTTTCTTCACGATTTTTAGTTTTCGTTACGTCGCGATTTAATTTATTATCACGCGAATTACTTCCTTTATTCAATCGTACGTGATTTTCTTCGGGACTTTGAATATTTATACTCCTGTGAGTATCTTCCCTAACTCGCGAACCATGATCGTTTCTAAACCGTCCGTGATATTCTTCGCGACGTGGAGTCTTTTTACTACCGTGAATATCTTCCCTAACTCGCGAAACTTGTTCGTCGCTAAACCGTACGCGATGTTCTTCGCGACGTTGGGCCTTTATACTCCCGTGAGTATCTTGCTTTGTACTCGACAAATAATCGCGAACTGGGACATCCGTGTCATAAAAAGAACCTAACGATCGTTTTGTTTTATAGTTATTCGCAGTACGAGGTGCTGAAATAAAATGATTTTCGATTAATTTTGGAACATAAAGTTCCTGATTCTCTGCTAGATTCGCTTTTTCGCTTAGAAATTCGTAACCGCTACTATTTGTCTTTCTTCCAAATTTATCTTTAGTGTTTTGTGTAATTGTTGAAATCGCGAGTCGTTCCGAACAAATTACTATCTCATTATATGCATAATTAATTTGAGCTTTATACTCCGTTAAAAAATCTACACCAAGTATCCCGTCGGTAGCTAAATTGATACTATCATCACACACTACAAAATTATGATAAATGCTACTACGGCCTACATGTAATTTTACTCTCGTAGTCCCAACTACAGGTAATTCCTTCCCAGAAATACCTACAATACTACGCGTGCGTGCGATTGGAAACAACCGCTGTCCCTCAACTACATACCGCTTGATAATACTAACGCATGCACCAGTATCAATTAAAAATTCTAAATTTCTACCATTCACAACTAATTCTACTTTGTTAGTTTTTCTACTACTAGGGAGAGTGGTTACTAAATCATTTTTTCGCGGTTCTCTATTACGGCCGCGCGAATCGGGACAAACATCCGCGGCCATATCTAGTTTAAATCTTTGTTATAAGTAATTTCTTTCATTCCCTTCTTTGGAAATTTAGACGGGTTTATAATAGAACGACAAATATCTGCTTGGTGTCCGCGCTTATTACATCTTTTACATATTATATTGTAACGACAATCTTTTGCAAAATGCCCGAATTTTTGACAATTGACACAACGGCTTTTATTTCTAAAATTAGATTCTGGACTCCTTTCTCGATTATTTTCGTTTTTATGCGTGTTCTTTTCTAAGTTCTTTTCCACATTTTGCATGTGACTCAAAGTTAAAACTTGAATTAGTTTATCAATTGATGCCGTTAAATTTGAATCATTTCCTCGCGTACTTTCATTTTCGACCGGAGTTTTAACTGTTATTCTATTAACAAAATCTGAATCCTCGCGACGCATCATGTTAAATGCCGATTCTGATTTCTTTGCAACTTCTACTGCTTTATCAAAAGTTTTTGGATTTTCGTAAAACACATCTCTTTGTAAATGTGGTAAAATTCCCGAAACAATTGATTTAATAACAGTTTTTCTATATATCGCGAATTATCTTCACGCGCTCCGTCCGAATTATCTTCGAAGCTCTCCATAAAACAATTACCTAACGCATGCAGTCTACATACATATGCAGAAATTGTTTCGTCCCTATTCTGATAGCAACTATTAAATGCCCTTTGTATCGTTCTCGAGTCTTGCTTGGGTTGATATCTTTCCAATAATTCTCTTTTGATTATTTTCCAATCTTTCGAATCTCTAGTTTTTGAATTATTTTTAATATACCATGCCGCGTCTCCAAGTAAATTTAATTTTACTACACTAATTACATAATCTGAACTCCATTTTCCAATATTTTTACAATTCTCAATTTTGTCTATAAAATCTATTACGCTTTCATCTGATTTTCCCGAAAATGTTGGAATTTTCATGTTAACCCCAGATAAGGATGAAACTGCTACTAAGTAGTCTAACATCTGTTGATCATTGAATCTGAGTGAACCAGTTGTTTCACTCAAATCGGGTGAATCAGTTGTGTTCGGCATTTTACTTGCTTTAGTTTATTAACAATGAAGCAATAACTACACAAAGTTCTTTATTGCTTTACACTTCTACCGACTTAGGGGCTCGGGACTACCTAACTGACCGTAATAAATCCACTCAGAATTTACTTACGTATATAAAACTCTTTTGTCGTTCTGCAAGTACGACAACTACCAATTTCCAAATAAAATGAACACAACAGATACTTATTCTTAACAAATGCAAATATTGACTCTACAAATACCTCAAAAATCAAAATGTAATAATAACACACAGTAGTTTATTACAATTTTGAAAACTAAATTTTGTCGGTTTAAATGGCTTAATTGGAATGAGAGGGTTTAAGTATTAAAAAAATATTTAGATCCCAGCGCTTTGCCACCAAAATATGTAACAGGTACGGTCGCCTAGGACGAAATCTAATACCTGACATACAAGGGGTGCTTAGAAAATTTACTTGACCCATAGTAATCCACTAATTATATTAATGCAAGACTTATTAATGATCAAGGGTAACGAAGGTCGCTGCCACCACTATCACGAATTTATTAGTCTGCCGCGATAGAAGCAGACAAAAGAAAATGATGACAGACACGGCTGTCTTCCGACAAAATTTATATGTGACGGTATTTGCTAAAATACCTTAATTCGCAACAGGAATAATTAGGGGTTTCTAAATTCAAAGAGAACTGCTCAATCTAACAATTTATTTACACACAATTATTTAACAACAACTTACTACTTAACTACTCTTGTGACATGGGAGAACGATACTAACAATTTGGGACACTCAACAATTAAAATAATAAAAATAGGGCGACCTCAGAGTTGCTATGCTATCAGCCTAGGTTCAACACCTCACACTACTACTACCAAAGTAATAATGTTAATTCTACTTACTATTCATCACTGGTCAGCCTCGGATGAAGCACTTTATTAGTTTATATTATACGACTCTACAGTTAAAAATAGTAATTGAATTAAAATAAGTAAAATTAATTAAGTTCGATCTGGACTCGGACGACGACGGCTTCAACACACAACACAAAAATATCTAAAGTCACTAAGACAATTTAGTTATCAAAATTTAGAAAGATTCGCAAGACTGTCACAAGAAGATCACTCAGATCTGTTCAGTTTGAAGTCAGCGGAGAGAATTCTCTTAGATAAAATTATGTGGAAGGAACTCCGCATAATTTTACCCCTACTTTTCCCAATAAGGGGGTGTTTCTTACACCCTCATTGGTCATTTCAAATATTTTACAGCGTTAGTTTCATTAACTGACTCCCGTCCGAGCGGCAACGCTGGAAGACGCAAAAAAAAATCTCTAACGGACTTTTGAGACCTCCAAGTATTTGTCGCCGGACGCTGTCAATCATGAAATGTGATCTTAAGATTGCTTTCCCATTGTATTCTCAAAAACTGCCCTTTTCTATTTAGCTTTTAAAATTTATTGCTTCCTTAACCCCATGCAGTACCATTTACTTTATTGCTCTCAAATGTTCCAACGAAAAGCAATCTTAAAACCTTACAAAAATCTACATTTACAATACTATGTTTTTCTACCATTGTCCTTTTATTACGCCAGCTGCAAGTACAGCTGGCATATTACTTAATTTATTTAAACAATTTCCTCTAAAACGAGGAGCCGCAGAGCGAGCGTGTTACAAATACCTACCACACTTGAAATAGTAATTTTCATGTTGCAATGTTTACTCCTAGCTAAAATATTATGAAAAAATATAAAATTTGGGCGCGGAAGCAAATATTTATAAGATTTTTTACAAAATTAAAGTCAGATTTTACATTTTCTTGATCAATACGTTGTATATTGTAAGTTACATGGGCTGGATTCTGGAATACCTACCACACTTGAAATAGCAATTTTCTTGTTGCAATGTTTTCTTTTAGCTAAAATATAATGAAGAATTATAAAATTCGGGCGCGGAAGCAAATATTTATATGAGTTTTTACAAAAATAAAGTCAGATTTTACCTATTCTTGAAATGGATATTTTTGTTAAAACATTCATATTCATGCTTTAAGATCTATACTTTGGATAATTTTAGCATTAAACATTCAAAAGAGACCAAAACGTAGCACCTATCATATAATAAACATTCTATTTTCGGGTGTCATTTTAATGAATACGTTGTATATTGTAAGCTACATGGGCTAGATTCTAGAATACCTGCCACACTTGAAATAGCAATTTTCTTTTTGCAATGTTTTCTTTTAGCTAAATTATGATAAAGAATTATAAAATTCGGGCGCGGGAGCAAATATTTATATGATCTTTTACAAAAACAACGTCAGATTTTACCTATTCTTGAAATGGATATTTTTGTTAAAACATTCATATTCATGCCTTACGATCTATACTATGGATAATTTTAGCATTGGACATGCAAAAGTGACCAAAACGTGGTACCAATCAGATAATAAACATTAAATTTTTTGGTGTCATTTTAATGAATACGTTGTATATTGTAAGCTACATGGGCTGGATTCTAGAATACCTATTACACTTGAAATAGCAATTTTCTTGTTGCAATGTTTTCCTTTAGCTAAAATATAATGAACAATTATAAAATTCGGGCGCGGAAGCAAATATTTATATGATTTTTTATAAAAATAAAGTCAGAATTTACCTATTCTTGATGAATACGTTGTATATTGTAAGCTACATGGGCTGGATTCTGGAATACCTACCACACTTTAAATAGCAATTTTCTTGTTGCAATGTTTTCTTTTAGGTGAAATATGATAAAGAATTATAAAATTCGGGCGCGGAAGCAAATATTTATATGATTTTTTACAAAAATAAAGTCATATTTTACCTATTCTTGATGAATACGTTGTATATTGTAAGCTACATGGGCTGGATTCTGGAATACCTACCACACTTGAAATAGCAATTTTCTTGTTGCAATGTTTTCTTTTAGCTAAAATATGATGAAGAATTATAAAATTTGGGCGTGGAAGCAAATATTTATATGATTTTTTACAAAAACAACGTCAGATTTTACCTATTCTTGAAAAAGAAATTTTGTTAAAACATTTATATTCATGCCTTACGATCTATACTATGGATAATTTTAGCATTGGACATGCAAAAGTGACCAAAACGTGGTACCAATCAGGTAATAAACATTCAATTTTTTGGTGTCATTTTAATGAATACGTTGTATATTGTAGGCTACATGGGCCGAATTCTAGAATACCTAACACACTTGAAATAGCTATTTTCTTGTTGCAACGTTTTCTTTTAGCTTTAATATGATAAAGAATTATGAAATTCGGGCGCGGAAACAAATATTTATATGATTTTTTCAAAAATAAAGTCAGATTTTACCTATTCTTGATGAATACCTTGTATATTGTAAGCTACATTGGCTGGATTCTAGAATACCTATTACACTTGAAATAGCAATTTTCTTGTTGCAATGTTTTCCTTTAGTTAAAATATGATGAACAATTATAAAATTCGGGCGCGGAAGCAAATATTTATATGATTGTTTACAAAATAAAGTCAGATTTTACCTATTCTTGATGAATACGTTGTATATTGTAAGCTACATGGGCTGGATTTTGGAATACCTACCACACTTTAAATAGCAATTTTCTTGTTGCAATGTTTTCTTTTTGGTGAAATATGATAAATAATTATAAAATTCGGGCGCGGAAGCAAGTATTTATATGATTTTTTACAAAAATAAAGTCAGATTTTACCTATTCTTGATGAATACGTTGTATATTGTAAGCTACATGGGCTGGATTCTGGAATACCTACCACACTTGAAATAGCAATTTTCTTGTTGCAATGTTTTCTTTTATCTAAAATATGATAAAGAATTATAAAATTCGGACGCGGAAGCAAATATTTATATGATTTTTTACATAAATAATATCAGATTTTACCTATTCTTGATAAATACCTTGTATATTGTAAGCTACATGGGCTGGATTTTAGAATACCTATTACACTTGAAATACCTATTTCCTTGTTGCAAAGTTTTCCTTTAGCTAAAATATGATGAAGAATTATGAAATTCGGTCGCGGAAGCAAATATTTATATGAGTTTTTACAAAAATAAAGTCAGATTTTACCTATTCTTGAAATGGATATTTTTGTTAAAACATTCATATTCATGCTTTAAGATCTATACTTTGGATAATTTTAGCATTAGACATTCAAAAGAGACCAAAACGTTGCACCAATCATATAATAAACATTCTATTTTCAGGTGTCATTTTAATGAATACGTTGTATATTGTAAACTACATGGGCTAGATTCTAGAATAACTACCACACCTGAAATAGCAATTTTCTTGTTGCAATGTTTTCTTTTAGCTAAAATATGATGAGGAATTATAAAATTCGAACACGGAAGGATATGTTTATGTGATTTTTTACAAAAATAAAGTCAGATTTTTCCTATTCTTGACAAATACGTTGTATATTGTAAGCTACATAGGCTAGATTCTAAAATACCTACCACACTTGAAATAGCAATTTTCTTGTTGCAAAGTTTACTTTTAGTTAAAATATGATGAAGAATTATAAAATTCGGGCGCCAAAGCAAATATTTATATGATTTTTTACAAAAAAAGTCAGATTTTACCTTTTCGTGATGAATACGTTGTATATTGTAAGCTACATGGGCTGGATTCTAGTATACCTATTACACTTGAAATAGCAATTTTCTTGTTGCAATGTTATCCTTTAGCTAAAATATGATAAACAATTATAAAATTCAGGCGCAGAAGCAAATATTTATATGATTTTTTACAAAAAATAAAGTCAGATTTTACCTTTTCTTGATGAATACGTTGTATATTGTAAGCTAAATGGGCTGGATTCTAGAATACCTGCCACACTTGAAATAGCAATTTTCTTGTTGCAATGTTTTCTTTTAGCTAAAATATGATGAAAAATATATAATTAGGGCGTGGAAGCAAATATTTATATGATTTTTTACAAAAACAACGTCAGATTTTACCTATTCTTGAAATGGATATTTTTGTTAAAACATTCATATTCATGCCTTCCGATCTATACTATGGATAATTATAGCATTGGACATGCAAAAGGGACCAAAACGTGGTACCAATCAGGTAATAAACATTCAATTTTTTGGTGTCATTTTAATGAATACCTTGTATATTGTAAGCTACATGGGCTGGATTCTAGAATACCTATTACACTTGAAATAGCAATTATCTTGTTGCAATGTTTTCCTTTAGCTAAAATATGATGAAGAATTATGAAATTCGGGTGCGTAAGCAAATATTTATATGATTTTTTTAAAAATAAAGTCAGATTTTATTTATTCTTGATGAATACGTTGTATATTGTAAGCTATATGGGCTGGATTCTAGAATAACTACCACACTAGAAATAGCAATTTTCTGGTTGAAATGTTTTCTTTTAGCTAAAATATAATGAAGTATTATAAAATTTCGGGCGCGGAAGCAAATATATATATGATTTTTTACAAAAATAAAGTCAGATTTTACCTATTCTTGATGAATACGTTGTATATTGTAAGCTACATGGGCTGGATTCTGGAATACCTACCACACTTTAAATAGCAATTTTATTGCTGCAATGTTTTCTTTTTGGTGAAATATGATAAATAATTATAAAATTCGGGCGCGGAAGCAAATATTTATATGATTTTTTACAAAAATAAAGTCAGATTTTACCTATTCTTGATGAATACGTTGTATATTGTAAGCTACATGTGCTGGATTTTGGAATACCTACCACACTTTAATTAGCAATTTTCTTGTTGCAATGTTTCCTTTTAGATAAAATATAATGAACAATTATAAAATTCGGGCACGGAAGCAAATCTTTATATGATTTTTTACAAAAAAAAGTCAGATTTTACCTTTTCTTGATGAATACTTTGTATATTGTAAGCAATATGGGCAGGATTCTACTATACCTACCACACTTGAAATAGCAATTTTCTTGTTGCAATGTTTTCTTTTAGCTAAAATATGATAAAATTTATAAAATTCGGGCGCGGAAGTAAATATGTATATGATTTTTTACAAAAATTAAGTCAGATTTTACCTTTTCTTGATGAATACGTTGTATATTGTAAGCTAAATGGACTGGATTTTAGAATACCTACCACACTTGAAATAGCAATTTTCTTGTTGCAATGTTTTCTTTTAGCTAAAATATGATAAAGAATTATAAACTTCGGGCGCGGAAGCAAATATTTATATGATTTTTTACAAAAACAACGTCAGATTTTACCTATTCTTGAAATGGAAATTTTTGTTAAAACATTCATTTTCATGCCTTACGATCTATACTATGGATAATTTTAGCATTGGACATGCAAAAGTGACCAAAGCCTGGTACCAATCAGGTAATAAAAATTCAATTTTTTGGTGTCATATGAATGAATACGTTGTATATTGTAAGCTACATGGGCTGGATTCTAGAATACCTACCACACTTGAAATAGCTATTTTCTTGTTGCAAAGTTTTCTTTTAGCTAAAATATGATGAAGAATTATGAAATTCGGGCGCGGAAGCAAATATTTATATGATTGTTTACAAAATAAAGTCAGATTTTACCTATTCTTGATGAATACGTTGTATATTGTAAGCTACATGGGCCGGATTTTGGAATACCTACCACACTTTAAATAGCAATTTTCTTGTTGCAATGTTTTCTTTTTGGTGAAATATGATAAATAATTATAAAATTCGGGCGCGGAAGCAAGTGTTTATATGATTTTTTTCAAAAATAAAGTCAGATTTTACCTATTCTTGATGAATACGTTGTATATTGTAAGCTACATGGGCTGGATTCTGGAATACCTACCACACTTGAAATAGCAATTTTCTTGTTGCAATGTTTTCTTTTATCTAAAATATGATGAAGAATTATAAAATTCGGGCGCGGAAGCAAATATTTATATGATTTTTTACATAAATAATGTCAGATTTTACCTATTCTTGATAAATACCTTGTATATTGTAAGCTACATGGGCTGGATTTTAGAATACCTATTACACTTGAAATACCTATTTCCTTGTTGCAAAGTTTTCCTTTAGCTACAATATGATGAAGAATTATGAAATTCGCGCGCGGAAGCAAATATTTATATGAGTTTTTACAACAAATAAAGTCAGATTTTACCTATTCTTGAAATGGATATTTTTGTTAAAACATTCATATTCATGCTTTAAGATCTATACTTTGGATAATTTTAGCATTAGACATTCAAAAGAGACCAAAACGTTGCACCAATCATATAATAAACATTCTATTGTCGGGTGTCATTTTAATGAATACGTTGTATATTGTAAGCTACATGGGCTAGATTCTGGAATAACTACCACACCTGAAATAGCAATTTTCTTGTTGCAATGTTTTCTTTTAGCTAAAATATGATGAGGAATTATAAAATTCGAACGCGGAAGGAAATGTTTATATGATTTTTTACAAAAATAAAGTCAGATTTTTCCTATTCTTGACAAATACGTTGTATATTGTAAGCTACATAGGCTAGATTCTAAAATACCTACCACACTTGAAATAGCAATTTTCTTGTTGCAAAGTATACTTTTAGTTAAAATATGATGAAGAATTATAAAATTCGGGCGCCAAAGCAAATATTTATATGATTTTTTACAAAAAAAAGTCAGATTTTACCTTTTCGTGATGAATACGTTGTATATTGTAAGCTACATGGGCTGGATTCTAGTATACCTATTACACTTGAAATAGCAATTTTCTTGTTGCAATGTTTTCCTTTAGCTAAAATATGATGAACAATTATAAAATTCACGCGCGGAAGCAAATATTTATATGATTTTTTACAAAAAATAAAGTCAGATTTTACCTTTTCTTGATGAATACGTTGTATATTGTAAGCTAAATGGGCTGGATTCTAGAATACCTGCCACACTTGAAATAGCAATTTTCTTGTTGCAATGTTTTCTTTTAACTAAAATATGATGAAGAATTATAAAATTAGGGCGTGGAAGCAAATATTTATATGATTTTTTACAAAAACAACGTCAGATTTTACCTATTCTTGAAATGGATATTTTTGTTAAAACATTCATATTCATGCCTTACGATCTATACTATGGATAATTATAGCATTGGACATGCAAAAGGGACCAAAACGTGGTACCAATCAGGTAATAAACATTCAATTTTTTGGTGTCATTTTAATGAATACCTTGTATATTGTAAGCTACATGGGCTGGATTCTAGAATACCTATTACACTTGAAATAGCAATTATCTTGTTGCAATGTTTTCCTTTAACTAAAATATGATGAAGAATTATGAAATTCGGGTGCGTAAGCAAATATTTATATGATTTTTTAAAAAATAAAGGCAGATTTTATTTATTCTTGATGAATACGTTGTATATTGTAAGCTACATGGGCTGGATTCTAGAATAACTACCACACTAGAAATAGCAATTTTCTGGTTGCAATGTTTTCTTTTAGCTAAAATATAATGAAGTATTATAAAATTCGGGCGCGGAAGCAAATATATATATGATTTTTTACAAAAATAATGTCAGATTTTACCTATTCTTGATGAATACGTTGTATATTGTAAGCTACATGGGCTGGATTCTGGAATACCTACCACACTTTAAATAGCAATTTCATTGCTGCAATGTTTTCTTTTTGGTGAAATATGATAAATAATTATAAAATTCGGGCGCGGAAGCAAATATTTATATGATTTTTTACAAAAATAAAGTCAGATTTTACCTATTCTTGATGAATACGTTGTATATTGTAAGCTACATGTGCTGGATTTTGGAATACCTACCACACTTGAAATAGCAATTTTCTTGTTGCAATGTTTTCTTTTAGCTAAAATATGATAAAGAATTATAAACTTCGGGCGCGGAAGCAAATATTTATATGATTTTTTACAAAAACAACGTCAGATTTTACCTATTCTTGAAATGGAAATTTTTGTTAAAACATTCATTTTCATGCCTTACGACCTATACTATGGATAATTTTAGCATTGGACATGCAAAAGTGACCAAAGCCTGGTACCAATCAGGTAATAAACATTCAATTTTTTGGTGTCATATGAATGAATACGTTGTATATTGTAAGCTACATGGGCTGGATTCTAGAACACCTACCACACTTGAAATAGCTATTTTCTTGTTGCTACGTTTTCTTTTAGCTAAAATATGATGAAGAATTATGAAATTCGGGCGCGGAAGCAAATATTTATAAGATTTTTTCAAAAATAAAGTCAGATTTTACCTATTCTTGATGAATACCTTGTATATTGTAAGCTACATGGGCTGGATTCTAGAATACCTACCACACTTAAAATAGCAATTTTCATGTTGCAATGTTTTCTTTTAGCTAAAATATGATGAGGAATTATAAAATTCGGGCGCAGAAGCAAATTTTATATGTTTTTTTTACAAAAATAATGTCAGATTTTACCTATTCTTAAAATGGTTATTTTTGTTAAAACATTCATATTCATGCTTTAGGATCTATACTATCCATAATTGTAGCATTGGACATGCAAAAGTTACAATAACGTGGTACCAATAAGATAATAAACATTCAATTTTCGGGTGTGATTTTAATGACTACGTTGTATATTGTAAGCTACATGGACTGGATTCTAGAATACCTACCACACTTGAAATAGCAATTTTTTTGTTGCAATGATTTCTTTTACCTAAAATATGATAAATAATTATAAAATTTGGGCGCGGAAGCAAATATTTATATGATTTTTTACACAATTAAAGTCAGATTTTTCCTTTTCTTGATGAATATGTTGTATATTGTAAGCTACATGGGCTAGATTCTAGAATACCGACCACACTTGATATAGCAATTTTCTTGTTGCAATGTTTTCTTTTAGCTAATATATGGTAAAGATTTATAAAATTCGGGCGCGAAAGCAAATATTTATATGATTTTTTACAAAAATAAAGTCAGATTTTACCTATTCTTGAAATGGATATTTTTATGAAAACATTTATATCCATGCTTTAGGATCTATACTATAGATAATTTTAGCATTGGCCATGCAAAAGTGACGAAAACGTGGTACCAATCACATAATAAACATTCAATTTTCGGGTGTCATTTTAGTGCATACGTTTTATATTGTAAGCTACATGGGCTGGATTCTAGAGCCTCTGCCACACTTGTAAATAGCAATATTCTTGTTGCAATGTTTTCTTTTAGCTAAAATATGATGAAGAAATATAAAATGCGGGCGCGGAAGCAAATATTTATTTGATTTTTTACAAAAATAAAGTCAGGTTTTATATATTCTTGAAATGGATATTTTTGTTAAAACATTCATATTCATGCTTTAGGATCTATACTATGGATGGTTTTAAGCATTACACATGCAAAAGTGAACAATACGTGGTACCAATCAGATAATAAACATTAAATTTTCGGGTGTTATTTTAATGAATACGTTGTATATTGTAAGCTACATGGGATGGATTCTAGAATACCTTCCACACTTGATATAGCAATTTTCTTGTTGCAATGTTTTCTTTTAGCTAATATATGATGAAAAATTATATAATTCGGGCGCGGAAGCAAATATTTATATGATTTTTTACAAAAATAAAGTCAGATTTAACCTTTTCTTAATGAATACGTTGTATATAGTAAGCTACATGGGCTGGATTCTAGAATACCTACCACACTTGAAATAGCAATTTTCTTGTTGCAATGTTTTCTTTTAGCTAAAATATGATGAAGAATTATAAAATTCGGGCGCGGTAGTAACTATTTATATGATTTCTTACAAAAGTAAAGTCAGATTTTACCTATTCTTGATGAATACGTTGTATATTGTAAGCTACATGGGCTGGATTCTAGAATACCTACCACACTGGAAATGGCAATTTTCTTGTTGCAATGTTTTCTTTTAGCTAAAATACGATGAAGAATTACAAAATTCGGGCACGGAAGCAAATATTTATATGATTTTTTACATACATAAAGTCAAATTTTACATATTTTTGAAAAGGATATTTTCGTTAAAACATTCATATTCAAGCTTTAGGATCTATACTATGGATGGTTTTAAGCATTGGACATGCGAAAGTGACCAAAACGTGGTACCAACCAGATAATAAACATTTACTTTTCGGGTGTCATTTTAATGAATACGTTGTATATTTAAGCTACATGGGCTGGATTCTAGAATACCTAGCACACTTGAAATAGCAATTTTCTTGCTGCAATGATTTCTTTTACCTAAAATATGATAAATAATTATAAAATTCGGGCGCGGAAGCAAATAATTATATGATTTTTTACAAAAATAAAGTCAGATTTTACCTATTCTTGTAATGGATATTTTTGTTAAAACTTTCATATTCATGCTTTAGGATCTATACTATGGATGGTTTTAAGCATTGGACATGCAAATGTGACCAAAACGTGGTACCAATCAGATAATAAACTTTTAATTTTCGGGTGTCATTTTAATGAATACGTTTTATATTGTAAGCTACATGAGCTGGATTCTAGAGTACCTACCACACTTGTAAATAGCAATTTTCTTGTTGCAATGTTTTCTTTTAGCTAATATATATTAAAAAATTATATAATTCGGACGCGGAAGCAAATATTTATATGATTTTTTACAAAAATAAAGTCAGATTTTACCTATTCTTGATGAATACGTTGTATATTGTAAGCTACATGGGCTGGATTCTAGAATACCTACCACACTTGAAATAGCAATTTTCTTGTTGCAATGTTTTCTTTTAGGTAAATTATGATGAAGAATTATAAAATTCGGGCGCGGAAGCAAATATATATATGATTTTTCACAAAAATAAAGTCAGATTTTACCTATTCATGATGAATAGGTTGTATATTGTAAGCTACATGGGCTGGATTCTAGAATACCTACCACAACTTGAAATAGCAATTTTCGTTGCAATATTTTCTTTAGCTAAATTATTTTTTTTGTATCTCCTAAGAATTTTACAATCTATCTAAATATAAGATAATAAGTTAAATTATAACAGCAAATGAATTACATGAGAAGCATTTGAATACTGACAAAAACTCGAAATATTAACTATATAATGTTAGTTAAATCTATCTACTAAATCTAATGCTTTAAAACGTTTTAATCGTCGTATGTCCTTACTGCTGTCTAAAATTTCACTGCACTTGTGTTTGGGTGGGCTTCAAGTCTTTTAAGATATTTGGTACTAAATTGTTCGATTGTTTCTTTCACTGTACACATGTTGAGGTCTCTGTGGATGTTTACATTTGGCACATACCAAGGAGCATTTGTAATTGTTCGGAGGCACTTAGATTGAAAGCGTTGAAGTATTTCAATATTGGAGTTGCTTGCTGTTCCCTAGAGTTGTATTCCATACGTTCAGACTGGTTTAAAAATGCTTTTATATATCATTAGTTTGTTTTCCAGTGACAGTTTGGAAGATCTACCTAATAGCCAATAGTGCTGCCTGAATTTTAGTCCCAGTTGTTTTCTTTTTGAGAAGATGTGTTTACGCCATGTTAGTCTTCTATCAAGATGTATTCCTAGATATCTTGTTTCTTCACTTTGCGGTAGCAGTTGGTTGTTGAGTGTTACCGCAGGACACATACTTTTATTCAAGGTAAAGGTTACATAGACTGATTTGGTTTCGTTGGCTTTTATTCTCCAGATTTTTAGCCACTTTTCGAATTTTTTAAACTGTATTTGAAGAAGATGTGAGGCCTCTGCTGAATTTTTATGACAAGCTAGGATTGCTGTGTCATCAGCAAATGTGGCAACTGTAGAATTTGGAGTTGTTGGAATATCAGCCGTGTAAATGGGGTAGAGAATAGGTCCAAGAACACTACCTTGGGGTACTCCTAATTTGATTGGGTACAATGGACTACATTCTTCTTTGTATTTTACTGTAAAATATCTGTTTGTTAGATAGGATTCTAGGATGTGATAGAAGGTATGAGGGATGTTACTTTTTAATTTATATTGCAGGCCAATATGCCACACTTTATCGAACGCTTGCGAAACATCTATAAATGCTGCTGAACAGTAGTGTTTTCTTTCAAATGTTTTGTTAATTACGTCGACTACTCTATGAACCTGCTCAATAGTTAAGTGTTGTTTTCGGAAGCCAAACTGTTGATCAGGAATTAAATTTCCTCGCATAAGTATGGGCTCCAGTCTCGTGATGAAAAGTTTTTCAAATACTTTTGAAAGTACAGGTAGTAAACTTATTGGACGATAGGACGATGTTTCCTCAACGGGTTTCCCTGGTTTGTGTATAAGAATAATTTGAGCTACTTTCTATTGTGATGGAAAAACTCCAAGTCTTAAGATTGTGTTAAATATGTAAGTTATAAGAATGATTGCTTTAAATGGGAGTTGTCTTAAAATTTTTCCAGAGATTAAATCGTATCCGGGAGTTTTTTTTTGGATTTATACGTTTGCATATTATCACGAGAACATCCTTCGGTTTAAAATGTTGCATAGGATAATCCAACTGAAAGGGATGTTGTAACGTGTTGTATATGAATTGTTCATCTTCTGGTGGTATCGAGTGTGGAAAAGGTTGGAATACTTTTGTCAGGTGATTAGCAAAGGCTAGAGCTTTGTCAGAGTCAGTCCTTGCCCATAGTCCGCCTTCTTTCCTAATAGGTGGAATGTGTTGTTGGGGCTGTTTGATTTTTTTCGTTGCTTTCCATAATGAGTAGTCACTTGCTTCTGTCGCTGATAAATTCTCAAGATAGTTTTGAATTGTTTCATTTTTTTCTTGTTGTAATATTTTTTTCAAGTCTTTGGTGGCTTTATTTAATTTACTTTTTACTTGGAGGTCTCGAGTTGTCTGCCATATTCTTCTAATTTTCCGTTTATGGGCTATTAAATGTTTGATGTACGCTGGTATGTTTGTTACAGTATAACAAGATTTTTGGAATTGGGTCCGATGCCAAGTTGATTCTTGAATTGATTTTGTTAAATGTTCTACAACATTATCTAAGTCTTTTTGGGATTTTAAGCTGACATTTAACGAGATTTTACTTTATAGTATGTTCCTGAATTTGTGCCAATTCGTATTTTTATTACAGAGAGAGGCGGGTTTATCTACTTTTGGTATTTGTGTACTGAATATTATAATAACGGGCGAGTGGTCTGATGATAAATCTACGCAGGTGCTACGTGTACATCAGATTAGGGCATAAATTGGTGGAATATGCTACGTTCCTCAGTTGTTCGAGAATACGGCCGCCAGCTTTTATACAGTGGAGAAAGGGGTGGTTAAAAAATTATAATTAGGAAAATAAGCGCCACGTGGTTGTTGTGATCAACACGGTATACAACCACGAAAATACCGATACGTCAAAAATGCTCAAGATCAGTGATGGGGAAAATATTAATTGTTGACAGCATAAAATGCTGATTAAATTTAAGCCTAAAAGCTATATTGAAAGGTATTTAATTCAAGTTAACCTACACTTTAAGTGGCTCTTAAAAGTGGGCTTAGTGCTGACGAAGCACGTGTCAAAGCCCTCCAACCCATGAAGGATAAGGGTCCAAAACGGACCCGGTCCGAGGAATCAACGCCCGAAATGTCTGCAAAAAGGCAAAAAACAGATGCTAAAGGCCAACCCAGCAGTGGTGCTCCGCCACCACCTGATAAGGCCACGTCGTCTGTGAGCTTTAAACAGGCAATCCTGGGCACACGCGTCGGCATCTTGCACTATAATTATCCAGAGGATATTTTAGAAACAGGACAGCTGACGAAAATTCAGGATGCAATCCTGGATTTAATCATTAAAGAGGCTAAAGGCTCTGTGAAGCCTAAGTTTCTAGGGACAACCTTCAAGTCCGGATGGCTGAGCGTCAACTGCGCCGACAAAGCCACCGCCGAGTAGCTATTAGGCAAAGTCGTTAGTTTAAAGCCATGGGAAGGAGCTTATCTAAAATCTGTGGAGGAAAAGGATTTGCCGAAGTCCAGCATTGTAAATGCTTATTTCCCCAACAGCAAAACCAATCCAACAGATCAGATATTGAATCTGAACGAGGGCCTGGATACGCAGCAGTGGAGGGTTTTAAAGAGGACAGATGAGGGCTCGGCAGTGCTTCTTACACTGTCCATAGACTCGACGTCCTTAAGCACCCTTAAAAAAGCTGATTTCAAAATCAGCTACAAATTTGGCCAAACAACGATTAGGCTAAAGGGTAAACAACAAAAAGCCTACCGACGTCACTGTCAAAAAAGCCACTACCAGCACTGCTACAGGTAAGCTTAACATAAAAAAGGAGGCAGGGAATAATGCCACCAATATTAACACTGGAAATTCCAGATTAAAAGTAGGTAAAGGTAAAGAGGCAGCTTTAAAGCCTCTACCCAATCCCACACCTACACTCTCCAAGACACCACGGGCCGTCGGAATCACGCACAAAGGGAAACAAGTTCCTAGCTGCGACGTGGCTCGGAACAAAACGTGATGTCCAGCAGTAATATAAAGATGCTGCAAGTGAATCTTCAACACTGCAAAACTGCCTCTGATGTGTTGAACAAAACATTCACCACCACTAACACCGATATAGTGCAAGTTCAAGAGCCTTATGTGTATGGAGGCGTAGTAAGGAAACTTACTACACCAGTAGGTAAGTTAACCCACTGTAACGAACCAGATGTCATTCCAAGAGCAGCATTGCTCATTAAGACATCGATTAAATTCGTAACATTAAATAAATTTATATCTAGGGATTTGGTAGCGGTAGAAGCTACACTGCCTATATCAGGAGGTACGCAAGAGGTAATCATTGCATCGGCGTATTTCCCGGGAGACACGATGGAAGCCCCACCTCTGCTGGTAAGGGACCTGATCTGCTACTGCAAACATAGAAACAGAAACCTCATCCTAGGATCTGATGCAAACGCACACCATACAGTTTGGGGTAGTACGGACCTAAATACAAGGGGTGAGTACCTTTTCGAATTTATTTCTAGTACTAACATAGATATAATAAATAGGGGTAAAGAACCCACTTTTATAACTAAAAACAGGCGAGAGGTATTGGACATTACTTTAGCCACTTCTCAAATTAGCTCTGAAATATATAATTGGCATGTCTCAAATGAAGCCTCAATATCGGATCATAGATATTTAAGGTTCGAGATAAAGCCTTATAAAGAACCTAAAACTGAAATTCGTATTCCGAAACTAACAGACTGGGTCTTGTACGAAGGCCACTTAAAGTGTGAAGTGGAAGAACTTACGAAAATTAATATAAACACAATTGAGGAACTGGAAACAGCCTCTATTGACTTTCATAATGCGCTACACACAGCATATGAAAGCAGCTGTACAGTAAAGCTTCGACAAAGTACTAGGAAAGTACTTTGGTGGACCGAGGAGCTAAGTAAACAAAGAGTCACTGTTAGAAGGTTATACAATAAAACCAAAACTAAGCTTAATTAACAGTCTTAACACTACTAATAATATTTTTACAGAAAACAGAGTTGAATGAGCGATAAATACTTTCAAACCCTTCAAGACACCTGGTGGAGATGGCATTTTTCCGGCACTTTTGCAAAAATGCATATAGGATATACTGCCAATACTCTGCGAACTATACAAGGGAAGCCTAAAGTTAGGAGACATTCCCATATTGTGGAGGAAAACTAATGTAGTCTTTATACCTAAAGGTGGAGGGCGTCCAAGCGTCCAGCCTAAGTCATACAGACCCATTAGTTTATAATCATTTATACTGAAAGGTATGGAAAAGGTCTTAAATCAATACCTTAGGAATAAAGTGATAACTGCTTCACCACTAAACGTAAATCAATTTGCTTACCAGGAAGCAAAATCGACAACTACGGCTCTCCATAGCCTTGTCAATAAAATAGAGAAAACCTGCATGGCAAAAGAAATAGCTCTGGGAATATTTATAGATATTGAGGGTCCCTTTGATAACACCTCCTATAAGTCCATTGAAAGAGCTACTAGGTCAATAGGTTTCGACCCAGCTGTTGTGGAATGGATAAAAGCCATGCTGCAAAGTCGAACGATTACAGCCTCGATAGGAGGAGAATCAGTAATGATAAAAACCAACAGAGGATGCCCACAAGGTGAGGTTTTATCACCTCTACTCTGCTGTATTGTCATTGATGACCTCCTGAATAGGATCAATAAAGCTGGCTATTTTGCAAACGGATATGCAGATGACGTTGCAATTATGGTCAGAGGACGTAGTGACACCACTATCTCGTACCTTACACAAAAAGCTCTAAATCTAGTGCATGAGAGGTGCCTGGAACATGAACTTAGTGTAAACCCTACCAAAACTACAATCGTCCCCTTCACAAAGAGAAGGAAGCTAAATCTTCAAGCTCCCTACTTGAAGGGTACTAGAATTAAGTTTTCTACAGAGGTTAAGTATCTAGGAATCATTCTAGACCAAAAACTCACGTGGAACTCACATATCAACAAGATGACAAAGAAATCAGCAGTGGCGTTTAAATAAACATTTACCTACAGGACTTATAATTCGTAAAGATCTAACAAAAGAAAGAACGACTCTTCTAAAAGCAGCCAAGGAGAAGTTTTCCAACAAAAACGTATGGACTCAAGATGGAAAAATAGTTGTCTATGTTAATTCTAAGCGGAAGATAGTGAGTAAACTTGAAGACTTAAATAAACTTTAAAAGATACTTTTTTTCGCATCCTCAGTAAATTGCAAATGTATTTCTTTTTTATTTGCAACGTAGTATATACATAAATTTAAATTTGCAACTTTTCGCCAATATTTACTTGTCACTTAAGTATGTAAAATTATTTGCAATGTGAAGGCCACAGTACAATGACCGTCTTAGCTTATATATGTACTTTTGTATTATTCTTAGTTTCTAAGTTTATGGTTTAACTATTACTTCGATTGTTTCTTTCATGTTATGATTTACTTTGTAATTTTTTTTTAAATGTCAGTCTCGCATAATTCATTAAATGATACTAACAAATTACAAAACAAATTTTCAATAGGTAGCGTTAATGTAAGGTCACTAAATTCTAGTTTTCAAGAAGTTTGTGATATATTAGTTGAAAATGATTTTGATATTCTCTCAATTACAAAAACTTGGCTTAGTAGCACCTCACCAGCATGTCTTTTTAATATCTGTGGTTACAAGCTTGTTCATTTAGATAGATTAGATCGACGTGGTGGTGGCCTAGCGTTCTATATTCGTGAATCAATAAATTTTCATATTTTAGATGCTAGCATAGTCCCTGAGAATAACATTGAACATTTTTGGATTCTATGTAATATAAATAATGTAAAAAATTGTGGTTGGTGTTATATACAACCCAAATATTAAATTTTACAAAGATTTAGAAATACTTAACACCCTATTTACTGATTTATTAATAAAAGCAGATTATTTAATATGTACTGGTGATGTTAATATTAATATGCTTCGAAGTGACTGTAAATCTAATTTTCTTACTAATATTTTGGATGCTTTTAATATGAGTCAACTTATAAAGACAATTACTAGGCCATCATCTAATTCTTTAATTGATATTATTTGTGTATCAGATATAGATATATGTTCTGACTGGGGGGTATTACCCGCAAACGAAATCTCTGATCACGATTGTGTTTACTGTATACTTAATATATGTAAGCCAAAACAATTAGATAAATATATAACCTACAGGGACTTTAAAAGCATTGATATTGATAATTTATTATATGATGCTTCCTTAATAAACTGGGATCATATTGTACACCTACATGATTTAAATGAAAAGGTTAACTTTTTAAATAATTCCATTATTGAACTTTTTAATAAATATACCCCTATTAAAATATCGAAACAAATAAAAACTACAAACCGTGGATTACCCCGGTTATCAAAATAATGCAAAAGAAAAGAGATGCTGCACTCTTGAAATACAAAAAATGTAAATCTGCTGCTGCTTTACAGTACGATAGGGAGTTAAGGAATTTAACAACGGCAGCTATTCGTAGAGAAAAAAAAGCATATATAACTCACGCTATCAACTCTAATTTAAAAAATTCTTCTAAATTATGGTAAGGATTTAAAAATATTACTAATACTTTTACAAACAATTCCAATAGTAATGTACCAGATTGCTTAAGTAATCCTTGTGATTACGGACAGCATATTTTACAAAAAACTGCCAATATTAATATTAATAGTAATTCACAAAATTTTTACGCAGAAAATAAATTCAATGTAAATTTGGAAAACAATTTTAATTTTACTTGCGTTGATAGCAAAGTAGTTAGTAATACTATTTCTAAATTAAAATCCAATTCTGTTGGTTCTGATGGAATTTCATTACATATGATCAAACTAATTCTTGCCTATATTATTAATTCCATTTGCCATATAATTAATTGCTCTTTTTTGGAAGTATCTGTACCGGAACAGTGGAAATGTGCTATTGTTTACCCAATAGTGAAAAAGAACAACCCTGTAACCTTTGATGATCTCAGACCTATCAGTATTCTGCCAGCACTTTCCAAGGTCATTGAAAAGATTTGTTACGCACAAATTTGCGAATACATAAATAAAAACAATATTATTCCTAATTCAGTAATTAAATGGTGCGAGTGTTATCTGACACATAGAACATTTCAAATTCATATGAAAAACAAAACAGATATGTCAATTAATAAGTCTAGTTTACTTTCATTAAAGAAGGGTGTACCCCAAGGTTCCATTTTAGAACCTCTGTTCTTCATTTTATATACCGCTGACATGCCTTCTGTACTGAAATTTTGTTCTATACATTCCTATGCCGATGATACGCATCTCTTAGCTATATTCTCACCTGAATCTTCAGTATCATCAGTTATTAAAATAAACAAAGATTTAGAAAAAATAGTTAACTGGGTAAACAGTCATGGATTACAGATAAATGTCAACAAATCATCTATGATTATTTTCGGTAAAAACAAAATTTCCACTCCTATAATTTTAGAGGGTAAATCCCTGAAAAGTAAAGATAGCGCTAAGTGTCTTGGTTTACAAATAGATAACAAACTGAACTTCAGACATCATTTAAATAATAAATTACAGTGTGCTAGACTAAAATTAAGAATGTTGTATGAACATAAATATATTTTGTCACCTGATATTAAATTATATCTTATTAATTTACTAGTTTTATCTATATTTGATTACTATTCTTGTGTTTACATACCTAATTTATACAAGATCGATAGAAACAGGATTACTTTTTTTCAAAACTGTTGCCTACGTTTCGTTTTCAATATTCGTAAATATGATCACATTTCATCCTTTAGAGCTCAAGCAAATATGCTAACAATTGGTGACAAAATAAAACAAGCTTTTTTAATTCTTACACACAAGATCTTAAAGAATGGAATTCCAACATACCTACGTAATAAATTAATAACAAGAAATTCTCTCTACTATCTTCGTGAGGAAAAATTATCAATTTCCAAATTTAAAACAACTAAATTCAAAGCATCTTTTTCCTATATTGCCCCTAATTTATATAATAAATTGCCCGAAGCTATAAAAAATCTTTCATTTGAATCATTTAGGTTCAAAATTAAATCATGTTGGAATCAAATATCTATTGTTTTTTTAATTTGTTTTTCATGTATCTGCACTCTATATCTCTGTATCTTTTCTTAATATTATGATATTTAAATCTAAGGTTCATTTATAAATATTTTTGTATTGATATACTTATCTTGGGTTGAATGGAAGAACAGCCATTGGCTGAATTCCGCCCTTGACCATGAAGTCAATAAAGTACAATTATTATTATTATTATTATTATTATTAAACACATGCCATCGGCTTCTAGGTAAAAACTGGGGACTACAGCCAAAAATGACCCATTGGGCATATACTAGTGTTGTAAGACCCATGATCACCTACGTGTCACTTGTATGGTGGCCAAAAGTGAAACAAATCACAGCACAGGCATCACTACGGAAACTAAAACGCATGGCCTGCCTCAGTATTACAGGTGCTATGAGTACCTGTCCGACTGCAGCAATGGAAGTGATTCTGGGGCTAACACCTCTACACATTCAGGTGAAAAAAGAGGCGATGCAACAGGCACTGACTCTCTGCAGAACGAAACACTTTATGCCCGGAGATTTCGTAGGCCACTTGGAAATTCTAAGGGAAGTACAACCAGAGAAACTAGCCTTGTCTGTCTGTGATAAGATGACAACAAAATACAATTTTGACCAGAAGTATAAGGTTGTTATTGGTAATCGCCTTGAATGGGCAACGGAAAGACCTGTTGAAAGGGATTCTTTGTCCTGGTTCACTGATGGTTCAAAATTGGACACAGGAGGAACTGGAGTAGGTGTGCTTGGCCCAGATTGCCGAATTAAGGAATCCATAGGCACCTGCTCCACAATTTTTCAGGCTGAGATTTATGCAATAAATTTCTGTGCTTACATAAACCTAGATAAAGGTCTAAAAGGCGCATTAATAAATATAATGTCAGACAGCCAGGCAGCTTTAAAGGCATTGAATGCCTTCACATGTAAACCAAAGCTAGTCTGGAGCTGCAGGGAGACCCTCCAATTGCTATCCGAAGCAAACCAAGTCACCCTACGGTGGGTACCAGGGCACGAGGGAATCCTAGAAAACGAGAAAGCTGATGACCTTGCAAAAAAGGGGCTAAACTTTCATACCACGGGCCGGAACCTTCATGTGGTCTTCCACAAAGCCACTATAAGAAGGTGGTCAAAAACTGGGAGGAATCCGCCATATCCTCATATTGGAAAAATATTACAGGCCTCAATCAAGCTCGGAAATTCATTTCCCCAGCTTCGACAAACGCTAAAGAGTTACTAGCTCTCAGCAAAAAGGATCTTAATATAATGACAAGAATTCTCACTGGCCACTGTCCTTTAAAGTACCATTTGCACAAAATTGGTATAGCTGACAATGAAACCTGTCGAGTCTGTGAAGAGGACGAAGAATCGTCGGAACACATACTGTGTGAATGCCCAGCCGTAACTGTGCAGAGACTCAATCAACTAGGTAAGAGGTATCTTACGGCAGATGAGATCAAGAACTTGACTCCTGGAGCCATAATCGGCTTCATCAAAAATCTGGATATACTTCCGGAAAACTAAGTAAGGGCTGTGTCACAATAGATCTTCTAGGTCGCGTTGACAAAAAGTGACAAAACGCTTAAACCCTCATATACATACAATACAATACAATACGTGGCTATTAATATAATAATTGTATATCTCGCTATAACCCAGGCGAGGTATATCTGAATGTAATAAATAATAAAAGGTTAATACTGAGATTGTCTCAGCTAGGGGATGCTGACTTACGATTGAGCAAGGACTAGATAAATAAAAAAAATCAAGCTTAAATAAACGCAACATAGACGCACGATGGTTGGTTGATCGATCAATCAAGGGTAGTGCAGGCGCAATAATTGACTTAAAACCTCGAGTCCTAACCCTAAATACTTAACAAACTCTATGTGAGTATTCCCACTGATAGTTAAAAAAAGAATACGTAAAATACTTTAAGACTCGCTTGAGCTAGAGCATTGTTAAGATACAAAATAATCTCGAAAATACAAATGATCCAGAAGATCTGAATTACAATGATATCGAATTATAAATTATGCAACTATTTTAAAATACTAATGATCATTTCGATCTAATAATAATACTGGATAATAAACGGTGCAATAAACTTCAAATACTAACAGACATATAGATCTGTATTATAATACTAATAAAAAAAAAATAATAAAGAATAAAATTTCAAAGTTTAGCTGGTAATGTGACTGGTCCAGTGAATCCAAACCGTCCGATAAAATTGAGTAAATCGGCTGGCCGGTTGGTGTTGAGTAGTTCCAACATCCGGCAACAGGTAGGACTCGCGCGGACAGTGGCGTCACACGAAAATTTCCAGCAAATGGCGGCGTCAAGAGCTTCACCAGAACTCCCCAAATAATCTTCCCTCGCAACTATTTTTACCTCGCGGTATATTACAGGGTTATAAAACTCAATATAACAAGCCTACAAGAAGTTAGGAATTGAATACCGACGATAAATGAATAAACACATGGCGTGAGTACGCACATGGTGAATAAGTTAAATGATAAATTCAATAAATGATTATAAAAACTATAAAAAAATAACTATAATAACAAGAACAATTCAGTGAACTTACGAAGTAGACGACTAACACAAGTTACACAGAATATTGGTTTGGTTTTACCTGAGTTCGTGGGCGGCTTGAAAGTTTTCCTAACGAATGCTTTGGTTCAAATCCGGGATTCTCCCGAGGAAATAATTTCCACAATATTGATGGTCGCACAATCTAAATAAATGGCTCAATAACAAAAATATAACGATAGCTACTATGCACAATCGACCAAAAACTTCCAAAGTTCGTTAGCGAGTGCATGACCTGCAAAAACCAAATCTTAATTAATCTAAGATTTATACGTACGTTGAAGAAAGCCGTACATTTACGCTAGGGGGGTTGCTTTACTTAAGGCGCTATATTCCGTAAAATGAACCCGTAACACAGGATTCTACTTTAAAATATTTTTCTGATTTTCCACTCACTATGAAAAAGTCAAGTAGATTAGGTATTTTATTTGGGTCAGTCGGACAGTAGGTTGGTTCTCCAGTTGAAAGGGTTATGTAATGTTAATTCTGGATAGTTTTGAGTAATTCTCTTCCTCTTGGTGTAATGAGTCTCGATCCCCAAATTTGGTGTTTAGCATTGTAATCTCCACCAGCAATGAATTTATTTCCCAATGTATTAAAAAAGGTAGTATATTCCTCGTTTTTAATTATATGTTTCGGTGGCATATAATTTGCTGACCCTACAAAAGATTCCGATAGCGTTTCAATTTTTATATTTGTGGCTTGCAAACATTCTTTCTGGTATTTTACAAGTTCATAATGTTTAATTGAATTATTTACAATAATTGCAGTTCCACCATGAGCCGTTCCGTCAGAATAATTTGTTGAATATATTGAATAATTTGGTATTTTAAGGTAGCTTTTATTCGTAAAAGGAGTTTCTGACCAAAACGAGGTACATATTAGATAATAAACATTCAATTTTCGGGTGTCATTTTAATGAATACGTTGTATATTGTAAGCTACATGGGCTGGATTCTAGAATACCTACCACACTTGAAATAGCAATTTTCTTGTTGCAATGTTTTCATTTAGCTAAAATATGATAAAGAATTATAAATTTCAGGCGCGGAAGCAAATATTTATATGATTTTTTTTACAAAAATAAAGGCAGATTTTACC
Organism: Stenolophus ochropezus; assembly: GCA_035578165.1. Lineage (NCBI taxonomy): Eukaryota > Metazoa > Arthropoda > Insecta > Coleoptera > Carabidae > Stenolophus > Stenolophus ochropezus. Next base: position 315,989 of record JAQOWZ010000077.1, on the reverse strand, counting down.
TATTCTTGAAATGGATATTTATGTTAAAACATTCATATTTATGCCTTAGCATCTATCCTATGGATGGTTTTAAGCATTAGAAATAGAAAAGTGACCAATACTTGGTACCAATCTGATAAGAAACATTAAATTTGCGGGTGTCTTTTTAATGAATACGTTGTATATTGTAAGCTACTTGGGCTGGATTCTAAAATACCTACCACACTTGAAATAACAATTTTCTTGTTGCAATGTTTTCTTTTAGCTAAAATATGAAAAAGAATTATAAAATTCGGGCGCGAAAGCAATTATTTATATGATTATTTACAAAAATAATGTCAGATTTTACCTATTCTTGACAAATACGTTGTATATTGTAAGCTACATGAGCTGGATTCTAGAATACCAACCACACTTGAAATAGCAATTTTCTTGTCGCAATGTTTTCTTTAAGCTAAAATAAGATAAAGAATTATAAACCTCGGGCACGGAAGCCAATATTTATATACTTTTTACAAAAATAAAGTCTAATTTTACCTATTCTTAAAATGGATAATTTTGTTAAAACATTCATATTCATGCTTAAGGATCTATACAATGGATGGTTTTAAGCATTGGACATGCAAAACTAAACAAAACGTGGTACCAATCAGATAATAAACATTCAATTTTCGTGTGTCATTTTAATGAATACGTTTTATATTGTAAGCTACATGGGCTGGATTCTAGAATACCTACCACACTTGACATAGCAATAATCTTGTTGCAATGTTTTCTTTCAGCTAAAATATGATAGAGAATTATATAATTCGTGCGCGGAAGCAAATATTTATATGGTTTTTTACAAAAATAAAGGCAGATTTTACCTATTCTTGATGAATACGTTGTATATTGTAAGCTACATGGGCTGGATTCTAAAATACCTACCACACATTAAATAGCAATTTTCTTGTTGCAATGTTTTATTTTAGATAAAATTTGATGAAGAATTATAAAATTTTGGCGCTTAAGCAAATATTTATATGATTTTTTAAAAAAATAAACTCAGATTTTTATCTATTCTTGATGAATACGTTGTATATTGTAAGCTACATGGGCTGGATTCGAGACTACCTAACACACTTGAAATAGCAATTTTCTTGTTGCAATTTTTTATTTTAGCTAAAATATAATAAAGAATTATAAAATTCGGGCGCGGAAGCAAATATTTATGTGATTTTTTACAAAAATAAAGTCAGATTTTACCTTTTCTTGATAAATACGTTGTATATTGTAAGCTACATGGACTAGATTCTAGAATACTTACCACACTTGAAATAGCAATTTTGTTGTTGCAATGTTTTCTTTTAACTAAAATATGATGAAGAATTATAAAATTCGGGCGCAAAAGAAAATATTTTTATGATTTTTTTACAAAAATAAAGTCAGATTTTTCTTATTCTTGAAATGGATATTTTTGTTAAAACATTCTTATTCATGCTTTAGGATCTATACTATGGATAATTTTAACATAGGACATGCAAAAGTGACCATAAAGTGCTACCAATCAGATAATAAACATTCAATTTTCGGGTGTCATTTTAATGAATACGTTGTATATTGTAAGCTACATGGGCTGGATTCTAGAATACCTAACAAACATGAAATTAAAATTTTCTTGTTGCAATGTTTTCTTTTAGCTAAAATATGAAAAAGAATTATAAAGCCAATATTTATATACTTTTTTACAAAAATTATGTCTAATTTTACCTGTTCTTAAAATGGATATTTTTGTTAAAACATTCATATTCATGCTTAAGGATCTACACAATGGATGGTTTTAAGCATTGGACATTCAAAAGTAACCAAAAAGGGGTGCCAATCAGATAATAAACATTCAATTTTCGTGTGTCATGTTAATGAATACGTTGTATATTGTAAGCTACATGGGCTGGATTCTAGAATACCTACCACACTTGACATAGCAATTATCTTGTTGCAATGTTTTCTTTCAGCTTAAATATGATAGAGAATTATATAATTCGGGCGCGGAAGCAAATATATATATGGTTTTTTACAAAAATAAAGGCAGATTTGACCTATTCTTGATGAATACGTTGTATATTGTAAGCTACATGGGCTGATTCTAAAATACCTACCACACTTGAAATAGCAATTTTCTTGTTGCAATGTTTTATTTTAGATAAAATATGATGGAGAATTATAAAATTTGGGCGCGGAAGCAAATATTTATATGATTTTAAAAAAAAATAAAGTTAGATTTTTACCTATTCTTGATGAATACCTTGTATATTGTAAGCTACATGGGCTGGATTCTAGAATACCTACCACACTTGAAATAGCAATTTTCTTGTTGCAATGTTTTCTTTTAGCTAAAATATGATAAAGAATTATAAAATTCGGGCGCGGAAGTAAATATTTATATGATTTTTTTACAAAAATAAAGTCAGATTTTACCTTTTCTTGATAAATACGTTGTATATTGTAAGCTACATGGACTGGATTCTAGAATACTTACCTCACTTGAAATAGCAATTTTCTTGTTGCAATGTTTTCTTTTAGCTAAAATATGATAAAGATTTATAAAATTAGTGCGCGGAAGCAAATATTTATATGACTTTTTACAATAATAAAGTCAGATTTTACCTATTCTTGATGAATACGTTGTATATTGTAAGCTACATTGGCTGGATTCTAGAATACCTACCACACTTGAAATAGTAATTTTCTTGTTGCAATGTTTTATTTTAGCTAAAATATGATAAAGAATTATAAAATTCGGGCGCGGAAGTAAATATTTATATGATTTTTTTACAAAAATAAAGTCAGATTTTACCTTTTCTTGATAAATACGTTGTATATTGTAAGCTACATGGACTGGATTCTAGAAAACTTACCTCACTTGAAATAGCAATTTTCTTGTTGCAATGTTTTCTCTTAGCTTAAATATGATGAAGAATTATAAAATTCAGGCGCGGAAGAAAATATTTATATGATTTTTTACTAAAATAAAGTCAGATTTTACCTATTCTTAAAATGGATATTTTTGTTAAAACATTCACAGTCATGCTTTAGGATCTATACTAAGGGTGGTTTTAAGCATTGGAAATGCAAAAGTGACCAAAACGTAGAACCAATCAGATAATAAACATTTAATTTTTGGGTGTCATTTTAATGAATACGTTGTATATTGTAAACTACATGGGCTGAATTCTAGGATACCTACCACACTGGAAATAGCAGTTTTCTTGTTGCAATGTTTTATTTTATCTAAAATATGATGAAGATTTATAAAATTTGGGCGCAGAAGCAAATATTTATATGATTTCAAAAAAAAATAAACTCAGATTTTTACCTATTCTTGATGAATACGTTGTGTATTGTAAGCTACATGGGCTGGATTCGAGACTACCTAACACACTTGAAATAGCAATTTTCTTGTTGCAATGTTTTATTTTAGCTAAAATATGATAAAGAATTATAAAATTCGGGCGTGGAAGCAAATATTTATGTGATTTTTTACAAAAATAAAGTCAGATTTTACCTTTTCTTGATAAATACGTTGTATATTGTAAGCTACATGGACTAGATTCTAGAATACTTACCACGCTTGAAATAGCAATTTTGTTGTTGCAATGTTTTCTTTTAACTAAAATATGATGAAGAATTATAAAATTCGGGCGCAAAAGAAAATATTTTTATGATTTTTTTACAAAAATAAAGTCAGATTTTTCTTATTCTTGAAATGGATATTTTTGTTAAAACATTCTTATTCATGCTTTAGGATCTATACTATGGATAATTTTAACATAGGACATGCAAAAGTGACCATAAAGTAGTACCAATCTGATAATAAACATTAAATTTTCGGGTGTCATTTTAATGAATATTGTAAGCTACATCGGCTTGATTCTAGAATACCTAACAAACATGAAATAACAAATTTCTTGTCGCAATGTTTTCTTTTAGCCAAAATATGAAAAAGAATTATAAACCTCGGGCACGGAAGCCAATATTTATATACTTTTTTACAAAAATAAAGTCTAATTTTACCTATTCTTAAAATGGATATTTTTGTTAAAACATTCATATTCATTCTTAAGGATCTATACAATGGATGGTTTTAAGCATTGGACATGCAAAAGTAACCAAAACGTGGTACCAATCAGATAATAAACATTCAATTTTCGGGTGTCATTTTAATGAATACGTTGTATATTGTAAGCTACATGGGCTGGATTCTAGAATACCTACCTCACTTGACATAGCAATTATCTTGTTGCAATGTTTTCTTTCAGCTAAAATATGATAGAGAATTATATAATTCGGGCGCGGAAGCAAATATTTATATGGGTTTTTACAAAAATAAAGGCATATTTGACCTATTCTTGATGAATACGTTGTATATTGTAAGCTACATGGGCTGGATTCTAAAATACCTACCACACTTGAAATAGCAATTTTCTTGTTGCAATGTTTTATTTTAGATAAAATATGATGGAGAATTATAAAACTTGGGCGCGGAAGCAAATATTTATATCATTTTTTTAGAAAAATAATGTCTGATTTTACCTATTCTTGATGAATACGTTGTATATTATAAGCTACATGGGCTGGATTCTAGAATACCTACCACACTTGAAATAGCAATTTTCTTGTTGCAATGTTTTCTTTTAGCTAAAATATGATAAAGATTTATAAAATTAGGGCGCGAAAGCAAATATTTATATGACTTTTTACAGAAATAAAGTCAGATTTTACCTATTCTTGATGAATACGTTGTATATTGTAAGCTACATTGGCTGGATTCTAGAATACCTACCACACTTGAAATAGCAATTTTCTTGTTGCAATGTTTTATTTTAGCTAAAATATGATAAAGAATTATAAAATTCGGGAGCGGAAGTAAATATTTATATGATTTTTTTACAAAAATAAAGTCAGATTTTACCTTTTCTTGATAATTACGTTGTATATTGTAAGCTATATGGACTGGATTCTAGAATACTTACCTCACTTGAAATAGCAATTTACTTGTTGCAATGTTTTCTCTTAGCTTAAATATGATGAAGAATTATAGAATTTAGGCGCGGAAGCAAATATTTATATGATTTTTTACTAAAATAAAGTCAGATTTTACCTATTCTTGAAATGGATATTTTTGTTAAAACACTCATAGTCTTGCTTTAGGATCTATACTATGGGTGGTTTTAAGCATTAGACATGCAAAAGTGACCAAAACGTAGTACCAATCAGATAATAAACATTTAATTTTCGTGTGTCATTTTGATGAATACGTTGTATATTGTAAACTACATGGGCTGAATTCTAGGATACCTACCACACTTGAAATAGCAGTTTTCTTGTTGCAATGTTTTATTTTATCTAAAATATGATGAAGAATTATAAAATTTGGGCGCGGAAGCAAATATTTATATGATTTTTAAAAAAAATAAACTCAGATTTTTTCCTATTCTTGATGAATATGTTGTGTATTGTAAGCTACATGGGCTGGATTCGAGACTACCTAACACACTTGAAATAGCAATTTTCTTGTTGCAATGTTTTATTTTAGCTAAAATATGATAAAGAATTATAAAATTCGGGCGTGGAAGCAAATATTTATGTGATTTTGTACAAAAATAAAGTCAGATTTTACCTTTTCTTGATAAATACGTTGTATATTGTAAGCTACATGGACTAGATTCTAGAATACTTACCACGCTTGAAATAGCAATTTTGTTGTTGCAATGTTTTCTTTTAACTAAAATATGATGAAGAATTATAAAATTCGGGCGCAAAAGAAAATATTTTTATGATTTTTTTACAAAAATAAAGTCAGATTTTTCTTATTCTTGAAATGGATATTTTTGTTAAAATATTCTTATTCATGCTTTAGGATCTATACTATGGATAATTTTAACATAGGACATGCAAAAGTGACCATAAAGTGGTACCAATCAGATAATAAACATTCAATTTTCGGGTGTCATTTTAATGAATACGTTGTATATTGTAAGCTACATGGGCTGGATTCTAGAATACCTAACAAACATGAAATAACAATTTTCTTGTTGCAATGTTTTCTTTTAGCTAAAATATGAAAAAGAATTATAAACCTCTGGCACGGAAGCCAATATTTATATACTTCTTTACAAAAATAAAGTCTAATTTTACCTATTCTTAAAATGGATATTTTTGTTAAAACATTCATATTCATGCTTAAGGATCTATACAATAGATGGTTTTAAGCATTGGACATGCAAAAGTAACCAAAACGTGGTACCAATCAGATAATAAACATTCAATTTTCGGGTGTTATTTTAATGAATACGTTGTATATTGTAAGCTACATGGGCTGGATTCTAGAATACCTACCTCACTTGACATAGCAATTATCTTGTTGCAATGTTTTCTTTTAGCTAAAATATGATAGAGAATTATATAATTCGGGCGCGGAAGCAAATATTTATATGGTTTTTTACGAAAATAAAGGCAGATTTGACCTATTCTTGATGAATACGTTGTATATTGTAAGATACATGGGCTGGATTTTAAAATACCTACTACACTTGAAATAGCAATTTTCTTGTTGCAATGTTTTATTTTAGATAAAATATGATAGAGAATTTTAAATTTTGGGCGCGGAAGCAAATATTTATATGATTTTTAAAAAAAATAAAGTTAGATTTTTACCTATTCTTGATGAATACGTTGTATATTGCAAGCTACATGGGCTGGATTCTAGAATACCTACCACACTTGAAATATCAATTTTCTTGTTGCAATGTTTTCTTTTACCTAAAATATGATAAAAAATTATAAAATTCGGGCGCGGAAGCAAACATTTATATAATTTTTTTAGAAAAATAATGTCTGATTTTACCTATTCTTGATGAATACGTTGTATATTATAAGCTACATGGGCTGGATTCTAGAATACCTACCACACTTGAAATAGCAATTTTCTTGTTGCAATGTTTTCTTTTAGCTAAAATATGATAAAGATTTATAAAATTAGGGCGCGGAAGCAAATATTTATATGACTTTTTACAGAAATAAAGTCAGATTTTACCTATTCTTGATGAATACGTTGTATATAGTAAGCTACATTGGCTGGATTCTAGAATACCTACCACACTTGAAATAGCAATTTTCTTGTTGCAATGTTTTATTTTAGCTAAAATATGATAAAGAATTATAAAATTCGGGCGCGGAAGTAAATATTTATATGATTCTTTTACAAAAATAAAGTCAGATTTTACCTTTTCTTGATAAATACGTTGTATATTGTAAGCTACATGGACTGGATTCTAGAATACTTACCTCACTTGAAATAGCAATTTTCTTGTTGCAATGTTTTCTCTTAGCCTAAATATGATGAAGAATTATAAAATTCAGGCGCGGAAGCAAATATTTATATGATTTTTTACTAAAATAAAGTCAGATTTTACCTATTCTTGATATGGATATTTTTGTTAAAACATTCATAGTCATGCTTTAGGATCTATACTATGGGAGGTTTTAAGCATTGGACATGCAAAAGTGACCAAAGCGTAGTACCAATCAGATAATAAACATTTAATTTTAGGGTGTCATTTTAATGAATACGTTGTATATTGTAAACTACATGGGCTGAATTCTAGGATACCTACCACACTTGAAATAGCAGTTTTCTTGTTGCAATGTTTTATTTTAGATAAAATATGATAGAGAATTATAAAATTTGGGCGCGGAAGCAAATATTTATATGATTTTTAAAAAAAATAAAGTTAGATTTTTACCTATTCTTGATGAATACGTTGTATATTGTAAGCTACATGGGCTGGATTCTAGAATACCTACCACACTTGAAATAGCAATTTTCTTGTTGCAATGTTTTCTTTTACCTAAAATATGATAAAAAATTATAAAATTCGGGCGCGGAAGCAAATATTTATATTATTTTTTTAGAAAAATAATGTCTGATTTTACCTATTCTTGATGAATACGTTGTATATTATAAGCTACATGGGCTGGATTCGAGACTACCTAACACACTTGAAATAGCAATTTTCTTGTTGCAATGTTTTATTTTAGCTAAAATATGATAAAGATTTATAAAATTCGGGCGCGGAAGCAAATATTTATGTGATTTTTTACAAAAATAAAGTCAGATTTTACCTTTTCTTGATAAATACGTTGTATATTGTAAGCTACATGGACTAGATTCTAGAATACTTACCACGCTTGAAATAGCAATTTTGTTGTTGCAATGTTTTCTTTTAACTAAAATATGATGAAGAATTATAAAATTCGGGCGCAAAAGAAAATATTTTTATGAATTTTACAAAAATAAAGTCAGATTTTTCTTATTCTTGAAATGGATATTTTTGTTGAAATATTCTTATTCATGCTTTAGGATCTATACTATGGATAATTTTAACATAGGACATGCAAAAGTGACCATAAAGTGGTACCAATCAGATAATAAACATTCAATTTTCGGGTGTCATTTTAATGAATACGTTGTATATTGTAAGCTACATGGGCTGGATTCTAGAATACCTAACAAACATGAAATAACAATTGTCTTGTTGCAATGTTTTCTTTTAGCTAAAATATGAAAAAGAATTATAAACCTCTGGCACGGAAGCCAATATTTATATACTTTTTTACAAAAATAAAGTCTAATTTTACGTATTCTTAAAATGGATATTTTTGTTAAAACATTCATATTCATGCTTAAGGATCTATACAATAGATGGTTTTAAGCATTGGACATGCAAAAGTAACCAAAACGTGCTACCAATCAGATAATAAACATTCAATTTTTGGGTGTTATTTTAATGAATACGTTGTATATTGTAAGCTACATGGGCTGGATTCTAGAATACCTACCTCACTTGACATAGCAATTATCTTGTTGCAATGTTTTCTTTTAGCTAAAATATGATAGAGAATTATATAATTCGGGCGCGGGAGCAAATATTTATATGGTTTTTTACAAAAATAAAGGCAGATTTGACCTATTCTTGATGAATACGTTGTATATTGTAAGCTACATGGGCTGGATTCTAAAATACCTACCACACTTGAAATAGCAATTTTCTTGTTGCAATGTTTTATTTTAGATAAAATATGATAGAGAATTATAAAATTTGGGCGCGGAAGCAAATATTTATATGATTTTTAAAAAAAATAAAGTTAGATTTTTACCTATTCTTGATGAATACGTTGTATATTGCAAGCTACATGGGCTGGATTCTAGAATACCTACCACACTTGAAATAGCAATTTTCTTGTTGCAATGTTTTCTTTTACCTAAAATATGATAAAAAATTATAAAATTCGGGCGCGGAAGCAAATATTTATATAATTTTTTTAGAAAAATAATGTCTGATTTTACCTATTCTTGATGAATACGTTGTATATTATAAGCTACATGGGCTGGATTCTAGAATACCTACCACACTTGAAATAGCAATTTTCTTGTTGCAATGTTTTCTTTTAGCTAAAATATGATAAAGATTTATAAAATTAGGGCGCGGAAGCAAATATTTATATGACTTTTTACAGAAATAAAGTCAGATTTTACCTATTCTTGATGAATACGTTGTATATTATAAGCTACATGGGCTGGATTCGAGACTACCTACCACACTTGAAATAGCAGTTTTCTTGTTGCAATGTTTTATTTTAGATAAAATATGATAAAGAATTATAAAATTTGGGCGCGGAAGCAAATATTTATATGATTTTTAAAAAAAATAAAGTTAGATTTTTACCTATTCTTGATGAATACGTTGTATATTGTAAGCTACATGGGCTGGATTCTAGAATACCTACCACACTTGAAATAGCAATTTTCTTGTTGCAATGTTTTCTTTTACCTAAAATATGATAAAAAATTATAAAATTCGGGCGCGGAAGCAAATATTTATATTATTTTTTTAGAAAAATAATGTCTGATTTTACCTATTCTTGATGAATACGTTGTATATTATAAGCTACATGGGCTGGATTCTAGAATACCTACCACACTTGAAATAGCAATTTTCTTGTTGCAATGTTTTCTTTTAGCTAAAATATGATAAAGATTTATAAAATTAGGGCGCGGAAGCAAATAATTATATGACTTTTTACAGAAATAAAGTCAGATTTTACCTATTCTTGATGAATACGTTGTATATTGTAAGCTACATTGGCTGGATTCTAGAATACCTACCACACTTGAAATAGCAATTTTCTTGTTGCAATGTTTTATTTTAGCTAAAATATGATAAAGAATTATAAAATTCGGGCGCGGAAGTAAATATTTATATGATTTTTTTACAAAAATAAAGTCAGATTTTACCTTTTCTTGATAAATACGTTGTATATTGTAAGCTACATGGACTGGATTCTAGAATACCTACCTCACTTGAAATAGCAATTTTCTTGTTGCAATGTTTTCTCTTAGCCTAAATATGATGAAGAATTATAAAATTCAGGCGCGGAAGCAAATATTTATATGATTTTTTACTAAAATAAAGTCAGATTTTACCTATTCTTGAAATGGATATTTTTGTTAAAACATTCATAGTCATGCTTTAGGATCTATACTATGGGAGGTTTTAAGAATTGGACATGCAAAAGTGACCAAAACGTAGTACCAATCAGATAATAAACATTTAATTATCGGGTGTCATTTTAATGAATACGTTGTATATTGTGAACTACATGGGCTGTATTCTAGGATACCTACCACACTTGAAATAGCAGTTTTCTTGTTGCAATGTTTTATTTTATCTAAAATATGATGAAGAATTATAAAATTTAGGCGCGGAAGCAAATATTTATATGATTTTAAAAAAAAATAAACTCAGATTTTTACCTATTCTTGATGAATACGTTGTGTATTGTAAGCTACATGGGCTGGATTCGAGACTACCCAACACACTTGAAATAGCAATTTTCTTGTTGCAATGTTTTATTTTAGCAAAAATATGATAAAGAATTATAAAATTCGGGCGCGGAAGCAAATATTTATGTGATTTTTTACAAAAATAAAGTCAGATTTTACCTTTTCTTGATAAATACGTTGTATATTGTAAGCTACATGGACTAGATTCTAGAATACTTACCACACTTGAAATAGCATTTTTCTTGTTGCAATGTTTTCTTTTAGCTTAAATATGATGAAGAATTATAAAATTTGGGCGCGGAAGAAAATATTTATATAATTTTTTTAAAAAATAAAGTCAGATTTGTACCTATTCTTGATGAATACGTTGTATACTGTAAGCTACATGGGCTGGATCGTAGAATACCTACAACACTTGAAATAGCAATTTTCTTGTTGCAACGTTTTCTCTTAGCTAAAATATGATAACTTATAAAATTCGGGCGCGGAAGCAAATATTAATATTATATTTTACAAAAATAAAGTCAGATTTTACCTATCTTTTATGAATACGTTGTATATTGTAAGCTACATGGGCTGGATTCTAGAATACCTATCACACTTGAAACAGATATTTTCTTGTTGCAATGTTTTCTTTTAGCTAAAATTTGATAAAGTATTATAAAATTCAGGCGCGGAAGCAAATATTTATATGATTTTTTAGAAAAATAAAGTCAGATTTTACCAATTCTTGAAATGGATATTTTTGTTAAAACATTCATATTCATGCTTAAGGATCTATACTATGGATGGTTTTAAGCATAGGACATGCAAAAGTGACCAAAACGTGGTACCAATCAGATAAGAAACATTCATTTTTCGGGTGTCATTTTAATGAATACGTTGTATATTGTAAGCTACATGGGCTGGATTCTAAAATACCTACCACACTTGAAATAGCAATTTTCTTGTTGCAATGTTTTCCTTTAGCGAAAATATGATGAAGAATTATAAAATTCGGGCGCGGAACCAAATATTTATATTATTTTTTACAAAAATAAAATCAGATTTTACCTATTCTTGAAAGGGATATTTTTGTCAAAACATTCATATTCATGCTTTAGGGTCAATACTATGGATGATTTTAAGCATTTGACATGCAAAAGTGACCAAAACGTGGTACCAATCAGATAATAAACATTTAATGTTCGTGTGTCATTTTAATGAATACGTTGTATATTGTAAGCTACATGTGCTGTATTCTAGAATACCTACGACACTTGAAATAGCAATTTTCTTGTTGCAATGTTTTCTTTTAACTAAAATATGATAAAGATTTATAAAATTCAGGCGCGGAAGCAAATATTTATATGATTTTTTACAAAAATAAAGTCAAATTTTACCTATTCTTGATGAATACGTTGTATATTGTAAGCTACATGGGCTGGATTCTAGAATACCTACCACATTTAAAATAACAATTTTCTTGTTGCAAAGTTTTCTTTTAGCTAAAATATGATGACGAATTATAAAATTCGGGCGCGGAAGCAAATATTTATATGATTTTCTACAAAAATAAAGTCAGATTTTACCTATTCTTGAAATGGCTATTTTTGTTAAAACATTCATATTCATGCTTTAGGATCTATACTATGAATGGTTTTAGCATTGGACATGCAAAACTCAACAAAACGTGGTACCAATCAGATAATAAACAATCAATTTTCGGGTGTCATTTTAATGAATACGATGTATATTGTAAGCTATATGGGCTGGATTCTAGAATACCTACCACACTTAAAATATCAATTTTTTGGTTGCAATGTTTTCTTTTAGATAAAATAAGATAAAGAATTATAAAATTCGGGCGCGAAAGCAAATATTTATATGATTTTTTACAAAAATAATGTCAGATTTTACCTATTCTTGAAATGGATATTTCTGTTAAAACATTCATATTCATGCTTTAGTATCTATACTTTGGATGGTTTTAGCATTAGACATGCAAAAATGACCAAAACGTGTGACCAATCAGATATTAAACATTTAATATTTGGGTGTCATTTTAATGAATCATTGTATATTGTACGCTACGTGAGCTGGATTGTAGAATACTTACCACACTTGACATAGCAATTTTCTTGTTGCAATGTTTTCTTTTAGCTAAAATATGATAAAGTATTATAAAATTTGGGCGCGGAAGCAAATACTTATATAATTTTTTACAAAAATAAAGTCAGATTTTACTTATTCTTGAAATGGATATTCTTGTTAAAACATTCTTATTCATGCTTTAGGATCTATACTATGGATGGTTTTAGCATTGGACAAGCAAAACTCACCAAAACGTGGTACCATTCAGAAAATAAACATTTAATTTTCGGATGTCATTTTAATAAATGCGTTGTATATTGTAAGCTACATGGTCTGGATTCTAGAATACCTACCACACTTGAAATAGCAATTTTCTTGTTGCAATATTTTTATTAGCTCAAATGTGATGAAGAATTATAAAATTCGGGGGAGAAGCAAATATTTATATGATTTTATACAAAAATAAAGTCAGATTTTACCTATTCTTGAAATGGATATTTTTGTTAACACATTCATATTTATGCTTTAGGATATATACTATAGATGATTTTAAGCATTGGACATGCAAAAGTCTCAAAAATGTGGTACTAACCAGATAATAAACATTAAATTTTCGGGTGTCATTTAAATTAATACGTTGTATATTGTAAGCTACATGGGCTGGATTCTAGAAAACCTGCCACACTTGACATAGCAAATTTCTTGTTGCAATGTTTTCTTTTAGCTAAAATATGATGAAAAATTATAACATTCTGGCGCGGAATCATATATTTATATGATTTTTACAAAAATAATGTCAGATTTTACCTATTCTTGAAATGGATATTCTTGTTAAAACATTTATATTCATTCTTTAGGATCTATACTTTGGATGGTTTTAGCATTGGACATGCAAAAGTGACCAAAACGTGGTATCAATCAGATAATAAACATTCAATTTTCGGGTGTCATTTTAATGAATACGTTGTATATTGTAAGCTACATGGTCTGGATTCTAGAATACCTACCACACTAGAAATAGCAATTTTCTTGTTGCAATGTTTTCTTTTAGCTAAAATGTGATAAAGAATTATAATATTCAGGCGCGGAAGCAAGTATTTATATGATTTTTTTCAAAAATAAAGTCAGATTTTACCTATTCTTGAAATGGCTATTTTTGTTAAAACATTCATATTCATGCTTTAGGATCTATACTATAGATGGTTTTAATCATTGGACATGCAAAAGTGTCCAAAAAGTGGTACCAACCATATAATAAACATTCAATTTTCGGGTGTCATTTTAATGAATACTTTGTATATTGTAAGCTATATGGGCTGGATTGTAGAATACCTACCACACTTGAAATAACAATTTTCTTGTTACAATGTTTTCTTTTAGCTAAATTATGATAGAGAATTGTAAAATTCGGGCGCGGAAGCAAATATTTATATGATTTTTTACAAAAATAAAGTCAGATTTTACCTATTCTTGGAATGGATATACTTGTTAAAACATACTTATTCATGCTTTAGGATCAATACTATGGATGGTTTTAGCATTGGACATGCAAAAATGACCAAAACGTGGTAACAATCAGATAATAAACATGAGCTGGATTCTAGAATACCTACCACACTTGAAATATTAATTTTCTTGTTGCAATGTTTTCTTTTAGCTAAAATATGATAAAGAATTATAAAATTCGGGCGCAGAATCAAATATTTATATGATTTTTTACAAAAATAAAGTCAAATTTTACCTATTCTTGAAATGGATATTTTTGTTAAAACATTCATATTCATGCTTTAGGATCTATACTATGGATGGTTTTAGCATTGGACATACAAAAGTGACCAAAACGTGGTACCAATCAGATAAAAAACACTTAATTTTCGGGTGTCATTTTAGTGAATACGTTGTATATTGTAAGCTACATGGGCTAGATTCTAGAATACCTACCACACTTGAAATAGCAATTTTCTTGTTGCAATGTTTACTTTTAGCTAAAATATGATAAAGAATAATAAAATTCGGGTGCGGAAGCAAATATTTATATGATATTTTACAAAAATAAAGTCAGATTTTACCTATTCCTGAAATGGATATTTTTGTTAAAACATTCTTATTCATGCTTCAGTATCTATACTATGGATGGTTTTAGCATTGGACATGCAAAAATGACCAAAACGTGTTACCAGTCAGATAACAAACATTCAATTTTTGGGTGTCATTTTAATGAATACATTGTATATTGTAAGCTACATGAGCTGGATTTTAGAATACCTACCGCACTTGAAATAGCAATTTTCTTGTTGCAATGTTTTCCTTTAGCTAAAATATGTTGAAGAATTATAAAATTCGGGCGGGGAAGCAAATATTTATATGATTTTTTACAAAAATAAAGTCTGATTGTACCTATCCTTGAAATGGATATTTTTGTTAAAACATTCATATTCATGCTTTAGGATTTATACTATGGAAGATTTTAAGCATTGGACATGCAAAAGTGACCAAAACGTGGTACCAATCATATTATAAACATTCAATTTTCGGATGTCATTTTAATGAAAATGTTGTATATTGTAAGCTACATGGGCTGGATTCTAGAATTATTTATATGATTATTTACAAAAATAAAGTTAGATTTTACCAATTCTTGAAATGGATATTTTTGTTAAAACACTTATATTCATGCTTTAGGATCTATACTATGGATGGTTTTAAGCATTGGACATTCAAAACTGACCAAAACGTGGAACCAATCAAATAATAAACATTCAATTTTCGGGTGTCATTTGAATGAATACGTTGTATATTGTAAGCTACATGAGCTGGATTCTAGAATACCTACCACACTTGAAATAGCAATTTTCATGTTGCAATGTTTCCTTTTAGCTAAAATATGGTGAAGAATTATAAAATTCGAGCGCGGAAGCAAATATTTATATGACTTTTTAAAAAATAAAGTCAGATTTTACCTATTCTTAGAAGTGCAACTTCTCACGGGAACTGCTGATCATGCTGAGTCCCAGTCGCTACTCGAATCCACATTTCCTCTATTTTGGCATACTTATTTTTTTTTCATATTTTTGTAACATTACTTAATTCTATTCGGTTACATTCTGTATTCTGTACAATAAATATTGTTATATTTCACTGCTGAATCTTTGTGCTTTCGATTAATAAAATCTTTTTTTTTGTTGTTAACTTACTCCCGTAACTTAACTGGCGCAGTCGGTAGGATATCCTGGCGTAATTATTTAAAAATAAATTTGCGTTTTGTTTCTACGATTTACTGGATATCGCAACGGAAGTGTCCGCGAACCTGCATCAAAGACTTTTATAAGTACGAGAGCACTTCGTGCAGAAGTAGAAGTCGCCAACCAGCCCTGAAGAATACAGAGCTGCCAGGTTCATCGTTCCAGCACAGAGAAATCGTCGGAACAAATCAATGGACAAATTAATTTTGATCAAGTAAGTGCACATGTCATTTAGAAAATTGATTGATATCAATACCGATTCAGTAAGTGAAACAGAATCAGATTCTGACCAATCCTGTAACTCACCAAACCAAATTTATAATAATAATCAAAATAACTTATTATTTGACGATCTAGCAAATAGAATAGATAGTCTAAACTTAACAATCATGGCAACCCCTGTATTAAAAAGAGAATACCTCGACATGATTCCCGAATTTCACGGCGATACTAAATTACTCTCCAGATTTATTGAAATCTGCGAAAAATTAGTTAATAAATTTTATGTCACAGCTGACCCCGCTGATTCTCAAAACGAATGGCTTATGTCTAGCATATTAACAAAAATCAAAGGCAAAGCTGCGGGTAATATCGCCAGTTGCACAATCTCTGATTGGAACAGTCTGAAGACAGCGTTATTGAACACATATCAAGATAAACGCAATTGTTTTACATTGAATATCGAACTGACAGAATTGAGACAAACAAATGAAAATGCTTTTGAATTTTTCAATAAAGTTCAGGATCTACTTAATTTGCAAGTTTCTTACTTAAAAAATAAGATAGAATTAGCCAGTGCTAAAGTATTAATTGCCTATTTTCAAAAATATGCAACAAGAATTCTCTTGCGTGGTTTAAAGGATCCCCTAAGACATTTGTTAAGAACTAAAAATCATGAAGATCTAAATTCTGCTCTCAATATGCTCACTAACGAATTTCAACTAGAAAGCAAACAACGTCATCAAAATTTCAATTTAAAACAAAAACCAATACCGATCAACAAAAATACCAGCCGTTACACGAAATATTCCTCAATTAATGTACCGACCATTACCAAATAACAGCTTTAATAAACCTCAATTTCAAAATCAAATGGTCAAACAAAATTCTTTTAAGCCAAATTCAAATAACAATTTTATTCCTAAACAACCGAAACCAACACCAATGAGCATAATCAGACTTTTAGACCTAAATCAGGACCATCTGGTTATAATAATTATAGACAACAACATAATCACTTTCAAAACCACACCCAACGTGCACCAGACTTCACTTTTGAAGAATTGCATAACACCGAAATACTAGACTTAGACCCAGTAGACCCCGACAATAGTAATGCTATCATTGAAGAAATCGACTCCGATTACGATAATTACAACCAGCAATATGACGAAAATAATTTTTTAGAGAAGAATGCCTCGGAAACAGAATTGAATCACTAAATTTATCTCACAATCAAAGTGAATTGCCTTTTATTATTTATCCCGAACATATTCTAAAAGTATTAATTGACACAGGCAGCACTCGATCGTTCATCAAACCCGAAATTGCTTATAATTATTTTCAAAACAAAATTCAAAACGACTTCTTCAAAATTACAACAACACATGGCACTTCAACCGAAAATTCTAGTGTCATATTACCATGTTCAAAATTATTTCGAAAACCTGATATATTCCTTAAATATTATTTATTTGATTTTCATAATCAGTTCGACATTTTATTGGGCCTAGATAATTTGAAATTGTTAGATATTATTATTGACCTTGGCCGAGATAAAATGATAACACCAACTCAGACTATTAAATTACATTATGTAAAAATTATGCTACGACCCAACTATATAAACATTCCTGCAAAATCAGAGAAAATTATTAGCTTTCATATCAATAATATAGAAAACGGCGAAGTTTTTATACCGGAAACATTTGTTGATAATTTAATTATTCCAGAGGGCATAGCCAAAATTGAAAACCGATACAACAAACATTATTACCGTTGAACCCCTTGAAAATTTTGAAATAAATAATGTAAATTTCCAAAACACAAATTTAGACAATGATCTTGATTTCACAAAAATTAGAACCGATCATATGAACCCGGAAGAGCAAAACGAAATTTTAAAATAAATAACAGAATATTCAGACATCTTTCATACTGATAATAAATCTCTTACTTTTTCTAATGAAATCAAACATCACATCTCAACAAAAGATGAAATTCCAGTTTACAGTAAAACCTATAGATATCCGGAAGTACATCGGAAAAAAGTAAAAAATCAAATTGACAAAATGTTAGAACAAAACATCATCAGACCGTCCCACTCTCCTTGGTCCGCTCCTGTATGGGTAGTGCCAAAGAAATTAGACGCGTCGGGAAAAAAGAAATGGCGTATAGTTATTGACTATCGTAAGCTCAACGAGAAGACGATAGATGATAAGTATCCCATTCCTAATATAAATTCACTTTTGGATAAACTCGGTAGATGTCAGTATTTCACAACTTTGGATTTAGCATCTGGATTCCATCAGATAGAGATGCATCAAAATGATATATTTAAAAAACAGCGTTTAGTACCGAATATGGGCACTATGAATTTCTTCGGATGCCATTTGGATTAAAAAATGCTCCCGCGACATTTCAGCGAATAATGGACAACGTACTTCAAAATTTGACTAACGAAATTTGCCTAGTTTACTTGGATGATGTAATAATCTTTAGCACTAGCCTGCAGGAGCACATCCAAAGTTTACGCGCTGTATTTGACCTATTGAGAAAAGCTAATTTAAAAATTCAACTCGATAAATCAGAGTTCTTTCAACGCGAAGTTGCATATTTAGGCCATATAGTTACCCCACAAGGTGTAAATCAAACCCGGAAAAAATTAAAGCAATCAAAAACTATCCCATACCAAAAACAGTAAAACAAATAAAAGCATTCCTCGGTTTATTAGGGTATTACAGAACATTTATAAAAGATTTTGCGAACATTACAAAACCGTTCACAAAATGTCTGAAAAAGGGGGCAGTAATAAATAAAAAAGATCAAAATTATATTAATTGTTTTAATAAATGTAAAAAATTATTAACGAACGAGCCGATACTGCAATATCCCGATTTCACGAAACCGTTCAATTTAACAACCGATGCAAGCAACGTGGCTATTGGTGCTGTTTTATCGCCAGGACCGATAGGCTCTGGCCTACCGATCGCTTATGCGAGTCGAACCCTCAACGATTCAGAACAAAATTATTCAAATATCGAAAAGGAACTCCTCGCTATAATTTGGGCCACAAAATATTTTCGCCCCTATCTATTCGGACGAAAATTTAAAATTATAACAGACCACAAACCCCTCCAGTGGTTATCCTCACTCAAGGAACCAAATTTTAAATTAATACGATAGAGATTGAAATTGGAGGAATTCGACTGAAATTTTATATAAAAATGCTGATGCACTATCACGTATCGAATTGAACGTAAATTCTGTAGAACCGGAAGTTCAAAATTTCTTTGACTACATAAAAAATTTTAACGACTACTTCAACCCTGATAACGAATCAATGATTGCGGAACCCGACAATGACCGAAATTCTGACTCAGACAATACGATCCACTGCAACCAAGAAAATCCTATTTTTGGTATCACAATTAGCGACTCCCCTGTGAACGTTGGCAAAAACCAACTGTTTATATCTGAAGTCACTCACTCACCAGCCAAACCCAAATACAGTAAAATTCACACTGACAAAACAAGAATTCACATACAAATCTCACAAGAAAATTTCGAAACAGACGTTATAAATTTTGTAAAAGAATTCATAATTCCAAAAGTCAAATATTCCTTGTTCTTTGAACAACCAATATATGAAAAATTCTCTATTGTAATGCAAACACACTTTAAGAATTCAGAAATATATTTTGTTAAGTGTAATAATAAATTAATGGATGTTGAATTAGATAACGAAATTAATAATATAATTAAACAATTTCACGAAGGAAAAACGAATCATCGTGGAATCCTCGAAACACACAACCAAATTAAAAATATTTACTATTATCCAAATCAACATAGAACCATCACAAACTATATTAAGCAGTATGAAATTTGCTTACAAGCTAAATACGAAAGAAATCCTATTAAAACCAAATACAATATAACACCAACACCCGACAAACCCTTTCATACAATACACATTGACACATTTTCTTTACAAAACTCTAAATTTTTGACGATAATAGACGCATTTTCCAAATACGCACAAGCCTATTCGACAAATTCTATTTTCCAGTTCTAAACCCCCGGACTCAAACGGAGTGATAGAGAGATTCCACTCGCCACTAATCGAACACATTCGTCTTTTTAACATACAAGAAAAGTTCAAAAACGAGCCTATTAAACCAAAGTAAATTACGCTTTATTAGCTTATAATAATACCAATCACATAACAACTGGACTGAAACCCGTAGAAATTATATCCGGACATTTTGACTCAAATTCACTCCTCGAAATAGATTTGGAAAAACAAGTGACTCAAGATTACGTTCAAAACCATAGAAAAAGGATGAAATTGACCTATAAATCAATCAACGAACGAATACAAAATAATAAATCCAAAACTATTCAAAATTTAAACGAAAACCGCGAAAATCTTCCCGAAATTCCCGACACCGTGTTTGTTCATAATAAACAAAAAGTAAACAAAACTCGAAACCTAAAATTTAAAAAGGAACAAGTTGTTAAAGTAAACAAAAAACTTGAAATTGCAGAAATTAAAGTAGATGAGAGAAATAAAAAACAACCCAAATTCACTTGTCAAATATAAAACGACCACGAAAGATTACTGATAAGAAATCCGATATTCCAGGTCCCTTCTCATCACAATAACCCTTGGACTAGAAATTAAAGACATTACCAATAATCTTGGACTACTAACGCTGAAATTAGGAACAGCTAGACTACAACAAAAAACACACCCTCATTCATTACTATGACTTGAATCCTATTCTGATAAATTATAACAACTTAAACAAACAATACGAAAATCTAAACCAAATTGTAATCGAAGACAAATTAAATGCAAAAGACAATAACAATAAAATAATTCATCACTTACAAAATATCATAACCAACAAATTTGAACACCTTAATATTCATTATACAATAAAGAGAAATAATAAAATAATAATAAAATCGATAACCGGTAATTTGGATGCAGAAGACGAAAAACGGTACGATAAAATCCTAAAACACCTGCAATTTAATCTAAACAAATTAATCGAACCAATAAAAAATCAATATTCTGTCAATCACCAACTGATCGATCAATTTAATAAAACAATCGAAATAATCAGGCATAACGAATTAGAATTAAAATCAAAGGTTGAGCAATTGTCGCATGTTATCTCAAACGATTTCCAAAGTAGTATTTTCTACATCGTCGAAATTTATAATCAATTAACGACATTATTCACATTAATTTTAAATACTTTACAAGAAATCGAGAATTCTCTAACTTTTTGCAAATTGCATGTAATGAACCCCAGTGTAATCAAAATCAATTAACTAAATTTAGAATTGAATAAAATTTATAAGCATTATAAAAACAAAATTCCTTTAGAACCAACCCCAGAGAATATGCTACAAATTGAAAAATTACTTAATCTGAATTGCAAATTAGAATCAGATAAAATTATTTATTTTATTGACATTCCTATAAATTATGAAAAATATTTTGAGTTACTTTCTGAAATCGATTGACGATCAGTTAATTTGTCTGAATGATATTTGTACCAAAAGTATCAATTACCAATGTCCCAACAAAACAAATCACATACCAAACGACACCTGCGAGAAGAACATAATCCTGTAAAATAATAACAAAATTTTTCCAGTACACTAAATTAAATTTGAAACAAAATCACGTCGAATATATTGAAGAAATAAATCAATACTTGGCTACCTTTCCAACAGAAGAAACTGTTCAAGAAGCTTGTGAACAAAAAGAAGAAATAAGAAAACTAAAAGGAAATTTTCTATTAAAAGAAAACAACTGCGAAATAAAAATCAAATATCAATCACTAAATTTCAAAGCAGGAACATTTGGGAAGCCCATCTTATTAGAAAGATCCAAGATCCAAATCAACACCAGTCAAATCCCAAAATTGACAATCGAACTCAAGAATATTCAAGATCTGAACCTACCCAGACACTACTCGAATCCACATTTCGTCTATTTTTGCATACTCAATATTTTTCATATTTTTGTAACATTACATAATTCTATTCAGTTACATTCTGTATACTGTACAATAATCATTGTTATATTTCACTGCTAAATCATTGTACTTTCGTTTAATAAAATAATTTTTTTTGTTGTTAACTTACTCCCGTAACTTAACTTTCATATTCATGCTTTAGGATCTATACCATATTTGGTTTTAGCTTTAGACATGCAAAAAAGACGAAAACGTGGTACCAATCAGATAATAAACATTCAATTTTCGAGTGTCATTTTAATGAATACGTTGTATATTGTTAGCTACATGGGCTGGATTCTGGAGTACCTACCACACTTGAAATAGCAAATTTCTTGTTGCAATGTTTTCTTTTAGTTAAAATATGATTAAGAAATATATAATTCGGGCGCGAAAGCAAATATTTATATGATTTTTTACAAAAATAAAGTCAGATTTTACCTATCCTTGAAATGGATATTTTTGTTAAAACATTCATATTGATTGTTTATGATCTATACTTTGGATGGTTTTAAGCATTAGACATGCAAAAGTGACCAAAACGTGATACCAATCAGATAATAAACATTCCATTTCGGGTGTCATTTTAATTAATACGTTGTATATTGTAAGCTACATGGGCTGGATTCTACAATACCTACCACACTTGAAATTTTCTTGTTGCAATGTTTCTTTAGCTAAAATATGATGAAGAATTATAAAATTCGGGCACGGAAGCAAATATTTATATAATTTTTTACAAAAATAAAATCAGATTTTATCTATTCTTGAAATGGATATTTTTGTTAAAACATTAATATTCATGTTTTAGGATCTATACTATGGATGGTTTTAGCATTGGACATGCAAAAGTGACTAGAACGTGGTACCAATCGCTTTGTCGCTTTTTGTCAACGTGATCTAGAAGATCTATTGTGACACAGCCCTTACTTACTTTTCCGGAAGTAGTTCGGGATTACCAATCAGAAAATAAACATTCAATTTTTGGGTGTCATTTTAATGAATACGTTCTATATTGTAAGCTACATGAACTGGATTCTAGAATATCTACCACACTTGATAGCAATTTTCTTGTTGCAATGTTTTCTTTTAGCTAAAATATGATGAAGAATTATAGAATTCGGGCGCGGAAGAAAATATTTATATGATTTTTTACAAAAATAAAGTCAGATTTTACCTATTCTTAAAATGGATATTTTTGTTAAAACATTCATATTCATGCTTTAGGTTCTATACTATGGATGGTTTTAGCATTGGACATGCAAAAGTTACCAAAACGTGGTACCAACCAGATAATAAACATTCAATTTTCAGGTGTCATTTTAATAAATACGTTGTATATTGTAACCTACATGGGCTGGATTCTGGAATACCTACCACACTTGAAATAGCATTTTCTAGTTGCAATGTTTTCGTTTAGCTAAAATATGCTGAAGAATCATAAAATTCAGGCGCGGAAGCAAATATTTATATGATTTTTTACAAAAACTAAGTCAGATTTTACTTTTTTTTTGAAATGGATATTTTTAATAAAACATTCATATTCATGCTTTAAGATCTATACTATGGATGGTTTTAGCATTGGACATGCAAAAGTGACCAAAACGTGGTACCAATCAGATAATAAACATTCAATTTTCGTGTGTCATTTTAATGAATCCGTTGTATATTGTAAGCTACATGGGCTGGATTCTGGAATACCTACCACACTTGAAATAGCAATTTTCTTGTTGCAATGTTTTCTTTTAACTAAAATATGATGAAGAATTATAAAATTCGGGCGCGAAAGCAAATATTTATATGATTTTTTACAAAAAAAAAGTCAGATTTTACCTATTTTTTAAATGGTAATTTTTGTTAAAACATTTATATTCAGGCTTTAGGATCTATACTATGGATGCTTTTAAGCATTAGACATGCAAAAGTGACCAAAACGTGCTACCAATCAGATAATGAACACTCAATTTTCGAGTGTCATTTTTATGAATACGTTGTATATTGTAAGCTACATGGGCTGGATTCTACAATACTACCACACTTGAAATAGCAATTTTCTTGTTGCAATGTTTTCTTTTAGCTAAAATATGATGTAAAATTATAAAATTCGGGCGCAGAAGCAAATATTTATATGATTTTTGAAAATAATAAAACCTGATCTTACCTATTTTTGAAATGGATATTTTTGTTAAAACATTAATATTCATGCTTTATGATCTATACTATGGATAATTTTAGCATTGGACATGCAAAAGTTACCGAAACGTGGTACCAATCAGATAATAAACATTTAATTTTCGGGTGTCATTTTAATGAATACGTTGTATATTGTAAGCTACATGGCTGGATTCTAGAATATCTACCACACTTGAAATAGCAAGTTTTTTGTTGCAATGTTTTTCTTTAGCTAAAATATGATGAAAAATTATAAAATTCGGGGGCGGAAGAAAATATTTATATGTTTTTTACAAAAATAATGTCAGATTTTACCTATTCTTGAAATGGCTATTTTTGTTAAAACATTCATATTCATGCTTTAAGATCTATACTATGAATGGTTTTAGCATTGGACATGCAAAAGTGACCAAAACGTTGTACCAATCAGATAATATACATTCAATTTTTGGGTGTCATTTTAATAAATACGTTGTATATTTTAAGCTACATGGGCTCCATTCTAGAATACCTACCACACTTGAAATAGCAATTTTCTTGTTGCAATGTTTTCTTTCAGCTAAAATATGATGAAATATTGTAAAATTCGGGCGCGGAAGAAAATATTTATATGTTTTTTGCAAAAATAAAGTCAAATTTTACCTATACTGGAAATGGATATTTTGTGTAAAACATTCATATTCATGCTTTAGAATCTATTCTATGGATGGTTTTAAGCATTGGACATGCAAAAGTGACCAAAACGTGGTATCAATCAGATATTTAACATTCAATTTTCGGGTGTCATTTTAATGAATACGTTGTATATTGTAAGCTACATGGGCTGGATTCTGGAATACGTACCTTATTTGGAATAGCAAATTTCTTGTTGCAATGTTTTCTTTTAGCTAAAAAATGATGAAGAATTATAAAATTCGGGCGCGGTGGAAATATTTATATGATTTTTTACAAAAATAATGTCAGATTTTACCTATTCTTGAAATGGCTATTTTTGTTAAAACATTCATATTCATGCTTTAGGATCTATACTATAGATGGTTTTAGCATTGTATATGCAAAAGACACCAAAACGTGGTACCAATCAGATAATATACATTCAATTTTCGGGTTTCATTTTAACAAATACGTTGTATATTGTAAGCTACATGGGCTCCATTCTAGAATACCTACCACACTTGAAAAAGCAATTTTCTTGTTGCAATGTTTCTTTTAGCTAATATATGATAAAGAATTATAAAATTCGGGCGCAGAAGCAAATATTTACATGATTTTTTACAAAAATTAAGTCAGATTTTACCTATTCTTGAAATGGATATTTTTGTGTAAAACATTCATATTCATGCTTTCGAATCTATTCTATGGATGGTTTTAAGCATTGGACATGCAAAAGTGACCAAAACGTGGTACCAATTAGATAATAAACATTTAATTTTCGGGTGCCATTTTAATGAATACGTTCTATATTGTAAGCTACATGGGCGGGATTCTAGAATACCTGCCACACTTGAAATAGCATTTTCTAGTTGCAATGTTTTCGTTTAGCTAAAATATGATGAAGAATTATAAAATTCGGGCGGAAGGAAATATTTATATGATTTTTTACAAAAATAAAGTCAGATTTTACCTAATCTTAAAATGGATATTTTTATTAAAATGTTCATATTCATGCTTTAGGATTTATACTATGGATGGTTTTAGCATTAGACATGCAAAAGTGACCAAAACCTAGTACCAATTAGATATTAAACATTCAATTTTCGGGTGTCATTTTAATAAATACCTTGTATTTTGTAAGCTACATGGGCTGGATTCTAGAATACCTACCACACTTGAAATAGCAATTTTCTTGTTGCAATGTTATGTTTTAGCTAAAATATGATAAAGAATTATAAAATTCGGGCGCGGAAGCACATATTTATATGATATTTTCAAAAATAAAGTCAGATTTTACCTATTCTTTAAATGGATATTTTTGTTAAAACATTAATATTCATGTTGTTATTGTTGTTGTAATCGGGGGGCCTCAAAGAAGCCGCATGCACTTAGGCCTGGAGAAAAAGAGCCTCTAGGTGTCTGTAACTGGTGCCCGCCAGAGCCACACATTCACAAAACATTGTTCCGTTGTTTCTGCAACTAAGCTACATCTTTTGCACGACTCGTCGTCTACTACTCCGATCGTTTTCAGATGATTTCTGAGGAGATGTCCTGTAAACAAACCCACGCAAATACTAAGTTTTCTTCTATTAAGGCTAAGAAGTTACTTAGCTTTCTCAGGAGATGGTCCTGGAATAAAGAGCTTTGACTGTCTCAAGCCCTGACGAGTTGACCAGTACATTTGGTGTTCACGTGTCACCCAATCCCTGATCGCTCGCTTTGCTGTGCTTCTGGGGAGTCCGAATGCTGGTTCTGGTCCAATGAGTGCCCTGTCTGAGCCCTCACGAGCCAGAGAGTCAGCTTCTTCATTCCCCTCAATGCGTTGGTGACCTGGTACCCACATAAGCTTAACGAAGTTACCCTTAGCGAGCTCGTCCAGTGTTTTTCTACACTCAAAGACTAACTTTGAGTCTACTCTAACGTTGTCGAGAGCCTTGAGAGCCGCTTGACTGTCCGAGCAGATATATATGTGCCTACCACGGTAAGCCCTTTTGATATTTTCTTGGCAACAAATCAGAATTGCAAAGATTTCCGCCTGAAAAACAGAAGAATTTAGACCTAGTGAGAAGGACATCCTTGCTCTAGGTGATTCTCCGTAGACACCTGCACCAGCTCCTCTTTCGGTTAGAGACCCGTCGGTAAACCATACTAGTCCCTGTGGTTGAAATAGAGCTTGGGCGTTATTTCCCCAAGATTCCCTAGAAAAAGTTAATATAGAGTAATGTTTGTCAAAGATGTACACTGGGGGCATGTAATCACTCTCAGATTTGAGAATGAGAGAAGATTCTGTCAAAGTGGACAGAATCTTGCTATGTCCCTCTGTGTTGTTCCTGGTGATCCACTGGTTAGTGTGTTTTAATCTCAATGCAGCAGCCATAGCTTCTCTTTGCACACTGAGATGAAGTGGTGGAAGATTTAGCAAGGCCTCCATTGCTGCCGTTGGCGTTGTTCTCATTGCATCGGTAATACCTAGACAAGCTATTCTTTGGATGTGATTTAGTGAAGCCCTAACTGTAGAAACGGACGTTCTGGGCCACCAAACCACAGCCGAGTAAGTAACTACAGGTCTAACCAACGCACAGTACAGCCAGAAAGCTATATATGATTTTATTCCCCATGTCTTACCTAAGGTTCGTCTGCACGACCACCAAATTGCGCATGACTTCCTCACACATGCTCTTTCCATGTCAGTTTAGAGTTTAGGGTGACACCTAGATACTTCACTGACTGTGAGAGTTGTAGCGGTTGACCGAAGAGGATGAGGTTTGGAATACCAGTATTCCTCTTGTTTGTGAACAGAACTAGCTCAGTCTTCGTGGGATTGACTGATAACCCATTCTGTCGGCACCAGTTCTCTACAACATTTAGAGCCCGCTGGGTGAGCTCATATATAGTGTTTGAAAACTTACCAACAACTAGAATAGCTAAGTCATCAGCGTATCCTTGTGTATAAAATCCTAGCTCATTAAGAGCTGTTATAAGACTGTCAATTACTAAGCACCATAGCAGAGAAGATAATACTCCTCCTTGTGGGCAGCCTCTATTGACGTCAATGTCGACTCTGATGTCTCTCAGGGTGGTTGTTGCTTTGCGTCGCGTGAGCATGGAGCGTATCCATTCCACTAGTGTGGGTGCAATACCTCTAGCCGCAGCTGCTGCGCAAATGGATTCAGAAGAGGTGTTATCAAAAGCACCCTCGATGTCCAGAAACGTGCCCAGAGCCAATTCTCTATCCGTGAGCACCGTCTCCACTCTTTTTACCAAGTGGTGAAGGGCCGTTTCGGTAGATTTACCGGTCTGGTATGCGTGCTGGTTGCTGTGAAAGGGTACTCGTTGTAGGACCCCGTCACGTAAGTGCCTGTCAATCAGTCTTTCCAGGGTCTTCAATAGAAACGAGGTTAGGCTGATTGGACGAAAAGATTTCGCTTGGTCGTACTTGGTACGCCCTGGTTTTGGTATAAAAACGACTTTGACGTCCCTCCAAGACATAAGAATATATCTGTGGGCCAGACAAAATCTAAATATCTTACATAACGGTCCAGCAATTGATGCTAGCCCATTCTGCAGTAGAGCTGGAAAAATATTATCTTTTCCTGGTGATTTATAAGGGGCGAAAGTATTAATAGCCCAACGCACCTTATTATAGCTTATCACTTCAGATGCGATCCTCCAGTTCTCTCGCGAAGCTCTGTGTCTCACCTCTGTATTTGTGGTAGAAGTATCGCTGACGGTTGAACCGGGGAAATGCGTTTCAAGTAAGACTTTCAACGTTTCTTTATCAGATGTAGTGTAGTCGCCGTTTGGAAGCTGCACATAGTCTAGTTTTCATCTGGGGTCCTTTGAAAGAGACTTTTGAAGCCTCGCCGCCCGTGGCATGGATTCCATGTTCGAGCAGAAAGATCTCCATGAGTCCCTCTTGGAGTCCCTGATGAGCTTCTTGTATCTGCGTTGAGCCTGTCTGAAACCTTCCCAATCTGCAGGTAAGTTAGATCTTGTCGCCTTATTGAAAAGACGACGTATTTCCCTACGGAGTTGCGCAAGTTGGTTGTTCCACCATGGTACTCCGCTTGTCAATTTCCTCGTTTTAAGGGGGCAGTTGTCTTCATAAGAAGTTAAAATGGCCCTTTGGAAGTGCTCTAGAGCCATTTCAAGGTCTTCTATGGTTTTCAGGCTAACTGGGACTCCACGCATTCTCCCCGACAGATCCTCTCTAAAAGAGTCCCAATCAGTGAATCGCGGGTTCCTGTAAGTCGATGGTTCTGGCTCGGCTGCCTGCAATCTGAAACATATATGTCTGTGATCAGATAGAGACGGCTCTGTTGACACATGCCAGTCTACTAAATCACGTGATATTCTCGGAGAGCATAAGGTGATATCCAAAGTTTTACTCCTTGTACGAGTGACGAAGGTGTGACGACTGCCGCGATTTAGAATTTCTAAATCCGTTGTTGATAGGTACTCGAGAAGGGCCTGTCCTCTAGGGTTTATGTCCGTACTCCCCCACGTTGTGTGGTGCGAGTTAGCGTCACATCCCACAAGAAGACCTAGCCTCTTGACTCGACAGTACTCTATCAGTGCAACCAGTTCCTCTAAAGGTGGCGGTGTTGGTGAGTCATATGGGAGATAAGCGGAGCACACGACGACCTCTCGTTTTATATCTCCCTCCATATATTGAATCAGGACGGCCACCAGGTCCCTGAAACAGAAATTGGGCACCAAGGTCGCATTAATATGTTTTGCAACAAAAACGCATGTCCTTGGTCGTTCTTCATCGGTGCAGTAAAAAGCTGTACCAATTTTGTTATCTATACCTTTGATTTGACCCTTGTACGCCCAAGGTTCTTGAATCAGTAGTATGTGTGTGTGCAACTTTGACAGCTGTCTGCTAATTACCGCAGAGGCAGCAGCGCAGTGTTGCAAGTTGATCTGAGTGAAGTACAGTCCTTTATCACCCATTGCTGGTTGACGGCTGTTCTCCCCTCGCCTTCTCGGGCTTTCCGAGCAGTTTTACAACCGCCCTGGTCATCCCAAAGAAGGGCCGTAGATCAAAGGCCTCTAGAGCCTTGCAGGAGGCAGCATCCACTCCCAGAATAAGAAGCTGCCCCTTTGGAGCCTCCTCCTTCCGGTCGTAAACCCGCCACCTCTCAACTACGAGTCCGCCGTTCTGTTTACCTAAACGGGCCAGAGCAGCTTTCGGTTCCTCAACGGGGCCCGGCAACCACACTGACACACGGATAGGTTTCTGAAGGGCCGCTCTCTCCACCAGGTGAAGTACAGCACCCTCCCACGGTGCGAGTTTCGGGAGTAAGTCTCGCAACCACTCCTTAGACTCGGGGTCTACGCAGGTCACCTTCAAAGCGCCCTCCGCGAGGTACGATTCATGGAACCGTGGGACAAAGCCCCCAGCGGGGAGCTTGTCCAGGGCACCGATGACCGCGTGCTGGATAGCTGCGCTCTGCTCCTGAGAGAGGTAGTGATCAGGGTAAGTCCCTTGAACCACCGCCACCTTCAAGTCGCAGTTGACAGCTTGCGCGTAGTTACGAGGTTTTAGGTCTGGGACCTTAGGCCTCTTCACTACCTTCTTGGCGCTTGGTGGTGTTTCCTCTATGGTTGATGGCCGTTTCCGACCACCTCCCTTTGGAGCCCTTCCACCATCGGTTTGGCCTTGACCATGAGCAGTGTTGGGTACCTGTTCCAGAGACTCCATTGCTGCGGCCTTAGCCTTCCGCTGGTGGTACCAATCAGATAATAAACTTTCAATTTTCGGTTGTCATTTTAATGAATACGTTGTATATTGTAAGCTACATGGGCTGGATTCAAGAATACCTACCACACTTGAAATAGCAATTTTCTTGTTGCAATAATTTCTTTTAGCTAAAATATGATAAAGAATTATGCAATTCGGGCGCGGAAGCAAATATTTATATGATTTTTTACAAAAATAAAGTCAGATTTTACATATTCTTCAAATGGATATTTTTGTTAAAACATTCATATTCATGCTTTAGGATCTATAGTAAATGGTTTTAGCATTGGACATGCAAAAGTGACAAAAACTTGGTACCAATCAGATAATAAACATTTAATTTTCGTTTGTCATTTTAATAAAAACGTTGTATATTGTAAGCTACATGGGCTGGATTCTGGAATACCTACCAAACTTGAAATAGCTATTTTCTTGTTGCAATGTTTTCTTTTAGCTAAAATATGATGAAAAATTATAAAATTCGGGCGCAGAAGCAAATATTTATATGATTTTTTACAAAAATAAAGTCAGATTTTACCTATTCTTGAAATGGATATTTTTGTTAAAACATTCATATTCATGCTTTAGGATCTATACTATAGATGGTTTTAAGCATCGGACATGCAAAAGTAACAAAACCATGGTACCAATCTTATAATAAAGATTCACTTTTCGGGTCTCACTTTAATGAATACGTTGTATATTGTAAGCTACATAGGCTGGATTCTAGAATACCTACCACACTTGAAATAGCAATTTTCTTGTTGCAATGTTTTCCTTTATCTAAAATATGATGAAGAATTATAAAATTCAGGCGCGGAAGCAAATATTTATATAATTTTTTACAAAAATAAAGTCAGACTTTACATATCCTTAAAATGGATATTTTTGTTAAAACATTCATATTCATGCTTTAGGATCTATACTATGGATGGTTTTAAGCATTGGATATGCAAATGTGACCAAAACGTGGTACCATTTAGATAATAAACATTCAATTTTCGGGTGTCATTTTAATAAATACGGTCTATATTGTAAGCTACTTGGGCTGGATTCTAGAATACCTAACACTTGAAATAGCAATTTTCTTGTTGCAATGTTTTCTTTTAGCTAAAATATGATAAAGAATTATAAAATTCGGGCGCGGAAGCAAATATTTATATGATTTCATACAAAAATAAAGTCAGATTTTACCTATTCTTCAAATGGATATTTTTGTTAAAACATTCATATTCATGCTTTAGGATCTATACTATGGATGGTTTTAGCATTGGACATGCAAAAGTGACCAAAACGTGGTACTAATCAGATAATAAACATTCAATTTTCGGGTGTCATTTAAATGAATACGTTGTATATTGTAAGCTAC
Organism: Stenolophus ochropezus; assembly: GCA_035578165.1. Classification (NCBI taxonomy): domain Eukaryota; kingdom Metazoa; phylum Arthropoda; class Insecta; order Coleoptera; family Carabidae; genus Stenolophus; species Stenolophus ochropezus. Next base: position 283,612 of record JAQOWZ010000077.1, on the reverse strand, counting down.
ATGGGCTGGATTCTGGAATATCTATCACATTTGAAATAGCAATTTCCTCGTTGCAATGTTTTCTTTTAGCTAAAATTTGATAAAGAATTATAAAATTCGGGCGCGGAAGAACATATATACATATATATATATATATATATATATATATATATATATATATATATATATATGATATTTTACAAAAATAAAGTCAGATTTTACCTATTCTTCAAATGGATATTTTTGTTAAAACATTCATATTAATGCTTTAGGATCTATACTATGGACGGTTTTAGCATTGGACATGCAAAAGTGACCAAAACGTGGTACCAATCAGATGATAAATATTCAATTTGCGGGTGTAATTTTAATGAATACGTTGTATATTGAAAGCTACATGGGCTGGATTCTAGAATATCTACACACTTGAAATAGCAATTTTCTAGTTGCAATGTTTTCAATTAGCTAAAATATGATGAAGAATTATAAAATTCGGGCGCGGAAGCAAATATTTATATGAGTTTTTACAAAAATAAAGTCAGATTTTACCTATTATTGAAATGGATAATTTTGTTAAAACATTCATATTCATGCTTTCGGATCTACACTATAGATGGATTTAGCATTGACATGAAAAAGTGACCAAAACGTGGTACCAATCAGATAAGAAACATTAAATCTTCGGGTGTCATTTTAATGAATATGTTGTATATTGTAAAATACATGAGCTGGATTCTAGAATACCTACCTTACTTGAAATAGCAATTGTCTTGTTGCAATGTTTTCTTCTAGCTAAAATATGATGAAGAATTATAAGATTCGGGTGCGGAAGCAAATATTTATATGATACTTTACAAGAATAAAGTCAGATTTTACCTAATCTTGAAACGGATATTTTTGTTAAAACATTCATATTCATGCTTTAGGATCTATACTATGGATGGTTTTAGCATTGGACATGCAAAAGTGACCAAACCTTGAATGTTTATTATCTGATTGGTAACACGTTTTGGTCATTTTTGCATGTTCAATGCTAAAACCATCCATAGTATATACACTAAAGCATGAATATGAATGTTTTAACAAAAATATCCATTTCAAGAATAAAAAATCTAACTTTATTTTTGTAAAAAAACATATAAATATTTTCTTTAGCACCCGAATTTTATAATTATTTATTATATTTAAGCGAAAAGAAAACATTGCAACAAGAAAATTGCTATGTCAAATGTGGTAGGTATTCTAGAATCCAGCTCATGTAGCTTACAATATACAACGTATTCTTTAAAATGTCACACGAAAATTTAATGTTTATTATCTGGTTGGTACCACGTTTTTGACACTTTACATGTCCAATGCTTAAAATCATCTATAGTATAGATACTAAAGCATGAATATGTATGTTTTAACAAAAATATCCATTTTAAGAGTAGGTAAAATCTGACTTTATTTTTGTAAAAAATCATATAAATATTTGCTTCCGCACCCGAATTTTATAATACTTGATCATATTTTAGCTAAAAGAAAATATTGCAACAAGAAAATTGCTATTTCATGTATGGTAGGTATTCTAAAATCTAGCCTATGTAACTTACAATATACAACGTATTCATTAAAATGACACCCGAAATTTATATGTTTATTACCTGGTTGGTACCATGTTTTGGACACTTTTGCGTGTCTAATGCTTAAAACCATCTATAGTATAGACCCTAAAGCATGAATATGAATGTTTTAACAAAAATATCCATTTCAAGAATAGGTAAAATCTTACATTATTTTTGTAATAAATCATATAAATACTTGCTTCCGCGCCCGAATTTAATAATTCTTCATCACAATTTAGCTAAAAGAAAACATTGCAACAAGAAAATTGCTATTTCAAGTGTGGCAGGTATTCTAGAATCCAGCCCATGTACCTTACAAAATTAAAATGACACCATAAATTTGTTTATGTTTATTTTTGGTTGGTACCACGTTTTGGTCACTTTTGCATGTTTAATGCTAAAACCATCCATAGTATAGATCCTAAAGCATGAATATGAATGTTTTAAAAAAAATATCCATTTCGAAAATATGTAAAAGCTGACTTAATTTTTGTAAAAAATCATATAAATATTAGCTTCCGCGCACGTATTTTATAACTCTTTACCATATTTTAGCTAAAGGAAAACATTGCAACAAGAAAATTGCTATTTCAAGTGTGGTAGTTATTCTAGAATCCAGCCCATGTAGCTTACAATATACAACGTATTCATTAAAATGACACCCGAAATTTAAATGTTTATTATCTGATTAGTACCACGTTTTGGTTACTTTTGCATGTCCAATGCTAAAACCATCCATAGTATAGATCCTAAAGCATGAATATGAATGTTTCAAAAAAATATCCACTTCAAGAATAGGTAAAATCTGACTTCATTTTTGTAAAAATTTTTATAAATATTTGCTTCCGTAACAGAATTTTATACTTCTTCATCATATTTTAGCTAAAAGAAAACATTGCAACAAGAAAATTGCTATTTCAAGTGTGGTAGGTATTCTAGAATCCAGCCCATGTAGCTTACAATATACAACGTATTCATTAAAATGACAACCGAAAATTAAATGTTTATTATCTGATTGGTACCACGTTTTGGTCATTTGCATGTCCAATGCTAAAACCATCCATAGTATAAATCCTAAAGCATAAATATGAATGTTTGGACAAAAATATTCATTTCAAGAATAGGTAAAATCTGACATTATTTTTGTAAAAGATTATATAAATATTTGCTTCCGCGCCCGAATTTTATAATTCTTCATCATAATTTAGCTAAAAGAAAACATTGCAACAAGAAAATTGCTATTTCAAGTGTGGTAGGTTTTCTAGAATCCAGCCAATGTAGCTTAAAATATATAACGTATTCATTAAAATGACACCTGAAAATTAAATGTTTATTATCTGATTGGTATCACGTTTTTGTCACTTCTGTGTGTCCAATGCTAAAACCATCCACCGTATAGATTCTAAAGTGAATATTAATGTTTTAACAAAAATATTCATTTTAAGAATAGGAAAAAATCTGACTTTATTTTTGTAAAAAATCATATAAATATTTGCTTCCGCGCCCGAATTTCATAATTTTTCATCATGTTTTAGCTAAAAGATAACATTGCAACAAGAAAATTGCTATTTTCAGTGTGGTAGGTATTCTAGAATCGAACCCATGTAGCTTACAATATACAACGTATTCATTAAAATGACACCCGAAAATTGAATGTTTATTATCTGATTGGTACCACGTTTTGGTCGCTTTTGCATGTCCAATGCTTAAAACCGTCCATAGTATAGATCCTAAAGCATGAATATGAATGTTGAGAAGAAGTAACGCCGTACTTGTTGATGATAAAATGTTTTCACGGGTTTCTCGGCGGATATTAGGCAGGAATTATTTTAATAATTCATTCGTAAATTTTTTTTGTACCTTATTTTTATTAAAGTCCAATATTTCGTTACTAATTTTGTAACTTCATCAGGGAGAACTGAAATGTATATTTCTAATGTGATTACAAGCAAGGTTAATGTTGTTTGTTATATAATACTTACAATAATTTTTAACTTTAAGTTTAAATTGACAAAATCGTTTTAGAAACATTGTATTAGTCAGAAATTTTTAAATTTTTAAAACACAGAAAATCGCATTGTTTAAATTTCTTTTGAATTTCCACAGTTCTGAAATATGTAGAAATTTTATAAAATTGCAGTCCACATGGCCGAAAGACTGATTTGAACTTGCTCTGAGATGTAACAAGTTATGCGTAGTATCACGACACAAAGAAGAAGAGAAGGGTTAATATAGCAAGTTATGGATACTACATTAAAGACAGTTTTCAATTCTCAGAATTTATTCAAAATTTTCAATTACCAGCCAATTTTGTTATTATTAGTTTGGATGTCATTAGCCTTTTCACTAACATCCCCATAGACTTAGCAGTCAAAGTTATTGAGGAAAAATGGGAGTTGAGAAATGAAAATACAAATATACCTAAAAACGTGTTAATTGATATTATCAATTTTATCTTTAACAATACTTTTTTCATTTACGATGGACAACATTACTATAAAAAATTTGGTTGCCCAATGGGTAGTGTAATCAGCCCTGTTATCAGTAGATATGTAATGGATTGGAATCTGGATCAATGCATTCCCCAACTACCTTTCCAATTTCCTTTTATTTACAAATATGTAGACGACATAATATGTGCTGTGCCGAGCGATCAAATAGATTCCACGCTACAAACTTTCAATAGTATATATAAATGAACATATCCAATTCACCGTCGAAACTGAATCACAAAATAGTGTACCTTTCTTGGACACTAAAGTGATCAGACAGGAAAACCAAATCATCATTTTGGATTGGTATCAAAAACCAACTTTGTCAGGTAAATACCTTAACTACAACTTGAGCCACACACATAAAATTAAAATAAAACTTGTACTAGGTTTAAAAAATAGAATAAATATAATTTGCCATCCTTCCTTACAAAAACCATCTCTACAACGTTTGGAGAATGTATTGATCGAGAATTCCTACCCTAAATCATTACTTAAACAAATTCTTTACAATACTAATTCACAGACTGATAAAAAAAACATTGCAACAAGAAAATTGCTATTTCAAGTGTGGTAGGTATTCTAGAATCCAGCCCATGTAGCTTACATTATACAACGTATTCATTAAAATGACACCCGAAAATTGAATGTTTATTATCTGATTGGTACCATGTTTTGGTCACTTTTGCATGTCCAATGCTAAAACCATCCATAGTATAGATCCTAAGTCATGAATATGAATGTTTTTACAAAAATATGCATTTCAAGAATAGGTAAAATCTGACTTTATTTTTGTAAAAAAATCATATAAATATTTGCTTCCGCGTCCGAATTTTATGATTCTTTATCATATTTTAGCTAAAAGAAAACATTGCAACAAGAAAATTGCTATTTTAAGTATGGTAGGTATTCTAGAATCCAGCCCATGTACTTACAATATACAACGTATTTATCAAAGATAGGTAAAATCTGACTTTATTTTTGTAAAACATCATATAAATATTTGCTTCCGCGCCCGAATTTTATAGTTCTTCATCATATTTTAGATAAAAGAAAACATTGCAACAAGAAAATTGCTATTTCAAGTGTGGTAGGTATTCTAGAATTTAGCCCATATAGCTTACAATATACAACGTATTCATTAAAATGACACTTAAAAATTAAATGTTTATTATCTGATTGGTACCACGTTTTGGTTACTTTTGCATGTCCAATGCTAAAACCCTTCAATAGTATTGATCCTAACGCATGAATATGAATGTTTTAACAAAAATATCCATTTCAAGAATAGTTAAAACCTGACTTTATTTTTGTAAAAATCATATAAATATTTGCTTCCGCGCCTGAATTTTATAATTCATTATCATATTTCAGCTAATAGAAAACATTGCAACAAGAAAATTGCTATTTCAAGTGTGGTAGGTATTCTAGAATCCAGCTCATGTAGCTTACAATATGCAACGTATTCATAAAAAAGACACCCGAAAATTGAATGTTTATTATCTGATTGGTACCCACGTTTTGGTCACTTTTACATGTCCAATACTAAAACCAACCATAGTATAGATCCTAAAGCATGAATATGAAGGTTTTAACAAAAATATTCGTTTCAAGAATAGGTAAAATCTGAATTTATTTTTGGGCAAAATCATATAAATATTTGCTTCCGCGCCCGAATTTTATAATTCTTCATCATATTTTAGCTTAAAGAAAACATTGCAACAAGAACATTGCTATTTCAAGTGTGGTAGGTAATCTAGAATCCAGCCCATGTAGCTTAAAATGTACAACGTATTCATTAAAATGACACCCAAAAATTGAATGTTTATTATCTGATTGGTACCACGTTTTAGTCACTTTTGCATGTCTAATGCTAAAACCATCCATAGTATAGATCCTAAACCATGAATATGAATGTTTTAACAAAAATATTCATTTCCAGAATAAGTTAAATCTGACTTTATTTTTGTGAAAAATCATATAAATATTTGCTTTCGCGCCTGAATTTTATAATTATTCATCATATTTAGATAAAAGAAAACATTGCAACAAGAAAATTGCCATTTCAACTGTGGTCGGTATTCTAATATCCAGCCCATGTAGCTTACATTATAGAACGTATTCATTAAAATGACACCCGAAAATTGAATGTTTATTATCTGATTGGTTCCAGGTTTTGGTCACTTTTGCACGTCCAATGCTTAAAACCATCCATAGTATAGATCCTGAAGCATGAATATTAATGTTTTAACAAAAAAATTTCACTTTATGGATAGGTAAAATCTGACTTTATTTTTGTAAAAAATCTTATAAATATTTGCTTTCGTGTCCGAATTTTGCAATTCTTTATCATATTTTAGCTAAAAGAAAACATTGCAACAAGAAAATTGCTATTTCTAGTGTGGTAGGTATTGTTGAATCCAGCCCAAGTAGCTTACAATATACAACGTATTCATTAAAATGACACCCAAAAATTAAATGTTTATTATCTGATTGGTACCACGTTTTGGTCACTTTTACATGTCCAATACTAAAACCATTCATAGTATAGATCCTAAAGCATGAATATGAAGGTTTTACCAAAAATATTCGTTTCAAGAATAGGTAAAATCTGACTTTATTTTTGGGCAAAATCATATAAATATTTGCTTCCCCGCCCGAATTTTATAGTTCTTCATCATATTTTAGCTAAAAGAAAACATTGCAACAAGAAAGTTGCTATTTCAAGTGTGGTAGGTATTCTAGAATCCAACCCATGTAGCTTACAATATACAACGTATTCATTAAAATGAAACTCGAAAATTAAATGTTTATTATCTGATTAGTACCACGTTTTGGTCACATTTGCATGTCCAATGCGAAAACCATCCATAGTATAGAACCTAAAGCATGAATATGAATGTTTTAACAAAAATATCCATTTCAAGAATAGGTAAAATATGACTTTATTTTTGTGAAAAATCATATAAATATTTGCTTATGCGCTCGAATTTTATAATTCTTCATCATATTTTAGCTAAAAGAAAACATTTCTACAAGAAAATTGCCATTTCAAGTGTGGTAGGTATTCTAAAATCCAGCTCATATAGCTTACAATATACAACGTATTCATTAAAATGACACCCGAAAATTGAATGTTTATTATCTGATTGGTACCACGTTTTGGTCACTTTTACATGTTTATTGCTAAAACCATCCATAATATAGATCATAAAGCATGAATATGAATGTTTTAACAAAAATATCCATATCAAGAATAGGTAAAATCTGACTTTATTTTTGTAAAAAATCATATAAATATTTGCTTCCGCGCCCAAATTTTATAATTGTTTATCATATTTTAGCTAAAAGAAAACATTGCAACAAGAAAATTGCTATTTTAAGTATGGTAGGTATTCTAGAATCCAGCCCATGTACTTACAATATACAACGTATTTATCAAAGATAGGTAAAATCTGACTTTATTTTTGTAAAACATCATATAAATATTTGCTTCCGCGCCCGAATTTTATAGTTCTTCATCATATTTTAGCTAAAAGAAAACATTGCAACAACAAAATTGCTATTTCAAGTGTGGTAGGTATTCTAGAATTTAGCCCATATAGCTTACAATATACAACGTATTCATTAAAATGACACTTAAAAATTAAATGTTTATTATCTGATTGGTACCACGTTTTGGTTACTTTTGCATGTCCAATGCTAAAACCCTTCAATAGTATTGATCCTAACGCATGAATATGAATGTTTTAACAAAAATATCCATTTCAAGAATAGTTAAAACCTGACTTTATTTTTGTAAAAATCATATAAATATTTGCTTCCGCGCCTGAATTTTATAATTCATTATCATATTTCAGCTAATAGAAAACATTGCAACAAGAAAATTGCTATTTCAAGTGTGGTAGGTATTCTAGAATCCAGCTCATGTAGCTTACAATATGCAACGTATTCATAAAAAAGACACCCGAAAATTGAATGTTTATTATCTGATTGGTACCACGTTTTGGTCACTTTTACATGTCCAATACTAAAACCAACCATAGTATAGATCCTAAAGCATGAATATGAAGGTTTTAACAAAAATATTCGTTTCAAGAATAGGTAAAATCTGAATTTATTTTTGGGCAAAATCATATAAATATTTGCTTCCGCGCCCGAATTTTATAATTCTTCATCATATTTTAGCTTAAAGAAAACATTGCAACAAGAACATTGCTATTTCAAGTGTGGTAGGTAATTAATAAAGATTTTTTACAAAAATAAAGTCAGATTTTACCCTTTCTTGAAATAAATATTTTTGTTAAAACATTCATATTCATGCTTTAAGATCTATACTAGGATGGTTTTAAGCTTTGGACATGCAAAAGTAACCAAAACGTGGTACCAATCAGACAATTAACATTCAATTTTCGGGTGTCATATTAATGAATACGTTGTATATTGCAAGCTACATGGGCTGGATTCTAGAATACCTACCACACTTGAAATAGCAATTTTCTTGTTGCAATGTTGTCTTTTAGCTAAAATATGATAAAGAATTATAAAATTTGGGCACGAAAACAAATAGTTATATGATTTTTTTACAAAAATAAAGTCAGATTTTACCTATCCATGAAGTGAAAATTTTTGTTAAAACATTCATATTCATGCTTCAGGATCTATACTATGGATGGTTTTAAGCATTGGACGTGCAAAAGTGGCCAAAACCTGGAACCAATCAGATAATAAACATTCAATTTTCGGGTGTCATTTTAATGAATACGTTCTATAATGTAAGCTACATGGGCTGGATATTAGAATACCGACCACAGTTGAAATGGCAATTTTCTTGTTGCAATGTTTTCTTTTATCTAAATATGATGTATAATTATAAAATTGAGGCGCGAAAGCAAATATTTATATGATTTTTCACAAAAATAAAGTCAGATTTAACTTATTCTGGAAATGAATATTTTTGTTAAAACATTCATATTCATGGTTTAGGATCTATACTATGGATGGTTTTAGCATTAGACATGCAAAAGTGACTAAAACGTGGTACCAATCAGATAATAAACATTCAGTTTTTGGGTGTCATTTTAATGAATACGTTGTATATTTTAAGCTACATGGGCTGGATTCTAGATTACCTACCACACTTGAAATAGCAATGTTCTTGTTGCAATGTTTTCTTTAAGCTAAAATATGATGAAGAACTATAAAATTCGGGCGGGGAAGCAAATATTTATATGATTTTGCCCAAAAATAAAGTCAGATTTTACCTATTCTTGAAACGAATATTTTTGGTAAAACCTTCATATTCATGCTTTAGGATCTATACTATGAATGGTTTTAGTATTGGACATGTAAAAGTGACCAAAACGTGGTACCAATCAGATAATAAACATTTAATTTTTGGGTGTCATTTTAATGAATACGTTGTATATTGTAAGCTACTTGGGCTGGATTCAACAATACCTACCACACTAGAAATAGCAATTTTCTTGTTGCAATGTTTTCTTTTAGCTAAAATATGATAAAGAATTGCAAAATTCGGACACGAAAGCAAATATTTATAAGATTTTTTACAAAAATAAAGTCAGATTTTACCTATCCATAAAGTGAAAATTTTTGTTAAAACATTCATATTCATGCTTCAGGATCTATACTATGGATGGTTTTAAGCATTGGACGTGCAAAATTGACCAAAACCTGGAACCAATCAGATAATAAACATTCAATTTTCGGGTGTCATTTTAATGAATACGTTCTATAATGTAAGCTACATGGGCTGGATATTAGAATACCGACCACAGTTGAAATGGCAATTTTCTTGTTGCAATGTTTTCTTTTATCTAAATATGATGAATAATTATAAAATTCAGGCGCGAAAGCAAATATTTATATGATTTTTCACAAAAATAAAGTCAGATTTAAAAAAATATGACTTTATTATTGTAAAAAATCATATAAATATTTCTTCCGCGCCCGAATTTTATAATTCTTCATCATATTCTAGCTAAAAGAAAACATTGCAACAAGAAATTTGCTATTTTAAGTATGGTAGGTATTCTAGAATGCAGCCCATGTACTTACAATATACATAGTATTCATCAAGGATAGGTAAAATCTGACTTTATTTTTGTAAAAAATCATATAAATATTTGCTTACGCGCCAGAATTTTATAGTTCTTCATCATATTTTAGCTAAAAAAAAAACATTGCAACAAGAAAATTGCTATTTCAAGTGTGGTAGGTATTCTAGAATCCAGCCCATGTAGCTTACAATATACAACGTATTCATTAAAATGACACACGAAAATTAAATGTTTTTAATCTGATTAGTACCACGTTTTGATTACTTGTGCATGTCCAATGCGAAAACCATCCATAGTATAGAACCTAAAGCATAAATATGAATGTTTTCACAAAAATATCCATTTCAAGAATAGGTAAAATATGACTTTATTTTTGTAAAAAATCATATAAATATTTGCTTTCGCGCCCGAATTTTATAATTCTTCATCATATTTTAGCTAAAAGAAAACATTGCAACAAGAAAATTGCTATTTCAAGTGTGGTAGGTATTCTAGAATCCAGCCCATGTAGTTTACATTATAGAACGTATTTATTAAAATGACACCCGAAAATTGAATGTTTATTATCTGATTGGTACCAGGTTTTGGTCACTTTTGCACGTCCAATGCTTAAAACCATCCATAGTATAGATCCTAAAGCATGAATATGAATGTTTTAACAAAAATTTTCATTTCAAGGATAGGTAAAATCTGACTTTATTTTTGTAAAAAATCACATATCTATTTGTTTTCGCGCCCAAATTTTATAATTCTTCATCATATTTTAGCTAAAAGACAACATTGCAACAAGAAAATTGCTATTTCAAGTGTGGTAGGTATTCTAGAATGCAGCCCATGTAGCTTACAATATACGACGTATTCATTAAAATGACACCCGAAAATTGAATGTTAATTGTCTGATTGGTACCACGTTTTGGTTACTTTTGCATGTCCAGAACTTAAAACCATCCTAGTATAAATCTTAAAGCATGAATATGAATGTTTTAACAAAAATATTTATTTCAAGAAAGGGTAAAATTTGACTTAATTTTTGGAAAACATCTTATAAATATTTGCTTCCGTGTCCGAATTTTGTAATTCTTTATCATATGTTAGCTAAAAGAAAACATTGCAACAAGAAAATTGCTATTTCTAGTGTGGTAGATATTGTTGAATCCAGCCAAAGTAGCTTACAATATACAACGTATTCATTAAAATGACACCCAAAAATTAAATATTTATTATCTGATCAGTTCCACGTTTTGGTTACTTTTGCATGTCCAATGCTAAAACCATCCATAGTATAGATCCTAAAGCATGAATATGAATGTTTTAACAAAAATATCCATTTCAAGAATAGGTAAAATCTGACTTTATTATTGTAAAAAATCATATAAATATTCCTTCCGCGCCCGAATTTTATAATTCTTCATCATATTCTAGCTAAAAGAAAACATTGCAACAAGAAAATTGCTATTTTAAGTATGGTAGGTATTCTAGAATCCAGCCCATATACTTACAATATACATAGTATTCATCAAGGATAGGTAAAATCTGACTTTATTTTTGTAAAAAATCATATAAATATTTGCTTACGCGCCAGAATTTTATAGTTCTTCATCATATTTTAGCTAAAAAAAAAACATTGCAACAAGAAAATTGCTATTTCAAGTGTGGTAGGTATTCTAGAATCCAGCCCATGTAGCTTACAATATACAACGTATTCATTAAAATGACACTCGAAAATTGAATGTTTATTATTTGATTGGTACCACGTTTTGGTCACTTTTGCATGTCCAATGCTTAAAACTATCCATAGTATAGATCCTAAAGCATCAATATGAATGTTTTAACAAAAATATGCATTTCAAGAATATGTAAAATCTGACATTATTTTTGTAAAAAATCATATGAATATTTGCTTCTGCGCCCAAATTTTTATAATTCTTCTTCATATTTTAGCTAAAAGACACCATTTCAACAAGAAAATTGTTATTTCAAGTGTGGTAGGTATTCTAGAATCCAGCCCATGTAGCGTACATTATAGAACGTATTCATTAAAATGACACCCGAAAATTGAATGTTTATTATCTGATTGGTACCACGTTTTGGTCACTTTTGCATGTCCAATGCTAAAACCAACCATAGTATAGATCCTAAGAATGAATATTAATGTTTTAACAAAAATATTCATTTCAAGAATAGGTAAAATCTTACTTAATTTTGTAAAAAATCATATAAATATTTGCTTCCGCGCCTGAATTTTATAATTTTTCATTATATTTTAGCTAAAAGAAAACATTGGAACAAGAAAAATTGCTATTTCAAGTGTAGTAGGTATTTTAGAATCCAGTCCATGTAGCGTACAATATACAACGTAGTCATTAAAATGACACTCGAAAATTAAATGTTTATTATTTGATTAGTTCCACGTTTTGGTTACTTTTGCATGTCCAATGCTAAAACCATCCATAGTGTAGATCCTAATGTATGAATATGAATGTTTTAACAAAAATATCCATTTCAAGAATAGGTAAAATCTGACTTTATTTTCGGGCAAAATAATATAAATCATATTTTAGCTTAAAGAAAACAATGCAACAAGAAAATTGCTATTTCAAGTGTGGTAGATATTCCAGAATCCAGCCTATGTAGCTTACAGTATACAACGTATTCATTAAAATGACACCCGAAAATTGAATGTTTATTATTTGATTAGTTCCACGTTTTGGTTACTTTTGCATGTCCAATGCTAAAACCATCCATAGTGTAGATCCTAATGCATGAATATGAATGTTATAACAAAAATATCCATATCAAGTAGCTTACTATATACAACGTATTCATTAAAATGACACCCGAAAATTGAATGTTCATTATCTGATTGGTACCACGTTTTGGTCACTTTTGCATGTCTTATGCTAAAACCATCCCTAGTATAGATCCTAAAGCATGAATATGAATGTTTTAACAAAAATATCCATTTCAAGAATAGGTAAAATCTTACTTTATTTTTGTACAAAATTATATAAATATTTGGTTTCGCGCTCGAATTTTATAATTCTTCATCATATTTTAGCTAATAGAAAACATTGCAACAAGAAAATTGCTATTTCAAGCGTGGTAGGTATTCTAGAATCCAGCCCATGTAGCTTACAATATACAACGTATTCTTAAAAATGACACCCGAAAGATGAATGTTTATTATCTGAGTGGTATCACGTTTTTGTCACTTTTGTATGTCCAGTGCTAAAACCATCCCTAGTATAGATTCTAAAGCATGAATATTAATGTTTTAATAAAAATATTCATTTTAAGAATAGGAAAAAATCTGACTTTATTTTTGTAAAAAATCATATAAATATTTGCTTCCGGGCCCGAATTTTATGATTATTCGTCATATTTTAGCTAAAAGAAAACATTGCAACAAGAAAATTGCTATTTTTAGTGTGGTAGGTATTCTAGAATCCAGCCCATGTAGCTTACAATATACAACGTATTCATTAAAATGACTCCCGAAAATTAAATGTTTATTATCTACTTGGAAACACGTTTTGGTCACTTTTGCATGTCCAATGCTAAAACCATCCATAGTATAGACCCTAAAGCATGAATATGAATGTTTTAACAAAAAAATATCCATTTCAAGTAGCTTACTATATACAACGTATTCATTAAAATTACACCCGAAAATTGAATGTTTCAAGAATAGGTAAAATCTGACTTTATTTTTTGGCAAAATCATATAAATCATATTTTAGCTTAAAGAAAACATTGCAACAAAAAAATTGCTATTTCAAATTTGGTAGAAATTCCAGAATCCAGCCTATGTAGCTTACAGTATACAACGTATTCATTAAAATGACACCCGAAAATTGAATGTTTGTTATCTGATTAGTTCCACGTGTTGGTTACTTTTGCATGTCCAATGCTAAAACCATCCATAGTATAGATCCTAAAGCATGAATATGAATGTTTTAACAAAAATATCCATTTCAAGAATAGGTAAAATCTTACTTTATTTTTGTACAAAATTATATAAATATTTGGTTTCGCGCTCGAATTTTATAATTCTTCATCATATTTTAGCTAATAGAAAACATTGCAACAAGAAAATTGCTATTTCAAGCGTGGTAGGTATTCTAGAATCCAGCCCATGTAGCTTACAATATACAACGTATTCTTAAAAATGACACCCGAAAGTTGAATGTTTATTATCTGAGTGGTATCACGTTTTTGTCACTTTTGTATGTCCAGTGCTAAAACCATCCCTAGTATAGATTCTAAAGCATGAATATTAATGTTTTAATAAAAATATTCATTTTAAGAATAGGAAAAAATCTGACTTTATTTTTGTAAAAAATCATATAAATATTTGCTTCCGGGCCCGAATTTTATAATTATTCGTCATATTTTAGCTAAAAGAAAACATTGCAACAAGAAAATTGCTATTTTTAGTGTGGTAGGTATTCTAGAATCCAGCCCATGTAGCTTACAATATACAACGTATTCATTAAAATGACTCCCGAAAATTAAATGTTTATTATCTACTTGGAAACACGTTTTGGTCACTTTTGCATGTCCAATGCTAAAACCATCCATAGTATAGACCCTAAAGCATGAATATGAATGTTTTAACAAAAAAATATCCATTTCAAGTAGCTTACTATATACAACGTATTCATTAAAATTACACCCGAAAATTGAATGTTTCAAGAATAGGTAAAATCTGACTTTATTTTTTGGCAAAATCATATAAATCATATTTTAGCTTAAAGAAAACATTGCAACAAAAAAATTGCTATTTCAAATTTGGTAGAAATTCCAGAATCCAGCCTATGTAGCTTACAGTATACAACGTATTCATTAAAATGACACCCGAAAATTGAATGTTTGTTATCTGATTAGTTCCACGTGTTGGTTACTTTTGCATGTCCAATGCTAAAACCATCCATAGTATAGATCCTAAAGCATGAATATGAATGTTTTAACAAAAATATCCATTTCAAGAATTGTTAAAATCTAACTTTATTTTTGTAAAAAATCATATAAATATTTGCTTTCGCGCCCAAAATTTATAATTTTTCATCATATTTTAGCTAAAAGAAAACATTGCAACAAGAAAAATTTCTATTTCAAGTGTAGTAGGTATTCTAGAATCCAGTCCATGTAGCGTACAATATACAACGTATTCAATAAAAGACGCCCGAAAATAGAATGTTTATTACCTGATTGGTACCACGTTTGGGTCACATTTGCATGTGCAATGCTAAAACCATCAATAGTATAGATCCTAAAGCATAATAATGAATGTTTTAACAAAAATATCCATTTCAAGAAAAGGTAAAATCTGACTTAATTTTTGGACAAAATCATATAAAAATTTGCTTCCGCGCCCGAATTTTATAATCCGTCATCATATTTTAGCTAAAAGAAAACATTGCAACAAGAAAATTGCTATTTCAAGTGTTGTAGGTATTCTAAAATCCAGTCCATGTAGCTTACAATATACGACGTATCCATTAAAATGACACCCGAAAATTAAATGTTTATTATCTGATTGGTACCACGTTTTGGTCACTTTGGCATGTCCAATGCTAAAACCATCCAAAGTATAGATCCTAGAGCATGAATATGAATGTTTTAACAAAATATCCATTTCAAGAATAGGTAAAATCTGGCTTTATTTTATAATTCTTCATCATATTTTAGCTAATAGAGAACATTGCAACAAGAAAATTGCTATTTCAAGGGTGGTAGGTATTCTAGAATCCTGCCCATATAGCTTACAATATACAACGTATTCTTAAAAATGACACCCGAAAATTGAATGTTTATTATCTGAGTGGTATCACGTTTTTGTCACTTTTGTATGTCCAATGCTAAAACCATCCACCGTATAGATTCTAAAGTGAATATTAATGTTTTAACAAAAATATTCATTTTAAGAATAGGAAAAAATCTGACTTTATTTTTGTAAAAAATCATATAAATATTTGCTTCCGCGCCCGAATTTTATAATTTTTCATCATATTTTAGCTAAAAGATAACATTGCAACAAGAAAATTGCTATTTTCAGTGTGGTAGGTATTCTAGAATCTAGCCCATGTAGCTTACAATATACAACGTATTCATTAAAATGACACCCGAAAATTGAATGTTTATTATCTGATTGGTACCACGTATTGGTCACTTTTGCATGTATAATGATTAAAACCATCCATAGTACAGATCCTAAAGCATGAATATGAATGTTTTAACAAAAATATTCATTTCAAGAAAAGGTAAAATCTGACTTAATTTTTGTAAAAAATCATATAAATATTTGCTTCCGCGCCCGAATTTTATAATTTTTCATTATATTTTAGCTACAAGAAAACATTGCAACAAGAAAAATTGCTATTTCAAGTGTAGTAGGTATTTTAGAATCCAGTCCATGTAGCGTACAACATACAACGTATTCATTAAAATGACACTCGAAAATTAAATGTTTATTATCTGATTGGTACCTCGTTTTGGTCATTTTTGCATGTCCAATGCTAAAACCATCCATAGTATAGATCCTAAAGCATGAATATGAATGTTTTAACAAAAATATTCATTTCAAGAATAGGTAAAATCTGACTTAATTTTTGTAAAAAAATCATATAAATGTTTGCTTCCGCGCCCGAGTTTTTTAATTTTTCATCATATTTTAGCTAAAAGAAAACATTGCAACAAGAAAAATTGCTATTTCAAGTGTAGTAGGTATTTTAGAATCCAGTCCATGTAGCGTACAATATACAACGTATTCATTAAAATGACACTCGAAAATTAAATGTTTATTATCTGATTGGTACCTCGTTTTGGTCACTTTTGCATGTCCAATGCTAAAACCATCCATAGTATAGATCCTAAAGCATGAATATGAATGTTTTAAGAAAAATATTAATTTCAAGAATAGGTAAAATCTGACTTTATTTTTGGGCAAAATAATATAAATCATATTTTAGCTTAAAAAAAACATTGCAACAAGAAAATTGCTATTTCAAGTGTGGTAGATATTCCAAAATTCAGCCTATGTAGTTTACAATATAGAACGTATTCATAGAAATGACACCCGAAAATTTAATGTTTATTATTTGATTGGTACCACGTTTTGGACACTTTTGTATGTATAATGATTAAAACCATCCATAGTACAGATCCTAAAGCATGAATATGAATGTTTTAACAAAAATATTCATTTTAAGAATAGGTAATATCTGACTTCATTCTTATAAAAAATCATATAAATATTTGCTTCCGCGCCAGAATTTTATAATTTTTCATCATATTTTAGCTAAAAGAAAACATTGCAACAAGAAAATTGCTATTTCAAGTGTAGTAGGTATTCTAGAATCCAGTCCTTGTAGCGTACAATATACAACGTACTCAATAAATCACACCCGAAAATTGAATGATTATTACCTGATTGGTACCACGTTTGGGTCACATTAGCATGTGCAATGCGAAAACCATCCATAGTATAGATCCTACAGCATAATAATGAATGTTTTAACAAAAATATCCATTTCAAGAAAAGGTAAAATCTGACTTTATTTTTGGACAAAATCATATAAAAATTTTCTTCCGCGCCCGAATTTTATAATCCGTTTTAATATTTTAGCTTAACATAAACATTGCAACAAGAAAATTGCTATTTCAAGTGTTGTATGTATTCTAGAATCCAGCTCATGTAGCTTACAATATACAACGTATTCATTAAAATGACACCCGAAAATTAAATGTTTATTATCTGATTGGTAACACGTTTTGGTCACTTTTGCATGACCAATGCTAAAACCATCCATAGTATAGATCCTAAAGCATGAATATGAATGTTTTAAGAAAAATATTCATTTCAAGAATAGGTAAAATCTGACTTTATTTTGGGGCAAAATCATATAAATATTTGCTTCCGCGCCCGAATTTTATAGTTCTTCATCATATTTTAGCTTAAAGAAAACATTGCAACAAGAAAATTGCAATTTCAAGTGTGGTAGATATTCCAGAATCCAGCCTATGTAGCTTACAGTATACAAAGTATTCATTAAAATGACACCCGAAAATTGAATGTTTATTATCTGATTAGTTCCACGTTTTAGTTACTTTTGCATGTCCAATGCTAAAAACATCCATAGTATAGATCCTAAAGCATGAATATGAATGTTTTAACAATAATATCCATTTCAAAAATAGGTAAAATCTGACTTAATTTTTGTAAAAAATTATATAAAAATTTGGTTTCGCGATCCAATTTTATAATTCTTCATCGTATTTTAGCTAATAGAAAACATTGCAACAAGAAAATTGCTATTTCAAGGGTGGTAGGCATTCTAGAATCCAGCCCATGTAGCTTACAATATACAACGTATTCTTAAAAATGACACCCCAAAATTAAGTGTTTATTATCTGAGTGGTATCACGGTTTTGTCACTTTTGTATGTCCAATGCTAAAACCATCCATAGTATAGATTCTAAAGCATGAATATGAATGTTTTAACAAAAATATTCATTTTAAAAATAGGAAAAAAATCTGACTTTATTTTTGTAAAAAATCATATAAATATTTGCTTCCGCGCCCGAATTTTATAATTCTTCATCATATTTTAGCTAAAAGAAAACATTGCAACAAGAAAATTGCTATTTCAAGTGTGGTAGGTATTCTAGAATCCCGCCCATGTAGCTTACAATATACAACGTATTCATTAAAATGACACCCAAAAATTGAATGTTTATTATCTAATTGGTAACACGTTTTGGTCACTTTTGCAAGTCCAATGCTAAAACCATCCATAGTATAGACCCTAAAGCATGAATATGAATGTTTTAACAAAAATATCCATTTCAAGTAGCTTACTATATATAACGTATTCATAAAATGACACCCGAAAATTGAATGTTTATTATCTGATTGGTACCACGTTTTGGTCTGTTTTTCATGTCCAATGCTAAAACCATCCATAGTATAGATCCTAAAGCATGAATATGAATGGTTTAACAAAAATATCCATTTCAAGAATAGCTAAAATCTGACTTTATTTTTGTAAAATAACATAAATATTTGCTTCCGCACCCGAATTTTATAATTCTTCATCTTATTTTAGCTAAAAAAAAACATTGCAACAAGAAAATTGCTATTTCAAGAGTGGTAGGTATTCTAGAATCCAGCCCATGTAGCTAACAATATACAACGTATTCTTAAAAATGACACCCGAAAATTGAATGTTTATTATCTGAGTGGTATCACGTTCTTGTCACTTTTGTATGTCCAATGCTAAAACCATTCATAGTATAGATCCTAAAGCATGAATATGAATGTTTTAACAAAAATAGTCATTTTAAGAATAGGAAAAAATCTGACTTTATTTTTGTAAAAAATCATATAAATATTTGCTTCCGCGCCCGAATTTTATAATTCTTCATCATATTTCAGTTAAAAGGAAACATTGCAACAAGAAAACTGCTATATCAAGTGTGGTAGGTATTCTAGAATCCAGCCCATGTAGCTTACAATATACAACGTATTCATTAAAATGACACCCGAAAATTTAATGTTTATTATCTGATTGAAACCACGTTTTGGTCAATTTGCATGTCCCATGATGAAAACCATCCACAGTACAGATCCTAAAGCATGAATATGAATGTTTTAACAAAAGTATTCATTTCAAGAATAGGTAAAATCTGACTTTATTTTTGTAAAAAATCATATAAATATTTGCTTCTACGTCTGAATTTTATAAATCTTCATCATATTTTAGCTAAATAAAAACATTGCAACAAGAAAACTGCTATTTCAAGTGTAGTAGGTATTCTAGAATCCAGCCCATGTAGCTTACAATATACAACTTATTCATTAAAATGACACCCGAAAATTTAATGTTTCTTATCTGATTGGTACCACGTTTTGGTCACTTTTGCATGTCCAATGATTAAAATTATCCATAGTACAGATCCTAAAGCATGAATATGAATGTTTTAAGAAAAATATTCATTTCAAGAATGGGTAAAATCTGACTTTATTTTTGGGAAAAATCATATAAATATTTGCTTCCGCGCCCGAATTTTATAATCCTTCATCATATTTTAGCTAAAAGAAAACATTGCAACAAGAAAATTGCTTTTTCAAGTGTGGTAGATATTCTGAAATCCAGCCCATGTAGCTTACAATATACAACGTATTCATTAAAATGACACCCGAAAATTGAATGTTTATTATCTGATTGGTACCACTTTTGGTCACTTCTGCATGTCCAATGCTAAAACCATCCATAGTATAGACCCTAAAGCATGAATCTGAATGTTTTAACAAAAATATCCATTTCAAGTATATGTAAAAACTGACTTAGTTTTTGTAAAAATTAAAAATATTTGTTTCCGCGCCCGAATTTTATAATTCTTTATCATATTTTAGCTAAAAGAAAACATTGCAACAAGAAAATTGCTATTTAGGTGTGGTACGTATTCTAGAATCCAGCCCATGTAGCTTACAATATACTACGTATTCATTAAAATGACACCCGACAACTGAATGTTTATTATCTGATTAGTACCACGTTTTGGTCTCTTTTGCAAGTCCAATGCTAAAACCATCCATAGTTAAGATCCTAAAGCATGAATATGAATGTTTTAACAAAAATATCAATTTCAAGAATAAATAAATTGTTGTACTTGGGCTCATGTGTCCCATTTATTGAAATTTGACATATAAATTGGACGTTCCGGATTGACATTAATCCATCATCAGCTATAAATAAGATTACAATGTTTGTTACAATATACGAGTATAAAGGTAAATAACAAATAAATACATTCACCAAATGACATATGTTTTAACGTTAAAATAATGTGTGTAGTTTAAATAACATGTTGATTGTAGATAAAAAACTTTATGTTATTAAAGCAACGAAGAAGATTAAGTATGAAACTACATTATTACAAATAACAAAAAGTAATAATACCATATCCTACGAAGGATAGGTAGGAACTAACTGAATAGAACTAGTTTGAAAAATATGTAAAGAAAGAAAGAAGGGGAAACAACAAAAAGAAGATACAGGCATGTCACGTACTAAGCAGAAGGTAGGTGGCGGCAAAATTTAAAATTAAAATTATTTTTATTTTAGTAATGGCAATAACTGTTTGAGATGCTGGATATTATTATTAAAATCTGTATGGTTGTTGATATTATTTTCTTTATCCATGTTGATATAAATAGTTTCATAAAGAAGTCTGTGATATCGGTAAGGTACAATATCTATAATTTTAAATTCCTTTAATTTGAATTTATGACCTGTAACTATAGAATGTTTGCAAAGTGCACTATGATGCTCATTTAGTCTAAGGCAATGGAAGTTATGTTGATAGATGCGTTTTTGTATAGGTTGATATGTTTCTCCTACATATTTTTGTTACAAGAACCGCATTCAATTTTGGTAAACGACATTTTTGATACTACGAACGTCTTTTTTATCTTTAAGTTGATTAAATAAATAAAAGTAGTAACATTACAATTGTTGGCTATTTTAATATTAGAGTGAGTAAACAATTTGTGAAGAATGGAATTAAGTTCATGGTCAAATGGAATTTTAGTAAAAATCTTATTAGGTTCTTGTATCCCTTCATCCTCAACAACTGCAATTGTATTGTAAAATTTTGTCATATCTTTTGTTTAAATGTTTTAAAATGAAATTTTCAGGATAGCCATTTTTTAAAAGTGTATTATATATAAAATGCAAATTTAAATGGTGATATTGTTCATGTGAAAATTTAATTGCTCTATCAACTAAAGAATTTATAACACTTATTTTGTACTGTAAATTAGTGTAAGAGAAAAATGTAAATATCGGCGTGAAGCTGTGGGCTTGCGGTACCAATTAGTGATAATTCGGTTGTTAAATATTAATAAAGTTGTATCCAGAAAATTAATACTATTGTTGACAGAATATTCGATTGTAAATTTAAGTTTTGGGTGAAAAGAATTAAATTTAGAAAGAATGTTATCAATGAAGATAGATGGGGCTATAACAATACAATCGTCCACGTATCTTTTATAGTACAAAATATTATATTCGTTAATAGTGGGAATCTCATTTTCCAGTTTTTGTAGTACTAGTTCTGCTAAAGAGCTACTAATACTCGCACCCATGGGTGTACCATCTATTTGCATGTAAAATTTATTACAAAAACTGAAAACTGAAGATTCAAAACATAATTTAAGACCAGTGATAAATTGTTCTATAGAGAGATCCGTGAACTCTTGAAGGTTATGCCACTGTTCGTGTATACATTGTATTACAAGTTGTTGAGGAATGGAAGGATACAATGCAGTTACATCGAGTGAGAAAATAGTAAAATTATCAGGAATTTGTAGTTTAGAAATAACATGTACCAAATCGAAAGAGTTCTTGACTATGTGCGGAGATATAAAAGTTATATTGTTAATAGTTGAGTTTAAGTATTTAGCAAGTTTATTTGTGGGAGTGTCAATAGTTGAAGTAATTTGTCGGAGGGGAACATTATTTTTATGAATCTTAGGTTGCATGTACATCCTACCGATTGATGGATTTTGTGTAATTAATTCAGGTTTATTTATTGATTTCAAATAAGTTTTACAATTTTTATCTAATTTATTAATTGGATTTCTGTTTAATGGTTTGTATGTATCTGTATCGTCTAATATTTCCAAAGCTTTAGTATTGTAAACGTGTCTATACATTATAACCGTCTTTGCACCTTTATCAGCTTTAGTACAAATAATATTTTCTTTGTTATTTTTTATGAAAAATTGGGTTTTCCGAATCCATGCTAGCAATTCTGCCTCTGGGAAGGTTAATTTTTCGGTTTTTAATTGTGTTATCCTCTTTTGCAATATATGACTTATTTTATCCTTAAGATAAGATTTAAATATAAAAAAGACGTTGGTAGTATCAAAAATGTCGTTTACCAAATTGAACGCGGTTCTTGTAACAAAAAAAATATGTAGGAGAAACATCTCAACCTATACAAAAACGCATCTATCAACATAACTTCCACTGCCTTAGACTAAATGAGCATCATAGTGCACTTTGCAAACATTCTATAGTTACAGGTCATAAATTCAAATTTAAGGAATTTAAAATTTTAGATATTGTACCTTACCAATATCACAGACTTCTTTATGAAACTATTTATATCAACATAGATAAAGAAAATAATATCAACAACCATACAGATTTTAATAATAATATCCAGCATCTCAAACAGTTATTGCCATTACTAAAATAAATAAATACCTACGGAGGATAGGCACGACCTCCTTGACTCAAGTAACTACACCCACCATTCAAACATCTTCGTCCATCGCTTCAATCGCACATCATGTGTAGCAACAGCTTCCTAGAGGAAATCACCAAAAACTTTAGATTTCAAGCTTCTTCCATCATTAAAAGGTATTACAATGTCAATATTAAAATTGCCAAAGCAGAAAACAGATTATATTTCTTACACACCTGCAAAAATTTAAATTTAATACCAGAATTTATAAAAAACTCTGTAAAAGATAAAAAACTTTATTGTAACAATTACAATCAAGGTAAGGCATGTCGCATACATAATAGATACTTTTTGAACTTCCGATTGATATTTACATTTTTGTAACCTACAAATCTAACAGTTTATACATTAAAATAAAACAACAGAATCTAAAAGTAATAGATAAAAAACTTCATAATTTAAAAAATAAAGCTAGATCTAACAGTATTTGCAATTTAATTCTGAATAATTATAAATCTTGAATAGTTAATCTTACAAATATTACAATAGACGAAGAAATACTAGCAATTCTATCCCTGGGTCCAAAATTTAGCTACAAACATTTTAATTACCGTAATAACAAAAAATTAATTATAGACTGTTATGTAAATTTATCATTAACAATAGACAAATCTGATCTTCCCAATAAAAGCGATCTTAAGGATAAAATAAGTCATATATTGCAAAAGAGGATAACACAATTAAAAACCGAAAAATTTACCTTCCCAGAAACAGAATTGCTAGCATGGATTCGGAAAACCCAATTTTTCATAAAAAATAACAAAGAAAATATTATTTGTACTAAAGCTGATAAAGGTGCAAAGACGGTTATAATGTATAGACACGTTTACAATACTAAAGCTTTGGAAATATTAGACGATACAGATACATACAAACCATTAAACAGAAATCCATTTAATAAATTAGATAAAAATTGTAAAACTTATTTGAAATCAATAAATAAACTTGAATTAATTACACAAAATCCATCAATCGGTAGGATGTACATGCAACCTAAGATTCATAAAAATAATGTTTCCCTCCGACAAATTACTTCAACTATTGCCACTCCCACAAATAAACTTGCTAAATACTTAAACTCAACCATTAACAATATAACTTTTATATCTCCGCACATAGTCAAGAACTCTTTCGATTTGGTACATGATATTTCTAAACTACAAATTCCTGATAATTTTACTATTTTCTCACTCGATGTAACTGCATTGTATCCTTCCATTCCTCAACAACTTGTAATACAATGTATCCACGAACAGTGGCATAACCTTCAAGAGTTCACGGATCTCTCTATAGAACAATTTATCACTGGTCTTAAATTGTGTTTTGAATCCTCAGTTTTCAGTTTTTGTAATAAATTTTACATGCAAATAGATGGTACACCTATAAGTGCGAGTATTAGTAGCTCTTTAGCAGAACTAGTACTACAAAAACTGGAAAATGAGATTCTCACTATTAACGAATATAATATTTTGTACTATAAAAGATACGTGGACGATTGTATTGTTATAGCCCCATCTGTCTTCATTGATAACATTCTTTCTAAATTTAATTATTTTTACCCAAAACTTAAATTTACAATCGAATATTCTGTCAACAATAGTATTAATTTTCTGGATACAACTTTATTAATATTTAACAACCGAATTATCACTAATTGGTACCGCAAGCCCACAGCTTCAGGACGATATTTACATTTTTTCTCTTACACTAATTTACAGTACAAAATAAGTGTTATAAATTCTTTAGTTGATAGAGCAATTAAACTTTCACATGAACAATATCACCATTTAAATTTGCATTTCATATATAATACACTTTTAAAAAATGGCTATCCTGAAAATTTCATTTTAAAACATTTAAACAAAAGATATCACAAAATTTCACACCAAGATACAATTGCAGTTGTTGAGGATGAAGGGATACAAGAACCTAATAAGATTTTTACTAAAATTCCATTTGACCATGAACTTAATTCCATTCTTCACAAATTGTTTACTCACTCTAATATTAAAATAGCCAACAATTGTAATGTTACTACTTTTAATTTATTTAATCAACTTAAAGATAAAAAAGACGTTGGTAGTATCAAAAATGTCGTTTACCAAATTGAATGTGGTTCTTGTAAAAAAAAAAATATGTAGGAGAAACATCTCAACCTATACAAAAACGCATCTATCAACATAACTTCCATTGCCTTAGACTAAATGAGCATCATAGTGTACTTTGCAAACATTCTATAGTTACAGGTCATAAATTCAAATTTAAGGAATTGAAAATTTTAGATATTGTGTATCACAGACTTTTTATGAAACTATTTATATCAACATGGATAAAGAAAATAATATCAACAACCATACAGATTTTAATAATAATATCCAGCATCTCAAACAGTTATTGCCATTACTAAAATAAAAATAATTTTAATTTTAAATTTTGCCGCCGCCTACCTTCTGCTTAGTACGTGACATGCCTGTATCTTCTTTTTGTTGTTCAAGGAACGGGAGGGGCAGGAACTGTAATAATCTCATAACAGGAATTGCAGCCCCTAACACTCAAGAAGCCTTTCTGGCTAATGATGGGAATACAGCCGGATGGGATTTTCAAATAGCATCACAGAATCATGTTCAGCGTATGTTTTCAACACCCGCTGAAATAGACAATTTTATTAAAAAAGTAGAAAAATTTCCTTTTAAATTCGAGACACGGATTCTGGACCTCACGGACGCAAGTAATATTTCGGGATGCGACGCTCACCGCCTCCAAACTCACATAAACACGTTAAGGATAAAATTATTCACCTTAATCAGTGCCTGCCACGCTCGACATTTATCACCGGATGTGATAGATATGCGGACACTACAAGCAGATTTAGATAAATTCTCAGCTGCGGTGAAACAAAATGGGTATAAGTTGGCACTCAGTGATGCTGGTAAGTATTACAGGTTGCCGCTCACCGACTGTTTAGTTACACCCCAGACAGCCATTGTGGGAGTACACATTCCCATACTGCGACAGGAAATCCAAACAGTTTGCCTGCGGCGGATTATACCTGCCCCACTAGCCTGCAAAAACCTTACGTGCGCTCTAGAGGCCGAGCATGTGGATCTGGCAATCATCCACTATACAAATAGGAGTATTGATATAGTCAGTCCACTATGTGATCCCCACCGCGACAGGTTATGTGCACTGGCAAGAACTTACCAGGCTAACACAATTACGGCTACCTGCGCTGCATTGCTGTTCTCGGGGGCAACAGTAAGTGAATTCACCCAATTTTGCCCAATTTCATGTAAACCTGCCGACAAAACCACGCGTATAGTCACTCCAGTGAATCAAAATCAATTTTTATTAACGCATGTAAGCAAAATTACGGAGGTACGGTGCGGTGCGCCGAGAAACATTACGTTCGAACAAAATTTCGGAGCAATTTGGCTCCAATTGCCGTGTAATTGTTCTATAGAAATAGATGAGAGGGCTAGGGTAACACCTGCATTTCCATGTATAGATCGTAACGTAACATTTAAATATAAACAGGTTAGTCCATCAGGCTGGGCGACGGTGAAGACATTACGGCTTCCGTCGTTTGATGAAGGTAGCTATCCGCGTTTCAGTAATTTACGAGAATGCCTGGGTCCTACTCTCATAGGAGAGCAGGCAAACAGTAACGTTTCTTTACAGCAAGCCCTTATTTACGCGCCTTGGCCGGTTATTATAATAATATTAATCTTTGTATGTAGAAAAAATATTTTTAAGTGTGTTAGATTTAGGCAGGACACCTATTTTCACCGTACAGCACAACAGGTATTCCGGGGGCCATTACCAAGCACCCCGACGCACATACAGCTGGCAGTGGTGTCCAGATGAGCAACCAGTAGCTGCTCAGAGTCAGCACGGTTGCCAGCCCCCATTCCACGTCCAGGATCCCACGCAAGCGGATCCTCATCCCCTGACCCTGGCTACATGAGACCGCTACCGCCGCCTCTCTACGATGAGCCCAGAGTCACCAGATCACCCCAGCCTCCCACGGAAGCCGGCTACGTCCCAATAGGTGTCCTTCAGCAGTTTAACCCCCAGTATATTAGTTAAGTTATAGTATTGTAATCCAGACTTCCAAAACCATGTCAGGGGCGCCATGGGCTAGGGGGGGGAGAAGTGTCACGTCCAGAGAAATGCATCTTAGAATTGTGCCTTATGTGCTTTTCTAATACATGTACTCCTAATGACATAGGCAGCAGCTTATCTTTTGGTTGCTAACCGGAAGCTAAGTTGATAAATCAAAATTGTAATTATATACGTTTATAAATTTATAAGGCAGTAAGCCTACGGCCTGGTGCATGCTCTGACATCTGACATCACTCAACCCGACTTTACGTGTTCCTACCCTTGTTAAGAAGAGTGGGTAACCAACGAAGTATTATTTTTATCCTTCGCTCGTTCACTCTTCTAACAAGTATAGGAAATCCGTCTCCTGCTGAGGTCACTAATCCACGTCAATCAAGTGGTAAGAAACAGTGTTGAGAAATGTTATTTCGGAGTAAAAGTATTAGGTAACGACTACGTGTGGTCACCAGACATCCCCATATTTGGGAATGTTTGTCAAAATTAACCTTTGAACGCGGGAGGTTGTCATAACGGATTCAGGCTCATGTAAAAACCACATGTTAAAATAGTATTTAAGCCTGGTAGTCTGACAAATCGAGGCAGTTATCTCTGTGCTTTGAACGAGATAAATCTCTTGGGTTTGTCCGTCTGACCAGTGTGAAGTTACAACTCTGATCGTCGACATGGATCTGTTGAGACCCGAACTGTAAGTCTTTATTCTCTTTATTATTAAAACTTGTTATTAACTCATACAACTTACATTATTTTACACCCATACACTGAGTATGAGTCTTCATACTTTTACTCAGTATTATCGTTTATTTTTATACGACCCGAAATCAGGTGGAGGACGTCACGCATCCGGTATGTTATTAGTAAATTCGGATTAGAACCGTGACAATATTGTAAGCTACATTGGCTGGGTTCTAGAATACCTACCACACTTGAAATAGCAATTTTCTTGTTGCAATGCTTTCTTTTAGCTAAAATATGACGAAAAATTATAAAAATCATGCGCGGAAGCAAAAATTTATATGATTTTTTACAAAAATAAAGTCAGATTTTACCTTTTCTTGATGAATACGTTGTATATTGTAAGCTACATGGGCTGGATTCTAGGATACCTACCACACTTAAAATAGCAATTTTCTTGTTGAAAAGTTTTCTTTTAGCTAAAATATGATGAAGAATTTTAAAATTCGGACGATGCTTTAAATATTTATATATTTTTTTACAAAAATAAAGTCAGATTTTACCTATTCTCGATATAGATATTTTTGTTAAAACATTCATATTCATGCTTTAGGATCTATGCTATGGATAATTTTAGCATTATACATGCAAAAGTGACAATAACGTGGTACCAATCAGATAATAAACAATCAATTTTTAGGCGTCCTTTTAATGAATACGTTGTATATTGTAAGCTAATTGGGCGGGATTCTAGAATACCTACCACACTTGAAATAGCAATTTTCTTATTGCAAAGTTTTCTTTTAGCTAAAATATGATGAAGAATTATAAAATTCGGGCGCGGAAGCAAATATTTGTATGATTTTTTACAAAAATAAAGTCAGATTTTACCTATTCTTCAAATGGATATTTTTGTTTAAACGTTCATATTCATGCTTTAGGATCTATACTATTAGACATGCAAAAGTGACCATAACGTAGTACTAATCAGATAATAAACATTCAATTTTCGGGTGTCATTTGAAAGAATACGTTGTATATTTTAAGCTACATGGGCTGGATTCGAGAATACCTACCACACTTGAAATAGCAATTCTCTTGTTGCAATGTTTTCTTTTAGCTAAAATATGAAGAAAAATTATAAAATTTGAGCGCGGAAGCAAATATTTGTATGATTTTTTACAAAAATAAAGTCAGATTTTACCTTTTCTTGATGAAACGCGCTATCTCAGAGTGCTAAAACAGCAGAATTGTAGAATACCTAATACACTTGAAGTAGCAAATTTCTTATTGCAATGTTTTCTTTTAGCTAAAATATGATAAAGAATTATAAAATTTGGGCGCGGAAGCAAATAATTATATGATCTTTTACAAAAAAGTCAGATTTTACCTATTCTTCAAATGGATATTTTTGTTCAAACGTTCATAGTCATGCTTTAGGATCTATACTATTAGACATGCAAAAGTGACCATAACGTGGTACTAATCAGATAATAAACATTCTATTTTCGGGTGTCATTTTAATGAATACGTTATATATTGTTAGCTACATGGGCTGGATTCTAGATTACCTACCATACTTGAAATAGCAATTTTCTTGTTGCAATGTTTTGTTTTAGCTAAAATATGATAAAAAATTATAAAATTCGGGCGCGGAAGCAATTATTTATATGATTTTATTATAAAAATAAAGTCAGATTTTACGTTTTCTTCGTGAATACGTTGTATATTGTAAGCTACGTAGGCTGGATTCAAGAATACTTACCACACTTGAAATAGCAATTTTCTTGTTGCAATGTTTTCTTTTAGCTAAAATATGATAAAAAATTATAAACTTCGGGCGCGGAAGCAAATATTTATATGATTTTTTACAAAAATAAAGTCAAATATTACCTATTCTTAAAGAATACGTTGTATATTTGTAAGTTACATGAGCTGGATTCTAGAATACCTACCACACTTAAAATAGAAATTTTCTTGATGCAATGTTTTCTTTTAGCTAAAATATGATGAAGAATTATAAAAATCGGGCGCGAAAGCAAATATTTATATGATTTTTTTACAATATTATAGTCAGATTTTACCTTTTCTTGATGAGTACTTTCTATATTGTAAGCTACATGGGTTAGATTTTAGAGTACCTACCACACTTGAAATAGAAATTTTCTGGATGCAATGTTTCCTTTTAGCTAAAATACGATGAAGAATTATAAAATTCGGGCGCGGAAGAAAATATTTATATGTTTTTTTACAAAAATAAAGTCAGATTTTACCTATTCTTGAAATGGATATTTTTGTTAAAACATTCATGTTCATGCTTTAGGATCTATACTATTGATAATTTTAGCAATTGGACATGCTAAAGTGACCATAACGTGGGTACCAATCAGATAATAAACATTTAACTTTCGGTTGTCATTTTAATGAATACTTTGTATAATGTAAGCTACATGGGCTGGATTCTAGAATACCTTCCACACTTGAAATAGCAATTTACTTGTTGCAATGTTTTCTTTTAGCTAAAATATGATGAAGAATTATAAATTTCGGGCGCGGAAGAAAATATTTACATGATTTTTTTACAAAAATAAAGTCAGATTTTACCTATTCTTGATGAATACGTTGTATATTGTCAGCTACATGGGCTGGATTCTAGAATAACTACCACATTTTAAAGAGCAATATTTTTGTTTCAATGTTTTCTTTTAGCTAAAATATGTTAAAGAAATATAAAATTCGGGCGCGGAAGCAAATATTTATATAATTTTTTACAATAATAATGTCCGATTTTACCTATTCTTGATGAATACGTTGTATATTGTAAGCTACATAAGCGGGATTCTAGAATACCTACCACACTTGAAATAGCATTTTGCTGCTTGCAATGTTTACTTTTAGCTAATATATGATAAAGAATTATAAAATTCGGGCGCGGAAGCAAATATTTATATGATTTTTCACAAAAATAATGTCAGATTTTACCTATTCTTGATGAATACGTTGTAAATTGTAAGCTACATGGGCTAGATTCTAGATTAAAAACCATAGTTGAAAGAGCAATTTTCTTGTTTAAATGTTTTCTTTTAGCTAAAATATAATGAAGAATTCTAAAATTCAGGAAGCCAATATTTATATGAATTTTTTACAAAAAATAAAGTTAGATTTTACCTATTCTTAATGAGTACGTTGTATGTTGTAAGCTACATGGGCTGGATTCTAGAATACCGACCACACTTGAAATAGCAATTTTCTTGTTGCAATGTTTTCTTTTAGCTAAAATATGATGAAGAATTATAAAATTCGGGCGCGGAAGCAAATTTTTATATGATTTTTTACAAATATAAAGTCTGATTTTACCTATTCTTGATGAATACGTTGTATATTTTAAGCTACATGGGCTGGATTCTAAAATACCTACCACACTTGAAATAGCAATTTTCTTGTTGCAATGTTTTCTTTTAGCTAAAATATAATGAAGATTTTATAAATTCGATCGCGGAAGCAAATATTTATATGATTTTTCACAAAAATAAAGTCTGATTTTACCTATTCTTAATGAATACGTTGTATATTGTAAACTACATGGGCTAGATTCTAGAATACCTACCACAATTGAAATAGCAATTTTCTTGTTGCAATGTTTTCTTTTAGCTAAAATATGATAAAAAATTATAAAATTCGGGCGCGAAAGCAAATATTTATATGACTTGTGACGAAGCTGTTTTCTTCGTCACTTTGTTATAAATATCCCTCCAAGTAGTCATTCTCCTGTTAATCAATTTCGTTATAAGTTGTATCACAACTCGTATGTTAAATGCTGTAAAACTAATTTTATTTAGTTCATTTATATTATTTATGTTATTTCTTATTCTTCTGTCGTTAGTTATTATAGGGTTATTTCGATGGTTGAATATGTAATCCTCTGTCAAATATGTTTAAGTTGTCATAATTACAGTTAATTGAAATTGTTATGTCTATTGTTTAAGCAAACTTTGTATAATTCTTAAGAGATGGCTCTGTCTACCTTTAATTATCTCTATAGGGCAAATACTTTTGCCATTTGACTTACCTACCCTGGTTGATTTTGAAAACGGCAGGAAGGAAACTATCCATCCTTATTATAAAAGAAATAGCTCTTTGGGTCTTTGAACCATACATAGAGGCTATATAAGATTTCTTGCTTGAGAAATAGCTCTTTGGGTCTCTGGGCCATTCATTGAGTCTATATAAGATTTCTTGGTTGAAGAAATAGCTCTTTGGGTCTCTGGGCCATGCATTGAGTCTATATAAGATTTCGTGGATGACGAAATAGCCCTTTGGGTCTATATAATATTTCTTGATAAAAGCGATAGCTGTTTTGTCCTCGCAGAGTTTGAAAACCCTTTCATACGTCAATTTGAGTCTTAGGACTATACATTTTGATAGAAAGCGTGTGCTCAAATACTTGGGCTATAATTTATTTGTGATTCTCTTGGCCTTACCGTATCTTAACTGCGAGAGATCACAATTCATTTTAAAATCGAAGTAATTCCTGCCTTTTTCCAATTATTTTTAGTAAAACCCCATATTCTGTCAATCTCTTATTATCTATTTCTTTTTTAATTGTAATGTTTATTCATTTTCCTGTGTTTATTAATAGTTTATTATATGTCATTATCATTTCCAATTTTCGTTAAATAAATAATTTAAATCCAATGCTTTCTTTTCCTAAATGTTTTATTTCAGAACCGGACCCGAATTAGTGATTGCTTAGATTTGTCACCCTAGCAAAGTGACTGGCGCCCGAATACTTAGTTGTCAATGTCAATGTCAATTTCAATGTCAAGTTAATGTCAATGTCATTTAATTAATTCAATTATTATTTGTTTGTCAAGTGAAGACAATTCAATTATTTATTATTGTTAGTTACTGTCAAGTGAGATTAGTAAATTTCAGCGAGACGGTATGTAATTTTATATATATTTCTTGTGTAAAAACGTAATGTTATAAATATTTTAAGCTATCTGGCGATATTTTAGTCGCATATACATATTCATTTACGTTACAAATGGCACCGCGAACAGGGACGGATTGAAAAGAAAAGCATTTAGGAATTGATAATACATATTTAAATAGTGATACGTGAATAAACAATATATTTAAAAATGCCATCAAAACGGAATAGTAAAAGTTTTAAACTTGATGATGAAACTCAATCATTTAACATTTTAAACAAACATGACACTTACGAAGTACGTGAACTACGGTCGGAGCTAGATAAATTTAATTTACCTACGGATAGTAATAAGAAAGAATTATGTCTTCGATTACTGAATTTCTTTGAAAACGTTTATTCAAAAGAAAATAAAAATGAGAAAATCGACTTAAATTCACGGAAGCTAACTGAAGATAGAAATTTGTTCCCCATCGGTGACTATGTTAGAAGATGGAATCATGTATTTAATGGTAAAACGAATGCGGTTGACTTCTTAGAGAGGCTAGACGAACTACAGCAAACACACGGTTTTTCCGATAGACAATTATTCACTGCTCTCCCGGAAATGTTAAGCGATGGTACACTCATGTGGTATCGGAACAATATATCAGAAATGAAGTCATGGGCTGACTTCTTTGAGTCTTTAAAAATATTTTATTTGCCATCAAATTACCTATTCAATTTGGAACGGGAAATTCACAACAGAAAACAACATTGCAATGAGTCTGGTCGCGATTATGTAACTTTGCTTCAAACTTTAATTCGTCGGCAAGGAGGATATTCGAAAAAGAAAACATTCTTTCAAATTTATAATAATTTGTTACCCGAATATAGACAATACATTCGCCGTAATACAATTAATAGTTTGGCAGACTTAATTAAAGAAATAGAAGAATACGAAAATCTTCAAATTGAATTAAAAGGTGCAAATACACCACGAAATAGTTATCCCGTTCAAAACACTTATAACTCTCCAAGAGAATACGAACAGCGTAAACAATCTATTAGAAATCCCACAAGTTCAGATAATAAATCAAATAATGGAAAAATAATATTTTGCTACCGATGCGGTATAGACGGACCTACATCCAAAGTATGCAATAAATCTAGTAAAGTATTCTGTATTGTTTGCCGTAAAAATGACATTTCCACAAACGATTGCTGCAGAAAAGCGGGAAATGGGCTAGAGGCAAGCCGGAATTGAGGTACGACTTGTCCAAGTGTATTGGAGCCTCAACCGAAAAATTAAATTTTGAAAATCGACCATTTATAAATGTACAAATCGGGGAACGAACATTTTACGCACTCCTCGACACCGGTTCAAGTCAGTCATTTATAAATGAAGAAGTTGCAAATTATGTCTCATAAATTCAAAAAGGAACTCGCTTTCCAACGACAGTTAGGCACTTTTTTCGCCGGGATAATTCCCACTTTAAGTTCAGATATCATTCTTGGTATGGATACATTAAAAAAGTTTCAAATGTCAATAAAATTGAAAACTAATCAAATAGAATTTCTAAATAGTGTGACAGACCCTTCACAATCAGAAGAATACCAATTAGAAAAATTCCTACAAAAAGAAATTGCCGATTTTGAAAATATGAAAGGTCCCACAAAATACATGTCACACTCAATACGGTTGAAAAACCCAAAAATGTTACCAATTAAACAGAGGCACCGGTCACTGAATCCAAAAATGCAAGAAATCGAAATCGACAAAATGTTAGAAACTGGCGTTATTGAACCATCTAATTCATTTGGAGTTCACCAATCGTAATTGTTCCAAAGAAAAACGGAGAATACCGTTTTTGTATTGACTTTCGAGAAGTAAATAAAGTTTCCGAAAAAGATGCCTATCCACTTCCTCAAATAAATTCCATTTTGGACAATCTTCGAAAAGCAAAATATTTTACGGCATTAGATCTTAAACAAGGGTATTGGCAAATCCCTTTAACAAATGAAAGTAAACAATACACCGCTTTCACTGTTCCGAATCGTGGATTATTTCAATTTACTGTCATGCCATTCGGTTTGCATTCTGCATCCGCTACTTTTCAACGATTTTTGGATTCAATCATTGGACCTGATATAACTCATCGAGCGTTTATATACTTAGATGATATCATTGTCATTGGTGAGACATTTGTAGAACAATTACAAAATTTGAAAGAAGTTTTTACTCGTCTAAAGAATGCTTATCCGAAAATCAATCTAAAAAAAATGTGAATTTAGTAAAAAATCAATAAAGTATCTCGGTCACACTATTACTGGTAATGGAATTCACACAGACCCAGATAAAGTAAATGCTATTAAAAAAATACCTAGCCCTAAAAATATAAGAGAAGTACGAAGGTTTTTGGAGGCTGCCTTTTGGTATAGAAGATTTATTAAAAACTTTACGAACATTGCACATCCTCTTTACCAATTACTTCGAAAAAATCAAAAATAGAATTGGACGGAAGTTCACGATGAAACTTTCAAAAATTTGAAAAACGCTCTCACCACCACACCAGTTCTTTCTTGCCCAGACTTTAATGAACCCTTCATTCTTCAAACAGACGCGTCTAATTATGGATTAGGCGTCGCATTAGTACAGAATATTCAGAACCAAGAACACGTCATCGCATATGCTAGCCGTACTCTAAATAAAGCCGAAAAAAATTATTCTGTGACTGAAAAAGAATGTCTTGTAATTATATGGGGAACTAGAAAGATGAAACCCTACTTGCAGGGTTATAAATTCACTGTTTTGACTGATCATCAATCATTAAAGTGGTTAAATTCCATTAAAGAGCTTTCAGGTCGTCTTGCTCGTTGGATTTTCGAGCTACAGCAATATGACTATGAAATTCAATATCGAAAGGGCACGTTCAATCAGTTAGCAGATACTTTATCACGACAGCCGTTGGGTGACGAAGGTCATCTTTGTACAACAACCAAGTCCGATACTGATTGGTATTCAAAAAAATTAAATGAAGTAGAAAAATATCCAAATTTATTCTCTGATCATTGTATTAAAGATGGGAAGCTCTATCGACATTTCTGGGATCCAACAGATCTTGTTGAAGCAGAATTAAGTAATCCATGGAAGCTCTGTATTCCAAAGCAAAAGAAACGCGAGATCTTAATGGAAAATCATGATCGTCCAGATGCAGGACATCTAGGTATAACCAAAACCGCAGCAAGAATTGCTAGAAATTATTATTGGCCTTGGATGTTTAGGGAAATTGCCAAATATGTCAGAAGTTGTGAAAGTTGTCAGAAATATAAACCGTGTCAGCAGAAGTTAGCCGGACAAATGGGACCGCCCTATGTAAGAGAACCTTGGGAAACCATTAGCGTGGATATTGTCGGTCCACTCCCTATTTCCAGTAAAGGAAATAAATTCATTTTAGTTTTTCAAGATCGCTTCACTAAGTGGGTCGAATTATATCCCCTCCGACGCGCAACTGCTTCAACAATAACAAACACTCTTCGAGAGAAAATTATTACACGGTATGGATGTCCCCGGACTATTATTACGGATAATGGTTCCGAGTTTGACAATCAAAAATTTAAGTCATATGTATCGGAGCTAAAAATTTCACATCGTTTGACGCCCCCATATACACCACAAGCCAATCCTGTTGAGAGAACAAATCGCACTCTCAAACCAATGTTAGCATAATTCTGTCAAGGTAACCAGAAGAAATGGGATGAACATTTAGTCGATTTTCGTCTTGCCATTAATACAAGCAAACAAGAATCCACCGGATTCAGCCCAGCCATGTTAAATTTTGGGAAAGAATTGCAACTACCAGACATCAAATTTAATGAAAATACAACAGAAAGTAGAATGATTGAAGATCCAAGTACTATCAACCAGAGAAAATTTAACTTGAAGAAATTAAGTGAGATACGCGAATTTGTCAAAATCTATTTGGCTCGAGCTGCCACTAAACAGGCTCATCATTACAATTTACGTCACCGACCAAAACAATTTTAAATTGGAGATAAAGTGTTAAGAAAAGAACACCCTTTGTCTTCTGCTGCTAAGGGTTTTGCAGCAAAATTAGCTCCGAAGTATTCCCGTCCGTACATAATTACACAAAAACATTCTCCACAGACTTACTCACTTCAAGGTCTGGGACACAAATTGCAAAATATTCATGTAAAAGATTTAAAACCCAACATTGATTCAATAGATGGATAAAAACTACGGGAATTTGTCTCACCAGATAGGCAAATTTATTAAAAAGTGGGACAAGTTTCTTAGAAATACACATAAGACGTCCATGGATCCAGTGATTACTCGAGCCCCAAAAATTCAGATGCAGCGCAAGATGATAATTCATCGTCGGCCACGAATCCGTCCTGTAGGGTCACCTTTCATCCATGCTCGACGACCGATCTTCACAAAAGAGCCATCAAGAGTTGTGACTCAGAAGTTACTTACTTCTGCAGCGGTCAACCTAACTGTTCGTGTGGCCAACCAGCCGCACACAACAGCAGCCAACCTGCCAGCGACCCACACGCTAGCGCGTGAGGCAGACCAGCCGTCCCCGCCAGCAGCTCTACTGCCACTTCCGGTGCATGCCAGCCAACCAGAAACGCGCCGTCATGCGTTCCTTTAGCAGCCATCCAACCACTACCAGTTGTGGCAACATGCAGCCCGTTTCAAGAAGCAGCTTCAAATGAAGAATTTTTGGAAACTGTTTCGGGTATGTATAGACAGAAAGTGGTATAAAATACTACCACGAAAAGAGTTTTAGTTAAGTTCCGTTCATAAATTTAAAAAAAAAATAATAAAAAAAAATAATAAAAAAAATTATAATTAAAAAAAAATGTTTGATGTTCCATGTTAATTTTAATTATTAATTATCATTATTATTACTATTATTATTATTTTTTTTTTGAGAAAGAAAGGGGGGTGTGTGACGAAGCTGTTTTCTTCGTCACTTTGTTATAAATATCCATCCAAGTAGTCATTCTCCTGTTAA
Source organism: Stenolophus ochropezus (assembly GCA_035578165.1). NCBI lineage: Eukaryota > Metazoa > Arthropoda > Insecta > Coleoptera > Carabidae > Stenolophus > Stenolophus ochropezus. The sequence goes on along the minus strand of JAQOWZ010000077.1, from coordinate 245,389 downwards.
TCAATTTCGTTATAAGTTGTATCACAACTCGTATGTTAAATGCTGTAAAACTAATTTTATTTAGTGTATTTATATTATTTATGTTATTTCTTACCCTTCTGTCGTTAGTTAATAAGTTATTATAGGGTTATTTCGATGATTGAATATGTAACCCTCTGTCAAATATGTTTAACTTGTCATAATGACAGTTAATTGAAATTGTTATTTCTATTGTTTAAGCAAACTTTGTATAATTCTTAAGAGATGGCTCTGTCTACCTCTAATTATCTCTATAGGGCAAATACTTTTGCCATTTGACTTACCTACCCTGGTTGATTTTGAAAACGGCAGGAAGGAAAATATACATCCTCATTATAAAAGAAATAGCTCTTTGGGTATTTGAACCATACATAGAGTCTATATAATATTTCTTGGTTGAGAAATAGCTCTTTGGGTCTCTGACCATACATTGAGTCTATATAAGATTTCTTGCTTGAGAAATAGCTCTTTGGGTCTCTGGGCCATTCATTGAGTCTATATAAGATTTCTTGGTTGAAGAAATAGCTCTTTGGGTCTCTGGGCCATGCATTGAGTCTATATAAGATTTCGTGGATGACGAAATAGCTCTTTGGGTCCCTGGACCATGCATTGAGTCTATATAAGATTTCGTGGTTGAAGAAATAGCTCTTTGGGTCTACATAATATTTCTTGATAAAAGCGATAGCTGTTTTGTCCTCGCAAAGTTTGAAAACCCTTTCATACGTCAATTTGAGTCTTAAGACTATACATTTTTAAAGAAAGCGTGTGCTCAAATACTTGGGCTATAATTTATTTGTGATTCTCTTGGCCTTACCGTATCTTAACTGCGAGAGATCACAATTCATTTCAAAATCGAAGTAAGTCCTACCTTTTTCCAATTCTTTTTAGTAAAACCCCATATTCTGTCAATCTCTTATTATCTATTTCTTTTATAATTGTAATGTTTATTCATTTTCCTGTGTTTATTAATAGTTTATTATATGTCATTATCATTTCCAATTTTCGTTAAATAAATAATTTAAATCCAATGCTTTCTTTTCCTAAATGTTTTATTTCAGAACCGGTCCCGAATTTGTGATTGCTTAGATTTGTCACCCTAGCAAAGTGACTGGCGCCCGAATACTTAGTTGTCAATAATAATATAATAATAATGTTTATTTGGATTCAAAGCTTACACTTTATGCCAAAGGAGGTTGGTAAATATGTTTACAAAAATATATAAATATGTATACAAATATATAAAAAGTATTTTACACAATAAAAGACCCTTCAACTTAAGTATCTACATTGATTTTATTATTTATTTTTTTAATTATTTTTTTTTAAATTATTTTGTTTTATTTTTTTAGTTATCACAATGTATGTATACTCTTAAACTTACAATCATTTATCTTGAACTTAATTAGGTACAGCGTAACAATCACAATAGAATAGAAAATTTGTTGTACTTTAATTTTAATTATTTTATTTGCGCTATTTAATTAATACTAATAATGGTTCTATAAACCTGGACATGTTACTCATTTTACTCATTTCTGCAAAAGCTTGTACATTTCATGGCAGCAATAGTATAGAAAAATAAATCATTCCCTTTTTGGACCGTTAAATTTTTAAACAAACTTTGTAAATTAAAGACATCAATATGTTGTACTATTATATTTATTTAAGTAATGCAAACGTATGCCATGATAAATAGGACATTCTATAAAGAAGTGAAATAAATCCTCTTTTTTGTGAAGATTACAGATAGAGCAATGCGTTTCCGCGTCCAATACATATTTAATACCTTTATAATTAATTCTCAACCCTTTTTTGGAAGCAAATCGAATCTGGGATATGATTTGTTGCTTGCAGAAAGCTAAATTATCATTCTGATTTCAGGTGCTTATAATGGTCATTATACCTGCAGTTCTTGACACATGTCAGATCCTTTTCCCGATTTTTTTCGGCTAAATTTAATGTGATATTTTTAACCATCTCTCTGTTAATAAATTGATTATTCCATGAGCTAATATAACCCTGTTCTATAAGAAATGATTTTATCTGAGAAGCCCAATTTAATTCAGTCTTATTGAGTGGATATTTGTCTAATTCCAACAATCTATTATAGATAATTTTCGGATAACGATCATCAGATAAAAAAAGTAGTCTTTGCCACCAACCCAATATTAATTTCCATGCGGTAATAGATATATGATCAAGTCCGGTTTCAGAACGTATCATATAGTTTGGTGTGTGAATAGGTGCACGAAGTATATTCTTTACATATTGAATTTGACATTTTTCAATTACATCACAATATCTCGGTCCCCAAGCTTCCACGGAGTACATCAATGTAGCATTTACAACTGCATTTAATAATTTTAGTTTTTCTGCGAACGAATTAGATTTACCTTTGGACAGAATTACTTTTACTTTTTGAGTAGCTACAGCAGCTTTCTTAACTTTGTATTTTACTGCCTCGAAAAATAAGAAATAAATAAGAAGAACATAGTGCCTAAATAATTAAATTCACGTACTTCTTCAATATTTTCTCCTTTGTAGGTAAAATTAGGAGAAGAGGGTTTTCTTCCTTTGTGAAACGTTACAATTTTTGTTTTTCTGCAATTGAGAGTTAAGTGGTTGTCGTCACAGTATTTTTCAAGTACTTTTAATTTACGTTTTACGTCGACCGGGGATTCTGCAAGAAGGACTAAATCGTCAGCATAACCGAGTAGAAATATATCTTCAACTCCATTGACATTTAAACCAGTACAATTATTTTTTCTGAAGAATAGCTCGATGTCATTGATAAACAATGAGAACAACAATGGACTTAATATCTCGCCTTGAAGAACTCCCTGTGTTACTTTTATCGGCTCGGATACTTGATTTAGGTTTCTAATTTGTATAGAGGCATTATTATATAAGTTCTTTAAGATTCTTATTAATTTAGTACTAATCTCAGTTTGGTATAATTTAGACCAAAGTAAGGTGTGCTGTACAGTATCAAACGCTTTTTAAAGTCCAAAAAAATCGCGTAAACTTTTCGACGCTTAAGTCTGATATGGAGATGAATTAAACCCATTAAAGTAAAAATACTGTCCATGGTGCCACGACCTTTACGAAAACCCATTTGAAACTCCTGTAATATATTATGTGAATCTAACCATGGTTGTATGCGGTTATAAATTATTTGTGTAAATAATTTGCATAATGAAACAACTAGCGCAATTCCCCTATAATTGCTGGGGTCCTCCTTATCGCCGTTTTTGAACAACATCCTCATGTGAATTGTGCGCCACGATTTTGGTATACATTCCGAACTCATAATTATATTGAACATATAATAAATAATAAATAATGTTCCCAATTTGGAGGTAGGTTCTTATAGAATTCATTTGAAATGTTATCAATGCCCGGAGCTTTGTTTACTTTGCAGTTGTTAATAGAAGTTTTAAGTTCTTCAAGTGATATTTCCTTGTCTAATACTGGATGCATGCAGTCAAAATAGTCCGTATTTGACAATAGTGGGGAAGAGAATTGTTCGGCGAAAAATGTTTCCCAATTTTTCAAGTTAATTGTATCATTTAGTAAGGGTTTTGTTTTTAATTTTTGAATTGTTTGCCAGAATTGTTGAGGATTTTTTATATGTATTTGCCAAGTTATTTCTAATTTCTAAAAAATAGCATTTTTTTACATTACTTAAAGTTTGTCTATAATGTTTTTTTGCATCAATGTATAAATCAAGGTCAGCCCAGTTATTCGTTTTCCTGTAGTTTCTCAAGCATATTTTGGCCTGTGATTTAGCAATTTTACACTCCGTCTTAAACCATGCCCGGTTTTCTTTCAAAGAACTCCGAGGGCTTGTTTTACGAATATGAAGCATGCCCGAGCAACACGCTGAATTTTTAATGGCGCTAATAAGATTACTATTCAATTCATCACTGTTTTGGCTACTGAAGTAAATGTTACTAGATTGTTCTAAGGAAGCTATATGCTGATTTTTAGTAGATTCACAAAATTTAAAATTGATTGTGTATTTATTGTGTTCTTTATTATAAGTGATTATATTTGTGTTTACACTGTCATTATCAACGTTATTAACAAAAGACAAATGCTCAACAAGCAGAGCACAAATACTATGGTCTGATGACGCTAATGAGTCAATAATTTCGAAATTTGTGATGCTTTCTAGGGTGTTTACAGTAACTCAGGCTAAATCAATTGTACTTTGACCATTTTTGTTACAGAAAGTAAACTTACCTGGATAATCTCCTGAAGTACGACCATTTAAAACAAATAAATTTAAGTTTTCCATTACTATAACTAGTTTCTTGCCCTTAGGATCCTCCACGGTATGCAAAGAAAGTCTTTCCTCCCAGACATTGTTGCAAAAAAAAGTAATATGCGGGGCTTGGTTCAATTGGCCAATTTTCGAATTAAAATCCCCTAACAGGACAAATTTATAATCAGTATAAGCACCCAAAATTGTATCAATAGAATCATACAACATATCCAAATAAAAGTCAATATTTATACTAGGTTTTAAATATAATGACCCAATAATATAACTATTAAATTTAGTATAAATACGAAAGAATACCCAAAAATTATTTTGCTCTAAACTTTGAAACTCAATATTTTTATCCTTTTTTAAAAGAATTATTAAGCCACCGCTTGCTCTACCTTTATCTTTTTCTTTAATTGCTACAATAACAATCTTTATCTCGAAGTTCTCTAAAAATTGGGGTAATTTAACATTCTCGTAACATGTCCAAAATTCACACAAACAAATAATGTGCGCATTACATAGCTTAGTTTTTATTTCAGGGTCAACATTGAAAAGTGAATTTATTCCATGAATATTCCAAAAAAATATAGATAAGTTATTTTCAAAATAAAAAATTGTTAAACCATTACTGATATTTAGATTTTGATTAAAATTATTTGAAGCAGGGTTATATTTGTCTATAGATATTACTTCATTCGATGCTTTGTGTTCTGCGGAGTTTTGGCTAAAAAATTAACTGCAGTACGTTCTTCGTTGGTACTGGCATACTGTTGGTGGATTGGCCCTCCTGGATTGGGCTTAACAATTTTGGAGAGTTGTGTGGAATTCGAGGGGGACTCCTCTGATGATTGCCGGTCTCTTTTACCTCCTCCGATGTCGTCAGCGTTGTTTCCAGAAATGATAATCTCATTTCTTACTATTCTAGCGTTGTTGCCTTGCGCCTGGAGTGCCTTAACTTCCGCGATGAGATTTTTTCGCTTATTTCGCTCTTCCACGCTACTGTCAAATTTCATGTAAATGTTGGAGCCCTTAAAATTTGCTCGTTTAGAGAATAATTCTTCTTTTGTTATCACACTAGACAGTGTTAGTAAAACTGGGCGAATTTTCTGTGGATTATTCTTTCCTAACCTGAATACATTTTCTAATTGTGTAATAGTTATGATCACATTTAGATACTGTTTAAAGATGGAAATTAACGTATTTGCCAATTCGAGCTTGCTCCATAATACCAAAAATAATAAGATTTTTCTTTTTGGTACTATTAGTTAGACTTTTCGTAGTTTGTATATTCGATTTCATGGACATTTCCAGTGATTTAATTTTTTCTGAGTTCGTTTTTATTAATTCCGAAATATTGCATATATTCGATTTGATGAGCTGAACATCTTCTCCTATTTTATCTAGAGAGTCTATCTTGATATGAATTTTGTTAATTTTTTCTTCAATGCTCACCATGCTGATAAAGTGAGGTTATATTTACTTCCAACACTTACACGTTTGGTTAATCAATTTATTGATTTTGGATAATAATATCCCATATTAGTTATAAAGTACAATATAATGATTATTAATTACTTGTACTTATTTCCTTACTCTGAGAATTTATACTTTTTATAAAACTTTTGACATGTGCATCCAACTTCGCATCATACCAACCTCTTAGTTGTCAATGTCAAGTTAATGTCAATGTCATTTAATTAATTCAATTATTATTTGTTTGTCAAGTGAAGACAATTCAATTATTTAATATTGTTAGTTACTGTCAAGTGAGATTAGTAAATTTCAGCGAGACGGTATGTAATTTTATATATATTTCTTTTGTAAAAACGTAATGTTATAAATATTTTGAGCTATCTGGCGATATTTTAGTCGCATATACATATACATATAAATACGTTACAGACTTTTTACAAAAATAAAGTCATTTTTTACCTATTCTTGATGAATACGTTGTATATTGTAAGCTACATGAGCTGGATTCTAGAATACCTACCACACTTGAAATAGCAATTTACTTTTTGCAATGTTTTCTTTTAGCTAAAATATGATGAAGAATTATAAAATTCGGGCGCGGAAGCAAATATTTATATGATTTTTTACAAAAATAAAGTCAGATTTTACCTGTTCTTGATGAATACGTTGTATATTGTAAGCTACATTGGCTGGATTCTAGAATAACTCCTACAATTGAAATAGCAATTTTCTTGTTGCAATATTTTATTTTAGCAAAAATATGATGAAAAATTATAAAATTCAGGTGCATAAGTAAATAGTTATAAGATTTTTTACAAAATTAAAATCAGATTTTACCTTTTCTTGATGGATACGTCGTATATTTTAAGCTACATGGGCTGGATTCTAGAATACCTACCACACTTCAAATAGCAATTTTCTTGTTGCAATATTTTCTTTTAGCTAAAATATGATGAAGAATTATAAAATTCGGGCGCGGAAGCAAATGTTTATATAATTTTTTACGAAAATAAAGTCAGATTTTACCTATCCCTGATAAATACGTTGTATATTGTATGCTACATGGGATGGATTCTAGAATACCTACCAACACTTCAAATAGCAATTTTCTTGTTGCAATGTTTTCTTTTAGCTAAAATATGATGAAGAATTATAAAATTCGGGCGCGGAAGCAAATATTTATATGATTTTTTACAAAAATAAAGTCAGATTTTACCTATTCTTGAAATGGATATTTTTTTAAAACATTCATATTCATGCTTTAGGATCTATACTATGGATAATTTTAGCATTGGACATGCAAAAGTCATCATAACGTGGTACCCATCAGATAATAAACATTCAATTTTCGGGTATCATTTGAATGAATACGTTGTATATTGTAAGCTACATGGGCTGGATTCTAGAATACCTACCACACTTGAAATAGCAATTTTCTCGTTGCAATGTTTTCTTTTAGCTAAAATATGATGAAGAATTATAAAATTTGGGCGCGGAAGCAAATATTTATAAGATTTTTTACAAAAATAAAGTCAGATTTTACCTATTCTTAATGAATACGTAGTATATTGTAAGCTACATGGGCTGGATTCTAGAATACCTACTACACTTGAAATAGCAATTGTCTTGTTGCAATGATATCTTTTAGCTAAATTATGATGAAAAATTTTAAAATTCTTGCGCGAAAGCAAATATTTATATGATTTTTTACAAAAATAAAATCAGGTTTTACCTTTTCTTGATAAATACGTTGTATATTGTAAGCTACATGGGCTGGATTCTAGATTACCTACTACACTTGAAAGAGCAATTTTCTTGTTTCAATGTTTTCTTTTAGCTAAAATATGATAAATAATTATAAAATACGGGCGCGGATGCAAATATTTATATGATTTTTTACAAAAATAATGTCAGATTTTACTTATTCTTGATGAATACGTTGTAAATTGTAAGCTACATGGGCTGGATTCTAGAACACCTACCATACTTGAAATAGCAATTTTCTTGTTGCAATGTTTTCTTTTAGCTAAAATATTATGAAGAATTATAAAATTCGGGCGCGGAAGCAAATATTTATATGATTTTTTACAAAAATAAAGTCAGCTTTTACCTAATCTTGATTAATACGTTGTATATTGTAAGCTACATGGGCTGGATTCTAGATTAAATACCACACTTGAAAGAGCAATTTTCTTCTTTCAATGTTTTCTTTAAGCTGAAATATGATAAAGAATTATAAAATTCGGGCGCGGTAACAAATATTTATATGATTTTTTACAAAAAAAAGTCAGATTTTACATATTCTTGATGAATACGTTGTATATTGTAAGCTACATTGGCTGGGTTCTAGAATACCTACCACATTTGAAATAGCAATTTTCTTGTTGCAATTCTTTCTTTTAGCTAAAATATGATAATATAAAGTCAGATTTTACCTTTTCTTGATGAATATGTTGTATAATGTAAGCTACATGGGCCGGATTCTAGAATACCTACCACACTTGAAATAGCAATTATCTTGTTGCAATGTTTTCTTTTAGCTAAAATATGACGAAGAATTATACAATTCGGGCGCGGAAGCAAATATTTATATGATTTTATACAAAAGTAAAGTCAGACTTTCCCTATTCTTGAAATGGATATTTTTGTTAAAACATTCATATTCATGCTTTAGGATCTATACTATGGATAATTTTAGCATTGAACATGCAAAAGTGACCATAACGTGGTATCAATCAGATAATAAACAATCAATTATCGGGTATCATTTGAATGAATACGTTGTATATTGTAAGCTACATGGGCTGGATTCTAGAATACCTACCACACTTGAAATAGCAATTTTCTTGTTGCAATATTTTCTTTTAGCTAAAATATGATGAAGAATTATAAAATTCGGGCGCGGAAGCAAATATTAATATGATTTTTTGCAAAAATAAAGTCAGAATTTACATTTTCTTGTTGAATACGTTATATATTGTAAGCTACATGGGCTGGATTCTGGAATATCTACCACACTTGAAATAGCAACTTTCTTGTTGCAATGTTTTCTTTTAGCTAAAATATGATGAAGAATTATAAAATTCGGGCTTGGAAGCAAATATTTATATAATTTTTTACAAATATAAATTCAGATATTACCTATTCTTGATGAATACGTTGTATATTGTAAGCTACATGGGCTGGATTCTAGTATACCTACCACACTTGATATAGCAATTTTCATGTTGCAATGTTTTCTTTTAGCTAAAATATGATGAAAAACTATAAAATTCGGGGGCGGAAGCAAATATTTATATGATGTTTGACAAAAATAAAGTCAGATTTTACGATTTCTTGATGAATACGTTGTATATTGTAAGTTACATGGGCTGGATTCTAGAATACCTACCACACTTGAAATAGCAATTTTCTTGTTGCAATGTTTTCTTTTAGATAAAATATGATAAAGAATTATAAAATTCGGGCACGAAAGCAAATATTTATATAATTTTTTACAAAAATAAAGTCTTATTTTACCTATCCTTGATGAATACGTTGTATAATGTAAGCTACATAGGCTGGATTCTAGAATACCTACCACACTTAAAATAGCAATTTTCTTGTTGCAATGTTTCTTTTTAGCTAAATTATGATAAAGAATTATAAAATTCGGGCGCGGAAGCAAATATTTCTATGATTTTTTACAACAATAAAGACAGATTTTACCTTTTCTTGATGAATATGTTGCATATTGTAAGCTTCATGGGCTGGATTCTAGAATACCTACCACACTTGAAATAGTAATTTTCTTGTTGCGATGTTTTCTTTTTGCTAAAATATGATGAAAAATTATAAAATTCGGGCGCGGAAGCAAATATTTATATGATATTTTAAAAAAATAAAGTCAGATTTTACCTATTCTTGTTGAATTCGTTGTGTATTGTAAGCTACATGGGCTAGATTTTAAAATACCTACCACACTTTAAATAGCAATTTTCTTGTAGCAAAGTTTTTTTTTTGCTAAAATATGATAAAAAAATATAAAATTCGGGCGCGTAAGAAAATATTTATATGATTTTTTACAAAAATAATGTCAGATTTTACCTGTTCTTCATGAATACATTGTATAATGTAAGCTACATGGGCTGGATTCTAAAATACCTACCACACTTGAAATAGTAATTTTCTTGTTGCGATGTTTTCCTTTTGCTAAAATATGATGAAAAATTATAAAATTCGGGCGCAGAATCAAATATTTATATGATATTTTAGAAAAATTAAGTCAGATTTTACCTATTCTTGTTGAATTCGTTGTGTATTGTAAGCTACATGGGCTAGATTTTAAAATACTTACCACACTTTAAATAGCAATTTTCTTGTAGCAATGTTTTTTTTTTGCTAAAATATGATAAAAAATTATAAAATTCGGGCGCGGAAGAAAATATTTATATGATTTTTTACAAAAATAAAGCCAGATTTTACCTGTTCTTCATGAATACATTGTATAATGTAAGCTACATGGGCTGGATTCTAGAAAACCTACTACACTTGAAATAGCAATTTTCTTGTTGCAATGTTTTTTTTTTAGCTAAAATATGATGAAAAATTAAAAAATTCGGGCGCGGAAGCAAATATTTATATTACTTTTTACAAAAATAAAGTCAGATTTTATCTTATCTTGATGAATACGTTGTATATTGTAAGCTACATGCGCTGGATTCTAGAATACCTACCACACTTGAAATAGCAATTTTCTTGTTGCAATGTTTTCTTTTAGCTAATATATAATGAAAAATTATAAAATTCGGGCGCGGAAGCAAATATTTATATGATTATTTACAAAAATAACGTCAGATTTTACCTTTTCTTGATGAATACGTTGTATATTGTAAGCTACTTGAGCGGGATTCTAGAATACCTACCACACTTGAAATAGCAATTTTCTTGTTGCGATGTTTCCTTTATGCTAAAATATGATAAAAAATTATAAAATTCGGGCGCGGAATCAAATATTTATATGATATTTTACAAAAATAAAATCAGATTTAACCTATTCTTGATGAATTCGTTGTATATTGTAAGCTACATGGGCTGGATTCTAAAAAACCTACCACACTTTAAATAGCAATTTTCTTGTTGCAATGTTTTCTTTTTGCTAAAATATGATGAAAAATTATAAAATTCGGGCGCGGAAGCAAATATTTTTATGATTTTTTACAAAAATAAAGTCAGATTTTACCTGTTCTTCATGAATACTTTGTATATTGTAAGCTATATGGGCTGGATTCTAGAATACCTACCACACTTGAAATAGTAATTTTCTTGTTGCGATGTTTTCTTTTTGCTAAAATATGATGAAAAATTATAAAATTCGGGCGCGGAAGCAAATATTTATATGATATTTTAGAAAAATAAAATCAGATTTTACCTATTCTTGTTGAATTCGTTGTGTATTGTAAGTTACATGGGCTAGATTTTAAAATACCTACCACACTTTAAATAGCAATTTTCTTGTAGCAATGTTTTTTTTTGCTAAAATATGATAAAAAATTATAAAATTCGGGCGCGGAAGAAAATTTTTATATGATTTTTTACAAAAATAAAGTCAGATTTTACATGTTCTTCATGAATACATTGTATAATGTAAGCTACATGGGCTGGATTCTAGAAAACCTACTACACTTGAAATAGCAATTTTCTTGTTGCAATGTTTTCTTTTAGCTAAAATATGATGAAAAATTAATAAATTCGGGCGCGGAAGCAAATATTTATATTATTTTTTACAAAAATAAAGTCATATTTTATCTTTTCTTGATGAATACGTTGTATATTGTAAGCTACATGCGCTGGATTCTAGAATACCTACCACACTTTAAATAGCAATTTTCATGTTGCAATGTTTTCTTTTAGCTAAAATATGATGAAAAATTATAAAGTTCGGGCGCGGAAGCAAATATTTATATGATTATTTACAAAAATAACGTCAGATTTTACCTTTTTTTGATGAATACTTTGTATATTGTAAGCTACATGGGCTGGATTCTAGAATACCTACCACACTTAAAATAGCAATTTTCTTGTTGCAATGTTTTCTTTTAGCTAAAATATGATTAAGAATTATAAAATTCGAGCGCGGAAGCAAATATTTATATGATTATTTACAAAAATAACGTCAGATTTTACCTTTTTTGATGAATATGTTGCATATTGTAAGCTTCATGGGCTGGATTTTAGAATACTACTACACCTGAAATAGCAATTTTTTAGTTGCAATATTTTCTTTTAGCTAAAATACGATGAAGAATTATTATATTCGGGCGCAGAAGCAAATATTTATATGATTTTTTTACAAAAATAAAGTCAGATTTTATCTATTCTTGAAATGGATATTTTTGTTAAAACATTCATATTCATACTTTAAGATCTATACAATGGATTATTTAAGTATTGGACATGCAAAAGTTACCATAACGTGGTACCAATCCGATAATAAACATTCAATTTTCGGTTGTCATTTTAATTAATACGTTGTATATTGTAAGCAACATGGGCTGTATTCTAGAATACCTACCACACTTGAAATAGAAATTTTCTTGTTGCAATGTTTAGAAGAAGAATTACAAAATTCAGGCGCGGAAGCAAATATTTATATGATTTTTTACAAAAATAATGTCAGATTTTACCTATTCTTGATAAATACGTTGTATATTGTAAGCTACTTGAGCGGGATTCTAGAATACCTACCACACTTGAAATAGCAATTTTCTTGTTGCGATGTTTCCTTTATGCTAAAATATGATAAAAAATTATAAAATTCCGGCGCAGAAGCAAATATTTATATGATATTTTACAAAAATAAAATCAGATTTTACCTATTCTTGATGAATTCGTTGTATATTATAAGCTACATGGGCTGGATTCTAAAAAACCTACCACACTTTAAATAGCAATATTCTTGTTGCAATGTTTTCTTTTTGCTAAAATATGATAAAAAATTATAAAATTCGGGCGCGGAAGCAAATACTTATAAGATTTTTTACAGAAAAAGTCAGATTTTACCTGTTCTTCATGAATACGTTGTATATTGTAAGCTACATGGGCTGGATTCTAAAAAACCTACCACACTTGAAATAGCAATTTTCTTGTTTGCAATGATTTCTTTTAGCTAAATTATGATGAAAAATTATAAAATTCGGGCGCGGAAGTAAATATTTATATGATTTTTTACAAAAATAATTCAGATTTTATCTATTTTTGATGAATACGTTGTATATTGTAAGCTACATGGGCTGGATTCTAGAATACCTACCACACTTGAAATAGCAATTTTCTTGTTGCGATGTTTTCTTTTTGCTAAAATAAGATGGAAAATTATAAAATTCGGACGCGGAAGCAAATATTTATATGATATTTTACAAAAATTAAGTCAGATTTTACCTATTCTTGTTGAATTCGTTGTATATCGTAAGCTACATGGGCTGGATTTTAAAATACCTACCACACTTTAAATAGCAATTTTCTTGTAGAAATGTTTTCTTTTTGCTAAAATATGATAAAAAAATTATAAAATTCGGGCGCGAAAGAAAATATTTATATGATTTTTTACAAAAATAAAGTCAGATTTTACCTGTTCTTCATGAATACATTGTATATTGTAAGCTTCATGGGCTGGATTCTAGAAAACCTACCACACTTGAAATAGCAATTTTCTTGTTGCAATGTTTTCTTTTAGCTAAAGTATGATGAAAAATTATAAAATTCGGGCGCGGAAACAAATATTTATATGATTTTTTACAAAAATAAAGTCAGATTTTACCTTTTCTTGATGAATACGTTGTATATTGTAAGATACATGGGCTAGATTCTAGAATACCTACCACACTTGAAATAGAAATTTTCTTGTTGCAATGTTTTCTTTTAGCTAAAATATGATGAAAAATTATAAAATTCGGGCGCGGAAGCAAATATTTATATGATCATTTACAAATATAACGTCAGATTTTACCTTTTTTTGATGAATACGTTGTATATTGTAAGCTACATGGGCTGGATTTTAGAATACCTACCACACTTAAAATAGCAATTTTCTTGTTGCGAAGTTTTCTTTTTGCTAAAATATGATGAAAAATTATAAAATTCGGGCGCGGAAGCAAATATTTAAATGATATTTTACAAAAATAAAGTCAGATTTTACCTATTCTTGTTGAATTCGTTGTATATTGTAAGCTACGAGGGCTGGATTCTAAAATACCTACCACACTTTAAATAGCAATTTTCTTGTAGCAATGTTTTCTTTTTGCTAAAATATGAAGAAAAATTATAAAAATCGGGCGCGCAAGAAAATATTTATATGATTTTTTACAAAAATAAAGTCAGTTTTTATCTTTTCTTGATGAATACGTTGTATATTGTAAGCTACATGGGCTGGATTCTTGAATACCTACCACATTTGACATAGCAATTTTCTTGTTGCAATGTTTTCTTTTAGCTATAATATGATAAAAAATTACAAAATTCGGGCGCATAAGCAAATATTTATATGATATTTTACAAAAATTAAGTCAGATTTTATCTTTTCTTGATGAATACGTTGTATATTGTAAGCTACATGGGCTGGATTCTAAAAAACCTACCACACTGTAAATAGCAATTTTCTTGTTGCAATGTTTTCTTTTTGCTAAAATATGATGAAAAATTATAAAATTCGGGCGCGGAAGCAAATATTTATATGATTTTTTACAAAAATAAGGTCAGATTTTACCTTTTTTTGATGAATACGTTATATATTGTAAGCTACATTGGCTGGATTTTAAAATACCTACCACAATTTAAATAGCAATTTTCTTGTAGCAATGTTTTTTTTTTTGCTAAAATATGATGAATAATTATAAAATTCGGGCGCGGAAGCAAAAATTTATATGATTTTTTACAAAAATAAAGTCAGATTTTAACTTTTCTTGATGAATACGTTGTATATTGTAAGCTACGAGGGCTGGATTCTATAATACCTACCACACTTGAAATAGCAATTTTCTTGTTGCGATGTTTTCTTTTAGCTAAAATATGATGAAATATTATAAAATTTGGGCGCGGAAGCAAATATTCATATATTTCTATTTGCAATGTTTTCTTTTTGCTAAAATATGATAAAGAATTATAAAATTTGGGCGGGGAAGCAAATATTTATGTGATTTTTTACAAAAATAAAATCAGATTTTACCTATTCTTGATGAATAAGTTATATATTGTAAGCTACATGGGCTGGACTCTGGAATACCTATCACATTTGAAATAGCAACTTTCTTGTTGCAATGATTTCTTTTAGCTAAAATATGATGAAAAATTATAAATTTCGGGCGCGGAAGCAAATATTTATATGATTATTTACAAAAATAAAGTCAAATTTTACCTATTCTTGATGAATAAATTGTAGATTGTAAGCTACTTGGGCGGGATTCTAGATTACCTAGCACACTTGAAATAGCAATTTTCTTGTTGCAATGTTTTCGTTTAGCTAAAATATGATGAAGAATTATAAAATTTGGGCGCGGAAGCAAATATTCATATGATTTAAAAAAAAAATAAAATCAGATTTTACCTATTCTTGATGAATACGTTGTATATTGTAAGCTACATGGGCTGGATTCTAGAATACCTACCACACTTGAAATAGCAATTTTCTTGTTGCTATGTTTTCTTTTAGCTAAAATATGATAAAGAATTATAGAATTCGGACGCGGAAGCAGATATTTATATGATTTTTTACAAAAATAAAATCAGAATTTACCTATTCTTGATTAATACGTTGTATATTGTAAGGTACATGGGCTGAATTCTAGAATACCTATTACACTTGAAATAGCAATTTTCCTGTTGCAATGTTTTCTTTTAGATAAAATATGATGAAAAATTATAAAATTCGGGCGCGAAAGCAAATATTTATATGATTTCTTAAAGTATGTAAAGGGAACGAAATATTATTTTAATTTCTTAAGCACCAAAAAAATGTTTACATGGGCTGGATTCTAGAACACATACCACACTTAAAAGAGCAACTTTCTTGTTGCAATGTTTTCTTTTAGCTAAAATATGATGAAGAATTATAAAATTCGGGCGCGGAAGCAAATATTTATATGATTATTTACAAAAATAAAGTCAAATTTTACCTATTCTTGATGAATAAATTGTAGATTGTAAGCTACTTGGGCGGGATTCTAGATTACCTAGCACATTTGAAATAGCAATTTTCTTGTTGCAATGTTTTCGTTTAGCTAAAATATGATGAAGAATTATAAAATTTGGGCGCGGAAGCAAATATTCATATGATTTTAAAAAAAAATAAAATCAGATTTTACCTATTCTTGATGAATACGTTGTATATTGTAAGCTACATGGGCTGGATTCTAGAATACCTACCACACTTGAAATAGCAATTTTCTTGTTGCTATGTTTTCTTTTAGCTAAAATATAATTAAGAATTATAAAATTCTTGCGAAGAAGCAAATATTTATATGATTTAAAAAAAAAATAAAGTCAGATTTTAACTATTCTTGATGAATACGTTGTATCTTGTAAGCTGCATCGGCTGAATTCAAAATACCTACCACACTTGAAATAGCAATTTTCTTGTTGCAATGTTTTCTTTTAGCTAAAATATGATGAGAAATTTTAAAATTTGGGGGCGGAAGCAAATATTTATATGGTTTTTCACAAAAATAAAGTCAGATTTTACTTATTCTTGATGAATACGTTGTATATTGTAAGCTACTTGGGCTGGATTCTAGACTACCTACCACACTGGAAATATCAATTTTCTTGTTGCAATGTTTTCTTTTAGCTAAAATATGATAAATAATTATAATATTCGGGCGCGGAAGCAAATATTTATATGATTTTTTACAAAAATAAAGTCAGATTTTACCTATTCTTGAAACGGATATTTTTGTTAAAACATTCATATTCATGCTTTAGGATCTATACTATGGATGGTTTTAAGCATTATACATGCAAAAGTGACCAGAACGTGGTACCAATCAGATAATTAACAATCAATTTTCGGGTGTCATTTTAATGAATACCTTGTATATTGTAAGCTACATGGGCTGGATTCTAGAATACCTACCACACTTGAAATAGCAGTTTTCTTGTTGCAATGTTTTCATTTAGCTAAAATATTGATGAAGAATTGTAAAATTCGAGCGCGGTAGCAAAAATTTATATGATTTTTTACAAAAATAAAGTCAGATTTTACCTATTCTTGATGATTATGTTGTATATTGTTAGCTACATGGGCTGGATTCTAGAATACCTACCAGTATTGAAATAGAAATTTTCTTGTTGCAATGTTTCCTTTTAGTTAAAATATGATGAAGAATTACAAAATTCGTGCGCGGAAACAAATATTTATATGATATTTTACAAACATAAAGTCAGATTTTACATATTCTTGAAATAGATATTTTTGTTAAAACATTCATATTTATGCTTTAGGATCTATACTATGGATGGATTTAAGCATTGGACATGCAAAAGTGTTCAAAACGTGGTACCAACCAGATAATAAGCATTCACTTTTCGGGTGTCATATTAATGAATACGTTGTATATTGTAAGCTACATTGGCTGGATTCTAGAATACATACCTCACTTGAAATAGCTATTTTCTACTTGCAATGTTTTCTTTTAGCTAAAATATGATTATAAAATCCGGGCGAGGAAAGAAATGTTTATATGATTTTTTACAAAAATAAAGTCAGATTTTACCTATTCTTGATGAATGCGTTGTATATTGTAAGCTACATAAGCTGGATTCTAGAATACCTACCACACTTGAAATAGCAATTTTCTTGTTGCAATGTTTTCTTATAGGTAAATATGATAGAGAATTATAAAATTCGGGCGCGGAAACAATTGTTTATATGGTTTTTTACGAAAATAAAGTCAGATTTTACCTATTCTTGATGAATACGTTGTATACAGGGTGTCCCTATAAGCTTGCTCACTATTGCTAACTTTTTTATTTGAAGAGTTACATGTTTGGTTAAATGAGCAAAATTGTGCCATTTTAAACAAGAAATTTAATGGTTTTTGAAAAAATAAAATATTACCAGTGGTTGCCAAAATATGGGATAAAATATATATTTTTTAAATGGAATCATATATTTTTTATTTTCTAATTAGAAAGAGTTTTTTTTTCTCTTTTCAAAAAGGTTATATTGTTTATGTAGAATTTTTACAAATAAACGAGTTATTAACATTTAAAAATTATATTGGTTAGTAAGCCATGGAATCAATTGAATCTTTGTTTCAATATTTATGCTTTGTCTTTTGTTTCTTTCTTTGACGGTTAATTACTACGCTGTTGTTAATAACAATTATGTTTAATAATTTTACAAACGAAGAAAAGGTAGATATGTTATTGTTGTACGGAAGGTGTAATAAGAATTCCGTGCTAGCTTGTGCCGAATATCGAAGATTGTTTCCGCAGCGGAATCAACCCCATAGGACAATGTTTAAGCGATTGGAATTAGCAATAAAAACTTCTGGATCATTCTGTAAAGAGAACAACACTAGGGCTAGAATTGTTAATAATGAAGAAAATGAAACAAATGTGTTAGCTTTTGTGACGGCAAATCCGACATCATGTACAAGAGATCTTCTGTCAACAGAATTTTAAGAAAACAAATTCAGGCCATTTAAAATCAATTTAGTACATCATCTAAGACCGGGTGATGAAATCAGACGGACCGAATTTTGTTTTTACAACAAAATCAGGCAGATCCACAATTTTATGAAAAAATACTTTGGTCTGATGAATTTAGATTCACTAATAATGTATTGTATAATAGACATAATCACCATTTTTACTCCGTGGAAAATCCTCACCAAATTAGAACTACCAGATTTAAAAAACGGTTCGGATTTAATGTCTGGTGTGGTATTTTAAATAATTGTTTGATAGGCCCCATAATTTTTGAAGAGACATTAAATGCAAATCGATACCTAGCTTTACTCCAAAATGATGTAGAGCCCTTACTGGAAAATATCCCATTAATGTACATACCACATTTAAAAAACTTTCAGCAAGACGGTGCTCCTGCACATAATTCCCATATTATTAGAAATTATTTGAATTTAAATTATCCTGGTTGTTGGATTGGAACTCATGGTCCTATCACTTGGCCGGCGAGATCACCTGATATTACGCCAATGGACTTTTTTATGGGGACACCTCAAAGATCAAGTTTATGTTAACGAAGTAAATAGCGTTAAATAATTACAAGAAAGAGTTTTTAGGCTTGTCAAGATGTAACTAGACAACAGTTGCGCAGAGCGGTCAGATCTGTTTAGAAAAGAAGTGAAATGTGCTTAAGAAATAATGGTTTTCAATTTGAATATTTAAATTAATTATTTTCTTATTTTTATTTTTTTAGTCATATTATTGTAAAATAAGTTAATCAAATAAAAAGATGATGTAAAACAATTGATTCCATGGCTTACTTGGCCAAATTGACCAATTTTATTTTTAAATGTTAATAACTCGTTTATTTGTAAAAATTGAACATAAACAATATTACCTTTTTGAAAATATAAAAAAAAACTCTTTCTAATTAGAAAATAAAAAATATATGATTCCACTTAAAAAATATATATTTTATCCCATATTTTGGCAACCACTGGTAATATTTTATTTTTTCAAGAACCATTAAATTTCTTGTTTAAAATGGCACAATTTTGCTCATTTAACCCAACTTGTAACTCTTCAAATAAAAAAGTTAGCAATAGTGAGCAAGCTTATAGGGACACCCTGTATTGTAAGCTACATGTGCTGGATTCTAGAATATCTACCGCACTTGAAATAGCAATTTTCTTGTAGCAATGTTTTCCTTTACCTAAAATACTATAAAGAATGATAAAATTCGGGCGCGGAAGCAAATATTTATGATTTTTTACAAAAATAAAGTCAGATTTTACCTATTCTTGAAATGGTTATTTTTGTTAAAACATTCATATTCATGCTTTACGATCTATACTAAGGATAATTTTAGCATTGGACCTGCAAAAGTGACCAAAACGTGGTACTAATCAGATAATAAACATTAAATTTTCGGGTTTTATTTTAATGAATACGTTGTATATTGTAAGCTACTTGTGCTGGATTCTAGAATACCTACCGTACTTGAAATAGCAATTTTCTTGTTGCAATGTTTTCTCTTAGCTAAATTATTATAAAGAATTATAATATTCGGGCGCGGAAGCAAATATTTATATGATTTTATACAAAAATAAATTCAGATTTTACCTATTCTTGATGAATACTTTGTATATTGTAAGCTACATAGGCTGGATTCTAGATTACCTATTACATTGAATTAGCAATTTTCTTGTTGCAATGTTTTCCTTTAGCTAAAATATGATGAAGAATTAAAAAATTCGGGCGCGGAAGCAAATATTTATAAGATTTTTTACAAAAATAAAGTCAGATTTTACCTGTTTTTGATGAATACGTTGTATATTGTAAGCTACATGGGCTGGATTCTAGATTACCTACCACACTTGAAATAGTAATTTTCTTGTTGCAATGTTTTTTTTTAGTTAAAATATGATGAAGAATTATAAAAGTCGGGCGCGGAAGCAAATATTTATATGATTTTTCACAAAAATAAAGTCAGATTTTACCTATTCATGATGAATACGTTGTATATTGTAAGCTACATGGGCTGGATTCTAGAATACCTACCACACTTGAAATAGCAATTTTCGAGATGCAATGTTTTCTTTAGCTAAAATTTTTTTTTTGTATCTCCTAAGAATTTTACAATCTATCTTTAAGATAATAAGTAAAAATATAACAGCAAATGAATTACATGAGGTGCATTTGTCCACTGACAAAAACTCGAAATATTAACTATATAATGTTAGTTAAATCTATCTACTAAATCTAATGGTTTAAAACGTTTTAATCGTCGTATGTCCTCACTGCTGTCTAACAATTTTACTGCACTTGTGTTTGGGTGGGCTTCAAGTGTTTTAAGATATTTGGTACTAAATTGTTCGATTGTTTCTTTCACTGTACACATGTTGAGGTCTCTGTGGATGTTTACCAAGGAGCATTTGTAATTGTTCGGAGGCACTTAGATTGAAAGCGTTAAAGTATTTCAATATTGGAGTTGCTTGCTGTTCCCCAGAGTTGTATTCCATACGTCCAGACTGGTTTAAAGATGCTTTTATATATCAGTAGTTTGTTTTCCAGTGACAGTTTGGAAGTTCTACCTAATAGCCAATAGTGCTGCCTGAATTTTAGTCCCAGTTGTTTTCTTTTTAAGAAGATGGGTTTACGCCATGTTAGTCTTCTATCAATATGTATTCCTAGATGTCTTGTTTGTTTGCGGTAGCAGTTGGTTGTTGAGTGTTACCGAAGGACACGTACTTTTATTCAAGGTAAAGGTTAGATAGACTGATTTGGTTTCGTTGCCTTTTATTCTCCAGATTTTTAGCCACTTTTCGATTTTTTTAAGCTGTATTTGAAAAAGATGTGAGGTCTCTGCTCAATTTTTATGACAAGCTAGGATTGCTGTGTCATCAGCAAATGTGGCAACTGTAGAATTTGGAGTTGTTGGAATATCAGCTGTGTAAATGAGGTAGAAAATAGGTCCAAGAACACTACCTTGGGGTACTCCTGATTTTGATTGGGTATAATGGACTACATTCTTCTTTGTATTTTACTGTAAAATATCTGTTTGTTAGATAGGATTCTAGGATTTGATAGAAGGTATGAGGGATGATACTTTTTAAATTATATAGCAGGCCAATATGCCACACTTTATCGAACGCTTGCAAAACATCTATAAATGCTGCTGAACAGTAGTGTTTTCTTTCAAGTTTATTACGTCGACTACTCTATGTACCTGCTCAATAGTTGAGTGGTGTTTTCGGAAGCCAAACTGATGATCAGGAATTAATTTTCTTAGGATTTATATGTTTGCATATTATCACGAGAACATCCTTCGGTTTAAAATGTTGCATAGGATAATCCAACTGAAAGGGATGTTCTAACGTGTTGTATATGAATTGTTCATCTTCTGGTGGTATCCAGGGTGGAAAAGGTTGGAATACTTTTGTTAGGTGAATTGCAAAGGCTAGAGCTTTGTCAGAGTCAGTCCTTGCCCATAGTCCGCCTTGGGGCTGTTTGATTTTTTTCGTTGCTTTCCATAATGAGTAGTCACTTGCTTCTGTCGCTGATAAATTCTCAAGATAGTTTTGAATTGTTTCATTTTTTTCTTGTTGCAATATTTTTTTTAAGAATTTGGTGGCTTTATTTAATTTACTTTTTACTTGGGGGTCTCGAGTTGTCTGCCAGATTCTTCTAATTTTCCGTTTATGAGCTATTAAATGTTTGATGTACGCTGGTATGTTTGTTGCAGTATTACAAGATTTTTGTATTGGGGTCGATTGCCAAGTTGATTCCTGAATTGATTTTGTTAAATGTTCTACAGCATTACCTAAGTCTTCTTGGGATTTTAAGCTGACATTTAACGAGATTCTACTTTCAAGTATGTTCCTGAATTTGTGCTAATTCGTTTTTTTATTACAGAGAGAGGCGGGTTTATCTACTTTTGGTATTTGTGTACTGAATATTATAGGTACGGGCGAGTGGTTTGATGATAAATCTACGCAGGATTCTACTTTAAAATATTTTTCTGATTTTCCACTCACTATGAAAAAGTCAAGTAGATCAGGTATTTTATTTGAATCAGTCGGCCAGTAGATTGCTTCTCCAGTTGAAAGGGTTATGTAATGTTTATTCTGGATAGTTTTGAGTAATTCTCTTCCTCTTGGTGTAATGAGACTCAATCCCAAAATTTGGAGTTTAGCATTGTAATGTCCACCAGCAATGAATTTATTTCCCAATGTATTAAAAAAGGTAGTACATTCTTCGTTTTTAATTATATGTTTCGGTGGCATATAAATTGCTGACACTACAAAAGATTCCGATAGCGTTTCAATTTTTATATTTGTGGCTTGCAAATATTCTTTCTGGTATTTTACAAGTTCATAATGTTTAATTGAATTTTTTACAATAATTACAGTTCCACCACGAGCCGTTCCGTCAGGATGATTTGTTGAATATATTGAATAATTTGGTATTTTAAGGTAGTTTTTATTCGTAAAATGAGTTTCTGATATAAGTATTATATCTAGTTGGTGGTTAATAATAAATGATTTTAATTCTTGGCTATGTTGAGCCAAGCCGTTGGCATTCCATAATACAATTTTCATGTGAGTATTTATTTTATTTTTGAAATTAATGTTGTTAAAATATTTAACATTGTGTCCATACGTTCCATTAGTTTACATAACATTTGTTCTAGGTTTTTATTAGAATTATCTTGTGTGTTTATTTCCGGGGTAACGATTTCATTAGCTGGCGTCTCGACCTGTGAATTTTTTGCAGTATTTGCATTAATATTAGTAGGTTGCTGATTAGACATTTTTGCAACACTTGCATATGTATTGTTATTGTTTACATATTGCGCTGGACGGATGTTGACATTATTATTTGTAGGTCGTTGAGTAATTTGTTTAGAACGTAAAGTGGGACATTTTCTTTTTTGAATCTCTATGTATATTGCGCAACCTTTATAATTTGCAGGGTGTTTTCCATCACATAAGGCACAGGTTTCATCTGTATTAGATGGTTTTTCGCACGTAGATGTATGATGATTTTTCCCACATTTCACTCAGCGTGCTTGCTGCTCGCAGTAGTTATGGGTATGTCCGTATCTTTGGGAATTAGTACACTGTACGATTTGTTGTTTTACTCGCGGAGGTTCGAATTCAATTTTGCAGTTTAATAAATATTTAATGTCGCATACTTTTTATTAATTTCCTGCTGTTCTAAGTCCACATAAAACATGGGAAGCGGCTGTTTAGTTTTCCAATTTTTAATATTGTGAATATTAATAACTTTGTGACCATACGATTCTATTTCAGTTTTCAAATATTCTACATCCGCAGATTAGTGGATATTTCTTAGGACTGTTCTAAAATTTCTTTTCTGTTTTAACTGATATATATGAAAAGCCGTTTTTTTCTCTGTTAAGGTTTTAACCTGATTGTTTGACTTTGATTTTAAAAAATAATCATCACTGGCTACTAATTGTAATATTTCTATTAATGGTTGCAATTTAATTATATCAGGAATAAAAATAGGTGGCGGTTTAGGTTCTCGTTTTTCAACTGTATTTTCGTCATCATTATCATTTTCTGGGTCTTGATTAGTTAATTCCTGGAATCTATTTTGAGTATTTATCCGTACCACAAAATCAGTTAGAGTTTTTTGTCTGACATTCCTGCTGTTAATTTCTGGACTATTTCGTTTTGTTTTGTTTGATTTAACTGTTTGCCATTCTGAGCCACTGTTCGCGCTGTTCGATAAAGGTGGAAAATTCTGGGTGTATCCTGTAGGAGAGTTTAGAGTTTGAGGCTGATTTTCGATTTCGGATATCTGTGTAAGGGAATTGGAGTATTAGTTTGGAGAGGATTCTGAGAAGCGTCCGTTATGGGGTTGGCTGGGGGCGTATTAGTTGATAAAAGTGTCTGAGGATAAGTCGTAGTTGGTGTTGTATTAGAATTTCTAGGTGGTGAATGGTTAACAGGCATAGCTAGGTTGGTTGGGAATGTGCCTGGTTGATTTACTGAGCTTGGCTGATTTCTAAGTACCAATGTTGCATTCTTAAGCTCTGACGGTATAGATGTTTTCCCGCTAGGTGGAATCAAAAAGAAGACGTCGTCTATTTTGTTATTTTAGCTATGGACTTTTCAATCTTAGCTAAAATATGATGAAGAATTATAAAATTCGGGCGCGGAAGCAAATATTCATATGATTATTTACAAAAATAAAGTCAGGTTTTACCTATTCTACATGGGCTAAATTCTAGAATACCTACCACACTCGAAATAGCAATTTTCATATTGCCATATTTTCTTTTAGCTAAAATATGATGGTGAACTATAAAATTCGGGCGCGAAAGCAAATATTTATATGATCTTTTACAAAAATAAAGTCAGATTTTACCTATTCTTGATGAATACTTTGTATATTGTGAGCTACATGAGCTGGATTCTAGAATACCTATTACACTTTAAATAGCAATTTTCTTGTTGCAATGTTTTCTCTTAGGTAAAATATGATGAAAAATTAAAAAATTCGTGCGCGGAAACAAATTTTTATATGACTATTACAAAATAAAGTCGGATTTCACCTATTCTTGATTAATACTTTGTATATTTTAAGCTACATGGACTGGATTCTAGAATACCTACCACACTTGAAATAGCAATTTTCTTGTTGCAAAGCCTTCTTTTAGCTAAAATATGATGAAAAATTATAAAATTCGGGCGCGGAACCAAATATTTATATGATTTTTACAAAAATAAAGTCAGATTTTACCTTATCTTGATGAATACGTTGAATATTGTAAGCTGCATGGGCTGGATTCTTGAATACCTACCACACTTGAAATAGCAATTTTTTTGTTGCAATGTTTTCTTTTAGCTAAAATATGATAAAGAATTATAAATTTCGGGCGCGGAAGCAAATATTTATATGATTTTTTACAAAAATTAAGTCAGATTTTACCTATTCTTGATGAATACGTTGTATATTGTAAGCTACATGAGCTGGATTCTAGAATACATACCATGCTTGAAATAGCAATTTTTTGTTGCAATGTTTTCTTTTAGCTAAAATATGATTAAGAATTAAAAAATTCGGGCGCGGATGCAAATATTTATGTGATTTTTTACAAAAAAAAGTCAGATTTTACCTATTCTTGATGAATACATTGAATATTGTAAGCAGCATGGGCTGGATTCAAGAATACCTACCACACTTGAAATAGCAATTATCTTGTTGCAATGTTTTCTTTTAGCTAAAATATGATTAAGAATTAAAAATTTCGGGCGCGGATGCAAATATTTATATGATTTTTTACAAAAATCAAGTCAGATTTTACATATTCTTGAAATGAATATTTTTGTTAAAACTTTCATATTCATGCTTTAGGATCTATACTATGGATAATTTTAGCATTGGACAACCAAAGTGACCATAACGTGGTACCAATCAGATAGTAAACATTCAATTTTCGGGTGTCATTTTAATGAATACATTGTATATTGTAAGCTACATGGGCTGGATTCAGGCCCCTGTCACTTAAGTTGAATTTCGCTTGCATTATATGTTAGTTCCATAATACATTGGCAGAGGCGCTGTTGTTACCGTGTCATGCGCACAACTATATGTTTAAATTTCAAATTCAAACGAACATCACATTACTTGACAAAACGTGTCTAAACTGTCAGCAGTGCAGTACACAAATTACCCTAGTTTTCTTGTTTGTGTTTATAAATTTGTTGTGTTTTGTGTAATGTGAAGCAGCTATGAAACTTGTAAGTACAATTTGAATATTTTTAACGTTAAATTACTATCTTCTGTCTTTAAACAGTGTGATCTATTCAGGTTACTTTAAATATGAAGGTTATATTTTGGGCAAATTATAAGTGCTATAGTGTTATTCTGTAACGCTGTAACAATTAAGTATGAATCATTTTGCATCATATTTAGTAACAAATAAAAAATGAATTATTATTTATTAAATCATATATTTCGTGAATATTATTAAATCTATTTAAAATCTTTTTCAACTATGTGTTGTTCGTGGCTGTGAGACAAATCTAAGGGATTTTTTCATCAAAAAATATTTAATCGTAGGTATCAAGTATGTCATCTCCACTTCGCTGAGCATCAATTCCAAACAGCTGAGAAGAAAAACTCCTCAGGGGACAGATACCTTTCAGCGTCGTACAACAATGTAAGTTTATTTATTAATTGAAGCCTAATACTCGTTCATTATTAATTTTTACTTGCATTAATGAATTTCAATGATTATACATTTGTTGTTACAAATAATTTTTTCGCAGTTGTGGAGGCCCAGCCCGTATAGCCGGTTAGTGAGGTTATTTCCGTGGTAGATGCATAGATTGACATCCCCATTGAAGCAATATCAGTAAGTTGATAAATAATATATTGCTTAAAAGGTACCCATTTTATCTGGTGTAGTTTAGGTAGTTAAGGGATGTGTGATGATGGTGTAGGATATAGCATATTTCCCAAAAATTAGTAATTATGTATACTTGGTAAAGTGCAAAAAATTTCAAATTTTAATTTCCAAAGTAATTCTAGGAAAATTGCGGACTGTAATTACCGTTGTACAGGCTTTTTCAACTTTACATGGAAAGAATAATCTGGGCCCTTTTCAAATACAATCATTAAATCTACTTTTGTACTAAGTAAGTTTATTCTTAAATAAGAGGGTCGGCTTGCTAATGACATATTATAGATAATTTTATTTGTACCGTTTCTTGCTTCATAGAGTTATTTGCACCGAAGTATTGTTTTTCTATAATGTCCAAGTATTTTTATTACACAGTACCATTATTTCATAGGCACTGATATGTCAGTTTTACTTTACGAAGAATTTTTTGGTCATTTATATTATATGTTTCTAAATATATTTTAAATTCATAGTGTTAAGAAATGGGACATTCTTCCGAGATTTCGGTTGCAGGAGAAACCAGGCCAAGCCGAGGAAGAGAAAGATGTTTCAGCTGCTGCTGCATGCAGAACGGTTATTAAAACTGAGCAGGAAACGCTGCCGCAACTACTAAAGTAATTTAACACTTTTGCGTGAATTTGGAGACGATCAAAATTTAATAAAGTATTCGTCCGAGTATTTTACATTTAAATTGAAAAAATATAATTCAAACAAAAAAAATAGAGAATTGTTGTATTTGAGTTTAATTATTCATTTTATAAATTTATGTAATTTAAAAAATGTACAAAATTGAACAAGAAACAAAGAATGTTTTCAATGTTTTGTAAATAATGTATTCTACTATTTATTAAAAATTGTATATAAGTAGAAATTAATTTTTCTTTTTTAAATAAAATATGAATTTAATTTAAAATCTACTGAGTCCCGCCCGCCTCTTTAAGTTTAGTTCCATAATACATTAGCAGATGTCACTTACGTACAGCGTTTTAACGTCTTATAAAATAACACACAGTTGACCAGTCTGATAGTAGGATGGTCCGTGGCTGGATTCTAGAATACCTAACACACCTGAAATAGTAATTTTCTTGTTGCAATGTTGTCTTTTAGCTAAAAAATGATGAAGAATTATAAAATTCGGGCGCGGAAGCAAATATTCATATGAATTTTTACAAAAATAAAGTCAGATTTTACCTATTCTTGATGAATCCCTTGTATATTGTAAGCTACATGGACTGGATTCTAGAATACATATTACACTTGAAATAGCAATTTTATTGTTGCAATGTTTTATTTTAGCTAAAATATGATGAAAAATTATAAGATTCGAGCGCGGCGGCAAATATTTATATGATTTTTTACAAAAATAATGCCAGATTTTACCTATTCTTGAAAGGGATATATTTGTTAAAACATTCATATTCATGCTTCAGGATCTATCCTATAAATAATTTTAGCCTTGGACATGCAAAAGTGACCATAACGTGGTACTAATCAGATAATAAACATTCAATTTATGGGTCTCATTTAAATGAATACGTTGTATATTTTAAGCAACTTGGGCCGGATTTTAGAATATCTACCACACTTAAAATAGCAAATTTCTTGTTGCCATGTTTTCTTTTAGCTATAATATGATGAAGAATTATAAAATTCGGGCGCGGAAGCAAATATTTATATGATTTTTTACAAAAACAAATTCAGATTTTACCTATTCTTGATGAATCCCTTGTATATTGTAAGCTACATGGACTGGATTCTAGAATACATATTACACTTGAAATAGCAATTTTCTTGTTGCAATGTTTTATTTTAGCTAAAATATGATGAAAAATTATAAGATTCGAGCGCGGCGGCAAATATTTATATGATTTTTTACAAAAATAATGCCAGATTTTACCTATTCTTGAAAGGGATATATTTGTTAAAACATTCATATTCATGCTTCAGGATCTATCCTATAAATAATTTTAGCCTTGGACATGCAAAAGTGACCATAACGTGGTACCAATCAGATAATAAACATTCATTTTATGGGTCTCATTTAAATGAATACGTTGTATATTTTAAGCTACTTGGGCCGGATTTTAGAATATCTACCACACTTAAAATAGCAAATTTCTTGTTGCAATGTTTTCTTTTAGCTAAAATATAATGAAGAATTATAAAATTCGGGCGCGGAAGCAAATATTCATATGAATTTTTACAAAAATAAAGTCAGATTTTACCTATTCTTGAAATGGATATTTTTGTTAAAACATTCATATTCATGCTTTAGGATCTATACTATGGATAATTTTAGCATTGGACATGCAAAAGGGACCATAACGTAGTACCAATCAGATAATAAACATTCAATTTTCGGGTGTCATTTTAATGAATACGTTGTATATTGTAGCTACATGGGCTGGATTCTAGAATACCTAGCACACTTGAAATAGCAATTTTCTTGTTGCCATGTTTTCTTTTAGCTATAATATGATGAAGAATTATAAAATTCGGGCGCGCAAGCAATTATTTATATGATTTTTACAAAAACAAATTCAGATTTTACCTATTCTTGATGAATCCATTGTATATTGTAAGCTACATGGACTGGATTCTAGAATACATATTACACTTGAAATAGCAATTTTCTTGTTACAATGTTATATTTTAGCTAAAATATGATGAAAAATTATAAGATTCGGGCGCGGCGGCAAATATTTATATGATTTTTTACAAAAATAATGCCAGATTTTACCTATTCTTGAAAGGGATATATTTGTTAAAACATTCATATTCATGCTTCAGGATCTATCCTATAAATAATTATAGCCTTGGACATGCAAAAGTGACCATAACGTGGTACCAATCAGATAATAAACAATCAATTTATGGGTCTCATTTAAATGAATACGTTGTATATTTTAAGCTACTTGGGCCGGATTTTAGAATATCTACCACACTTAAAATAGCAAATTTCTTGTTGCAATGTTTTCTTTTAGCTAAAATATGATGAAGAATTATAAAATTTGGGCGTGGAACCTTATATTTATATGATTTTTTACAAAAATAAAATCAGATTTTACCTATTCGTGATGAATACGTTGTATATTGTAAGCTACATATGCCGGATACTAGAATATCTACCACACTTGAAATAGCAAATTTCTTGTTGCAATGTTTTCCTTTAGCTAAAATATGATGAAGAATTATAAAATTCGGGCGCGGAAGCAAATATGTATATGATTTTTTTTAAAAATAATGTCTGATTTTAACTTTTTTTGAAGAATACGTTGTATATTGTAGGCCACATGGGCTGGATTCTAGAACACCTACCACACTTGAAATAGCAATTTTCTTGTTGCAATGTTTTCTTTTAGCTAAAATATGATGAAGATTATAAAATTCGGGCGCGGAAACAAATATTTATATTTGTTTTTACAAAAAAAAGTAAGATTTTACCTATTCTTGAAATGGATATTTTTGTTAAAACACTCATATTCATGCTTTAGGATCTATAATATGCATAATTTTAGCATTGGACATTCAAAAGAGACCAAAACGTAGCACCAATCAGATAATAAACATTCTATTTTCGGGTGTCATTTTAATTAATACGTTGTATATTGTAAGCGACATGGGCTGGGTTCTAGAATACGTACCACACTTGAAATAGCAATATTCTTGTTGCGATGTTTTCTTTTAGCTAAAATATGATAAAGATTTGTAAAATTCGGGCGCAGAAGCAAATATTTATATGATCTTTTACAAACATAAAGTCAGATTTTACATATTCTTGAAATGGATATTTTTGTAAAAACATTCATATTCAAGCTTTGGGATCTATACTATGGATGGTTTTAAGCATAGGACATGCAAAAGTGACCAAAACATGGTACCAATCAGACAATAAACATTCAATTTTCGGGTGTCATTTTATTGAATACGTTGTTTATTGTAAGCTACATGGACTGGATTCTCGAATACCTACCACACTTGAAATAGCAATTTTCTTGTTGCAATGTTTTCTTTTTGCTAAAATATGATGAAAAACTATAAAGTTCGGGCGCGAAAGCAAATATTTATATGATTTTAAAAAAAAATAAAGTCAGATTTTACCTATTCAGGAAATGGATATTTTTGTAAAAACATTCATATTAAAGCTTTAGGATCTATACTATGGATGGTTTTAAGCATAGGACATGCAAAAGTGACCAAAACGTGGTACCAAACAGATAATAAACATTCAATTTTCGGGTGTCATTTTATTGAATACGTTGTTTATTCTAAGCTACATGGACTGGATTCTCGAATACCTACCACACTTGAAATAGCAATTTTCTTGTTTCAATGTTTTCTTTTAGCTAAAATATGATAAAAAATTATAAAATTCGGGCGCGGAAGCAAATATTTATATGATTTTTTGCAAAAATATAGTCAGATTTTACCTTTTCTTTATGAATACGTTGGATATGGTAAGCTACATGGGCTGGATTCTAGAAAACCTACAACATTTGAAATAGCAATTTTCTTGTTGCAATGTTTTCTTTTAGCTAAATTATGATGAAGAACTATAAAATTCGTGCGCGGAAGCAAATATTTATATGATTTTTTACAAGAATAAAGTAAGATTTTACCAATTCTTGAAATGGATATTTTTGTTAAAATATTCATATTCCTGTAATAAAGTCAGATTGTACCTATTCTTGAAATGGATATTTTTGTTAAAACATTCATATTCATGCTTTAGGATCTGTACTATAGATGGTTTTAAGCATTGGACATGCAAAAATAACCAAAACGTGGTATTATTCAGATAATAAACATTAAATTCTCGGGTGTCCTTTAATGAATACGTTGTATATTGTAAGCTACATGGGCTGAACTCTAGTATACCTACCACACTTGAAATAGCAATTTTCTTGTTGCAATGTTTCCATTTAGCTAAAATATGATGAAGAATTATAAAATTCTTGCGCGGAAGAAAATATTTATATGATTTTTTACAAAAATAAAGTCAGATTTTACCTATTCTTGATGAATACGTAGTATATTGTAAGCCACATGGGCTAGATTCTAGAATAGCTACCACACTTGAAATAGCAATTTTCTGGTTGCAATGTTTTCTTTTAGCTAAAATATGATAAAGCATTATAAAATTCGGGCGCGGAAGCAAATATTTATATGATTTTATATAAAAATAAAGTCAGATTTTACCTATTCTTGAAATGGATATTTTTGTAAAAACATTCATATTTAAGCTTTAGGATCTATACTATGGATGGTTTTAAGCATTAGACATGCAAAAGTGAAAAAAAAAACGTGGTACCAATCTGATAAGAAACATTATATTTTCGGGTGTCATTTTAATGAATACTTTGTATATTGTAAGCTAAATGGGCTGGATTCTATAATACCTACCACACTTGAAATAGTAATTTTGTTGTTGCAATGTTTTCTTTTAGCTAAAATATGATAAAGAATTATAAAATTTGGGCGCGGAAGCAAATATTTACATGATTTTTTACAAAAATAAAGTCAGTTTTTACCTATTCTTGATGAATACGTTGTATATTGTAAGCTACATGGGCTAGATTCTAGAATACCTACCACATTTGAAATAGCAATTTTGTTGTTGCAATGTTTTCTTTTAGCTAAAATATGATAAAGAATTATAAACTTCGGGCGCGGAAACAAATATTTATATGATTTTTTACAAAAATAATGTCAGATTTTACCTATTCTTGATGAATACTTAGTATATTGTAAGCTACATGTGCTGGGTTCTAGAATACCTACCACACTTGAAATAGCAATTTTCTTGTTGCAATGTTTTCTTTTAGCTAAAATATGATGTAGAATTATAAAATTCGGGCGCGAAAGCAAATATTTATATGATTTTTTACAAAAATAAAGTCAGATTGTACCTATTCTTTAAATGGATATTTTTGTTAAAACTTTCATATTCATGCTTTAGGATCTATACTATGGATAATTTTAGCATTGGACATGCAAAAGTGACCAAAACGTGGTACCAATCAGATAATAAACATTCAATTTTCGGGTGTCATTTTAATGAATACGTTGTATATTTTAAGCTACAAGAGCTGAATTCTAGTATACCTACCACACTTGAAATAGCAATTTTCTTGTTGCAATGTTTTCATTTAGCTAAAATACGATAAAGGATTATAAAATTCTGGCGTGGAAACAAATATTTATATGATTTTTTACAAAAATAAAGTCAGATTTTACCTATTCTTGATGAATACGTTCTATATTTTTAAGCTACATGGGCTGGATTCTATAATATAGTCAGATTTTACCTTTTCTTGTAATTGATATTTTTGTTAAAACATTCATATTCATGCTTTAGGATCTATACTGTGGATGGATTAAAGCATTGGACATGCAAAAGTAAGCAAAACGTAGTACCAATCAGATAATAAACATTCAATTTTTGGGTGTCATTTTAATGAATACGTTGTATATTGTAAACTACATGGGCTGGATTCTAGATCCTACCACAATTGAAATAGCAATTTTCTTGTTTCAATGTTTTCATTTAGCTAAAAAATGATTAAGATTTATAAAACTCGAGCCCGGAAGCCAATATTTATATGATTTTTTACAAAAATAAAGTAAGATTTTACCTATTCTTGATGAATACGTTGTATATTGTAAGCTACATGGGCTGGATTCTAGAATACCTACCACATTTGAAATAGCAATTTTCTTGTTGCAATGTATTCTTTTAACTAATATATGATAAACAAATATTAAATTTGGGCGCGGAAGCAAATATTTATATGATTTTTTACAAAAATAAAGTCAGATTTATCCTATTCTTGGAATGGATATTTTTGTTAAAACATTCATATTCATGCTTTAGCATCTATACTATAGATGGTTTTAAGCCTTGGACGTGCACAATTGACCAAAACATAGTATTAATCAGATAATAAACATTAAATTTTCGGGTGTCATTTTAATGAATACGTTGTATATTGTAAGCTACATGGGCTGAACTCTAGTATACCTACCACACTTGAAATAGCAATTTTCTTGTTGCAATGTTTTCTTTTAGTTAAAATATGATGAAAAATTGTAAAATTCGGGCGAGGAAGCAAATATTCATATGATTTTTTACAAAAATAAAGTCAGATTTTACCTTTTCTTGATGAATACGTTGTATATTGTAAGCTACATGGGCTGGATTCTAGAATAGCTACCACACTTGAAATAGCAATTTTCTTGTTACAATGTTTTCTTTTAGCTAAAATATGATGAAAAATTATAAAATTCGTGCGCGGAAGCAAATATTTATATGATTATTTACAAAAATAAAGTCATATTTTACCTTTTCTTTATGAATACGTTGTATATTGAAGTTTAGGAAGAAAAGAATTGCAGAATGTTATAAATTTTATTTAAATCGCTATTGATTTCGTAGCTACAAGGGCACATGCTTTTGATCAAAAATTTTTATGTAAAAAATATACTTACAATCAATATTATGAATAAAAGAATTGTTTAATTTGGAAGAATTTTTGTTTTTGTCATTGGCATGTGCACTTACCCCTTTATTGTTTAGTGTGATGTTTGTCATGTTGCTGAAGATGTCCTGGCGTTGAGGGTGGTTGTATAGTTGAGCTTCTATTTCTATGGCTGTTCTAAGTTGTAAGTCTGAGAATGGTTGTGGAGCAAATTTGTGACTGGTATGTAGAAGTTTTTTTACGTCAGCCAGTACGGTTGTGTGGTCGTGGCGTGTCTTGTCTGATCGTGTAGATAAGCAACATAGCCCGCCCTGTCCAATTGGATGGGTTGCCGCACAACGGCTCGGTGTGTGCTGGCCTTGCAGAGACTGTAGGCTGACAACCTACATCACTAAAATGCAAGTAAAACATGTCACGAAACAAGTACTTCAGGTACTTGAGGCCTAATCGGCTTCATCAAAAATCTGGATCTACTTCCGGAAAACTAAGTAAGGGCTGTGTCACAATAGATCTTCTAGGTCGCGTTGACAAAAAGCGACAAAACGCTTAAAAAAACCCTCATATACATACATACATACATGTAGAAGTTTTGTTTCTATGTCGTTGAAGGTGTAGTTAGAGAGATTTGTTGTCCGAGGTGTGAATTTCTTGTGTGTAGTTGTAGGATTGCCTATTTCTTGCCTATTTCTGAACCATTTTACTCTTTGTTTCTTGATTATTTTTATTATATCTTCTCCTTTTGATTCTTTGTCAATCTCATGGTTCATTCTTACTCTGTATTCATTATCAGATATCTTCTTAGGTCCCAGTATCGTTCTTATTATTATCCTTTCTATTATTCTTAATTTTTCTTCGTCCTTCTTTGTAAATGTCATTGTTTCGGCTGCGTATAATGCTATTGGTCTTATTATTGTTCTATATACTCTCATTTTTGTTGTCTTGCTTAAAATTCCGTTTCGTAGTAATTTTTTATTGGCTTGGAAAGCTCTATTTGTAGCAGCAATTTTTTCTTTGATCTCTTCATCTCTTTCGCCTCTACTTGTTACCATTACACGTAAGTATTTGAATTTGTTTACTTGTTCAAACTCTGCTTCTCCTATATTAATAGTCTTGTCTTGCACTTCTTTTCCCATTACCATTATTTTAGTCCTTTTTTGGTTGATTTCTAGTCCTATTTTCTTTCCTTCTTTTACTATCTGCTCTAGCATTTTTCTCATTATATTTCTGTTTTTCGTTATTATTACTATGTCGTCTGCATATGATATTATTTGACTTCCCCTGTTCTGAGGGTTCCTTTCTTTACTTTTCTCATGGTATATTCCAGTGCTAAATTAAATAATGTGGCAGATAGGGCATCACCTTGTTTTACACCTTTATTTGTTAATATATCTTCCGTTTCTCCTTTTTGTGTTTTAATTCGTATTTTTGATGTTTTCATAGTCATTGCTATCAATCTTCTTAATTTGTTTGGTATTTGTAGTTCTTTTAAAGCTTTCATTAGTTGCTGTCTTTTAATTGAGTCAAAGGCTTGTCTGAAGTCAATGAACAGAATCTCGGTGTTTATGTTGTACTCAAGTGTTTTTTCCATTATCTGTTTAATAACATGTATTGCGTCCGTGGTAGATTTTCCTTTCATAAAACCACACTGATAATTTCCGATAATTATTGCTGATTCATTTGTTATTCTTCTTTGTATTATTGTTGACATTATTTTATAGGTAGTAAAATAATCTGTCCATTCCTTTTTGTATTGTTCTTCAGATTCTGCTAGTTGCCCATCTTTATCCTTTATCCCATTTATCTTGGTCTTATATATTTTAGTTTGTTCTTTTATTTCCTTGTAAAATCTTTTTGTGTTTCTGTTTGCTCTTTCATTCTCAATATTTTTTATTGTATTTTCTATTGATATTCTTTTGTTTTTCTTAATAATTTTATTACATTACTTTCTTTTTTTCTCATACTTCTCCTTGTCCTCTTTTTATTTGTTCTTAAATATGTTAATCTTGCGTTTCTCTTTTCATCTAGTATTATTTTAATTTCTTCATTAAACCAGGCTTTTTTATTTTTTGCATTCTTATTTTCATGTCCTATCCATTTTTGAGCAGCGTCGTTAATACATCTTTTTATCCAGCACCATTTTTTTTCTATATCTTCCATTTTATGTTCTTCCTTTTTTATGTTTTTTTCTACCTCCTCTTCGTATTTCTCTCTCGAGCTTTCATTGTTTATATTTTCTATATTCCATTTAATTCTCGTTATATTTTTTCTATCACTTGTTTTAACTTTGTTTCGTATCTTTGTTGTTACCATGTAGTGATCCGAGTCGGCACATGCTCCTCTGTATGTCCTTACGTTTAGTATCGAAGATTGCCTCCTTTTCGTTACTAGTACGTGGTCTATTTGTGTTTGAGTCTTATTGTCTGGTGCTGTCCATGTTACTTTATGTATTTTGGGGTGTTTATACTTCGTGCTACTTATTATCATGTTAGTCTTTATTGCTAAATCGCATAACCTTTGCCCATTATCATTTGTTCTTTCATGTATTGTGTGTGTACCTGCGACTTGTTGTATGTAGTTCTCTCTTCCTATCTGTGCGTTAAAGTCGCCCATTATAATGCTTAGGTCTTCCTTCGGTATTTTTTCAATTTCCTCTTCCAGATTCTCATAAAAATCTTCTTTCCTTTCATTTGTTGCATTCTCCGTAGGTGCATACACATTTAATATCGATATGTTGACAGGTGATCCTTCTATTCTAATGTATGCCCACCTTTCATTACTTGCTTTAAATTCTATTACTTTTTCTTTTAATTTTTTTAAAACTATGAATGCTACCCCATATTTCCCCTGTTTATCTCCGGAATATAATGTTGTATAGTAATTCTTCTTGATTATACCTTCACCGCCCCATCTTGTTTCCTGAATCGCTGCCAGGTTAATATCACATCTTTTCAATTCTTGCGCTACTTCTTCTATCTTTCCTGGTTGGAGCATCGTTCTTATATTCCATGTACTAAATTTTAACATTTTGTTCTTTTTCCTATTTACTTTTTTTGTTTTAATTGTATTTATTGCCTTTCCCTTATCTTTATATCCTTTTCCTCGCTTTCCGTATTCCATATTGCCATCCTCGTTCTCCATTGTTAGTTGTTTAAGTTTTTTGGAGCTTTATCTTCCTGTTTTTCTATATTCATCTTCTCTTCATCCCATATATACCAAGTCTCATTTATTTTCAGTTTTTTATACCCTATTCTTATTCTATTTCCTTTATTTTTCTCATCTTTCGCCAATTTTAAGATTTCTGTTTTGTATTTGCATCTCTTTATTAGTCATTTCACTTTCTATGTAAGTTTTTGTCCCTGTAAGTTTGTTTTTATTTTTTAATATTTTTATTTTATCTTCCCAATTCTCTATTTTGGCAATGGTAACTTTTTTATCCTCTTTTCCTTTCTTATGGGTTTCTTTAACTCTGATGTCTATTCCTAATTTGTTTTTTATAAGTTGTTCAACATCCTGATTGTTGTTTATATTCTGTTCTCCCTTAATTACGATATTGTTACGTTTTTCAATTTTTTCTTTCTTCTCTTCCATTGTTTCTAAAGCTATTATTTTCCCTTTTAAAACCTTTATTTCCTCTGTCATCAATTTTTCTTTTGTTTTTAAATCTTTGACTTCTTGTTTTAATGTATTTATTACTTCATGGAAACCTTTATGTAATTCCTGCATTTCCTCTCGTATTTCTGTCCGTAATTGAGTTTCTTCTCTGTGTTGTTTGTTTTCCTTCTTCATCGATTTTATGTCCTCGTTTATTGTTATTAGCATCCTTACTATTTCATTTTCTTCTGATTCTATGACTTTGCGTTTAGCAACTGGTGATCTCGATGTCTTCCTACTTTTACTTAAGACCATATTATCACTTATGTTGCTGACACTGGAACTTCTAGTAAATTTACGTTCGTCATCTTCCATCTTTGTACGCCTAGTTGGAAACTTCTGCGGTCCTTAGGTGTTTTCGTGGTTGCAGTTTAACTCGATGTAAAATTTGTTAAGGTTTGCTTGTTATTATTTTTAGGTTATGTTATGTTTAAAATTTTCAAAGAGTACTTTTAAAAAGGATACGGCTTCTTCTGCACAGATAACACTACCTGCTCTTTATCTGACCTTTAACTACCACTTCCTTAGCAGATTCTTCTTTTCAGATTTAGATATTAATACAAATTTGTTTTTATATGGCGGCTATTCAAACTATCAACTGTCAATCAGCGGTCACCTCACTTATATTGAGATGATGGTTATTTGTATTGTTATTTATTGATTGATTATGTTGTTTTTTGTGTATGAGTTTTCCCAGTTTTTTTCTTCTGTTTTGGTCGTCTCTGTATTCTTGATATATGGTATTGTCTTGTAGATCTGTTACCAGGATTTCGTATTCTATTGTGTGAAGTTGTTTTAGTAGATGTCTGTGTAGAAATTTTAGTTGCATGTCTATTGTAGTTTCCTTCTTGGCTAGATTTTTTAATTCCTGTTTTATAAGTCGCATATGAAATTCGTATTGTTGTTTTAATGGGATATGTTTATGTTTTGGAAATTTAATATTGATAAAATTTGAAATAACTTTGTTTTTTGGCTTCTTGTAGAAATGTGATATGTTCTTTAGTGCGGTGTCCTTTGCGTATTATATATTTTAGCTGTTGGAGTGCTACGGATAACTCCGAAGATTTAATAAATTGGCAGAAGGACTCCAGGTTGTTCTGCATTGTGAATGAAGTTTAGGAAGAAAAGAATTGCAGAATGTTTTATAAATTTTATTTAAGTCGCTATCGATTTCGTAGCTACAAGGGCTACATCATCAAGCGGACGCTAAAAATATAATACAAAAATATAAATAAAATGTAATATAAATATTTGTCTTATTATAAATAGTGGGGGTATTTTTGTAGTGTTTTTATATGTAGTTATTCTTAATTTAATTATTATCTATATATTTTTTAATGTTTTAAAAAATATTCATAACTAGTTTCTAAAACTTTGAATTTAAATTCTAAATATAAAAATATATACTTACAGTCAAGTAGTAAAATATATATGGTTTCATAGCCAAAATCTATTGCTTAGTTGATATTTATTTATACAGAAAGTAAATAATTGAAAAGTTGAAAACACATGGTTGAATTAGTTTTGAAAAACGTTAAAGAAACAAGAAGGAAGGTTGTCGTGGAATGTTAAATTTATAAACTATGGAAGTTACAGTTAGTGAGAGGAAGTAGGTGGCGTTAGTTGGAATTGTTTAGATTGGTGTATTATGAGGAAAAAGGAGGTAAACATTTAAATAGGTGTGGCTCTGGGAATGAAATAGTTTCGTTTAAAAGAATGATTTCATTTGACATAGTTTGTTTAAGAATTTCGTATTTTTCTAGTAAATTTAATTTGTGATATCTAGTTTCGCTATGTAGTAATTTGATACTATTTTCGATAGATATTTGATGAAGAGTTTCATTAATATGTGTATGTATGGCTGAGGGTGGTCTTTTATTTAAATGTTTGTTAAATCGTAGTTTTAAATTTTTAGTTGTTAAACCTATATAAATTTTGTCGCAAGAATTACATGAAATTTTATATATGCCAGATTTTTCTATTGGGGGAATTGTGGGTTTGTTATTTATGAGATAATTTGCTATTGTATTGTGTGATTTTGAAGTTACTGTTAGATTATATTTTGTAAAGTATTTTTAGAATTTATTAAAATTGTTATTATTGTAAGGGATGGAGATGTATCGGGTAATCGGTTTTGTGTGTGGATATATATCTTTTTAAATTTAGTTTTTATGTATTTTATTGTAAATTTGTAGAATAAAATTTAAAGGAAATTTGTTGTTTAGGCCTATGTCTATCATTTTTTGTAATTCTTTATTATAGTTTTCTTTTGATAATGAAATTGAAGTTAATCTGTGGAAGTAGTAATAAAATGCTGATTGTTTAACTGTGGGATTGTGATAAGAGTCGTATGGTATTATATTGTCTGTGGCTGTAGGTTTTCGGAATATGTTATATTCTATGCCGTTATTTGTTCTGGTTAAAGTTAAATCTAAGAAATTTAATGAATTATTTGTTTCTTGTTCTAAGGTAAATTTATTTTGTGAAATATTATTTATTGTATTAAGAAAGTTTTGAAGTTCTGTATCTGTACTATTCCAAAAGCAAAGGATATCTTCAACATGTCTAACCCAAAGTAGTATTTTGTTACTACATGGAAGCTGCATAATTTTATATTCTAAATTGTCTATGAAAATGTTTGCTAAAATTTCGCTAATTGAACTTCCCGTTGGAACACCGTCATTTAATATGTTGGTTTTATTGTTAGACTAAAAAAAATTTTGTTTGGTACTAATTTTGAAAAGGTTTATGAGGTTATTTTAATCTGTGGAATCTAGATTAAATGAATTTATGAACTCGTTGTCATTTTTTAAGAAATTAGAAATGATATCTATTGTTTCGTTAACTGGTAAATTAATGTATAAATTTACTATGTCAAATGAAATCATTTTAAAATTATTGTTGTTATTTAAATTAAGATTATTGGTAATTGTGTTAATCAAATCTATTGAATTTTGTATTGAATATTTAGAGTGAAAATTAAAAAGATTTGTAAATAAATGGTTCAGGAATTTTGATAGGTTATGAGCTAGGGAAGATATGGAACTAGTGATGAGACGAATAGATTTATGTGTTTTATGTAATTTTATGAGGCTATAAAGTATGAGTGTGGAGGGATTAGGATTGGTTAGTTGTCTATTAGTTATTGAAAATTTTTGTAAAGTATCAGAAGTATAGAGTATTATTGAAATTTGTGAAATATGAACTTATAGGATTTTTTGTTATTTCAATTATATTGTTATTTCTGAAAAAGTCAGAGTTTTATTAAAGTAGTCGTCTGTATTTGTATTTTTGTCGGCTTTTGTAATTGTTATATTATTGTCTGTAAGTTTTTTCCGTATAGATTGTATAGTATCAAGTGTGTTTTTGTGATTATGAATAAAAGAATTGATTAATTTGAAAGAATT
The DNA here is from genome assembly GCA_035578165.1 of Stenolophus ochropezus. NCBI lineage: Eukaryota > Metazoa > Arthropoda > Insecta > Coleoptera > Carabidae > Stenolophus > Stenolophus ochropezus. The sequence continues at coordinate 203,989 of JAQOWZ010000077.1, read as the reverse complement.
TTTGTTTTGTGTCATTGGTTGTTATGATTATGATTGTTGATTATGTTGTTTTTTGTGTATGAGTTATTCCAGTTTTTTTCTTCTGTTTTGGTCGTCTCTGTATTCTTAAAAAATGGTATGGTCTTGTAGATCTGTTACCAGGATTCCGTATTCTATTGTGTGAAGTTGTATATTGTAAGCTACATGGGCTGGATTCTATAATACCTACCACACTTGAAATAACAATTTTCTTGTTGCAATGTATTCTTTTAGCTAAAATATGATGAAGAATTTTAAAATTCGGGCGCGGAAGCAAATATTTATATGATTTTTTACAAAAATAAAGTCAGATTATACTTATTCTTGATGAATACGTTGTATATTGTAAGCTACATGGACTGGATTCTAGAATACCTATCACATTTGAAATAGCAATTTTCTTGATGCAATGTTTTCTTTTAGCTTATATATGATGAAAAATTATAAAATTCGGGCGCGAAAGCAAGTATTTATATGATTTTCTACAAAAATAAAGTCAGATTTTACCTTTTCTTGATGAATACGTTGTATATTGTAACCTACATGGGCTGGATTCTAGAATACCTACCACACTTGAAATAGCAATTTTCCTGTTGCAATGTTTTCATTTAGCTAAAATATGAAGAAGAATTATAAAATTCGGGTGCGGAGGCTAATATTTATATGATTTTTTACAAAAATTAAGTCAAATTTTACCTATTCTTCAAATGGATATTTTTGTTAAATTATTCATATTCATGCTTTAGGATCTATACTATGGATAATTTTAGCATTGGACATGCAAAAGTGACCATAACGTGGTACCAATCAGATAATAAACATTCAATTTTCGGGTGTCATATTAATGAATACGTTGTATATTGTAAGCTACATGGGCTAGATTCTAGAATACCTACCACTTCTGAAATAGCAATTTTCTTGTTCAATGTTTTCTTTTAGCTAAAATATGATGAAGAATTATAAAATTCGGGCGCGGAAGCAAATATTTGTATGATTTTTTAGAAAAATAAAGTCAGATTTTATCTATTTTTGATGAATACGTTGTATATTGTAAGCTACATAGGCTGGATTCTAGAAAACCTACCACACTTGAAATAGCAATTTTCTTGTTGCAATGTTTTCTTTTAGCATAAATACTAGCGAATTCTCAGCTACGCCGAGCATTCCCTAGAGCTCCGCTGTCAGTGCAAAAAACAAATGCCGTTCGACATGAAACAATTATTTCATATTTGCACGTCAGGCCTCACCGAGACCTTTCATTAGATTGCAAACACGATACACTTCTAATAATATTTTGCAAAAAACAAAAGCCGGTCGACATAAAACATTTTTGTCATTTATGTACCTCAACTCTCACCGAGACCTTTCATTTGATACCATACACGACATACTTCTGACAACTTCCTGCATTAAACAAAAGTCGATCGACATGAAACATTTTTATCATATCTACACGCTAGCCCACACCCAGAGTTTTCATTTGATACCAAACACTATATACTTGTGACAACCTTTTGCAAAAAACAAAAGCCGAGCGACATGACCATTTTCGTTAATTCTGCACACCAGCCTTCATTGCAACATTTTATTTGAAACCAAACACCACACACTTCTGACAACTTTTTGCAAAAAACAAAAACCGATCGACATAGCACATTTTTATCAATTCTGCACGCTAGCCTTCTTTGAGACCATTCATTTGGTACCAAACACGACATACTTCTGACACCTTTTTGCATAAAACAAAAGCCGATCGACATGGAACATTTTTGTCAATTCTGCACGCTAGCCCTCAACGAGACGTTTCATTTGAGACCAAACTCGACATATCTTTTTTTCTTAATTCTACACGCCAGTCCTTATCGAGCCTTTTCATTTGATACCAAACACCACATACTTCTCACAACATTTTCCAATAAACAAAAGCCATTCGATACAGAACATTTTTGTTCATTTTGCACGCTAGCCCTCAACGAGACTTTTCATTTGATATCAAACACCACACACTTCTGACAACTTTTTGCAAAAAACTAATACCGATCGACATAGCACATTTTTATCAATTCTGCACGCTAGCTCTCTCCGAGACCTTTCATTTGATATCAAACACGATATACTTCTGACAACTTTTTGCAAAAAACAAAAACCGATCGACATAGTACATTTTTCTCAATTCTACAGGCTAGCCCTCTCCGAGACCTTTCATTTGATAGCAAACACGACATACTTCTGACAACTTTTTGCATAAAACAAAAGCCGATCGACATGGTACATTTTTGTCAATTCTGCACGCTAGCCCTCAACAAGACTTTTCATTTGATACCAAACACCACACACTTTTGACAACTTTTTGCAAAAAACAAATACCGATCGACATAGCACATTTTTATCAATTCTGTACGCTAGTCCTCTCCGAGACCTTTCATTTGATATAAAACACGATATACTTCTGACAACTTTTTTCAAAAAACAAAAACCGATCGACATAGTACATTTTTGTCAATTCTGCAGGCTGGCCCTCTCCGAGACCTTTCATTTGATACTTAACACGACATACTTCTGACAACTTTTTGCATAAAACAAAAGCCGATCGGCATGGAACATTTTTGTCAATTCTGCACGCTAGCTCTCAACGAGACCTTTCATTTGAGATCAAACTCGACATATCTTTGAGAAATTTTTGCAAAAACAAAAGCCGATCAACATTGACCTTTTTTTTAATTCTACACGCCAGCCCTTATCGAGCCTTTTCATTTGATACCAAACACCACATACTTCTCACAACATTTTCCAAAAAACAAAAGCCGTTCGATATAGACCATTTTTGTTCATTCTGCACGCTAGCCCTCATCGTGACCTAGCCTTATATAACATTCACTGGCTTCAGTAACCTTTCATTTGGGAATATTTGTTCTTTGTTTGGTTACTTTATTAAACATTTGACAACATTGACTTTTGTAATTCAAAAATACCCAAATACGACATTTTTCTGAGAACATTATGCAAAAAACAAATTCTAATCTACATAGAACATTTTTGTCATTCGTGCACACCAGTCCGTATTGTGTCGTTTCCTTAAAACCCAAGGACGACCTACTTCTAAGAACTTTTTACGGAAAACAAATGCAGCTCGACATGACACATTTATTTTGTCATTTTAAAACAAGCCCTTATAGTTTCCTGTCTCTTGATAACAAACACAGCAAAGTATTCAATTTATTTTTTTAGGAATATTTGATTTTTATTTAGTTACTTTATAATTTGGCAACACTGTTTGAATTAAAAAATAGTAGTTAATTTTTAAATTTATAAATTAATATTGTCAACCCTAATACAACTGCCACCGTCTTCAGTGAAGTTAGTTTAGGAATATTTGGTTTTAATTTAGTTACTTCATCACACATTTGGCAACATTGACTTTTGACATTGGAAACGTCAAAATTTATATTAATTAAATACGTTATGTTGAAACTTAAATTAGTTGTAACACATTTGCTCAAGTCTATTATTCATGATACGGTTTTTAAATCTTTGATATCAATGTTCTATTAAAAGATATAATCATTTAAAGTTCATAGGCAGATTGTCAAAAGTGACGGATGACGGCGTGATTCTTCTTAAAGTTAGACATGGCCTCTGGGATCCATTGTTTCAAGGCAGCATTTGTGCATAGTTTTAATTTTTTACACGAAAACTACTAATAGTAAAAATATGAGACACCCAAAAAGCAACAGATCTCATTAGACCCCACATATTAAAAAAAAAATATAACAATCACTTGCATGGTTCAGGCTGTAGGCGATTACAAAAGTTACTCGATGCTCGTGATGAATTTATAGATCTATAGTGAATTTAATCGTTTAGTATAGTGACTAGCGAATTCTCGGCTACGCCGAGCATTCCCTAGAGCTCCGCTATCAGTGCAAAAAACAAATGCCAATCGACATGAAACAATTATTTCATATTTGCACGCCAGGCCTCACTGAAACCTTTCATTAGATTGCAAACACGATATACTTCTAATAATTTTTTGCAGGAGACAAAAGCCGGTCGACATGAAACATTTTTGTCATTTATGTACCCCAAATCTCACCGAGATCTTTCATTTGATACCATACACGACATACTTCTGACAACTTTCTGCATTAAACAAAAGTCGATCGATATGAAACATTTTTATCATATCTACACGCTAGCCTACACCCAGGCTTCTCATTTGATACCAAATATACTTGCGACAACCTTTTGCAAAAAACAAAAGCCGAGCGACATGACCATTTTCGTTAATTCTGCACACCAGCCTTCATTGCAACATTTTATTTGAAACCAAACACCACACACTTCTGACAACTTTTTGCAAAAAACAAAAACCGATCGACATAGCACATTTTTATCAATTCTGCACGCTAGCCTTCTTTGAGACCATTCATTTGGTACCAAACACGACATACTTCTGACACCTTTTTGCATAAAACAAAAGCCGATCGACATGGAACATTTTTGTCAATTCTGCACGCTAGCCCTCAACGAGACGTTTCATTTGAGACCAAACTCGACATATCTTTTTTTCTTAATTCTACACGCCAGTCCTTATCGAGCCTTTTCATTTGATACCAAACACCACATACTTCTCACAACATTTTCCAATAAACAAAAGCCATTCGATACAGAACATTTTTGTTCATTTTGCACGCTAGCCCTCATCGTGACCTAGCCTATTATAACATTCATTGACTTAAGTAACGTTCATTTGGGAATATTTGTTCCTTGTTTAGTTATTTTATTAAACATTTGGCAATATTGTCATGTAATTCGAAAATACCCAAACACGACATTTTTCTGACAACATTTTGCAAAAAACAAATTCTAATCTACGTAGAACATTTTTGTCATTCGTGCACACCAGTCCGTATTCTGTCGTTTCCTTAAAACCCAATTACGACCTACTTCTAACAACTTTTTACACATTTTTTTTGTCATTTTAAAACTGGCCCTTATGGTTTCCTTTCTTTTGATAACAAACACAGCAAAGTATTCAACTTATTTTATTTAGGAATATTTGATTTTTATTTAGTTACTTTATAATTTGGCAACACTGTTTGCATTACAAAATAGTAGTTAATTTTTAAATTTATAAATTAATATTGTCAACCCTAATACAACTGCCACCGTCTTCAGTGAAGTTAGTTTAGGAATATTTGGTTTTAATTTAGTTACTTCATTACACATTTGGCAACATTGACTTTTGACATTGGAACGTCAAAATTTATATTAATTAAATACGTTATGTTTTAAACTTAAATTAGTTGTAACACATTTGCTCAAGTCTATTATTCATGATACTGTTTTTAAATCTTTGATATCAATGTTGTATTAAAAGATATAATCATTTAAAGTTCATAGGCAGCTTGTCAAAAGTGACGGATGACGGCGTGATTCTTCTTAAAGTTAGATGGGATCCATTGTTTCAAGGCAGCATTTGTGCATAGTTTTAATTTTTACACGAAAACTACTAATAGTAAAAATATGAGACACCCAAAAGGCAACAGATCCCCCACATTAAAAAAAAAATTATAACAATCACTTGCATGGTTCAGGCTGTAGGCGATTACAAAAGTTACTCGATGCTCGTGATTAATCTAGATATATAGTGAATCTAATCGTTTAGTATAGTGACTAGCGAAGGCTCAGCTACGCTGAGCTTCACTAGGCCTCCGGCATCAATGAAGTATTTACAGTTGAAGTCTAATTTCATTCCTGTACACCAGCTCTCGACGAGACCTTGCATATGATACCAAACACGACATACTTCTGACAAATTTTGCATAAGAACAAAAGCCGATCGACCTGGCAAATTTTTGTTATTGCAATATGGCTGCCCTACTCGAGTGCTTTCATTTGATACCAAACACGGCATACTTCTGACAACTTTTTACATAAAACAAAAGTCGATCGACATGGAACATTTTTGTCATTTCTGCACGCTAGCCCACAACGAGACCTTTCATTCGATACGAAACATGACATATTTCTAACAATTTTTTGAAAAATACAAAAGCCGGTCGACGTAAAATATATTTCTTATTTAGAGCCTTTTCACACACTTTGGATCCGACGGCCGGCAGCCGGGTATCCATTCCAAGTAGCACTGCGATTGCCTATTTACCCCGGTCAAGAAAATTCATTTACATTTTGTCTTACGACAATGGCGCGTGAACGCATTAATGCATTGTGGATTTTATACAGACGACTTTGCCGTCGAAAAATAATTGTCCTTGAATTCATTGAAATGTTGCCTCAAATGGGTGCATATTTCTGCTCACGCTTTTGTTTTTGTATATTCCTTCTGTCTTATCCCATAGTACTGGTCTAGCCTCTACCAAAGATATTAAAATTTCAATATCTACTTCGAAATTCGCCATCTTCCCGCAAAAATTTAATTTGTCCTTCCTTGATAGAAGCAACCAGACGACTGCGACCACTGCACACCCTCTTTCGGCCTGGTATAGTAGTGGCGTCCGGCGACCACCCGGCAGCCGGGTGTAATAAAACCGGATCCGGCACGTGTGAAAGGTCCCATGCTATTTCAACCGACTGCCGGATCCGGCGTGTGTAAAAAGGCTCTTAGGCAAGCAAGAAAACATTTACATAGAAAACATCCATTTTTAAAATAATTTTAGACTTTAACAAAAATTAATCATTAATATCAAATATCACATTAACTAGAATGACATAATAACAATAATAAACTCTCAGATAGATTTTTTTTATTTCCGTAACTGTCTGATTTTTAGTGAAAAATTTACATTTTATATTTATTACATCTCATACAACAAACGTGCGTTTCCATCGGTTATGATTTTATCTGATGTAGAATTGAAATTTTAACAACTTTGTACTTTTGTAGTTTTGCTCTAAATATATCAGGAGAGAGTATTCGCAATTTTTTGAAATCCCGTGTTAAAGTCCTTGTTTTATTACCCAGCTGTATACAGGATGTAGATTTCAATGTTTTTTTTTTCTTACTTCTGTATCTCTTTACCTATTCATTTTAGCTCTAAAAGCGTAGGAATATAAGTTGTTCAAAAATTAAAAAGGCATCCTATGAAGTCAATTTACTTTCATTATTATTCATATTTAACGATATATTAATTAAATAAAATTTAAGGTTTTTTAGAAAATGAATCAAGATTGCCTTGATAAATGAAACAAATTTTTAAATAAATTTTCTATTAGCACTTTCCGCTCATCGATAAATTATTATTTTATTTAAAATTACTGTATTCTTGTATTAAAAATAACTATAACTTTGTTTATAAATTTAAATACTATAGAATAATATTTTTGAATTATTAAATCTATATTTAAAAATAATATATACAGGTGAATACTGTAAACCTTGACATAGGGAAATAACATGGGAAAACAGTTTTTTGCTGTTTCCATCTGTCCCGCTAAATAAAATCCGGTGTATATGGTATGTAATATCGTTAGTTACATTACTTAATTTTGCATGTAATAAAAACAAATGTTGTGTAATATGGCCTTTTCTAACTGAAATATTTGATAAAATAAATTGTATTTTGAAGGTTATCCTTCATATTTTCGAATAAGAAACGTTTAAAACAAAATGCTCCATAGCTGAGTGGATAAGAGGGCGGATTCATAATAAAAATAATCTACAAGACCTGGTTCGAGACCACCTCGGCCCTATTTTTTTTAAATTAAATTAAACTTAAAATATCTTTATTATATCAGACTATTTTAATAAAATAGCAATATTCATATTTTATAAATAAAAAAAATCTAAATATTTAATAGAATTACTATTTGCTGTCTGTCAAATTTAACAATTAATTCGAATTTAGTTTTGGGTGTATAATTTTGTATTTCATGTTTCGAAATGGATTTAGTTGGTATTAGAAGATATAATAAATATTATAAAACTTTATTATTAGGACAAAAGTTTAAGAGATATTCAAAATATTTTTGCTGGTATTCGTAGCCTAGTATCAAAATTTGAGCATTCTGATATAATATAATAAAAATATTTTATAATTTAAATAAAAAAAACAGGGCCAAGGTGGTCTCGAACCAGGTCTTGTAGATTATTTATATTATGAATCCGCCCTCTTATCCACTCGGCTATGGAGCATTTTATTTTAGACGTTTCTTATTTGAAAATATGAAGGATAACCTTCAAAATACAATTTATTTTATCAAATATTTCAGTTAGAAAAGGCCATATTACACAATATTTGGTTTTATTAGATGCAAAATTAAGTAATGTAACTAACGATACCATATACATTCGATTTTATTTAGCGGGACAGATGGAAACAACAAAAAACTGTTTTCCCATGTTATTTCCCTATGTCAAAGTTTTCAGTATTCACCCTGTACACATAATTTTTATAGGTTTAACAATATCGTTTACACCAGTCTTTGTAAAATTTGTTTGTATGTATATCAGAAAAAAGAACAATATTTTTAATAGTTTAAAAAAATCACATAGATGGCACTAATTATGAAATTTATTGCATCTGCTAAAGAAGGAATCGATATAATTACTTAACAATTAAATATTTTTATATTTAATTATGTATATATTGTAAAATAATATTTTTAGGCATAAATGAAATTTATTATTCTAAGCAAAAACAAGAACATAATAATATTTTGAATACATTGTGACATACCAAAGTAACTGGTGGTGCCAGTGTTGTTTTATTTATTTCCAAATCACCAATATGATGTGAAAAGAAAAAAACTTGAACAGAGTAAATCTAAAGGGCTTTTATAATATTTAATATTGAAAATAATGTTATTAAATATTTGATCAAAATGCATAAAAATTGATTACATTATATAATTAAAACTTATTTAGAACAATCTGTATGAAATATTAAAAAAAAAGTCACGAATCCTTGGAATTATTGTAGATAGAAACTTCTCATCTTTTTCTACGAATAATGAAATGGCAAACGGTAATATAAAGTATGTGCTTTGAAAAGTGGATTTGTGTGTAATATTTGTCGGACTTCTTGAGTTTAACGTTACTATTTTAATGGAATTCTAAATCATTTACAGCTGATTTCTTATTTTGTAAATCTACAATGAATTTGTTTCGACAGGAATAAGGACATTTTATTTCCAGAAGTTCAAATTCGTTTTCTGTTTTGATAAAACCATCATCACTACATGCTAAGTATGGTTGGTTAGATAATATTGCAACACTACAAGTCCAATTTCATGTATAATATATTAGTTGAAGCTTGAAATACTGATCTCGCTTCACTTTTAGTTTCCAAGCCATAACGCATAGCTTGATTACAATAAAAATTGTAGCCATTGATTTTTAACAACAACATTTTCATTATAATAATCACTGTCATATTTTCTCTGTACCAATCTAATTCGGTAAAAATGCAGTATACGTGAACCTTGAAGTTCATTTTTTTGCCGGTAGGAGGCAATTTGGCGAGATCAGTGGCAACAAAACTATGGTCTTTGATAGTATATCTAAACTAAACCTAACCTAATCTAACCCAACCTAAACCTAATCTGTCCTAAATTTAACCCAGACTTAACCTGAACCTATCCTGACCTAAAACTAACCTGACCTCTAAACCTAAACTGAACCGAACCTGACCTAAACATAACCCAACCTGAACCTAACCTGACCAAAACCTAACCTGAACCTAACCTAACCTAAACCTAACCTAACGTAAACCTAACCTGACCTAAACCTAATTTTACCTTATTTCAATAAGACAACATTGGGTCAGATAAATGTTTGAGAATCTCCGGTTTCTGTCATTTTGACGCATGCGCACATCGGGTGCCCGTATACTGCATTTCAACCTCTAATTCTATTGGTACATATGTACATCTACAATGAAAGAGTTCATAGCAGAATATGTAGTTTTATGGGGATTTTTTAATCTGCTTTAATTTCCCTATAGGTATAATACTTTATGCACTCGTTTCAGACAAAATTTCTTTGCTTATGTTCTGAAAATGTAAAAAGAATATCAAGAAAATTTCCAGTCGTGTTTTTGTAGAATGGTTTTATTGAAACTTTGTGATATTTTTCAACCTGCGTTTGTAAAGGCTTGTTCCAAATGATAGACTGATCAGTTTTGGACTGTATTTTAGAATTCTTATTTAAATGTGACTTCACTACACAGATATAATTGAAGGTAAAATTATAGAAATAACACATATGTAAACAAATACTTTGTTTCTTGCAGTAGTTTCATTTGTACAACTTGTGGTACACAATACATTGCTAACTTCTTTACATTTCTTAATAAAATAAAGTCTCTTTATGATAATATAGCAAAATGAATTCTGGATTCCACAAAAATCGCTCCTGTGTAGATAACTTCTAATAGCCATGTCTAAATTTAAGAAAAATCACGCTGTCATCCGTCACTTTGACAATCAGACTATGAACGAGTATATCTTCTTATAGAGTATTGATATCAAAGATTTAAATACAATTTCATGAATAATAGACTTGAGCAAAGGTGCTACAACTAATTTAAGTTTAAAACATAACGTATTTAATTAATATAATTTTGACGTATCCAATGTCAACAGTCAATATTGCCAAATGTATGACAAAATAACTAAATTAAAACCAAATATTCCTAGACTAACTTCACTGAAGACGCTGGCAGTTGTATTAGGATTGACAATATTAATTTATAAATTTAAAAATTAACTACTATTTAATTTTATTTCGTGTTTGATTTACAGTGAAATATAAATATAGTAGTAAAAAAAATTCCTTGAATAAATGTGTATTTTTATAGTTAGTTATTTGAAATTCCACTGTTTGAGAACCGATTTTTTATTCAGTTTAACGTTTAAAAATTCAAATATTATTTGGAAACAATAGCACTATTTACAGTTAAAAGTAAGCAATTCTTAATTACAATATATTATACTGGAGTTTTTCTCAGTTCTCTACTTACTTTTTTATTCCAAAGAAAAAATATGAACAAAAATTGTATAAAATGAAACTGTGAACTAACTTTCGGAATGTCGGTAACATAGGTATCATAATTAAAACATGACTACTAATTTTATTCCGTGGAAGCTAATTTTTTTTCATTGTAATACTGCAGTCTTTTCATTAACGATATTTAATTTTATTTCGTGTTTGATTAAAAATGAAATATAACTCTAGTAGTAATAAAATCTCCATGAATAAATGTGTAATTTTATAGTTATATGAAACCTATGGAATTTTTTATGGTATACATATCATCTGGAATAGAAAGCAACTGGAACAGATTTCCCATAGAATGGCAAAATAATAAAGTATTTCAAAGTTATAGAATATGTAAAAATCATATTGAAGATGACGATTATATTTGGTCTGCAAATATTTTAATAAAAGATTGTTCTAAATGTAAAAAAAAAATGTAATGTAATGTAATGTAATTTTTGTATTAATAAAATATATTATGTAATAGGATTAAGAAATAAAATAAATATATACATATTAAAAAATGTTTATTTTTTTATAATACTACATTACATAAATTCTAATTTCTTCTTCGTCATCGTGGGGCTAAGAAGAAAAGTTCTATGTTATACATTGACTATAAGATTATACTAGTTTTGACTGTTACTTACCATATTAGGCTGCTTCTGTCTGCCCCTGCTTCTGCTGCGGCTGCTGCTGCTGCTGCTGCCCTGCTGGCTGCTGCTGCTTCTGCCCCTGCTGGCTGCTGCTGCTTCTACCCCTGCTGGCTGCTGCTCTTTTCCCCCTACATATGCGGCATTTACAAGGTGGTGAAAACGCCATAAAACTCGGTCTTACAGGATCATTATCCCAATTTTCGGTGCTTTCCACCTTGTAATTCTTGTGCATATCTAGATATATACACGTACAAATAAATAAATAAATAAATATATATATATATATATATATATATATATATATATATTTATATTCTTACCGTTCATCATTGTCTGTTCACAGTTCATTGTAACATATGATAATATTCACATACACAATTTCACTTATATACAGTTTACTCAAAATTGTAATCAAATATATATCATTAACCCCTAACCTTCCCATACATATGATGTTTACGAAAACACATTAAATTCTTGTACCCGGATACAAATAGGCTATTATAATTTCAAAATTTCTTAAAATGTGCTATCAAATTCATGTCCTTAACCCGCCTAACCTTTTGTACATGTGCTGTTTACGCAAACAAGTTAAATTCCTAAAAATAATATCAAATCGTCGGCAAATAGATAACCTTTAACCTCCACCACATGCTAGTCAGCCGCATGCTAACATGTGCAAATAGTAGTTCAAAATGTGACCACCGTTATCAAATAGATGGCGATGCTAGTAGCGAGCGCTATCAAGTGCATTGCGGTTGCGTCTTTCTTAAAACTAGCTAACAACCCCCGCACAAGAACAACCCCCGCAAAAGAACTACCCCGCACAAGAACTACCTCGCACAAGAACTACCCCAGTGACAAAAACTACCCCCAAAGCCAAAAAAAGCCATCTGAAGCGAAAAACATTCAAGGTCATCGTCCAAACCGGATGAACAGGGAACAAAGTTCAAGGTGAGCCAGAACATACATAGCTGTACTACTTTTTCTATATCTATATTTTCTAAATTGTAATTGTTAATAAAGTTTTGATTTTGTTGTAAAAGGTTTTTAAGTATGTTGAGTGTTTCTGTTATGGGAATGTTTGTGTATAGATTAATAATGTCAAATGAAATAAAAATATAGGATTTTTGATTATTTTCTAAAGTTGTATTAAGAGAGGTTATAAGTTCTTGTGAATTTTTTATAGAATATTTTGAATTATAATTAAATTTATTGGTAATTATATAATTTAGTGTTTTAGCTATTTTTTGTGCAGGTGAGTTTATGGATGAGGTAATTGGGCGTATGGATTTGTCTGTTTTATGTAGTTTAATAAGGCTGTATAGGACGGGGGTATATGAATTTATTTGTATATTTTGGTATGTATTTCAATGGAATTTTGTTAGAGTGTTTGAGCTGTTGTTTATTGTTTGTTTAAGTTTTTTGCTGTATGATGTGATAGGGTTTTTAGTTATTTGTTTAATATTATTTTCAGTGAAGAATTTTTCTGTTTTTTCTATGTAATCTTTAGTGTCTAGGATGACTAAACCAGAATTTTTGTCGGCTTTTGTTACTGTTAAATTGTTATCTGTTATTTTTTGTTTTATATATTTAATATTACTATTGAATTTGAATTTTTCTTGTTTATTAATATTGTTTTCATTTACTTTATTATATAAAAACCACATGTTCTAAATAATATATTTTTCTGATAATTTTAACACTTAACCTCTTCATAACATTTTTTAAAATATTCGACTATTATATATATTTTTAACACATATTTATTTATAACACGTTTCAGCTGTGGCCTGAAGATGGCATAAACGCCGAAATCGATCGCCTTTTAGTATTTAAATAAAAATTTAAAAATCAGTGCGCTTATTTACATACCCTACATCCATAAAAATGCACTCTGAACTGGAGTCCTTTATTAACAAAATTGAAAACATGGAGATATCCATGAAACTCCACCAGTTGAAACATACTCTTAATAAAAGACACAAAATCAAACAACATATAAATTTCCTAATTTAAGCAAAACATCAAAATTTAACTCCTAATTTTCTACGCATCAAATTTCGATACAAACTATCCAAAATCAAAGAAGATGAGATTCATCAAAAAATACTAAGACAAGAAATAAAAAGACAACAATACAACAGTTCCATAATAGACACAAAACTAAAATTCTTACATAGACACCTACTACAATTCTTACATACCATAGAATACGAAACTTTAATAACACAATTAGAAGAAGAAATTTTCTACAATAACTACGACTCAGACCAAAAACGACATATGAAACTAAAACGACTAACAAACATCAAGAACAAGGAACAACACAACATACAACAAAAACACCAAACCAAAATAGAACATATAGAAAAGAACAACAAACACAACTTTCCAGCACGCACAACCAACCTATCATCCATAACATTCAACCAAACCGAAAACGAACTACTCAACTTTGGATATAAATTCGCCATACCTCCACCACCACCACATATCCCCAAAATTTCCATAGAAATAGAAACACAAATATACAACCATCCAGACAAAGAAAAATTAACAACACATATAACACATTGCTTACAAAAAATTTCCAAAAAACATAATAAAGTAAGTGAAAACAATATTAATAAACAAGAAAAATTCAAATTCAATAGTAATATTAAATCTATAAAACAAAAAATAACAGATAACAATTTAACAGTAACAAAAGCCGACAAAAATTCTGGTTTAGTCATCCTAGACACTAAAGATTACATAGAAAAAACAGAAAAATTCTTCACTGAAAATAATATTAAACAAATAACTAAAAACCCTATCACATCATAGGTACAGCAAAAAACTTAAACAAACAATAAACAACAGCACAAACAAAATTCCATTCAAATACATACCAAAATATACAAATAAATTCACATACCCCCGTCCTATACAGCCTTATTAAACTACATAAAACAGACAAATCCATACGCCCAATTACCTCATCCATAAACTCACCTGCACAAAAAATAGCTAAAACACTAAATTATATAATTACCAGTAAATTTAATTATAATTCAAAATATTCTATAAAAAAATCACAAGAACTTATAACCTCTCTTAATACAACTTTAGAAAATAATCAAAAATCCTATATTTTTATTTCATTTGACATTATTAATCTATACACAAACATTCCCATAACAGAAACACTCAACATACTTAAAAACCTTTTACAACAAAATCAAAACTTTATTAACAATTACAAATTAGAAAATATAGATATACAAGGTGGCGCAAAAGTAATCACCCTATTGAAACATGCTATAATTTTTGCAAATAGCGGCAAATGTCAAATCTGCTTTGACATTTGTGAAGTAAACAAATGCAAAATACATGTCCATAAAACATGAATCGCTATATTCCTCAAAAACGCGGTTTAATTACTTTGATTTTTTCGCGGAATAATTCGTCGTTGGTGTTGGCGCAGCGTGAATTTACGCGCAGATTTCCCGGTCGCCTGACACCAACTGAGCAAACACTGCGGCGTCCAGCCGCTCGCCTAGAAGAATATGGTACAACACGAGATGCTGCCAGATCTGGCCGGCCCCGGAGGAGCCGTTCTGCTCAGAATATCGCGGCTGTGGCTGAAGACGACTACTGTGGACGGCGAGCGCTACAGAGCCATGCTCAACGACTTTCTTCTTCCTCAATTGCATGAATTTGAACTGGAGAACATGTGGTTCCAACAGGATGGAGCAACGGCGCATACTGCACGAGCCACAACGGAAATTCTGAGGGCTACATTTCCGGGTCGCCTAATATCTCGTTTTGGTGATTTGCACTGGCCGGCAAGGTCGTCCGATTTAACCGTTCCAAACTTCTTTTTGTGGGGTTTCTTTAAGTCACGAGTCTATGTCAACAAGCCTCAGACTTTTCAAGCCCTCAAAGAGAATATCCGTCAAGAATGCGAGAACCTATCGCCGGAAGTACTGGCAAGAGTAATGGAAAATGTCATAAATCGGGCCCGTATGATCATCCATTCTGGCGGCGGCCAATTGGCCGATAACATTTTCTCGACTTAATAGGAAAAAAATTAAGACATCAACTAAACATAATCAAAAAGCAGAACCAAAGTTTTTCATTCATAAAAAAAATTGCAGCCAAAGAACATCGGGTGACAACTTTTGCGCCAGCCAGTAGAAAACTTAATAAATTTATTTAAAATAGTAACTGACCAAAACTTTTTCACATTCCAAGATAAGACTTATAAATTAGAAGACGGTTTACCAATGGGCAGTCCTATCAGCGGGTTACTCGCCAATATATATATGGATCACATAGAATCACAAATAATGAAAATACCACTCAGCAAAAACATACTATACTGGAAACGTTATGTAGATGACATACTAATACTTTGGACAGGCACAATTACAGAATTAGAAAACTTCCATAACATGATAAACAATTTATCTAAAATCAAATTTACCATAGAAATAGAAACAAACAATAAAATGTGCTTATTTACATACCCTACATCCATAAAAATGCACTCTGAACCGGAGTCCTTTATTAACAAAATCGTTTGTTTATTTTATTATACCGTGCCTGTCGACTAATTATTGTGCTTTTGCACGAGTTATTGTTTTGTAGGCTGTGACGACTTATTTTACATTGTGTGACGCGAAGGTAACGCCGTAGTCCGTCACACGTTTTGCTATTTCAAGTATGGTAGGTATTCTAGAATCCAGCCCATGTAGCTTACAATATACAACGTATTCATTAAGATGACACGCGAAAATTAAATGTTTATTATCTGATTGGTACCACGTTTTGCTCACTTGTGCATGTCCAATGCTTAAAACCATCCACAGTATATATCCTTAAGCATGAATATGAATGTTTTACCAAAAATATCCATTTCAAGAATAGGTAAAATCTGACTTTATTTTTGTAAAAATTCATATAAATATTTGCTTTCGCGTTCGAATTTTATAATTTTTAACATATTTTAGCTAAAAAAAACATTGTAACAAGAAAATTGCTATTTCAAGTGTGGAAGGTATTCTAGAATCCAGCCCATGTAGCTTACAATATACAACGTATTCATTAAAATAACACCCGAAAATTGAATGTTTATTATCTGATTGGTACCACGTTTTGGTCACTTTTGCATGTCCAATGCTTAAAACAATCCATAGTATAAATCCTAAAGTATGAATATGAATGTTTTAACACAAATATCGATTTCAAGAATAGGTAAAATCTGACTTTATTTTTGTAAAAAAACATATAAATATTTGCTTCCGCGCCCGAATTTTATAATTCTTCATTATATTTTAGCTAAAAAAAAAAAACATTGCAACAAGAAAATTGCTATTTCAAGTGTGGTAGGTATTCTAGAATCTAGCCCATGTAGCTACAATATACAACGTATTCATTAAAATAACACCCGAAAATTGAATGTTTATTATGTGATTGGTACCACGTTTTGGTCACTTTGTAACAAACCGCTGCCGTCACAACGGATGTTTTCTATCGGTGAGTATTAATAAATAATGTATACTTACCTGTCTTAGGCTGGTACTGCTGGCTGAAAGGCACTAGAGCTGCTTCAAGGGAAGTGGCACAATGAGCAAAGGTTCGGAAAGAACAAACGTGTTTATTTACCCGCAACTACACACTCGCTAGACTCTCTATTCTTTACATTAATTTATACTATAAAAGTGTAGGGATCAGCAATGTAACTTGTACGTAAATTGTACGTGGATTAATTACCCAACGTTTAGCAAACTAGTAACCTATATTAAAACGGAATTTGGACTTTGAAATGTTTAGACAACAATTTAGAATAAGTCGTAAATTGTTACAACTTTTGCATGTCCAATGCTTAAAACAATCCATAGTATAAATCCTAAAGTATGAATATTAATGTTTTAATACAAATATCTATTTCAAGAATAGGTAAAATCTGACTTTATTTTTGTAAAAAATCATTTAAATATTTGCTTCCGCGCCCGAATTTTATAATTCTTCATTATATTTTAGCTAAAAGAAAACATTGCGACAAGAAAATTGCTATTTCAAGTGTGCTAGGTATTCTAGAATCCAGCCCATGTAGCTTACAATATACAACGTATTTATTAAAATGACACCCGAAAATTTAATGTTTAATACCTGATTGGTACCACGTTTTGGTCAATTTTGCATGTCCAATGCTAAAACCATACATAGTATAGGTCTAAAGCATAAATATGAATGTTGAAAATTTTTAGGAACTCGGTGGTTAAGGTTGTAGAAGTTATTTAGGCCTTTAGACAAAACTGAATATGATAATAAAGTCTCAGAAATTTTATCAGACCAAACAACTTACCAAAAATTAAATAAAAATCCTCTCAATAAACTAGATTTCAAATGTAAAAAATATCTTTCTAAAATCAAACATACACAATTAATAGTCCAACACCCATCCTTGGGTCGTATGTACATGCAGCCTAAGATCCATAAAGAAAACACCCCCTTGTGCCAAATCACATCAACAATTAACACACCTACATATTTATTATCAAAACATTTAAATAGTATAATTAGTAAAGTCACATCTGCTTCAGAAAACATAATCAAAAATTCATTTGACTTGGTTCACGACATCACCAAATTAACTATTCCCAACAACTGCATTATTTTTTCTCTAGATGTAGTTGCTCTCTACCCATCTATCCCTCAACATCTGGTTATAGATTGCTTGACAGAAATTTGGACATCCATTGAACAATATACTGAGCTAAATAAAGAACAATTTATAGAAGGAATTAACCTATGTTTTGAATCATCAGTTTTTACTTTTAACAACCAAATTTATTTTCAAAAAGATGGTTTTCCTATGGGGGCCAGTATTAGTAGTAGCTTAGCAGAACTCATTTTACAAAACTTAGAAAAAACAGTCTTTTCCAATAAAAAATGGAATATAATTTATTACAAACGTTATGTCGACGATTGCATAGTAATTGCCAACAAAGATTTTGTGAATGATATCTTGAATGATTTTAACAGTTTCCTCCCTAGAATCAAATTTACATTAGAAATAGAAACCAATAATCAAATACATTTCCTAGATACTACCTTAATTAGAAATAATAACAGAATAACTATAAACTGGTACATTAAACCGACCGTTTCAGGCAGATATTTAAATTTTAATTCACATACTAATTTCAAATATAAAAAAAGTGTTGTCACATCCCTCGTAGACAGGGAAATCCTGTTATCACATCCAAGATATCATACACAAAATTTACAGTATATTTATAATACACTCCACAATAATGGATATCCTTACGAAATCATCAATAACATTATTAGACTCAGACTGAACAAACTTAATAAACAACTATCAGCTAATACAGATATTGTCAATGGCGAGAGCAACATACAGCTAGAGAAAAATATATATGCCAAAATCCCTTACGACAGCTTCATAAATCAATCCATTCGTAAAATACTAGACCAAACCAACATTACAATAGCCAATAATAATATGATAACTACAAAATTTTTATATACACCTTTGAAAGACAAAATTGACCCACATTTACAAAAAGATGTCGTGTACCAAGTCACATGTAACACATGTAATAAAATTTATATCGGTGAAACATCTCAACCCTTGGCAAAACGTATTTACCAACATAAATATCACTGTAATAAAAACAACCCCGATCATAGCGCAATATCCAAACACAAGTGCCAAACTGGTCACGAAATAGATTTTGATAACCCCAAAATATTAGAGAAAGTACAATTTAAAAATCATAGACTTTTATTTGAAACATTTCACATTACAATCACTAACCATAATGTTCTAAATTACATCACAGATTACAACAATAATGCGCAGCACATAAAAAACATAATTAATTCATAGGTTTGACTTCGCGCCTCATTTATTTCTTTCTCTTCGAACGCAACATCATTTGTTCTTCCTCTCATCACTATATTTTTTGAACAGAGTTCTACCAGACATCATGCTGCCGACACGTGTGTGTACTATCGGGGGTACAATTATCTACGAATAATAGTCTCTTAAAAGTTTAACAAGTGTACCTCATAATCGTTACAACGACTTCGCCTTTATTAAATAGAACTTACAATCTTCACATGTGTTTTGGAATGCATTCAATCAAAATTTTTAAATAATGTAATTCTGCTTAACTTCTTTCATCTGGTGAGTTGTTAATAAAATTTGTAATTGTTCTTTAATAAGCTAAATAATGATGTAAAAAATTTGTCTATTGTTAAGTTTAAAAAGACTGTTATGAACATTCTTACATCACACTGCCTATATAAAATTGAGGAATATTTTTCTTTGTAATCCTTTTGTATAATTTAAATTGTGTTAAATTGTACTAATATTTTGTGACTAGGTTCTACATTTATGTAATGTTTCTAAACCGAATAAATTATTATTATTATTATTATTATTATTATTATTATAATATTGTATTTTTTTGTAAAATTTATATTATAGCTGATGATGGGCTAACATTGCCAGAAATGTCCTGTATTATTTTATGATCTCGACTAATGTAATAAAACCTACATCAGGAACCTAAAAGCCTAAATAACTTCTACAACCTTAACCACCGAGTTCCTAAAAAATTTTCAACAAACAAGGTAGGGTGCCAGGCGAAAACATCCCTATTATCAACTCTCCAGCATTTTACACATCCACACAGAAAATAGAACATCTCATCCACCTACACAAGTTCAACAAGAATCATCATGGAGCACACCGGATTCTTCTGGAATATACAAGCCAGCTTCGGCCAACAAGCCGTTGTAACAATTAAAAATTACTGTAATCTTAAAGTTCATTTAGCCAAAACAGAAAATAGGATATTCTTCCTACATTCTTGTAAAGATAACAATTTATTACCAAAATTCATAGATAACTGTACCACCAATAGAAACACACATGCCAACAAACATAACTTTCATAAATTCAACTCTATAAATTTCAAATATAAAATCAAACTGCTCAACCTCGAAATAAATGAGGCGCATAGTCATCTTAATTATTTAAACCAACAAATATCAAAATGTGTCTTAGACTGCATGAACATATTGCCCATCGAAATTTACAACCATGTGATCCATAAAGCCAACCCTTTTTATATTAATACAAAAAGTTCCAATAAAATTACTACTGACAAAAAACTTAACACGTTAAAAAACAAAGCTTTAAACAATAGCATAAGCACCTACCTCCTAAAATATTACAAACAGTGGATTGTCAATTACAGTGACATGGAAATAGACGAAAACATCTTAGCAATTCTTGCCCTTGGTCCAAAATTCAGTTTTAAAGATTCTAACCCCAAAATAAATAAACAGTTAATAACAGAATGCTTTGTCAACATATCAATAGCAATAGACAGAAGTAATGTTACAAACAAAGACTTTTTAAAAAATAAAATATCCAAACTATTACATTACAGATATTCCAAATTAAAAAATTCAAAACTCATTTACCAAGAACAAGAATTGTTGAGATGGATACGTCAAGCCAAAATATTTGTTAAATTAAATTCAAATAAACTAATAATCACCAAAGCTGATAAAGGATCAAAAACAGTAATCATGAACAAAACTGAATATGATAATAAAGCCTCAGAAATTTTATCAGACCAAACAACTTACCAAAAATTAAATAAAAAACCTATCAATAAATTATATTTCAAATGTAAAAAATATCTTTCTAAAATCAAACATACATAATTAATAGTCCAACACCCATCCTTGGGTCGTATGTACATGCAGCCTAAGATCCATAAAGAAAACACCCCCTTGCGCCAAATCACATCAACAATTAACACACCTACATATTTATTATCAAAACATTTAAATAGTATAATTAGTAAAGTCACATCTGCTTCAGAAAACATAATCAAAAATTCATTTGACTTGGTTCACGACATCACCAAATTAACTATCCCCAACAACTGCATTATTTTTTCTCTAGATGTAGTTGCTCTCTACCCATCTAGCCATCAACATCTGGTTATAGATTGCTTGACAGAAATTTGGACATCCATTGAACAATATACTGAGCTAAATAAAGAACAATTTATAGAAGGAATTAACCTATGTTTTGAATCATCAGTTTTTACTTTTAACAACCACATTTATTTTCAAAAAGATGGCTCTCCTTTGGGGGTCAGTATTAGTAGTAGCTTAGCAGATCTCATT
This sequence comes from Stenolophus ochropezus, assembly GCA_035578165.1. Classification (NCBI taxonomy): domain Eukaryota; kingdom Metazoa; phylum Arthropoda; class Insecta; order Coleoptera; family Carabidae; genus Stenolophus; species Stenolophus ochropezus. The sequence goes on along the minus strand of JAQOWZ010000077.1, from coordinate 182,086 downwards.
TTACAAAACTTAGAAAAAACAGTCCTTTCCAATAAAAAATGGAATATAATTTATTACAAAAGTTATGTCGACGATTGCTTAGTAATTGCCAACAAAGATTTTGTGAATGATATCTTGAATGATTTTAACAGTTTCCACCCTAGAATCAAGTTACATTAGAAATAGAAACCAATAATCAAATACATTTCCTAGATACTACCTTAATTAGAAATAATAACAGAATAACTACAAACTGGTACATTAAACCGACCGCTTCAGGTAGATATTTAAATTTTAATTCACATACTAATTTCAAATATAAAAAAAGTGTTGTCACATCCCTCGTAGACAGGGCAATCCTGTTATCACATCCAAGATATCATACACAAAATTTACAGTATATTTATAACACACTCCACAATAATGGATATCCTTACGAAATCATCAATAACATTATTAGACTCAGGCTTAACAAACTTAATAAACAACTATCAGCTAATACAGATATTGTCAAAAGCGAGAGCAACATACAGCTAGAGAAAAATATATATGCCAAAATCCCTTACGACAGCTTCATAAATAAATCCATTCGTAAAATACTAGACCAAACCAACATTACAATAGCCAATAATAATATGATAACTACAAAATTTTTATATACACCTTTGAAAGACAAAATTGACCCACATTTACAAAAAGATGTCGTGTACCAAGTCACTTGTAACACATGTAATAAAATTTATATCGGTGAAACATCTCAACCCTTGGCAAAACGTATTTACCAACATAAATATCACTGTAATAAAAACAACTCCGACCATAGCGCAATATCCAAACACAAGTGCCAAACTGGTCACGAAATAGATTTTGATAACCCCAAAATATTAGAGAAAGTACAATTTAAAAATCATAGACTTTTATTTGAAACATTTCACATTACAATCAATAACCATAATGTTCTAAATTATATCACAGATTACAACAATAATGTGCAGCACATTAAAAACATAATTAATTCATAAGTTTGACTTCGCGCCTCATTTATTTCTTTCTCTGCGCACGCAACATCATTTGTTCTTCCTCCCATCACTATATTTTTTAAACAGAGTTCTACCAGACATCATGCTGTCGACACGTGTGTGTACTATCGGGGGTACAATTATCTACGAATAATAGTCTCTTAGAAGTTTAACAAGTGTACCTCATAATCGTTACATCGACTTCGCCTTTATTAAATAGAACTTACAATCTTCACATGTGTTTTGGAATGCATTGAATCAAATTTTTTTAAATAATGTAATTCTGCTTAACCTCTTTCATCTGGTGAGTTGTTAATAAAATTTGTAATTGTTCTTTAATAAGCTAAATAATGATGTAAAAAATTTGTCTATTGTTAAGTTTAAAAAGACTGTTATGAACATTCTTACATCACACTGCCTATATAAAATTGAGGAATATTTTTCTTTGTAATCCTTTTGTATAATTTAAATTGTGTTAAATTGTACTAATATTTTGTGACTAGGTTCTACATTTATGTAATGTTTCTAAACCGAATAAATTATTATTATTATTATTATTATTATTATTATAATATTGTATTTTTTTGTAAAATTTATATTATAGCTGATGATGGGCTAACATTGCCAGAAATGTCCTGTATTATTTTATGATCTCGACTAATGTAATAAAACCTACATCAGGAACCTAAAAGCCTAAATAACTTCTACAACCTTAACCACCGAGTTCCTAAAAAATTTTCAACAAACAAGGTAGGGTGCCAGGCGAAAACATCCCTATTATCAACTCTCCAGCATTTTACACATCCACACAGAAAATAGAACATCTCATCCACCTACACAAGTTCAACAAGAATCATCATGGAGCACACCGGATTCTTCTGGAATATACAAGCCAGCTTCGGCCAACAAGCCGTTGTAACAATTAAAAATTACTGTAATCTTAAAGTTCATTTAGCCAAAACAGAAAATAGGATATTCTTCCTACATTCTTGTAAAGATAACAATTTATTACCAAAATTCATAGATAACTGTACCACCAATAGAAACACACATGCCAACAAACATAACTTTCATAAATTCAACTCTATAAATTTCAAATATAAAATCAAACTGCTCAACCTCGAAATAAATGAGGCGCATAGTCATCTTAATTATTTAAACCAACAAATATCAAAATGTGTCTTAGACTGCATGAACATATTGCCCATCGAAATTTACAACCATGTGATCCATAAAGCCAACCCTTTTTATATTAATACAAAAAGTTCCAATAAAATTACTACTGACAAAAAACTTAACACGTTAAAAAACAAAGCTTTAAACAATAGCATAAGCACCTACCTCCTAAAATATTACAAACAGTGGATTGTCAATTACAGTGACATGGAAATAGACGAAAACATCTTAGCAATTCTTGCCCTTGGTCCAAAATTCAGTTTTAAAGATTCTAACCCCAAAATAAATAAACAGTTAATAACAGAATGCTTTGTCAACATATCAATAGCAATAGACAGAAGTAATGTTACAAACAAAGACTTTTTAAAAAATAAAATATCCAAACTATTACATTACAGATATTCCAAATTAAAAAATTCAAAACTCATTTACCAAGAACAAGAATTGTTGAGATGGATACGTCAAGCCAAAATATTTGTTAAATTAAATTCAAATAAACTAATAATCACCAAAGCTGATAAAGGATCAAAAACAGTAATCATGAACAAAACTGAATATGATAATAAAGCCTCAGAAATTTTATCAGACCAAACAACTTACCAAAAATTAAATAAAAAACCTATCAATAAATTATATTTCAAATGTAAAAAATATCTTTCTAAAATCAAACATACATAATTAATAGTCCAACACCCATCCTTGGGTCGTATGTACATGCAGCCTAAGATCCATAAAGAAAACACCCCCTTGCGCCAAATCACATCAACAATTAACACACCTACATATTTATTATCAAAACATTTAAATAGTATAATTAGTAAAGTCACATCTGCTTCAGAAAACATAATCAAAAATTCATTTGACTTGGTTCACGACATCACCAAATTAACTATCCCCAACAACTGCATTATTTTTTCTCTAGATGTAGTTGCTCTCTACCCATCTAGCCATCAACATCTGGTTATAGATTGCTTGACAGAAATTTGGACATCCATTGAACAATATACTGAGCTAAATAAAGAACAATTTATAGAAGGAATTAACCTATGTTTTGAATCATCAGTTTTTACTTTTAACAACCAAATTTATTTTCAAAAAGATGGCTCTCCTTTGGGGGTCAGTATTAGTAGTAGCTTAGCAGATCTCATTTTACAAAACTTAGAAAAAACAGTCCTTTCCAATAAAAAATGGAATATAATTTATTACAAACGTTATGTCGACGATTGCTTAGTAATTGCCAACAAAGATTTTGTGAATGATATCTTGAATGATTTTAACAGTTTCCACCCTAGAATCAAGTTACATTAGAAATAGAAACCAATAATCAAATACATTTCCTAGATACTACCTTAATTAGAAATAATAACAGAATAACTACAAACTGGTACATTAAACCGACCGCTTCAGGTAGATATTTAAATTTTAATTCACATACTAATTTCAAATATAAAAAAAGTGTTGTCACATCCCTCGTAGACAGGGCAATCCTGTTATCACATCCAAGATATCATACACAAAATTTACAGTATATTTATAACACACTCCACAATAATGGATATCCTTACGAAATCATCAATAACATTATTAGACTCAGGCTTAACAAACTTAATAAACAACTATCAGCTAATACAGATATTGTCAAAAGCGAGAGCAACATACAGCTAGAGAAAAATATATATGCCAAAATCCCTTACGACAGCTTCATAAATAAATCCATTCGTAAAATACTAGACCAAACCAACATTACAATAGCCAATAATAATATGATAACTACAAAATTTTTATATACACCTTTGAAAGACAAAATTGACCCACATTTACAAAAAGATGTCGTGTACCAAGTCACTTGTAACACATGTAATAAAATTTATATCGGTGAAACATCTCAACCCTTGGCAAAACGTATTTACCAACATAAATATCACTGTAATAAAAACAACTCCGACCATAGCGCAATATCCAAACACAAGTGCCAAACTGGTCACGAAATAGATTTTGATAACCCCAAAATATTAGAGAAAGTACAATTTAAAAATCATAGACTTTTATTTGAAACATTTCACATTACAATCAATAACCATAATGTTCTAAATTATATCACAGATTACAACAATAATGTGCAGCACATTAAAAACATAATTAATTCATAAGTTTGACTTCGCGCCTCATTTATTTCTTTCTCTGCGCACGCAACATCATTTGTTCTTCCTCCCATCACTATATTTTTTAAACAGAGTTCTACCAGACATCATGCTGTCGACACGTGTGTGTACTATCGGGGGTACAATTATCTACGAATAATAGTCTCTTAGAAGTTTAACAAGTGTACCTCATAATCGTTACAACGACTTCGCCTTTATTAAATAGAACTTACAATCTTCACATGTGTTTTGGAATGCATTGAATCAAATTTTTTTAAATAATGTAATTCTGCTTAACCTCTTTCATCTGGTGAGTTGTTAATAAAATTTGTAATTGTAATATTGTAATTTTTTGTAAAATTTATATTATAGCTGATGATGGGCTAACCATGCCCGAAACGTCCTGTATTATTTTATGATCTCGACTAATGTAAAATAACCTACATCAGGAACCTAAATTGCTATTTCAAGTGTGGTAGGTATTCTAGAATCCAGCTTATCTTGCTTATAATACACAACGTATTCATTAAAATGACACCCGAAAATTAAATGTTTATTATCTGATTGGTATCACGTTTTGGTCACTTTTGCATGTCCAATGCTAAAACCATCCATTACATAGATCCTAAAGCATGAATATGAATGTTTTAATAAAAATATCCATTTCAAGAGTAGGTAAAATCTGACTAAATTTTTGTAAAAATTCATATAAACATTTGCTTTCGCGTCCAAGTTTTATAATTTTTATCATATTTAAGCTAAAAAAAACATTGTAACAAGAAAATAGTTATTTCAAGTGTGGTAGGTATTCTAGAATCCAGCCAGTGTAGCTTACAATATACAACGTATTCATTAAAATGACATCCGAAAATTGAATGTTTATTATCAGATTGGTACCATGTTTTGGTCACTTTTGCATGTCCAATGCTAAAACCATCCATTACATAGATCCTAAAGCATGAATATGAATGTTTTAATAAAAATATCCATTTCAAGAGTAGGTAAAATCTGACTTTATTTTTGTAAAAATTCATATAAACATTTGCTTTCGCGTCCGAGTTTTATAATTTTTATCATATTTAAGCTAAAAAAACATTGTAACAAGAAAATAGTTATTTCAAGTGTGGTATGTATTCTAGAATCCAGCCAGTGTAGCTTACAATATACAACGTATTCATTAAAATGACATCCGAAAATTGAATGTTTATTATCAGATTGGTACCATGTTTTGGTCACTTTTGCAAGTCCAATGCTTAAAACCATCCATAGTATAGATCCTAAAGCATGACAATGAATGTTTTAACAAAAATATCCGTTTCAAGAATAGGTCAAATCTGACTTTATTTTTGTAAAAAATCATATAAATATTTGCTTCCGCGCTCGAACTTTATATTTCTTCATTATATTTTAAGTAAAAGAAAACATTGCAACAAGAAAATTGCTATTTTAAGTGTGGCAGGTATTCTAGAATACAGCCCATGTAGCTTACAATATACAACGTATTCATTAAAATGTCACCCGAAAATTATCTGATTGGTACCACGTTTTGGTCACTTTTGCATGTCCAATGCTTCAAACCTTCCATAGTATAGATCCTAAAGCATGAATATGAATGTTTTAACAAAAATATCCATTCCAAGAATAGGTAAAACCTGACATTATTTTTGTAAAAAATTCATATAAATATTTTCTTTCGCTCAAGAATTTTATAATTCTTTATCATATTTTAGCTAAAAGAAAACAATGCAACAAGAAAACTGCTATTTCACGTGTGGCAGGTATTCTAGAATCCAGCTTATGTAGCTTACAATATACAATGTATTTATTAAAATGACACCCGAAAGTGACCAATAAGTGGTACCAATCAGATAATAAACATTCTATTTTCGGGTGTCATTTTAATGAATACGTTGTATATTGTAAGCTACATAAGCTGGATTCTAGAATACCTACCACACTTGAAATAGCAATTTTCTTGTTGCATTGTTTTCTTTTAGTTAAAATATGATGATAAATTATAAAATTGGTTCGCGGAAGAAAATAGTTATATGATTTTTTACAAAAATAAAGTCTGATATTACCTAATCTTGAAATGGATATTTTTGTTAAAACAATCTTATTCATGCTTTAGGATCTATACTATGGATGGTTTTAGCATTGGACATGCAAAAGTGACCAAAACGTGGTACTAATCAGTTAATAAACATTCAATTTTCGGGTGTCATTTTAATGAGTACGTTGTATATTGTAAGCTACATGGGCTGGATTCTAGAATACCTACTACACTTTAAATAGCAATTTTCTTGTTGCAAAGTTTTCTTTTAGCTAAATTATGATAAAGAATTATAAAATTCGGGCGCGGAAGCAAATATTTATATGATTTTTTACAAAAATAAAGTCAGATTTTACGTATTCTTGAAATGGATATTTTTGTTAAAACATTTATATTCATGCTATAGGATCTATACTATGGATGGTTTTAAGCATTGGATATGCAAAAGTGACCAAAACGTGGTACCAATCAGATAATAAACATTCAATTTTTGGGTGTCATTTTAATGATTACGTTGTATATTGTAAGCTACATGGGCTGGAGTCTAGAATATCTATTACACTTGAAATAGCAATATTCTTGTTGCAATGTTTTCTTTTAGCTTAAATATGATAAAGAATTATAAAATTCTGGCGGGGAAGCAAATATTTATATGATTTCTTACAAATATAAAGTCAGGTTTTACCTATTCTTAAAATGGATATTTTTGTTAAATTATTCATATTCATGCTTTAGGATCTATACTATGAATGCTTTTAGCATTGGACATACAAAAGAGACCAAAACGTGGTACCAATCAGATAATAAACATTCTATTTTCGGGTGTCATTTTAATGAATACGTTGTATTTTGTAAGCTTCATGGCATGGATTCTAGAATACCTACTACACTTAAAATAGCAATTTTCTTGTTGCAATGATTTCTTTTAGCTAAAATATAATGAAGAATTATAAAATTGGGGCGCGCAAGCAAATATTTATATGATTTCTTACAAAAATAAAGTCAGATTTTACCTATTCTTGAAATGAATATTTTTGTTAAAACATTCATATTCATGCTTAAGGATCTATACCATAGATGGTTTTAGCATTGGACTTGCAAAAGTGACCAAAACGTGGTACCAATCAGATAATAAACATTCAATCTTCGGGTGTCATTTTATTGAATACGTTGTATATTGTAAGTTACATGGGCTGGATCCTAGAATACCTACCACACTTGAAACAACAATTTTCATATTGCAATGTTTTCTTTTAGCTAAAATATGATGAAGATTTATAAACTTCGGCCGCGGAAGCAAATCTTTAAATGATTTTTTACAAAAATAAAGTTATATTTTAACAACTCTTGAAATAGATATTTTTGTTAAAACATTCATATTCATTCTTTAGAATCTATACTATGGATGGTTTTATGCACTAGACATGCAAAAGTGACCAAAACGTGGTACCAATTAGATAATAAACATTTAATTTTTGGGTGTCATTTTAATGAATACGTTGTATATTGTAAGCTACCTACATGAACTGGATTCTAGATTACCTACCAAACTTGAAATAGCAATTTTCTTGTTGCAATGATTTTTTTAGCTAAAATATGATAAAGAATTATGAAATTCGGGCGTGGAAGCAAATATTTATATGATTTTTTACAAAAATAAAGTCAGATTTTAACTATTCTTGAAATGAATATTTTCGTTAAAACGTTCATATTCATGCTTTAGGATCTATACCATAGATAGTTTTAGCATTGGACATGCAAAAGTGACCAAAACGTGGTACCAATCAGATAATAAACATTTAATTTTTGTGTGTCATTTTAATGATTATTTTGTATATTGTAAGCTACACTTGAAATAGAAATTTTCTTTTTAAAATGTTTTCTTTTTGCTAAAATTTGATAAAGAATTATAAAATTGGGGCGCGGAAGCAAATATTTATATGATTTTTTACAAAAATAAAGACAGATTTTACCTATTCTTAAAATGAATATTTTTGTTAAAACATTCATATTCATGCTTTAGGATCTATACTATGGATGGTTTTAGCATTGGACATGCTAAAGTGACCAAAACGTGGTACCAATCAGATAATAAACATTCAATTTTCGGGTGTCATTTTAATGAATACGTTGTATATTGTAAGCTACATGGGCTGGTTTCTATACCACCTACCACACTTGAATTAGCAATTTTCATGTTGCAATGTTTTCTTTTAGCTAAAATATGATAAAGAATTATAAAATTCGGGCGCAAAAGCAAATCTTTAAATGATTTTTTACAAAAATAAAGTTAGATTTTAACAATTCTTGAAATGGATATTTTTGTTAAAACATTCATATTCATGCTTTAGGATCTATACTATGGATGTTTTTAAGCGTTGGACATGCAAAAGTTACCAAAACGTGGTACCAATCAGATAATAAACATTCAATTGTCGGGCGTCATTTTAATGAATACGTTGTATATTGTAAGGTACCTACATGGGCTGGATTCTAGATTACCTACCACACTTGAAATAGCAATTTTCTTGTTGCAATGTTTCTTTTAGCTAAAATATGATAAACAATTATAAAATTCTGGCGCGGAAGTAAATATTTATATGATTTTTTACAAAAATAAAGTCAGATTTTACATAATCTTGAAATGGATATTTTTGTTAAAACGTTCATATTTATGCTTTAGGATCTAAACTATGGATAGTTTTAGCATTGGACATGCAAAAGTGACTAAAACGTGGTATCAATTAGATAATAAGCATTCAAATTTCGGGTGACATTTCAATGAATACGTTGTATTTTGTAAGCTACATGGGCTGGATTGAAGAATACCTACCACACTTGAAATATCAATTTTATTGTTGCAATGACTTCTTTTAGCTAAAGTATGACGAAAAATTATAAAATTTGGGCGCGGAAGCAAATATTTATATAAATTTTTTACAAAAATAAAGTCAGATTTTACCTACTCTTGAAATGAATATTTTTGTTAAAACATTCATATTCATGCTTTAGGATCTATACTATGGATGGTTTCAAACATTAGACATGCAAAAGTGACTAAAACGTGGAACCAACCAGATAATAAACATTCAATTTTCGGGTGCCATTTTAATGAATACGTTGTATATTGTAAGCTATATGGACTGGATTCTAGAATACCTACCACACTTGAAATAGCAATTTTCTTGTTGCAATGTTTTCTTTTAGCTAAAATATGATAAAGTATTATAAAATTCGGGCGCGGAAGCAAATATTTATATGATTTTTTACAAAAATAAATTCAGATTTTACCTTTTCTTGAAACGAATATTTTTGTTAAAACATTCATATTCATGCTTTAGGATCTATACTATGGATAGTTTTAGCATTGGACATGCAAAAGTGACTAAAACGTGGTACCATCCAGATGATAAACATTCAATTTTCAGGTGTCATTTTAATGAATACGTTGTATTTTGTAAGCTACATGGGCTGGATTGAAGAATACCTACCACACTTGAAATATCAATTTTATTGTTGCAAGGACTTCTTTTAGCTAAAGTATGACGAAAAATTATAAAATTTAGGCGCGGAAGCAAATATTTATATGAATTTTTTACAAAAATAAAGTCAGATTTTACCTACTCTTGAAATGGATATTTTTGTTAAAACATTCATATTCATGCTTTAGGATCTATACTATGGATGGTTTCAAACATTTGACATGCAAAAGTGACTAAAACGTGGAACCAACCAGGTAATAAACATTCAATTTTCGGGTGCCATTTTAATGAATACGTTGTATATTGTAAGCTATATGGACTGGATTCTAGAATACCTACCACACTTGAAATAGCAATTTTCTTGTTGCAATGTTTTCTTTTAGCTAAAATATGATAAAGTATTATAAAATTCGGGCGCGGAAGCAAATATTTATATGATTTTTTACAAAAATAAAGTCAGATTTTACCTATTCTTAAAACGAATATTTTTGTTAAAACATTCATATTCATGCTTTAGGGTCTATACTATGGATAGTTTTAGCATTGGACATGCAAAAGTGACTAAAACGTGGTACCATCCAGATGATAAACATTCAATTTTCAGGTGTCATTTTAATGAATACGTTGTATATTGTAAGCTACATGGGCTGGATTCTAGAATACCTATCACACTTGAAATAGCTAAAATATGATGAAGAAATATAAAATTCGGGCGCGGAAGCAAATGTTTATATGATTTTTTACAAAAATAAAGTCAGATTTTACCTATTCTTGAAACGGATATTTTTGTTAAAACGTTCATATTCATGCTTTAGGATCTATACTATGGATGGTTTTAGCATTGGACATGCAAAAGTGACCAAAACGTGGTACAAATCAAATAATAAACATTAAATTTTCGGGTGTCATTTTAATGAATACGTTGTATATTGTAAGCTACATAAGCTGGAATCTAGAATACCTACCACACTTGAAGTAGCAATTTTCTTGTTGCAATGTTTTCTTTTAGCTAAAATATGATTAAGAATTATAAAAATCGGGCGCAGAAGCAAATATTTATATGATTTTTTACAAAAATAAAGTCAGATTTTACCTATTCTTGAAATGATTATTTTTGTTAAAACATTCATATTCATGCTTTAGGATCTGTACTATGGATAGTTTTAGCATTGGACATGCAAAAGTGACCAAAACGTGGTACCAAACAGATAATAAACATTCAATGTTCTGGTGTCATTTTAATGAATACGTAGTATATTGTAAGTTACATGGGCTGGATTCTAGAATACCTACCACACTTGAAATAGCAATTTTCTTGCTGCAATGTTTTCTTTTAGTTAAAATATGATAGAGTATTATAAAATTTGGGCGCGGAAGCAAATATTTATATGATCTTTTTACAAAAATATAGTCAGATTTTACCTATTCTTGAAATGAATATTTTTGTTAAAACATTCATATTCATGCTTTAGGATCTATACTATGGATAGTTTTAGCATTGGACATGCAAAAGTAACCAAACGTGGTACCAAACAGATAATAAACATTCAATGTTCGGGTGTCATTTTAATGAATACGTTGTATATTGTAAGCTACATGGGCTGGATTCTAGAAAACCTACCACACTTGAAATAGCAATTTTCTTGTTGCAATGTTTTCTTTTAGCTAAAATATGATGAAGAATTATAAAATTCGGGCGCGGAAGCAAATATTTATATGATTTTTTACAAAAATAAAGTCAGATTTTACCTATTCTTGAAACGAATATTTTTGTTAAAACATTCATATTCATGCTTTAGGGTCTATACTATGGATAGTTTTAGCATTGGACATGCAAAAGTGACTAAAACGTGGTACCATCCAGATGATAAACATTCAATTTTCAGGTGTCATTTTAATGAATACGTTGTATATTGTAAGCTACATGGGCTGGATTCTAGAATACCTATCACACTTGAAATAGCTAAAATATGATGAAGAAATATAAAATTCGGGCGCGGAAGCAAATGTTTATATGATTTTTTACAAAAATAAAGTCAGATTTTACCTATTCTTGAAACGGATATTTTTGTTAAAACGTTCATATTCATGCTTTAGGATCTATACTATGGATGGTTTTAGCATTGGACATGCATAAGTGACCAAAACGTGGTACAAATCAAATAATAAACATTAAATTTTCGGGTGTCATTTTAATGAATACGTTGTATATTGTAAGCTAAATAAGCTGGAATCTAGAATACCTACCACACTTGAAGTAGCAATTTTCTTGTTGCAATGTTTTCTTTTAGCTAAAATATGATAAAGAATTATAAAAATCGGGCGCAGAAGCAAATATTTATATGATTTTTTACAAAAATAAAGTCAGATTTTACCTATTCTTGAAATGATTATTTTTGTTAAAACATTCATATTCATGCTTTAGGATCTGTACTATGGATAGTTTTAGCATTGGACATGCAAAAGTGACCAAAACGTGGTACCAAACAGATAATAAACATTCAATGTTCTGGTGTCATTTTAATGAATACGTAGTATATTGTAAGTTACATGGGCTGGATTCTAGAATACCTACCACACTTGAAATAGCAATTTTCTTGCTGCAATGTTTTCTTTTAGTTAAAATATGATAGAGTATTATAAAATTTGGGCGCGGAAGCAAATATTTATATGATCTTTTTACAAAAATATAGTCAGATTTTACCTATTCTTGAAATGAATATTTTTGTTAAAACATTCATATTCATGCTTTAGGATCTATACTATGGATAGTTTTAGCATTGGACATGCAAAAGTAACCAAACGTGGTACCAAACAGATAATAAACATTCAATGTTCGGGTGTCATTTTAATGAATACGTTGTATATTGTAAGCTACATGGGCTGGATTCTAGAATACCTACCACACTTGAAATAGCAATTTTCTTGTTGCAATGTTTTCTTTTAGCTAAAATATGATGAAGAATTATAAAATTCGGGCGCGGAAGCTAATATTTATATGATTTTTTACAAAAATAATGTCAGATTTTACCTATTCTTGAAATGGATATTTTTGTTAAAACGTTTATATTCATGCTTTGGGATCCATACTATGGATGATTTTAGCATTGGACATGCAAGAGTGACCAAAACGTGGTACCAATCAGATAATAAACATTCAGTTTTCAGGTGTCATTTTAATAAATACGTTGTATATTGTAAGCTAAATGGGCTGGATTCTAGAATACCTACCACACTTGAAATAACAATTTTCTTGTTGCAATGTTTTTTTTTTTAGCTAAAATATGATGAAGAATTATAAAATTCGGGCGCGGAAGCAGAAATTTATATGATTTCTTACAAAAATAAAGTCAGGTTTTACTTATTCATGAAATGGATATTTTTGTTTAAGTATTCATATTCATTCTTTAGGATCTATACTATAGATGGTTTTAGCATTGGAAATACAAAAGTGACCAAAACGTGGTACCAATCAGATAATAAACATTCAATTATCGGGTGTAGTTTCAGTGAATACGTTGTATATTGTAAGCTACATGGGCTACATTCTAGAATAACCTACCACACTTGAAATAGCAATTTTCTTGTTGCAATGATTTATTTTAGCTAAAATATGATGAAGAATTATAAAATTCGGGCGCGGAAGCAAATATTTATATGATGTTTTACAAAAATAAAGTCAGATTTTACCTATTCTTAAAATGGATATTTTTGTTAAAACGTTCATATTCATGCTTTAGGATCTATACTATGGATGGTTTTAGCATTGGACATGCAAAAGTGACCAAAACGAGATACCAATCAGATAATAAACATTAAAATTTCATGTGTCATTTTAATAAATACGTTGTATATTGTAAGCTAAATAAGCTGGATTCTAGAATACCTACCACACTTGAAATAACAATTTTTTTGTTGCAATGTTTTCTTTTAGCTAAAATATGATGAAGAATTATAAAACTCGGGCGCGGAAGCAAATATTTATATAATTTTTTACTAAAATAATGTCAGGTTTTACCTATTCTTGGAATAGATATTTTTGTTAAAACGTTCATATTCATGCTTTAGGATCTATACTATGAATGGTTTTAGCATTGGACATGCAAAAGTGACCAAAACGAGGTACAAATCAGATAATAAACATTCAATTTTCATGTGTCATTTTAATAAATACGTTGTATATTGTAAGCTACATGGGCTGGATTCTAGAATACCTACCGCACTTTGAAATAGCAATTTTTTTGTTGCAATGTTTTCTTTTAGCTAAAATATGATGAAGAATTATAAAATTCGGGCGCGGAAGCAAATATTTATATAATTTTGTACAAAAATATAGTCAGATTTTACCTTTTCTTGATGAATACATTGTATATTGTAAGCTACATGAGCTGGATTCTAGAATACCTACCACACTTGAAATAGCAATTTTCTTGTAGCACTGTTTTCTTTTAGCTAAAATATGATAAAGAATTATAAAATTCGGACGCGGAAGCAAATATTTATATGATTTTTTACAAAAATATAGTCAGTTTTTACCTATTCTTGAAATGGATATATTGTTAAAACTTTCATATTCATGCTTTAAGTTCTATACTATGGATAATTTTAGCATTGGACATGTAAAAGTGACTAAAACGTGGTACCAATCAGATAATAAACATTCAATATTCAGGTGTCATTTTAATGAATACTGTTACGGTTTAAAATAATATCAAGACTTTATTTTAATTTTATTTAAAGTATCGAGGTAGGCAACCTTAATTACCTAAAAGTAATGTCAATCTGTCTGGTCATAGGATTCGCTTTTTTTCACTTAATTAATAGCTCTAAAACTTGTAACAAAAATTTAAACGAATATTATAATTTTGGCAGTTGAACAGTGTGGTTGTGATTTTGTATCAGTTATAATTTTGATTAGTTGTGGAGCAATTTTGAGAATTGGTTGTATTCTTATCCATTAAATTGGAAGTATTGATCAAAATCTTTTTGAGGAATATATTTATTTCCACGGGAGAGCCCGGAGTAATACCACCTTCACTGCTATTTTATTCTCATAGCCGCATTCCAACTAAGGTATGATGCGTTTAAAATTTATAGTTTTATTAGTTTATCAGAATGGTATTGTAAAATTCATTTACTAATTCTAAATTAACAAGTAAATTCCAAGCGTTTGCCCATTCTTGCGCACGTTTCATTGGCGTGAATTTGACACTTGACCAGTAGATTAACAATTACTTTTCAGGCTTGTAATATTTGGTACTGTCCACGGTTAATACCGTTACTACCACCAACGTACAAAATTCCGTCGTTTTGACCGAACCATCTCTATTGACCGAATGGTCTGTCTGTGAATCTGTGGAGGAGTTAGTGAGTGCGTGGTCATTCCATCCCGGATGCGCCGCCGCTGACTCAATACACTGGACAGGGAACTACCGTGCCATCTACATCCGCGGTGAATGCCGAGCCAGATAAGCTTATTACTTATTTTTTTGTTCATATAAATTTGTTTCTTTATTATTATTGTAGTTGAATATCTCAATATTATTATTTTGCGCTAAAGTCTTGTTAGTACATTTAATATTTGAATACTAGTATCGTTGGCTGTAAATAGCTCACTCGAGTGGTTCAACGAGTTAACTATTTTAGTTATTTTCCTTTCCGACTTTTTAGGGTGTGTTAGACAAATTAGCGTCTCGGATTTTTAGTCTTGCTTTATACTTTGCGCTAGCATCTTGAACCCATTGATCGATCAACGGATAAACCGTGCTTATTGTTGCGCCGCTCTCAGATTATTGCACTTAAATTTGATCCTTGTCGCTATAGGCGTATTTCACTCTCTGATAGTCGTTTAATCATTTTGCATTTGGTTTTCAATAGCGTAAGCTTATTTTACACTCTGCTTGAGTTATAGTTTTTTTTATGATAAATTATTATGATATTGGTTTAATGATATTTAGTATTATCAGCGCATTTATTTTGTACATTATTTACTTATACCCAACAATAATTCATGTAATATTTGATCAAGTTTACCTAAACTTTATTAAATTCAATTTAAACCTGAGTGGCGATTTCGTATTATTTGCTTTCGTATGCTATCCCTTCCCGTAGTGCTCGTTGATCAGCATTGTTGGACTTTTCGTGGTCAACTGGCGCCCATATTAAAATTATTAGGCTGCGGTGTTTACCTAGCTTACTTATTAAGCGACTTAAAAACCCCGACCCGTCTCCACTGTAGCTCAGCCGGAGTTCAACCGTACTTGCGCGGGATTGTCTTTTAGGGGCGTAGCAATACGTTGTATATTGTAAGCTACATGGGCTGGATTCTAGAATACCTACCACACTTGAAATAGCAATTTTCTTGTTGCAATGTTTTCTTTTAGCTAAAGCATGATGAAGATTTATAAAATTCGGGCGCAGAAGTTAATATTTATATGATATTTTACAAAAATAATGTCAGATTTTACCTATTCTTAATGAATACGTTGTATATTGTAAGCTACATGGGCTAGATTCTAGAATACCTACTACACTTGAAATAGCAATTTTCTTTTTGCAATGTTTTCTTATAGCTAAAATGTGTTAAAAAATTATAAAATTCGGGCGCGGAAGCAAATATTTTTATGATTTTTTACAAAAATAAACTCAGAATTTACCTATTCTTGAAATGGATATTTTGTTAAAACATTCATATTCATGCTTTAAGATCTATACTATGGATAATTTTAGCATTGGACATGCAAAAGTAACCAAAACATGGTACCAATCAGAAAATAAACATTATATTTTCAGGTGTATGAATACGTTGTATATTGTAAGCTACATGGGCTGGATTCTAGAACACCTGCCACACTTGAAATAGCAATTTTCTTGTTGCAATGATTTCTTTTAGCTTAAATATGGTAAAGAATTATAAAATTCGGGCGCGGAAGCAAATATTTATATGATTTTTCCCAAAAATAAAGTCAGATTTTACCTATTCTTGATGTATACGTTGTATATTGTAAGCTACATGGGCTGGATTATAGAATACCTACCACACTTGAAATAGCAATTTTCATGTAGCAATGATTTCTTTTAGCTAAAATATGATGAAGAATTATAAAATTCGGACGCGGAAGCAAATATTTATATGAATCTATACAAAAATATAGTCAGATTTTATCTATTCTTAAAATAGATATTTTTGGTAAAACATTCATATTCATGCTTTAGGACCTATACTATGGATAGTTTTAGGCATTGGACATGCAAAAGTGACCAACACGTGGTACCAATCAGATAATAGACATTCAATTTTCGGGTGTCATTTTAATAAATACGTTGTAAACTGTAAGCTTCAAGGGCTGGATTCTAGAATACCTACCACACTTGAAATAGCAATTTTCTTGTTGCAATATTTTGTTTTAGCTAATATATGATAAAAAATTACTAAATTCGGGCGCGAAAGCAAATATTTATATGATTTTTTACAAAATTAATAGTCAGATTTTACCTATTCTTGATGAATACGTTGTATATTGTAAGCTACATAAGCTGGATTCTAGAATACCTACCACACTTGAAATAGCAATTTTCTGGTTGCAATGTTTTCTTTTATCTAAAATATGATGAAGAATTATAAAATTCAGGCGCAGAAGCAAATATTTATATGATTTTTTACAGAATTAATGTCAGGTTTTTCCTATTCTTGATGAATACGTTGTATATTGTAAGCTACATGGGCTGAATTCTAGAATACCTACCACACTTGAAATAGCAATTTTCTTGTTGCAATGATTTCTTTTAGCTAAAATATGATGAAGAATTATAAAATTCGGGCGCAGAAGCAAATATTTATATGATTTTTTACAAAAATAATGTCAGATTTTACCTATTCTTGAAATGGGTATTTTTGTTAAAACATGCATATTCATGCTTTAGGATCTATACTATGGATGGTTTTAAGCATTGGACATGCAAAAGTGGCCAAACCGTGGTACCAATCAGAAAATAAACATTTAATCTTCTTGTGTCATTTTAATAAATACGTTGTACATTGTAAGCTACATGGGCTGGATTCTAGAATACCTACCAGACTTGAAATAGCAATTTTCTTGTTGCAATTTATTTTTTTAGCTAACATATGATGAAGAATTATAAAATTCGGGCACGGTAGCAAATATTTATATGATTTTTTACAAAAATTAAAGTCAGATTTTACATATTCTTGAAATAGATATTTTTGTTAAAACATTCATATTCATGCTTTTGGATCTATACTATGGATTGTTGAATATCTACCACACTTGAAATAGCAATTTTCTTGTTGCAATGTTTTCTTTTAGCTAAAATATGATGAAGAATTATAAAATTCGGGCGCGAAAGCAAATATTTATATGATTTTTTACAAAATTAAAGTCAGATTTTACCTATTCTTGAAATGGATATTTTTGTTAAAACATTCATATTCATTCTTTAGGATCTATACTATGGATGGTTTTAAGCATTGGACATGCAAAAGTGGCCAAAACGTGGTACCTATCAGAAAATAAACATTTAATTTTTGGGTGTCATTTTAATGAATACGTTGTATATTGTAAGCAACATGGACTGGATTCTAGAATACCTACCACACTAGAAATAGCAATTTTCTTGTTGCAATAATTTCTTTTAGCTAAAATATGATGAAGAATTATAAAATTCAGGCAAGGAAGCAAATATTTATATGATTTTTTACAAAAATTAAATCTGATTTTACCTATTCTTGAAATTTATATTTTTGTTAAAACATACATATTCATGCTTTAGGATCTATACTATGGATGGTTTTAAGCATTGGACATGCAAAAGTGAGCTAAACGTGGTACCAATCAGATAATAAACATTTAATTTTCGGGTGTGATTTTAATGAATACGTTGTATATTGTAAGCTACATGGGTTGGATTCTAAAATACCTACCACACTTGAAATAGCAATTTTCTTGTTGCAATGTCTTATTTTAGCTACAATATGAAGAAGAATTATAAAATTCGGGCGCGGAAGCATATATTTATATGTTTTTTTACAAAAATAAAATGAGATTTGACATATTCTTGAAAGGGATATTTTTGTTAAAACATTCATATTCATGCTTTAGGATCTATACTATGGATGGTTTTAGCATTGGACATGCAAAAGTGACCAAAAAGTGATACCAATCAGATAATAAAACATTCAATTTTCGGGTGTCATTTTAATGAATACGTTGTATATTGTAAGCTACATAGGCTGGATTCTGGAATACCTACCACACTTGAAATAGCAATTTTCTTGTTACAATGTTTTTATTTTAGCTACAATATGATGAAGAATTATAAAATTCGGGCGCGGAAGCAAATTATTTATATGATTTTATACAAAAATAAAGTCAGATTTAGCTATTCTTGACATGGATATTTTTGTTAAAACATTTATATTCATGCTTTAGGATCTATACTATGGATAGTATAGCATTGGACATGCAAAAGTGACAAAAACGTGGTACCAATCAGATGATAAACATTCAATTTTCGGGTGTCATTTTAATGAATACGTTGTATATTGTAAGCTAACTACATGGGCGGGATACTAGAATACCTATCACACTTGAAATAGCATTTTTCTTGTTGCAATGTTTTCTTTTAGCTAAAATATGATAAAGAATTATAAAATTCGGTCGCGGAAGTAATACTTATATGATTTTTTACAAAAATAAAGACAGATTTTACATATTCTTGAAATGGATATTTTTGTTAAAACATTCATATTCATGCTTTAGGATCAATACCATAAATGGTTTTAGCATTGGACATGCAAAAGTGACCAAAACGTGGTACAAATAAAATAATAAACGTGCAATTTTCGTGTGCATTTTAATGAATACGTTGTATATTGTATTATAAAATTCGGGCGCGGGAGCATATATATATGTGATTTTTTACAAAAATATAGTCAGATTTTATCTGTTCTTGAAATGGATATTTTTGTTAAAACATTCATATTCATGATTTAGAATCTATACTATTGATGGTTTTAAGCATTGGATATGCAAAAGTGACCAAAACGTGGTCAGATAATAAACATTCAATTTTCAGGAGTCATTTTAATGAATACGTGTATATTGTAAGCTACATGGGCTGGAATCTAGAATACCTACCACACTTGAAATAGTATTGTATATGCAAAAGTGACCAAAACGTGGTACCAATCTGATAATAAACATTCAATGTTCGGGTGTCATTTTAATGAATACGTTGTATATTTTAAGCTACATGGGCTGGATTCTAGAATAACTACCACACTTGAAATAGCAATCTTCTTGTTGCAATGTCTTCTTTTAGTTAAAATATAATAAAGAATTATAAAATTTGGGCGCGGAACCATATATTTATAAGAGTTTTTACAAAAATAAAGTCAGGTTTCACATATTCTTGTAACGGATATTTTTGTAAAAACATTCATATTCATGCTTTAGGATCTATACTATTGATGGTTTTAAGCATTGGACATGCAAAAGTGACCAAAACGTGGTACCAATCAGACAATAAACATTCAATTTTCGGGTGTCATTTTAATGAATACGTTGTATATTTTAAGCTACATGGGCTGGATTTTAAAATACCTACCACACTTGAAATAGCAATTTTTCTGTTGCAATGTTTTCTTTTAGCTAAAATATGATGAAGAATTATAAAATTCGGGCGCGGAAGCAAATATTTATATGCTTCTTTTACAAAAATAGAGTCAGATTTTACTTATTTTTGAAATGGATATTTTTGTTAAAACATTCATATTCATGCTTTAGGGTCTATACTATGGATGGTTTTAGCATTGTATATGCAAAAATGACCAAAACGTGGTACCAATCTGATAATAAACATTCAATGTTCGGGTGTCATTTTAATGAATACGTTTTATATTTTAAGCTACATGGGCTGGAATCTAGAATACCTACAACACTTGAAATAGCAATCTTCTTGTTGCAATGTCTTCTTTTAGTTAAAATATAATAAAGAATTATAAAATACGGGCGCGGAACCATATATTTATAAGCGTTTTTACAAAAATAAAATCAGGTTTCACATATTCTTGAAACGGATATATTTGTAAAACCATTCATATTCATGCTTTAGGATCTATACTATTGATGGTTTTAAGCATTGGACATGCAAAAGTGACCAAAACGTGGTACCAATCAGATAATAAACATTCAATTTTCGGGTGTCATTTTAATGAATACGTTATATATTGTAAGCTACATGGGCTGGATTTTGGAATACCTACCACACTTGAAATAGCAGTTTATTTGATGCAATGGTTTTTTTAACAAAAATATGATAAAGAATTATAACATTCGGGCGCGGAAGCAAATATTTATATGTTTTTTTACAAAAATTAAGTTAGATTTTACCTATTCTTGAAATGGATATTTTTGTTAAAACACTTATATTGATGCTTTAGGATCTATACTATGGATGGTTTTAAGCATTGGACATGCAAAAGTACCTGAAACGTGGTATCAATCAGATAATAAACATTCAATTTTCGGGTGTCATTTTAATAAATACGTTGTATATTGTAAGCTACATGGTCTGGATTCTAGAATACCTACCACACTTGAAATAGCAATTTTCTTGTCGCAAAGTTTTCTTTCAGCTAAAATATGTTAAAGAATTATAAAATTCGGTCGCGGAAGCATATAATTATATGGTTTTTCACAAAAATAAAGACAGATTTTACCTATTCTTAAAATGGATATTTTTGTTAAAACATTCATATTCATACTTTAGGATCTATACTATGGATGGTTTTAGCATTGGACATGCAAATATGACCAAAACGTGGTACCAATCAAATATTAAACATTCAATTTTCGAGTGTCATTTTAATAAATACGTTGTAAATTGTAAGCTACATGGGCTGGATTCTAAAAATACCTACCACATTTGAAATAGCAATTTTCTTGTTGCAATGTTTTCTTTTATCTAAAATATGATAAAGAATAATAAAATTAGGGCGCGCAAGCAAATATTTATATGAACTTTTACAAAAATAAAGTCAGATTTTACCTATTCTTGAAATGGATATTTTTGTTAATACATTCATATTCATGCTTTAGGATCTATACCATAGATGGTTTTAGCATTAAACATGCAAAAGTGACCAAAACGTGGTATCAATCAGATAATGAACATTCAACTTTCGCGTGTCATTTTAATGAATACGTTGTATTTACGTTTATATACATTCATTTTCATGCTTTAGGATCTATACTATGGATGGTTTAAAGTATTGGACATGCAAAAGTGACCAAAACGTTGTTCCAATCAGATAATATACATTCAATTTTCGGGTGTCATTTTAATGAATACGTTGTATATTGTAAGCTACCTACATGCGATAGATTCTAGAATACCTACCACAATTGAAATAGCAATTTTCTTTTTGCAATGTTTTCTTTTAGCTAAAATATGATAAAGAAATATAATATTCCGGCGCGGAAGCAAATATTTATATGATCTTTTACAAAAATATAGTCAGATTTTACCTATTCTTGATATGGATATTTTTGTTAAAACATTCATATTCATGCTTTAGGATCTATGCTATGGATGGTTTTAGCATTAGACATGCAAATGTGACCAAAACGTGGTGACAATCAGATAATAAACATTCAACTTTCGCCTGTCATTTTAATGTATACGTTGTATATTGTAAGCTACATGGGCTGGATTCTAGAATACCTACCACACTTGAAATAGCAATTTTCTTGTTGCATAGTTTTTTGTTAGCTAAAATATGACGAAGAATTATATAATTCTGGCGCGGAAGCAAATATTTATATAAATTTTTACAAAAATAAAGTCAGATTTCACCTATTCTTGATGAATACGTTGTATATTGTAAGCTACTTAAGCTGGATTCTAGAATACCTACCACTATTGAAATAGCAATTTACTTGTTGCAGTGTTCTCTTTCAGCTAAAATATGATGAAGAATTATAAAATTCGGGCGCGGAAGCAAATATTTATATGATTTTTTACAAAAATAATGTCAGATTTTACCTATTCTTGAAATGGATATTTTCGTTAAAACGTTTATATTCATGCTTTGGGATCTATACTATGGATGATTTTAGCAATGGACATGCAAGAGTGACCAAAACGTGGTACCAATCAGATAATAAACATTCAGTTTTCAGGTGTCATTTTAATAAATACGTTGTATATTGTAAGCTAACTACATGGGCTGGATTCTAGAATACCTACCACACTTGAAATAGCAATTTTCTTGTTGCAATGTTTTCTTTTAGCTAAAATATGATGAAGAATTATATTATTCCGGCGTGGAAGCAAATATTTATATGATTTTTTACAAAAACAAAGTCAGATTTTACCTATTCTTGAAATGGATATCATTGTTAAAAAATTCATATTCATGCTTTTGGATTTATACTATGTATTGATGGTTTTAAGCATTGGACATGCAAAAGTGACCAACACGTGGTACCAATCAGATAATAAACATTCAATTTTCGCGTGTCATTTTAAAGAATACGTTGTATATTTTAAGCTACATGGCCTGGATTCTAGAATACCTACCACACTTGAAATATTAATTTTCTTGTTGCAATGTTTTCTTTTAGCTAAAATATGATGAATAATTATAAAATTCGGGAGCGGACGCAAATATTTATATGATTTTTTACAAAAATAAAGTCAGATTTTACCTATTCTTGAAATGGATATTTTTGTTAAAACATTCATTTTCATGCTTTAGGATCTATACTATGGATGGTTTTAAGCATTGGACATGCAAAAGTGACCAAAACGTTGTACTAATCAGATAATATACATTCAATTTTTGGGTGTCATTTTATTGAATACGTTGTATATTGTAAGCTACATAGGCTGGATTCTAGAATACCTACCACACTTGAAATAGCAATTTTCTTGTTGCAATGTTTTATTTTAGCTAAAATATGATATAGAATTTTAAAATTCAAGCGCGGAAGCAAATATTTATATAATTTTTTACAAAAATAAAGTCAGATTTTACCTATTCTTGAAAGGGATATTTTTGTTAAAACATTCATATTCATGCTTTAAGATCTATACTAAGGATGGTTTTAAGCATTGGACATGCAAAAGTGACCAAAACGTGGTACCAATCAGATAATAAACATACAATTTTCGGGTGTAATTTTAATGAATACGTTGTATATTGTAAGCTACATGGGGTGGATTTTAGAATACCTACCACACTTGAAATAGAAATTTTCTTGTTGCAATGTTTTCTTATAGCTAAAGTCTGATGACGAATTATAAAATTCGTGCGCGGAAACAAATATTTATATGATTTTTTACAAAAATAAAGTCAGATTTTACCTATTCTTCAAATGGATATTATTGTTAAAACATTCATATTCATGCTTTATGATCTATACTATGGATGTTTTTAGCATTGGACATGCAAAAGTGACCAAAACGTGGTACCAATCAGATAATAAACATTCAATTTTCGGGTGTCATTTTAATGAATACTTTGTATATTGTAAGCTACCTACATGGGCTAGATTCTAGAATTTCTACCACACTTGAAATAGCAATATTCTTGTTGCAATGTTTTCTTTTAGCTAAAATATAATGAAGAATTATAATATTCCGGCGCAAAAGTAAATATTTATATGATTTTCGTACATGGGTTGGATTCTAGAATACCTACCACATTTGAGATAGCAATTTTCTTTTTGCAATGTTTTCGAGTCCATGCCACGCCGTCAAACACCAAGCGAACAAAAATCCACGCCGACAAATAACTACCCCGTCAAATATCCACGTCGTCAAAACGTTCTCCCACCACTGAGTCCGTGTCGGCAAAACTCCTCCTATTTCACCACGCCGTCAAAACTGACCCCCTCCACATTTAATATAACTTCTCATTCACAGATGGCGACAAATATTACAGGTAACTGTTTATTTAAATAGGGTAGGGGCAAATTTATTTCATATTTAAATATATTTACTAACGACTATTTGCTTATTGTTGATCAATATTAATTTATTTATACATATATATCTATATAAATATCCTGCATCAAATGACACTAAATACTTATTACAGGATGGCTGATTTTTGATTAACCAGGCCATATCTCTTGAAATATTAAATATACAAGAAAAAGCTAAATAGGAAAGTTGTGTAACAAGACCTGGTCTATAAAATAGCGTTAACAGATGTTTTCCATGGCCTACTGATTTGGCGGAAATATATTTATTTTTGGTTTTTTTAAATGGAACACCTTGTATGTTTTTACGGAATAAGGTTCTACATCAATTTCTATTTACAAATATGTATAACAAGTGGGGGTTTGCCTTTAATTTATGCTTAATAATGCAAAAAAAAATTATATAAGTCGGCTGTGTTTCCTCATTTTTAATCACAATTTTTTTTTTATATATCTGATACAAGTGTTTATTAGAATAGTTTTATGGTTTTTATTTAATAAGTAACACAAAAAAAACAAAACAAAATTATGAGTTGACATTTTTTTATTATAATATGCTCTATAATCAATAAAATTAAAACAACTTTAATTTAAGTTTCAAGTTTTTCTTTTGTAATTACGAAGTACACCTTTTCAACTAATAATCACTTCTGTCTGTTTCTTCGCAGTTGTCTACAGGTATAAACAATAAAATAGTTGCAAATCACAACCGGATCACATAATTTTATTTTTACATTATTAAGCATAAATTAATTGCAAACATCCAGTTGTTTTACATAATTGTAAAGAGAAATTGATGTAGAATCTTATTCCGTAAAAACAAACAGGGTGTTCCATTTAAAAAACCAAAGTTAAATATATTTCCGCTAAATCAGTAGGCCATGGAAAACACCTGTTAACGCTATTTTATAGACCAGGTCTTGTTACACAACTTTCCTATTTAGCTTTTTCTTGTATATTTAATATTTCAGGAGATATGGCCTGGAAAACGAAAAATCAGCCACTCTGTATATGTCGTATTTTAATCGTGAATAAATTTTTAAATATCTTCAATTTCTTAATAATAGCGATAGCCATGCCTTTTGAACAATAATATTAAAATGTTTGACGTTAATGTTAATGACGTTTGACATTTTATCTTTCAGAAATTTATAATTGATATTTTTTTTTATTTTATATCCTTGAAGTTTATTTCATATTAACTATAACTAAGTTTATTACTTTATTAAGTAATATTTACGTAAATTTATTTAAAAAATCGAATAAAAAAATTGTGTAAATTTTACTATTAATTTAATAAATTTTATTTTTTTAAAACAATTCTACATATTATAAATTTTTAAAAGTAAATAAAATCATAAAAAATCATACCTACCAAATTCTGACAGATAAAATGTCAAAGATGTATCATTTTTATTTTATTGTTCAAAAGACATGGTTATCGCTATTATTACGAAATTGAAGAATTTTAAACATTAATTTATATAATAAGACATATGTACATGTATTTGCTATTATTTGATGCAGAATTTTTGTATCTACCTATTGATACCAAAACCATTATTGTCAGTTGAAATTGGGGCAACAGCCTGAAAAAAAAAATTCCCATGTTATTCTCTTATGTGCACATTGAACAACACACAAACACCCAGTGTCCCAGCCCGACCAACATATGGGAGATTTACATAGGAAAACAGTTAATTATAAATAGTAATAGTAATAAGTAATAACATGAAATTTTTTATGCTCATCGGAGAATATTAATTCTATGTATCACAGTTGTTTGGAATATGTAATTTCGTCTACAGGACGAGATTTATTATATATAAAATGTAACATTTTCGTTCAAAATCAGACTACCATGCAAATAAAAGAATATTATATACCGTGTGTCTGTCGTAAAGGTGTACATAGGAGAATACCATGGGAAATTAGATTTTTGCCATTCCCTGCTCGCCTAATTATTTTAAGCAAAAATGCGTCGAATAAAAATTTTAGGGCATAAATTTCTGCATCTAAATCAATAAATAGAATTATTTTTACATGACTTGTAACGAAAAAAATTAAATATGAAAATGTCGAGAATTACGTTGAAATATCGACAGCCATGGAATTGAACAAAATATAAATAAATGCTTATCGTTTTAGCTGCCAAATAATTGTTAGAAAAGTCAAATAACTTACAGTGAAAGATTTATTAAATATAAAATATAACATTTCAGTTCAATGAAATATCACTGATTATTTCACACATGGCATTTTCACCCAATCAGAATGCTTCATTTGAGGGTCGTAGGTAGTTTTTCATTGAAGAAATTTGATAATATCACACTAGCGTATTCATGGTTATACATTTTGTTGATAACAAAAATTTTATGTTTGAACTGTTGTCATTCGTGAAATAATCAAGCAAATATAATAATTATCAAATACTCTAAAAGGAATTGTACTAATACTGTAAATACTAATTATTTTAATAATTCATTTTACTATCCGTATCCGCAATCAGCGCACGAAAAATATAAATATTAATAATATAAAGTAAAGAGGACGGACAGCAGGCCTACGCCAGCTGTATGGCTCATATCGCATTTACTCCCGCCAAATCGTACTACCTCCCGCCACTCTCATGACAAGTGACAATTATTCAAATTAAAAATATATATATATGTGAAAAGTTAATTGTAAAAGAAGTATTTTCTAAACTACTACCATATCTATCGTAAGTTTATACAAATGATTTTACTTCAAATTATAATTTATTGTGATAATGACATATTCTTGTTGTTTGATTCATTTTATATATTTGATTGAATTTATATTAAAATTTGGTGTTGTTTAAGAAAAACCCGGTCGCTGTCAAAAGACGTTTCATAACTACGGATGGAACCAGGCCCGTAGCCAGGGGGGGGGGGTGCACTCGGCACTCTGAAAGAAAAAAGTTGCCCACTCTGGAAAAAATACTAGTGTTTTTTTTTTTACATAAATAATAAATTGAAAAAGGGTTCAAAATGACAAACACAAATATTAACATTGTATGTTTTGCTGACGACGCAGTATTACTCTCAGATAATGAAGACGATTTACAAAGATTACTGCTTCAATTCAATAAAGGTGCAAAGGATCATAATATGGTCATCAATATAGATAAAAAAAAAGCATGACTATATCTAAAAATCTAATCAGATGTAAATTAGAGATAGAGGGGAAAATGATAGAACAGGTATCTAGATTCAACTACTTAGGCACAGAAATTAGAAATGACAGAAACCTTTTTGAAGAAGTAAAAACACAAGTAAACAAAGCCGCAAAAGTCGCAGGAAACCTTAAAGATCTAATATGGAAAAATAAATACATCAAAACAGAAAGCAAAATTAGAATCTACAAAACAGCAGTAAGACCAATAATGACCTACGCAGCAGAAACAAGAGCAGACACAAAGAAAACAAGACAACTAATGAACACCTGTGAAATGAAAATCCTACGTATGATCCAAAACAAAACACTTCTGGATAGATGTAGAAGTAGCGACATTAGAGAAAAATGTAACATCCAAGAAATCTCAAAATTCACAAAACAAAGAAGAAAACACTGGAGTAAACATGTAAACAGAATGAACTCCAACAGACTAGCTAAGAAAATAAAAGAAGACAAGCCGAAAGGAGCAAAAAGGACAAGAGGCAGACCACCTACAAGATGGAGGGACTGCTTGACATCATCGTCAGAAGAGAAATAATGTTGGTAATAAACAGGCTTAAAGCCTATTACAAAGAAGAAGAAGAAGAAGAAGAATAAATTGAAAAAGTTTATTTAATAATGCACGCTATTATAGTGTTTATATTTGTATGGCGATTGCCTTTCTTGAAATTTGAATTGCCCACTCTAAAATTTTGATCTGGCTACGGGCCTGAATGCTAGCATACTGGATGGCCCAATGAAAATTATCAGCGCAATTTTTGGCCACTTAACATCAATTTCGCAAAAAAACGCTCGAACACGTCAATTTTAGTATACAGAGGGACACCTGAATGTATTAGTACCAATGGCATAAATTTAACCCTAAAATACGGGTGGACTGCACCTCAAAAATTTTAAATGGAAAAGGGTGTCAAACATGACTGGTCGAAAGGCCATTGAATTCTCTTTTCAACAGTTTTTTAATTTTCAAATTCGATCATTAGTTCCCGAGAAATATCGTTTAAAACAAATTTTATCAGGTGTTCAAAATTGCAACCAAGTAGACTTAAAAAAATGACAGAAACTCAAGTATCAGTTTATTAGGTGTTCGAAATTACTACCACCAACTCCCATACAATAATAATGATTTTGTCCAAAATGTCGTACGTACTGCAACATTTTTGGAGTAATCTGACGACACTCAGTTACGATACGTTGCCGCAAATCTTCTAAAGATTCGGGTAGCGTGGAATAAACGACATTTTAAGTAAAACAGAGTATTGAAATTTTGAAATCGTCGCTAATCAACCATAATTGACTGATTCGTCACCCTTGGACCTCCATTTTTTCCAAAACTCAAATCGTTCATCGTTCACGGACTTCAAAGAAAACAATTTTCGGGAGAAAGCCGAAAAGTTAGCGAAAAAAAAAATGTAATTCATGTTAAATAATTTTGTCATTGCAGAAACTTTTGAATCCTCTATCATATTCCCTCATATATTTCGTATAATTTTGCTTGTTTTTGTATATATTTTTAATTATTCAAAATAAACTGTTTTTAAACTTATGTATTTATTGATCATTGTTATCTTAATTTTTATTGAATTAAAATTTTGATGTACAGTCTGTGACATTCATCGCAGTTCAGTACGGTCCCGCCAGGTGATTTCAGCGAATTGACAAATTTTTGTTTAAACTGTACTGTCAAGTCTTTCTATGATTTTTGGTCTGTGGAGGACAGGCGACAGGTTATGTGCTGGCCACATCAGATTTTTTTATCGTGTATCGTTTTCAAGTTATTAGTGTCAACTTTTATTGTTCATATGGAGCTTGTAGTTGTGATAATTTTGAATAGATTTTGTTTGCTAGTCAACCATATTAAAAGTCTTATTTTATTTTAATAAATAATATAGAAACTGAGAAAAACGTTTTTTGTCTATCAAGACGCTGTATCACAAATATTAAAATTAGAAAGCTCTAGAGATCTCAGTGCTTAACAAGTTATTTTGGCCTTTCTGTATATGTTGGTATGTATCTCGCATAAATCAAAAATTATTAGCCGTAGAAAATTTAAATTGTACATGGAACTGTTATAACATAGTTGTGCACATATTGAGTTTTTTTAAACAATTCGTTATTGGCGTATTTTACAGGAACATTATTGAAATATTTTTTACAAATATTTATATTATAAAATATAAAAAAACTCTAAAATATGACAACAATGAGCAGCCACTTCCGGTTGATCGATTCACTATACCTACAAGAAACAAAAATAAATATTTATTTAAATTTCAGTCACATTTTCCTCAATATTTTTATTATGTAAGGGTATAAAAATAATACATAGTTGAATTTAAAATAAAAAATGCTATCGAAGAGGCATAAAAAATATGTATAATCCCATTGGAAAAAACATAACATTGTGTTGTAACTTGAGAACCACTGGTTTAAAAAATTTTTTTTTTCTCTATATGATGTCCCCCTTGATCTTCTACAACTTTGTTCTCTTGTATTTTTTTGTAACTATAACAATAAAGAAAATAATGGCGGTGGTTGGTTTTGGTGTTACACCCTGTATATACAGGCTGTATCAGCGAAAAGGAACCCGCCCTTAACTTTTTTTAGGAGGAATAGAAACATTTTTTTATATAAAAGTTTTACCCGCAACGACTATTAATTATTATTTTTTAAATGGGACCCTACCATTATTTTGGCCAAATTAAAACCACCATTTTTTTCTTTTTCAATTATGTATTAGTTGTCATAAATGAGATATCACACATAATTCTTAGGCGGCTATGTAAAATTGGATATGTGAAAGAAACTAAAAGTAATGATTTAAACTCACAAGTCAAACATATGTAAAACTATTTTATAAATGCAGATATTAAATGTAGAGTAATTTAATAATTTTATTTTTCACAAAAACGTGGTTTCGTGCACCTACGGTAAAAACCAGCTAAGCTTAGTTTATAAAACATCACGATTTGATTTTTAACTGTATTGTTACAATTATAGACAATTGTATTTACAAAACATTAACTTTCACTCCCTGAGGAAGACCCATGTGGGGTCGAAACCGGTAGGAGAGGAAATAAAATATTATCCCATTGACTGAATTCCAGTAGTTTTCTTTCCTTTCCTTGACATCAAAGATTTAAAAACAATTTCATGAATAATAGACTTGAGCAAAGGTGTCACAACTAATTTAAGTTTAAAACATAACGTATTTAATTAATATCAATTTTGACGTTTCCAGTGTCAAAAGTCAATGTTGCCAAATGTGTGATAAAGTAACTAAATTAAAACCAAATATTCCTACACTAACTTCACTGAATAAAGTGGCAGTTGTATTAGGATTGACAATAATAATTTTTAAATTTAAACATTAACTACTATTTTGTAATACAAACAGTGTTGCTAAATTATAAAGGAACTAAATAAAAATCAAATATTTGATATCAAAAGAAGGAAAACCATAAGAGCCGGTTTTGAAATGACAAAAAAAATGTGTCATGTCGACCTGCTTTTGTTATTTGCAAAAAGTTGTTAGTAGTAGGTCGTCCTTGGGTTTTAAGAAAACGACACATTGTAGACTCGTATGCACGAATGACAAAAATGTTCTACATCAATTAAAATTTGTTTTTTTGCAAAATGTTGTCAGAAATATGTTTGGTATCGAATGAAAAGTCTCGGGAAGGGCTAGTGTGCAGAAATGAAAATTTTCTATGGTGATCGGCTTTTGTTTTATAACAAAAGTTAATAGAAGTATGTCGTTTTTGGTATCTAATGAAAGGTCTCGTTGAGGGCTGAAATGCAAAATTGACCAAAATGTTTCATGTCGATCGGCTTTTGTTTTTTTGCTAAAAGTTGTAAGAAATATGTCGTGTTTGGTATCGAATGAAAGGTCTTGGCGAGGGCTCGCGTAGAGAATTGATAAAAATAATCTATGTCTATCGGCTTTTGTTTTCTGCAAAAAGTTCTCAAAAGTATGTCGAGTTTGGTCTCAAATGAAACGTCTTGTTGAGGGCTAGCGTGCAGAATTGACAAAAATGTGCTATGTAGATCGGTTTTTGTTTTTTGCAAAAAGTTTTTAGAAGTGTATGGTGTTTGGTATCAAATGAAAACATTCAATGAGGGCTGGTGTGAAGAATTAACAAAAATTGACAATGTCGATCGGCTTTTGTTTTTTGCAAAAGTTGCCACAAGCATATAGTGTTTGGCATCAAATCAAAAGTCTTGCTGTGGGCTAGCGTGCAGATATGATAAAAATGTTTCATGTCGATCGACTTTTGTTTTATGTAGAAAGTTGTCAGAAGTATGTCGTGTTTGGTATCAAATGAAAGGTCTCGATTAGGGTTGGGGTAGATAAATGACAAAAATGTTTCATGTCGACCGGCTTTTGTTTTTTGCAAAAAATTATTAGAAGTATATCGTGTTTGCAATCTAATGAAAGATCTCGGTGAGGCCTGACGTGGAAATATTAAATAATTGTTTCATGTCGATCGGCATTTGTTTTTTGCACTGACAGCGGAGCTCCAGGGAATGCTCGGCCTAGCCGAGAATTCGCTAGTCCTATATACTAAACGATTAGATTCACTATATATTTATAGATTCATCACGAGCATCGAGTAACTTTTGTAATCGCCTACAGCCTGAACCATGCAAGTGATTGTTATAATTTTTTTTTTTTTTTTAATATGTGGGGGCTAATGAGATCTGGTGCCTTTTGTGTGTCTTATACTTTTACTATTAGTAGTTTTCGTGTAAAAAATTAAAATTTTGCACAAATGCTGCCTTCAAACAATGGATCCCAGAGGCCATGTCTAACTTTAAGAAGAATCACGCCGTCATCCGTCACTTTTGATAATCTGCCTATGAACTTTAAATGATTATATCTTTTAATAGAACATTAATATCAAAGATTTAAAAACAGTATCATGAATAATAGACTTGAGCAAATGTGTTACAACTAATTTAATTTTAAAACATAACGTATTTAATTAATATAAATTTTGACGTTTCCAATGTCAAAAGTCAATGTTGCCAAATGTGTGATGAAGTAACTAAATTAAAACCAAATATTCCTAAACTAACTTCACTGAAGACGGTGGCAGTTGTATTAGGGTTGACAATATTAATTTATAAATTTAAAAATTAACTACTATTTTTTAATAAAAACAGTGTTGCCAAATTATAAAGTAACTAAATAAAAATAAAATGTTCCTAAATAAAGTTAATTGAATACTTTGCTGTGTTTGTTATCAAAAGAAAGGAAACCATAAGGGCCAGTTTTAAAATGACAAAAAAAATGGGTCATGTCGATCTGCATTTGTTTTCCGTAAAAAGGTGTTAAAAGTAGGTCGTCCTTGGGTTTTAAGGAAACGACACAATACGGACTGGTGTGCACGAATGACAAAAATGTTCTATGTAGATTAGAATATGTTTTTTGCATAATGTTGTCAGAAAAATGTCGTATTTGGGTATTTTTGAATTACAAAAGACAATGTTGCCAAATGTTTAATAGAGTAACTAAACAAAGAACAAATATTCCCAAATGAAAGGTTACTGAAGACAGTGAATGTTATATTAGGCTAGGTCCCGATGAGGGCTAGCGTGCAAAATCAACAAAAATGTTCTATATCGAACGGCTTTTGTTTTTTGGAAAAAGTTGTGAAAAGTATGTGATGTTTGGTATCAAATGAAAAGGCTCGATAAGGGCTGGCGTGTAGAATTAAGAAAGAAGGTCAATGTTGATCGGCTTTTGTTTTTTGCAAAAATTTCTCAAAGGTATGTCGAATTTGGTCTCAAATGAAAGGTCTCGTTGAGGCCTGGCGTGCAGAATTGACAAAAATGTTCCAAGTCGATCAGGTTTTGTTTTATGCAAAAAGTAGTCAGAAGTATGTCGTGTTTGGTATCAAATGAAAGGTCTCGGAGAGGGCTAGCATGCAGAATTGACAAAAATGTACTATGTCGATCGGTTTTTGTTTTTTGCAAAAAGTTGTCAGAAGTATGTCGTGTTTGATATCAAATGAAAGATTTCGGAGAGGGCTAGCGAGCAGAATTGATAAAAATGTGCTATGTCGATCGGTTTTTGTTTTTTGCAAAAAGTTGTCAGAAGTGTGTGGTGTTTGGTATCAAATGAAAAGTCTCGTTGAGGGCTAGCGTGCAGAATTGACAAAAATGTTCCATGTCGATCGGCTTTTGTTTTATGCAAAAAGTTGTCAGAAGTATGTCGTGTTTGGTATCAAATGAAAGGTCTCGGAGAGGGCTAGCGTGCAGAATTAACAAAAAATGTGCTATGTCGATCGGTATTTGTTTTTTGCAAAAAGTTGCCAGAAGTGTGTGGTGTTTGGTATCAAATAAAAGGTTACAATGAAGGCTGGTGTGCAGAATTAACGAAAATGATCAATGTCGATCGGCTTTTGTTTTTTGCAAAAGGTTGTCACAAGTATATAGTGTTTGGTGTCAAATGAAAAGTCTGGGTGGGCTAGCGTGTAGATATGATAAAAATGTTTCATGTCGATCGACTTTTGTTTAATGCAGAAAGTTGTCAGAAGTATGTCATGTATGGCCTCAAATGAAAGGTATCGGTGAGATTTGGGGTACATAAATGACAAAAATGTTTCATGTCGACCGGCTTTTGTTTTTTGAAAAAAATTATTAGAAGTATATCGTGTTTGCAATCTAATAAAAGGTCTCGGTGAGGCCTGACGTTCAAATATAAAATAATTGTTTCATGTCGATCGGCATTTGTTTTTTGCACTGACAGCGGAGCTCTAGGGAATGCTCGGCGTAGCCGAGAATTCGCTATCATATACTATTTTGATAGATTCATTATATATATCTCTATATATAGTTGGATTCATCTCGAGCATCGCAAAAATTTTGCTCACGGGTACAGGTCAAACCATTCATTGAATAATTTTAATATTATTTTATTAGATGTGGTTTAAAGTGGAATAGGGCCTTTTTGGGGTCTCATATTTTTACTGTGAGTGGTTTTCGTGTAAAAAATCAAAAACTAAGCGAAAAAGGAAAACTGGAACAAAACTGAAAAAAATATCCTAGATGCCAGGTTTAAATTTAAAAAGAATTACTGTGCCATCCGTCATTTTTGACAATTCAATATGAAACTTTTAATTGATTTATTTTGAAAATAAAAAGAGATATTGTAAAGGTAATTATATTTTTACACATTATAATAGTGAGCGAAATATATACAAATACACTGAATGTTAAGTGTGGTGTATTTAAAATATTTAATTTTATGACATTTGACGTTTGGTCAGTCAATCAAAAAATTCGTGGCACAAGTTTTATATTTTTAAAAAGAAATATACAGAAATATAAAGTAAATTATATTTAAAAGAATATGTACAATACACTTTTTGATGTAAGTATATCATTTTAAATTTATTTTGCTGTATTTAAATATGTATTTTTATTTCAGTTATAATTTTTAATTGGTTACCCAAACAAGAGTACATTTATAGAAGAGAAATAACATAAAATTACTGATAATAGCACTACTAAAGTGTAACTGATTATCATAAAAGTGCATTGTACACATTATTTAAATATTCATGTCATATGACGTTTGTCAAAACGTCAGCTCTAATCAAACACTGATCATGCAAGTCTTGTATTTTCCTGGACAAATATATAGTAAAATTAGTTTAAAAGTAAAATTACACTACATTCTGTAATGTAAGTATGTAATTTTATATTTTCTTTGCTGTATTTAGATATGTATTTTCATTTTAGTTATAGTTTTTAATTGGTTTAATTTACAGAAAAGAAATAACATAGAAATACGGATAATAACACTATTTACAAAAATTTAATTATGGAAATCAAACAAGGCGCGTCGTATTCAGTCATAAACACATTTATTTAAAAATACTGACAAATCTTCCCTTCATACCCTCTTGGAAGAAATGTTTAACAATTTATTAAACAATAATTATTTTGAATTATGTATCTGGATTATATTAAACTGTAAGTAACTGCATTTTATACATTCGTTATGTATTCTTTCATCAAATTTCAGATGAAAGTAGTTGATTACTACAACGATTAGATTTTTAAAAATTCTATTGTATTTTGTTAGAGAATGAGATGATTTTTTGAATAAAAACGTTTACAATTACAAAGTATCTATCCAATTATTTAATTATCATTGATATTTCAAACAGTAAACACTTTCTGAAACCAAATATTAATCAAAAAATGCGTTTGTTGACATATGCTCTCAGGTGTATGGATTGCATGAAAAATCATATTTTTACTACGAATTAATGCAAAAGTATATTTGAAAATTATTGTATATTAGTTTAAGGTATGATATAAATATTTTTAAGTACATTTTTAATTTTTATCACTTTTATCAAATTCTTTTTTATAAACGAAGTGTACCTATTACAATGATAAGATATATTCTAAAGTGATTTATTTACAAAGTAAAAATATTTAACATTTAAAAATGAGCCTTTAGATTCTCGAAAATTTAAAAGAAAATGGCCGGCTTTGATTGTTGGCTGCCCTTTATGTAAATTTTCGGGACCTAAAGGCCCATTGGTAATTGTTAAGTTATATTTATAATATTTTTATTAAAAAAATATTGTGATCTAATTAAATTTATTAACAAGTGTCATTGAATTTTAAAATTTACACTTAACACAAGTTTGAACGCATCCAAAATAAAGTTGTCAAATTATCTTATCATTTTGACATTGCTGAATATATAAGTATTAGACTATATAATGAATTTAAAATCAATAAGATTAGATATTCATTTTGCTGTGTTATTTTATTGAAGAAAATATTGTGTTCTAATTAAATTTATTAACAAGTTTCTTTGAATTTTAAAATTTACATTTAATGGTCACATTCAGTAATCCGAATGTATAACACATGTTTGAATGCATCCAAAATAAAGTTGTCAAATTATCTTGTCATTTTGACAATGGTGAAAATATAAGTATTAGACTTTATTATGCATTTAAATTCAATAAGACTAGATCATAGGTTAAGGAAATATATTTGTAGAAGATTGGATATTTACCTTATCATCTGTGAAAACAAATTTTAGCGCCCCTTAGGGTCGGTTACGGGAACTAAATTTGACATGTGCGTTAACGGTCGGTAATGTCAAACCCCATAATTCAAATTATTTTGTTTTCTGTTTGATATTTATTTCTTCATATTGTATTTCATACAATATTTATCATGAAGAGATATTTCTAGTAATGTCAATATTAAGGATTAACTATATTGTAAAATATTTATTTTTACGACCATAATAAATAATATTTTAAAACTTTATTTTAAAATATATGTTATTGTGAGATATTTAGTAATTATATACTTTTTTTCTTATTTTCTGGTATATTTATAATTTAAACTAAAAACAAGTTACAAATCAGATTTAAATATTTGAATTAATATTTACTAAATATTCAAAATTTGTAGAAAAAAAATCTTACTTTGTATATTTTAGTATTACCGCTGATAGAGGAATCAATTAATTTTTCAATCAACGGTACTATAACAAATCACCTATAAAATTCCTACAAAAAATAATACTGTTCTTACCAATGATAATCAAATATTTTACATTGATTTCAAATCAAAATATTTGTAAAATGTCAAAGAAAATAGAAAATAAAAGAATTTCATGTGATACTTGATGAGAAAACATTCATTTTTAAATAAATGTCACCAAAGAACTTAATAATATAATATTACTAAAAAAAATACTAAAATTTGGAACTAGTAGTGACATCTCTGATCGGCTTCGGAAAAGATTTTCAAAGAGATCTAGATTGAAACTTTGTTTCACGCATCGCAATACTGTTTCAGCCCCCTGGACTAGATATTCTTTTTGCTGTATTATCATAAAGAGACTTCATTTTATTAAGAAATGTAAAGGAGTTAGCAATTTATTGTGTATCACAACTTGTACAAATGAAACTACTCCAAGAAACAAAGTATTTGTTTGCATATGTGTTAATTCTATAATTTTACCTTTAATTATAACTGTGTCGTGAAGAAACATTTAAATAAGAATTCTAAAATATAGTCCAAAACTGATCAGTCTATCATTTGGAACAAGCCTTTACAAGCGCAGTTTGAAAAATAACACAAAGATTCAATAAAACCATTCTACATAAACGCTTCTGGAAATTGTCCTGGTACTCTTTTTGCATTTTCATAACGTAAGCAAAGAAATTTTGCCTGAAACGAGTGCATAAAGTATTATACTTATAGCGAAATTGAAAGCACTTTAAATAGGGCTGAAAGTGTAAAGAAAGAATGAGTAGAAAGTAGAAGCCAAGAAATAAAAACTGTAATAAAAATTTCAGACGATAGACATATCGCAATAATACTACATATTCTACAATGAACTCTTTCATTGTAGATGTACATATGTACCAAAAGAATTAGATTGGTACAGAGAAAATATGACAATGATTATTATAATGAAAATGTTGTTGATAAGAATCAATGGCTATAATTTTTATTGTAATCAAGCTATGCGTTATGGCTTGAAAATCGAAAGTGAAGCGAGATCAGTATTTCAAGCTTAATATTATCAAACCAACCATACTTAGCATGTAGTGATGATGGTTTTATGAAAACAGAAAACGGATTTGAACTTTTGGAAATAAAATGTCCTTATTCCTGTCAAAACAAATTCATTCTAGATTTACAAAATAAGAAGTCAGCTGTAAATGATTTTTTTCTTTTCACATCACACTGGTGATTTGGAAATAAGTAAAACAACACTAGCGCCACCAGTTAGTTTGATATGTCACAAAGTATTCAAAATATTATTATGTTCTTGTTTTTGGTTAGAATTATAAATTTCATTTATACCTAAAAATAATATTTTTATTCATATACATATAAAATTAAATATAAAAATATTTAATTGTTGTTAGAAGTTGGTCGTCCTTGGGTTTTAAGAAAATAACACAATGTGGACTGGTGTGCACGAAAGACAAAAATGTTCTAGGTAGATTATAACTTGTTTTTTTGCAAAATGTTGTCAGAAAAATGTCGTGTTTGGGTATTTTCGAATTACATAAGTCAATGTTGGCAAATGTGTAATGAAGTAACTAAACAAAGAACAAATATGCCCAAATGAACTTTACTGCAGACAGTGTACATTATATTAGGCTAGGTTTTGATGAGGGCTAGCGTGCAGAATGAACAAAAATGTTCCATATCGAACATCTTTTGTTTTTTGGAAAAAATTGTTAGAAGTATGTGGTGTTTGGGATCAAATGAAAGAGCTCGATAAGAGCTGGCGTGTAGAATTAACAAAAATGGTCAATGTTGATCGGCTTTTATTTTTTGCAAAACTTTTTCAAAGGTATGTCGAGTTTGGTCTCAAATGAAAAGTCTCGTTGGGGACTCGCGTGCAGAATTGACAAAAATATGCTATGTCGATCGGTTTTTGTTTTTTGCAAAAAGTTCTCAAAGGTATGTCAAGTTTGGTCTTAAATTAAACGTCTTGTTGAGGGCTAGCGTGCAGAATTAACAAAAATGTGTCATGCCGATCGGTTTTTGTTTTTTGCAAAAAGTTTTCAGAAGTGTGTGGTGTTTGGTATCAAATGAAAGATTTCGATAAGGGCTGATGTGCAGAATTAACAAAAATGGTTAATGTAGATCGGCTTTTGTTTTTTGCAAAAAAAATTTTAGAAGTATGTCGAGTTTAGTCTCGTATGAAAGGTCTCGTTGAGGCCTAGCGTGCAGAATTGATAAAACTGTTCCATTCCGATCGGCTTTTGTTTTCTGCAAAAAGTTCTCAAAGGTATGTCGAGTTTGGGCTCAAATGAAACGTCTCGTTGAGGGCTAACGTGCAGAATTGACAAAAATGTGCTATGTCGATTGGTTTTTGTTTTTTTGCAAAAAGTTGTCAGAAGTATGTGGTGTTTGGTGTCAAATAAAAAGGCTAGATACGGGCTGGCGTGTAGAATTAACAAAAACGGTCAATGTTGATCGGCTTTTGTTTTTTGCAAAAATTTCTCAAAGGCATGTCGAGTTTGGTGTCAAATGAAAGGTCTTGTTGAGGGCTAGCGTGCAAAATTGACAAAAATGTTCCATTCCGATCGGCTTTTGTTTTCTGCAAGAAGTTCTCCAAGGTATGTCAAGTTTGGTCTCAAATGAAACGTCTGGTTGAGGGCTAACGTGCAGAATTGACAAAAATGTGTTATGTCGATTAGTTTTTGTTTTTTGCAAATAGTTGTCAGAAGTATGTGGTGTTTGGTCTCAAATGAAAGGTTTCGTTAAGGGCTAGCGTGCAGAATTGATAAAAATGTTCCATGCCGATCGGCTTTTGTTTTATGCAAAAGTTATTAGAAGT
Organism: Stenolophus ochropezus; assembly: GCA_035578165.1. NCBI lineage: Eukaryota > Metazoa > Arthropoda > Insecta > Coleoptera > Carabidae > Stenolophus > Stenolophus ochropezus. Next base: position 141,675 of record JAQOWZ010000077.1, on the reverse strand, counting down.
ATATCATGTTTGGAATCTAATGAAAGGTCTCATTGGGGGCTGACAAGCAGATATAAATTATTTTTTTAATGTTGATCGGCATTTGTTTTTTGTACTGACAGCGGAGCTCTAGGGAATGCTCGGCGTAGCCGAGAATTCGCTAGTCATATACTATTTTGATAGATTCATTATATATATCTCTATATATAGTTGGATTCATCTCGAGCATCGCAAAAATTTTGCTCACGGGTACAGGTCAAACCATTCATTGAATAATTTTAATATTATTTTATTAGATGTGGTTTAAAGTGGAATAGGGCCTTTTTGGGGTCTCATATTTTTACTGTGAGTGGTTTTCGTGTAAAAAATCAAAAACTAAGCGAAAAAGGAAAACTGGAACAAAACTGAAAAAAATATCCTAGATGCCAGGTTTAAATTTAAAAAGAATTACTGTGCCATCCGTCATTTTTGACAATTCAATATGAAACTTTTAATTGATTTATTTTGAAAATAAAAAGAGATATTGTAAAGGTAATTATATTTTTACACATTATAATAGTGAGCGAAATATATACAAATACACTGAATGTTAAGTGTGGTGTATTTAAAATATTTAATTTTATGACATTTGACGTTTGGTCAGTCAATCAAAAAATTCGTGGCACAAGTTTTATATTTTTAAAAAGAAATATACAGAAATATAAAGTAAATTATATTTAAAAGAATATGTACAATACACTTTTTGATGTAAGTATATCATTTTAAATTTATTTTGCTGTATTTAAATATGTATTTTTATTTCAGTTATAATTTTTAATTGGTTACCCAAACAAGAGTACATTTATAGAAGAGAAATAACATAAAATTACTGATAATAGCACTACTAAAGTGTAACTGATTATCATAAAAGTGCATTGTACACATTATTTAAATATTCATGTCATATGACGTTTGTCAAAACGTCAGCTCTAATCAAACACTGATCATGCAAGTCTTGTATTTTCCTGGACAAATATATAGTAAAATTAGTTTAAAAGTAAAATTACACTACATTCTGTAATGTAAGTATGTAATTTTATATTTTCTTTGCTGTATTTAGATATGTATTTTCATTTTAGTTATAGTTTTTAATTGGTTTAATTTACAGAAAAGAAATAACATAGAAATACGGATAATAACACTATTTACAAAAATTTAATTATGGAAATCAAACAAGGCGCGTCGTATTCAGTCATAAACACATTTATTTAAAAATACTGACAAATCTTCCCTTCATACCCTCTTGGAAGAAATGTTTAACAATTTATTAAACAATAATTATTTTGAATTATGTATCTGGATTATATTAAACTGTAAGTAACTGCATTTTATACATTCGTTATGTATTCTTTCATCAAATTTCAGATGAAAGTAGTTGATTACTACAACGATTAGATTTTTAAAAATTCTATTGTATTTTGTTAGAGAATGAGATGATTTTTTGAATAAAAACGTTTACAATTACAAAGTATCTATCCAATTATTTAATTATCATTGATATTTCAAACAGTAAACACTTTCTGAAACCAAATATTAATCAAAAAATGCGTTTGTTGACATATGCTCTCAGGTGTATGGATTGCATGAAAAATCATATTTTTACTACGAATTAATGCAAAAGTATATTTGAAAATTATTGTATATTAGTTTAAGGTATGATATAAATATTTTTAAGTACATTTTTAATTTTTATCACTTTTATCAAATTCTTTTTTATAAACGAAGTGTACCTATTACAATGATAAGATATATTCTAAAGTGATTTATTTACAAAGTAAAAATATTTAACATTTAAAAATGAGCCTTTAGATTCTCGAAAATTTAAAAGAAAATGGCCGGCTTTGATTGTTGGCTGCCCTTTATGTAAATTTTCGGGACCTAAAGGCCCATTGGTAATTGTTAAGTTATATTTATAATATTTTTATTAAAAAAATATTGTGATCTAATTAAATTTATTAACAAGTGTCATTGAATTTTAAAATTTACACTTAACACAAGTTTGAACGCATCCAAAATAAAGTTGTCAAATTATCTTATCATTTTGACATTGCTGAATATATAAGTATTAGACTATATAATGAATTTAAAATCAATAAGATTAGATATTCATTTTGCTGTGTTATTTTATTGAAGAAAATATTGTGTTCTAATTAAATTTATTAACAAGTTTCTTTGAATTTTAAAATTTACATTTAATGGTCACATTCAGTAATCCGAATGTATAACACATGTTTGAATGCATCCAAAATAAAGTTGTCAAATTATCTTGTCATTTTGACAATGGTGAAAATATAAGTATTAGACTTTATTATGCATTTAAATTCAATAAGACTAGATCATAGGTTAAGGAAATATATTTGTAGAAGATTGGATATTTACCTTATCATCTGTGAAAACAAATTTTAGCGCCCCTTAGGGTCGGTTACGGGAACTAAATTTGACATGTGCGTTAACGGTCGGTAATGTCAAACCCCATAATTCAAATTATTTTGTTTTCTGTTTGATATTTATTTCTTCATATTGTATTTCATACAATATTTATCATGAAGAGATATTTCTAGTAATGTCAATATTAAGGATTAACTATATTGTAAAATATTTATTTTTACGACCATAATAAATAATATTTTAAAACTTTATTTTAAAATATATGTTATTGTGAGATATTTAGTAATTATATACTTTTTTTCTTATTTTCTGGTATATTTATAATTTAAACTAAAAACAAGTTACAAATCAGATTTAAATATTTGAATTAATATTTACTAAATATTCAAAATTTGTAGAAAAAAAATCTTACTTTGTATATTTTAGTATTACCGCTGATAGAGGAATCAATTAATTTTTCAATCAACGGTACTATAACAAATCACCTATAAAATTCCTACAAAAAATAATACTGTTCTTACCAATGATAATCAAATATTTTACATTGATTTCAAATCAAAATATTTGTAAAATGTCAAAGAAAATAGAAAATAAAAGAATTTCATGTGATACTTGATGAGAAAACATTCATTTTTAAATAAATGTCACCAAAGAACTTAATAATATAATATTACTAAAAAAAATACTAAAATTTGGAACTAGTAGTGACATCTCTGATCGGCTTCGGAAAAGATTTTCAAAGAGATCTAGATTGAAACTTTGTTTCACGCATCGCAATACTGTTTCAGCCCCCTGGACTAGATATTCTTTTTGCTGTATTATCATAAAGAGACTTCATTTTATTAAGAAATGTAAAGGAGTTAGCAATTTATTGTGTATCACAACTTGTACAAATGAAACTACTCCAAGAAACAAAGTATTTGTTTGCATATGTGTTAATTCTATAATTTTACCTTTAATTATAACTGTGTCGTGAAGAAACATTTAAATAAGAATTCTAAAATATAGTCCAAAACTGATCAGTCTATCATTTGGAACAAGCCTTTACAAGCGCAGTTTGAAAAATAACACAAAGATTCAATAAAACCATTCTACATAAACGCTTCTGGAAATTGTCCTGGTACTCTTTTTGCATTTTCATAACGTAAGCAAAGAAATTTTGCCTGAAACGAGTGCATAAAGTATTATACTTATAGCGAAATTGAAAGCACTTTAAATAGGGCTGAAAGTGTAAAGAAAGAATGAGTAGAAAGTAGAAGCCAAGAAATAAAAACTGTAATAAAAATTTCAGACGATAGACATATCGCAATAATACTACATATTCTACAATGAACTCTTTCATTGTAGATGTACATATGTACCAAAAGAATTAGATTGGTACAGAGAAAATATGACAATGATTATTATAATGAAAATGTTGTTGATAAGAATCAATGGCTATAATTTTTATTGTAATCAAGCTATGCGTTATGGCTTGAAAATCGAAAGTGAAGCGAGATCAGTATTTCAAGCTTAATATTATCAAACCAACCATACTTAGCATGTAGTGATGATGGTTTTATGAAAACAGAAAACGGATTTGAACTTTTGGAAATAAAATGTCCTTATTCCTGTCAAAACAAATTCATTCTAGATTTACAAAATAAGAAGTCAGCTGTAAATGATTTTTTTCTTTTCACATCACACTGGTGATTTGGAAATAAGTAAAACAACACTAGCGCCACCAGTTAGTTTGATATGTCACAAAGTATTCAAAATATTATTATGTTCTTGTTTTTGGTTAGAATTATAAATTTCATTTATACCTAAAAATAATATTTTTATTCATATACATATAAAATTAAATATAAAAATATTTAATTGTTGTTAGAAGTTGGTCGTCCTTGGGTTTTAAGAAAATAACACAATGTGGACTGGTGTGCACGAAAGACAAAAATGTTCTAGGTAGATTATAACTTGTTTTTTTGCAAAATGTTGTCAGAAAAATGTCGTGTTTGGGTATTTTCGAATTACATAAGTCAATGTTGGCAAATGTGTAATGAAGTAACTAAACAAAGAACAAATATGCCCAAATGAACTTTACTGCAGACAGTGTACATTATATTAGGCTAGGTTTTGATGAGGGCTAGCGTGCAGAATGAACAAAAATGTTCCATATCGAACATCTTTTGTTTTTTGGAAAAAATTGTTAGAAGTATGTGGTGTTTGGGATCAAATGAAAGAGCTCGATAAGAGCTGGCGTGTAGAATTAACAAAAATGGTCAATGTTGATCGGCTTTTATTTTTTGCAAAACTTTTTCAAAGGTATGTCGAGTTTGGTCTCAAATGAAAAGTCTCGTTGGGGACTCGCGTGCAGAATTGACAAAAATATGCTATGTCGATCGGTTTTTGTTTTTTGCAAAAAGTTCTCAAAGGTATGTCAAGTTTGGTCTTAAATTAAACGTCTTGTTGAGGGCTAGCGTGCAGAATTAACAAAAATGTGTCATGCCGATCGGTTTTTGTTTTTTGCAAAAAGTTTTCAGAAGTGTGTGGTGTTTGGTATCAAATGAAAGATTTCGATAAGGGCTGATGTGCAGAATTAACAAAAATGGTTAATGTAGATCGGCTTTTGTTTTTTGCAAAAAAAATTTTAGAAGTATGTCGAGTTTAGTCTCGTATGAAAGGTCTCGTTGAGGCCTAGCGTGCAGAATTGATAAAACTGTTCCATTCCGATCGGCTTTTGTTTTCTGCAAAAAGTTCTCAAAGGTATGTCGAGTTTGGGCTCAAATGAAACGTCTCGTTGAGGGCTAACGTGCAGAATTGACAAAAATGTGCTATGTCGATTGGTTTTTGTTTTTTTGCAAAAAGTTGTCAGAAGTATGTGGTGTTTGGTGTCAAATAAAAAGGCTAGATACGGGCTGGCGTGTAGAATTAACAAAAACGGTCAATGTTGATCGGCTTTTGTTTTTTGCAAAAATTTCTCAAAGGCATGTCGAGTTTGGTGTCAAATGAAAGGTCTTGTTGAGGGCTAGCGTGCAAAATTGACAAAAATGTTCCATTCCGATCGGCTTTTGTTTTCTGCAAGAAGTTCTCCAAGGTATGTCAAGTTTGGTCTCAAATGAAACGTCTGGTTGAGGGCTAACGTGCAGAATTGACAAAAATGTGTTATGTCGATTAGTTTTTGTTTTTTGCAAATAGTTGTCAGAAGTATGTGGTGTTTGGTCTCAAATGAAAGGTTTCGTTAAGGGCTAGCGTGCAGAATTGATAAAAATGTTCCATGCCGATCGGCTTTTGTTTTATGCAAAAGTTATTAGAAGTATATCATGTTTGGAATCTAATGAAAGGTCTCATTGGGGGCTGACAAGCAGATATAAATTATTTTTTTAATGTTGATCGGCATTTGTTTTTTGTACTGACAGCGGAGCTCTAGGGAATGCTCGGCGTAGCCGAGAATTCGCTAGTCTTATATACTAAAACGATAGATTCACTATATATATTTGGATTCATCTCGAGCATCGCAAAAACTTTGCTCACGGGTACAGGTCAAACCATTCATGTAATAATTTTAATATTATTTTATTAGATGTGGTTTAATGAGGACCAATCGCTTTTGGGTGTCCCATATTTTTACCGTGCATAGTTTTTGTGTAAAAAATCGAAAACTAAGCGAAAAAGGAAAACTGGGACAAAACTGAAAAAAATATCCTAGATGCCAGGTTTAAATTTAAAAAGAATTACTGTGCCATCCGTCATTTTTGACAATTCAATATGAAACTTTTAATTGATTTATTTTGAAAATGAAAAGAGATATTGTAAATGTAATTATATTTTTACACATTATAATAGTGAGCGAAATATATACAAATACACTGAATGTTAAGTGTGGTGTATTTTAAATATTTAATTTTATGACATTCACGTTTATCATTCGTTGGTCTATAACCAAAAAAGTCGTTACACAAGTTTTATATTTTCAAAGAGAAATATGCAGAAATATAAAGTAAACTTTGTTCCAAAGAATATGTACAATACACTTTGTGATGTAAGTATATCATTTTAAATTTGTTTCGCTGTATTTAAATATGTATTTTCATTTCAGTTATAATTTTTAATTGGTTACCCAAACAAGAGTACATTTATAGAAAAGAAATAACATAAAATTACTGATAATAACATTACTGAAGTGTAATCATAAAAGTGCATTGTATATAATAATTTACGGCAAACCTTATTTACAATATAATCAAACAATCATAATGCAAGTCTTGTATTTGCTTGGAGAAATATATAGTAAAATTAGTTTAAAAGTAAAATTACACTACATTCTGTAATGTAAGTATGTAATTTTATATATTCTTGACTGTATTTAGATATGTGTTTTCATTTCAGTTATAGTTTTTAATTGGTTAAGATATCCAAACAAGAATATATTTATAGAAAAGAAATAACATAATATTACGGATAATAACACTATTGACAAAAAAATAAATTCTGACAAACCTTTCCTTCATACCCACTTGGAAGAAATGTTTAATAATTTATTGTACAATAATTATTTTGAATTATGTATCTGGATTATAATAAACTGTAAGTAACTGCATTTTATACATTCTTTATGTATTCTTTCATCAAATTTCAGATGAAAGTAGTTGATTACAACAAAGATTTGATTTTTAAAAATTCTATTGTATTTTGTCATGAAATGAAATGATTTTTTAGATAAAAACGTTTATAAAAACAACGTATCTATCCAATTATTCATTTATCATTGATATTTCAAACAATAAACACTTTCTGAAACCAAATATTAATTGAGAAATGCGTTTTCTATAATAAGGCAATTCGTTGGATGAAAATCATTATTATAACGTATCCTTGAAAATGAAACCAGAAAAATTGCACGATATTATAAAATTTAACAAAAATGGTGCATTTGACATTTGAGTTGGAGACATGAACGAATTAACTAAGTGAAAAATGTCATATTTACTAAAATGTATAATGAATCTTTGTACGAAATTTAATAAGAAATCATCTCTAATACAGGTACTTTAATATAGAATATAAATATTTATATATTAATAGTTAAATATTTTATTTTTTAGATGAGACTATAACCTACACGTACTCAGATACTCTAACATGGAATTTTTAATAAACTAAAACAATCTATTTGGTAATAATTATAAAAATAAGTAATAGTAGAACATATTCTTTATTAAATACAAACTAAAGAATATTCCAGAATGGATTATTTAATTAAGAAAACTGCATTTCAAAATTGATTTACAATCTGACGTTTAAAAAACTATATTTGATTACTATTCAAACACTTCCAAAGGTAAATTCATACTGTACAGTGTTCTTCTCTTATATATAAATACTTTTTTAATCTAATTTATACATATTTTAGATAGTTAGACTCATAGATTAAGGAAATATATTTGTAGAAGATTCAATATCTACCTTATCATCTGTGAAAACAAATTTTAGCGCCCCTTAGGATCGGGTTCGGGAACTAAATTTGACAAGCTCGGTAATGGCGGAAATTTTAAATACATTTACTTACCCGTGTTGGTACCAAATAAACAACCAAATTTTATAATTGGTGAAAATTTTATATGGTAAATTTCAGTTATTTATTAAAGTTATTTATTTATATTCTCCGTTATAACCTACAAAAGTAAAACTTCTGACAGAAATGGAAAGAGAAAACAATGTGTAAACAAAGATAGAAAACGGGTTGAACTCACCAACCTAGCAAAATAGCTGGGTGAGTTGGATCAGTTCGAGATCAGTTCTGGGTTACTTCACAAGTGCCAAGTAAACAGGATTAACCTACCAGGTTACTTAAAATGTCCCAAATAAATACGGCCTAACAGGCAAATAAATTTTCAGTTATGTGTAAGTAGTTCATATATACCTCAACAGATGGCGCCACAGTAGCACTTAAATTTTAAAATAACAGTTCAAATTGTATTTATTATACTTTCATAATCATTTGTATTGATATTTATAATAAAAAATAAATTATTAATATTAATAACAATAGTTGAAGATAAATACATATATAATTCAGCTTCATAAATATATAAATGAACATAGGAACAGAAAAACATAACTGTAATAATGTTTTTTGGTAATATAAAAATGTATCAGTTTATAAATTTCGGTATGTTATTTCACATTATTTATATATAAATTAGATAATTATTTTCAAAATAATACATTTTATACATTCTTTAACTAACTTCATACTTATTGTGTCAAGTCATGACATTTAAGTTCTGTCAAACTGAATGTATTGTATGAAAATACAAATATTATTAAGATATAATAAAAATACATAAAATTGGGTTAAACATATTATTTAAATCTTTCCTCCTTATGAATTTTTAGTTGTGTGAGTAGTTCATATATACAGATGGCGCCACAATAGCACTGAAATTTCAAAATAACTATTCAAATTGTATATATTATACTTTCGTAATCATTTGTATTGATATTTATAATAAAAATTAAATTATTTATAAATAGTTGTAGATAAATACATATATAATTCAGGTTCATAAAGATATAAATGAACATAGGAACAGAAAAACATAACTGTAATCATGTTTTTGGTAATATAAAAATGTATCAGTTTATAAATTTCGGTATGTTATTTCACATTATTTATATTTATAAAATAGATAATTATTTTCAAAATAATACATTTTGTGACGAAGCGTCACTAACCTGACTTCCTGTCCGCAATCACGGATACTCCCCGTTACTCAAACAACACTGTTCCGTCATCCGATCATCATCATCACAAGCCTTCCAGACCACAGGGAAGCCGTTCATCTCGTTTTTTCACCAAGCACACTGTCTAACCTAACTTCGAGACCACGTGCTCGGCCAAGTGACAGTTTCTGATCCACCTACAAAATCACGTGCATAAAACATCACCCTGTTACTGATAATCATACTCACATTAAACATCCCTGCGTAAAATGTTTATTTTCACAGATATTTCACTCTACAGAAAGCTGTCAAAACCACTACCAAGACGCCACTGGCCAGATGCGGCAAACATCCGTACTTCCGACCGAAGCCGAAATTCAAATGTCCCAAAATAAATTATGAAATATTCTAAAATATCATAAAATGTAATATAACACTTTGTAAAACGCAGGGAAGTCAAAGAACGACGTCTAGAATAAAATTAAATTTTATTAAACAAAAATAACGATATTTTAAAACTCTCTATCTTTGTCGTACAATTTGTTTAAACAAGTTTAATTAGTAATCGGGGTATAAATACGGCCTCCGAGGCTGAGTCTGATGACTTGTTTACTAGCCTCTGATAGCGACATAAACTAAATTTACTTGCGACAACTGCGATTTATTTCCGAGATCCACAGATCTACAGACCGACTTTTTGTAGGTAAGACCGTATTACCGTCCTGACCGCTAACCCCGACGAGTAGAACTTTAAGCTGGCTTCAGTTTGGTGATACTCGTCGTCCTGATTCCTGAAGCTGGCATCCAGTTTGGTATTATTCCTCTCCTTGACTCGACAACGACCCATCCCTACCGTACAGTCTCAAGCTGGTATCTGGTTTGGCTGTACTTCCTTCCAGACCGCGATAAATTCAGACCGCGACTACGACTGTGACTTCCCAGCGTTAACGACGTATGGAACCAAAGAAATCTGCAATAAATACTGGTTTTTCTTAGTAATTCTGGATTTTAGTTACCACCCTGGCCTAACCGACCTAGAGTTCCCGTGGCATTTTGTTCTCTCCCTAGGTTCCGCTGATTGGCGCCCGAGAAAACCCGACTTCCTGGGGAAGAACCACGACATCACGGACCGCCAAAGTCGCAGCGGCCCAAGTGATCGTCACAAATTGGCGCCCGAGCACAGGGACACGTCACAATTTTTATATATTCTTTAACTAACTTCATACTTATTGTGTCAAGTGATGACAGTTACGCTGTCAAATTTAATGTATTGTATGAAAATACATATTTTGCTGATATAATAAAAAAGAATGTATGAAAATTAGTTAAATTCATCTTTGAATAATTTTTTTCAAGGTATGGTATAATAATAAATATAAATAATAAAAAAAAATTAGGATTGAGGCGGTCTCAAACCAGAGCAAGTGGTAAGTTATTATTATTTATTTTCTAAACGGTCTCGCGTGCCGCTTTGAAATTGTTATAAATAAATAATATACATTACAACAAATGTTTCTAGGTATAGCACATAGTAACGCCTGCCGTAAGAGGCTGTGAAAAAAATTCCTCAAGTTCAAAACTTCACAAATTCAACGTATATTTTTATTTATTTCCTAAACAGCCTCGCGTGCCGCTTTAAAATTGTTATAAATAAATAATATACATTACAACAAATGTTTCTAGGTACAACACATAGTAGCAACCCCGTAGAAGAGTGTGAAAAAAATTCCTCAAGTTCACAACTTCACAAATTAAACATATATTTTTATTTATTTCCTAAACGGTCTCGCGTGCCGCTTTGAAATTGTTATAAATAAATAATGTACATTACAACAAATGTTTATTAGTTTCATCATCGTCATTATATATTATTAAAAGTAGTCTTAATAGTATGATTGGTTATTGCAAAACTGCGAAGTTCTTAAATTTTATTTCCTAAAAATAAATATTAACATTTGCTTCCACAGGCGTTTATTGTTATTATTTTTTTGTACAATCAACTTGATGTCAATACTTTGAATATACCTTACATTCATTATTTATTATTATCTTCTTCATTATCTGCATGGTTTTGAATTTAATCAAATTACTAAAATAAAAATACGGTATTATAAAAATTCGCACGTCCATGAACATAAATTTAAAATTTTCTTCCTAGATATATAGTTTAGTTGATTTTAAAGAAAATTGGTGGAATTGACAAAAATGTGCTATGTTGATCGGCTTTTGTTTTTTGCAAAAAGTTTTTAGAAGTATGTCGAGTTTGGTCTCGAATGAAAGGTTTTGTTGAGTGCTAGCGTGCAGAATAGACAAAAATGTTCCATTCCGATCGGCTTTTGTTTTCTGCAAAAAGTTGTCAGAAGTGTGTGGTGTTTGGTATCAAATGAAAGGTTTCGATAAGGGCCGATGTGCAGAATTAACAAAAATGATTAATGCTGATCGGCTTTTGTTTTTTGCAAAAAGTTTTTAGAAGTATGTCGAGTTTGGTCTCAAATGAAAGGTCTCGTTGAGTGCTAGCGTGCAGAATTGACAAAAATGTTCCATTCCGATCGGATTTTGTTTTCTGCAAGAAGTTATCAAAATTATGTCGAGTTTGGTCTCAAACAAAACGGCTAGCGTGCAGAATTGACAAAAATGTGCTATGTCAATCGGCTTTTGTTTTTTGCAAAAAGTTGTCAGAAATGTGTCGAGTTTGGTTTCAAATGAAAAGTCTCGTTGAGGGCTAGCATGCAGAATTGACAAAAATGTTCCATGTCGATCTGCTTTTCTTTTTATAGTGTTTGGTATCAAATGAAAGATCTCGGTGTAGGCTAGCCTGTAGAAATTGCAAAAAGGTTCCATGTCGATTGACTTTTGTTTTATGGAGAAAAAATGTCAGAAGTATGTTGTTTTTGGTATCTAATGAAAGGTCTCGTTGTGGGCTAGCGTGCAGAAATGACAAAAATGTCGATAAACTTTTGTTCTATGCAAAAAGTTATTAGAAGTATATCGTGTTTGGAATCTAATGAATGATCTCAGTGATGCTTGACGTGCAGATATGAAAAAATTGTTTCATGTCGATTGGCAGTTGTTTTTTGCACTGACAGCGAAGCTCTAGGGAATGCTCGGCGTAGCCGAGAATTCGCTAGTTTTTTGTACTAAACGATTAGATTCACTATATATAAGTTACCACGGTCCGTCCTGCTGAGGTTGCTGTTCCCACAGGAAACAACCCGACACCTTTCCACAAATGCTATAAATACTGTAATATGTAATGTAGAGTTAGTCAGTCATAATTCCTTGTCGAATCTATGTCCAAATTGCATTAGAATTGTACCTGTAAATTTTTGTAACATTTGTTATAAGATTAAAGAATATAATCTTAACCTCATTTAATAATAAAATTTGTTTTTAAAAACTTTCCGGCGAACCAAATAAATATAACTGGCGCAGTCGTAACGGATTTTTCGGGCGATTTCCGCGAATAGTGAAACCGTTTTCGTATCAACGATCAACCGAAAAGAACCGGAAGGTGAAAGAAACAACCAGAAGGCGTCCAAATCGAAGCAACTCCGAACGAACATCGCGAGGTGCAGAACCAGGCCCTGACGAATACAGAGCAACGGATCTATGGACAAGATACTTCTATTATTGTGGGTAATATATGTCACATAATTATCAGTACCATTCGGACTCAGATTCTGATTTGGAAATACAAACCACCAGACAAGAACTCCCTGACTCAGATTACATAAATAACTTAAAAGAAATTAATACAAACATGGCTACACCAAAATTAGAAAAACACTATTTGGACATGATTCCAGACTTTTACGGTGATAGCAAACTTTTATCTAGATTTATTGAAATTTGTGAAAAGATAGTAAAAAAATTTATAATTTGATAGATCCCACAGATTTTCAAAATGAATTTCTGATGTCTAGCATCATTGCCAAAATAAAAGGCGATGCTGCAGTAAATATAGCAAGTACCACCATAACCAAGTGGGAAGATTTGCAACAAGCACTGTTGAATGCTTATTCCGATAAACGCGACTTATATACCCTAAATATCGAAATTACAGAATTACGACAAGGTAACGAATCAACCTTTGAATTTTATAATCGTGTAATAGAATATTTTCAAAAATACACCCTGAGAATATTACTCCGCGGTCTCAAAGAGCCACTAGGAACTCTTATGAGAACGAAAGACCCGAAAGATATGAACACAGCACTGAACATGTTAACAAACGACTTTCAATTAGAGACATACAATCGTACACACGTTCAAAACAAAAACAGCACACATCACATACAACATAATAAACCAAAACAGAACACCCACACCCAATACAGACAAATCCAACACCCACAAATAACGTACAGACCTCTGCCTCCAACAAACCAAATCTTTAAACCACAGAACAAACAATTTTTTCCTAATCAACAATATATTTCACAACCAATCACCTTACAATCAATATAATAAACCGAATCAATCCCAATCCAATGTGTTCAGATCAAATCCCAATTTTAAACCAAACAAACCAACTCCTATGAGCATCTCTACTAAACAGTCAACGACACATCACCCATCAGCTGTTCCTTATCATCCACAACAATTCTTCCACTCTCAAAATAAACCTCATTATATTGCGGAAGAACTGTTTAACACGGAGACAGAAGAATACATAGAACCGGATAACGAACAAATTTTCGAGTATTATACACAAGACGAACCAAATTTAGAGTATTTCGTAACTCATCCAGATCAAAACGAAGAAAACGATTTTTTTCCGATAATAGCCTCGGAACCAATATCGAACTAATGAATGTAATTCACAACTACAGCGAATTACCATTTATTATCTTACCAGAACTAAATTTAAAAGCTTTGATAGATACAGCAAGTACACGGTCGTTCATTAACCCAGATATAGCCAATAAATACTATAAAAATAAAATTTAAAATGATCCATTTCAAATCACCACAGCTCACGGAACTTCTTTAGTAAATGCTAGTATTGTAATTCCCGCTTCAAAATTATTTAATTAACCAGACACACTCCTAAAATATCATCTATTTAATTTCCATAGAAATTTCGATATGCTTTTAGGATTGGATAATTTAAAAATATTAGGCGCAAATATTAATTTGACAACTGACAAAATTATTACACCTAATCAAGAAATCAAAATTCACTATCACAAAATTATTTCAAAATCAAACTATATAAAAATTCCTCCTAGATCTGAAAAAATAGGAGAAATATTTGTAAATAATATCGAAAATGGCGAAGTGTTAATACAAGAAACTAAATTCAATAATTTATTAATCCCAGAAGGAATTGCAAAAATTCAAAATTATAAAATTATTTACCCAATTATATATTTAGGACAAAACGAAGAAATTATAGACTCTGTAAATTGTGTACAAGCACAAGAATTAAACCACTTCGAAATAAACAATCTAAATTATTCTCAAAACGAAATACCAAATAAATTTAACATGGATAAAATAAGAACGGAACATATGAACGAGGAAGAGAAACGCGAGATACAAAACTGCTGACTGAGTTCTCTGAGATCCTTCACACCGAAGATAAGCCGTTATCATTTACAAATGAAATTAAACACTCTATCCGCACGAAAGATGAATTACCTGTTTACACCAAAACCTATCGATATCCCGAAATATTCCGAAAAGAAGTTCACTCCCAAATCAACAAAATGCTGGAACAAAACATCATCCGTCCTTCTCATTCACCCTGGTCATCCCCAGTATGGGTCGTCCCAAAAAAATTAGACGCTTCAGGAAAAAAGAAGTGGAGACTAGTTATTGACTATAGAAAACTGAATGACAAGACAATAGACGATAAATACCCGATACCAAACATAAACTCATTACTGGATAAATTAGGTAGATGCCAATATTTTTCGACTTTAGATCTCGCATCTGGCTTTCATCAAATTGAGATGAACGAATCAGATATTCAAAAAACGGCCTTCAGCACAGAAAACGGACATTACGAATTTTTGAGAATGCCATTTGGGCTCAAGAACGCACCCGCTACTTTCCAGAGAGTAATGGATAACGTTCTTCGAAATTTAACTAACGAAATTTGTCTTGTTTACCTTGACGACGTTATTATTTTCAGTACATCCCTTCAGGAACATATTCAAAATTTACGAACAGTTTTTAATAGATTAAAACAGGCAAACCTAAAAATACAGCTGGACAAATCAGAATTTTACGGACAGAAGTTGCATACCTCGGACATGTAGTGACCCCCGAAGGAGTAAAACCAAATCCCGACAAAATTTATGCAATTAAAAACTACCCTTTACCTAAGACGACAAAGCAAATTAAAGCATTTTTAGGACTTTCAGGATACTATCGAAAATTCATTAAAAACTTTGCTCAACTTACCAAACCATTAACGAAATGTTTAAAGAAAGATGCAACAATAAAATATAATGACCCCGAATACATTGATTGTTTTAACACTTGTAAAAATTTACTGATGAACGAACCAATACTGCAATACCCAGACTTTACAAAAGCCTTTAACTTAACGACAGACGCAAGTAAATACGCTATAGGTGCCGTACTATCTCAAGGCCCTATCGGATCAGACCTTCCTATTGCCTACGCTAGCAGAACTTTGAACGATACTGAACTAAAATATGACACTACTGAAAAAGAACTCTTGGCCGTAGTTTGGGCAACTAAATATTTTAGATCCTACCTTTATGGTAGAAAATTCAAAATTTTGACAGATCCCAAACCTCTTTAATACTTACATACACTAAAAGACCCACATTCCAAATTAATGAGATGGAGGTCTAAACTTGAAGAATTTGATTACGAAGTAATTCATAAAAAAGGTTCCCTCAATACAAACGCAGATGCCCTATCTCGAATAGAACTAAACTTGAACACACTAAATCCTGAATCGCAAAGCCTTTTTGATGTCATTGAAGATTTCAACGAAATCTGTAATACTGACATGGACAAACAATCATTAATCGTTCAAGCTGACGACGACGAACAAATAGACCCAGAAACTGACCAAACTATCCATTCCAACCCCGAAAACCCTATAGTAGGCATAACCATATCAGAATCCCCAGTAAATTTTGGAAAAAATCAACTCTTCATATCATTAGTAAAGCACTCACCAACAAAACCAAAAATAAAGAAATTTCATATAGATAAAATGAGATTATACGTACAGATTTCAGAAACAAACTTCGCAAAAGATATTGTAAATTTTATTAAAGAATACATCATACCCAACGTTCGATACTACCTTTATTTTGAATCACCTATATATGAACAATTTAGTAACGTACTTCAAAAAGACTTAAAAAATTCTCAATTAAAATTTATTAAATGTAACACAAAATTAATAGACGTAGAAAATGAAGATAAAATTTCACACACTATAATAAAATTTCACGAAGGTAAAACTAATCATCGTGGAATTACCGAAGTACATAATGAAATTAAAAAACGATATTACTGGCCGAATCAACGAAAAACAATCACAGACTTCATTAATAAATGCGAAATTTGTTTGGCTGCTACATATGAAAAAGATCCCATCAAACCAAAACTAAATATTACACCCACTCCTGACAAACCCCTACAAACACTACATGTAGACACCCTAACACTGGAAAATACAAAATTTCTCACAATTGTAGACGCATTCTCCAAATATGCACAAGCATATAGAGTCAAATCCACTAATGCCGTCGAAATTGCTAATAAACTAATAAATTTCTTTTCGCATCATGGTACCCCTAAATTAATTATATCAGACAATGGACTCGAATTTAAAAACACCGTCATAAGAGACCTTTTAACTCTACACAAAATCGATATGCACTTCATTTGCTCGCAATATCCAAATTCGTACGGTTTAATCGAACGCGTTCATTCAACACTAATAGAACATATACGCTTATTTAATCTCCAAGATAATTTCAAAAATGAATCGATACAAGACAAAGTAAATTACGCTATTTTGGCATATAACAACACAAATCATAGCACCACTAACCTGAAACCAGTTGAAATTATCAACGGTCATTTTGAAACAAATTCCCCATTGGATATAGACATCGAACAAAAATTAACACAAGATTATACTTCAAAACACAAAGAAAAATCAGAACTGATATACAAAACTATTAACGATAAACTACAAGAAAATAAAATCAAAACTATTTCCAAATTAAACAAAAATCGCGAAGAATTACCTATTGTACCTGAAACAGTTTTTGTTCATAATAAACAAAAAGTTAATAAAACTAAGAATCCAAAATTCAAAAAAGAAATAATTAAAACCGTTAATAAAGACTTCAAAACAGCAGAAATCAACACAGACAATGACAAAAACCAATCAAAAATTTGGAATGTGCAGATATGAAAAAATTGTTTCATGTTGATCGGCATTTGTTTTTTACACTGACAGCGGAGCACTAGGGATTGCTCGGCGTAGCCGAGAATTCGCAAGTATTTAATACTATAAAACCTTTATATAAAGAATATTTTTCTATTCCTTATAATAAAAAAGTTAAAGGGGGGTTTGTCTTCGCTGATACACCCTGTATATACCACGGTTGAGAAGATAATAATTGACCCGCGCCGTATGTCCCCCGAGGTGCTAGGTCAATAATAATAGTCTTCCCAACCTTGGTGTATAATATACTATTTTAGGCGGTTAGTACATAAATAGTTGTTTTTCGTATCTGCGGGCAACCTTAAAGTATCAATTTTTATTTGACATCTGTAAAAGTCAAAATTTTCGGCCGCTGGTTTGTTCATTATTGATTTATCGTAGATAGTTCGTATTAATATGATTAATTATTGTATCATATAATTACAAGTGTAAGGCAAATTTCTACTATTTCTTTACATACATTAATTAAAAAGTAACGAATTTGGGAGTGACAAGAGCGGTCATAAAGTAAATGCGGTTGTAAAGTAAATGGGGCCGTAAAGTAAAAGCGATCGTAAAGTGAATTTCAAGTGATATCAAAAATAGATTTTGAATGAAAATTTATAATATTTTGTTATAATAGTCTAAAAAATGTCACTTTTACGACCTGCATAGACAAATAACTATTTGAGAAAGCCTTTAACAAGATCAATTTTAAAACAGTTTGGCAACACTAAAAAAAAAAGATGAGATAGTTATAGTGAAATATTTCAATAGGCCGTTTTTCAATACTATTATATAAATAAGCGACAAAGATAATAATATGACAACCTGCAAAATTTTTACAAGTTAGCTGTTAGTTTTCTTGCATTGTTTACAATATTGAAAATTGCGTTTATTGATAGTTGTTATGTAAATATTTACTTCTCATGACAGTTTTCGAAAATAGTATATTGTGTTATTAAGATTAAAAATGAAACTTTGTGTAGCGAACTTGGAAGTTTCTGACATATAAGACCGATATTACAGGATTCTATTGTACGAGTTATTTCTTATTCACTGAGTCTACATAGTTTTTTTAGATACTTATTTATTTTACTTTTATTTCGATGGCCATATTTTTGGACATTATTTTTCAGACATGCGTAATTACGGAGATGAATAAAACCAGCGACTCCTACTGTACATATTGTAATATAAAATATCCCAAAAATATCATACTTTTCCCCTTTAATAAATAAGTAATTGTAGTAACACGTGTCTATTTAACATAAAAAAATATTTTTTCTGAAATCGGAGTGAAAGTACTATTTTCGCTCCGAAAATGCAGCCTGAAAAATGTATGCAACACGTGTATAACAGTGTTTCTTATCTTACTTCACACGCTAGTTTCATAAATAACTTTTATATTCGCCAAATTAAGGGTGAATTACTTTTTTATATTTTTGTAAATAATGGTTAAATAAATTGATTGAAGGAGCTGCTTGACTGGAAAGGGGTGAGAATTTAACAATTATACCACATCTGGAAGACGCATGAGGCGTCGAAACTAATTGAGGAAGATAATAAATTTCATTATTGACTGACATCCAGACATCATTTATTTAAACGTTAAATAAATTATTTATGTATCCACTGTATTATTTTTTACAATAAATATATATAATACAGCTGTATTATTATTTGACACAAACCTTGGTTAATCAATAAGAAGATGCGCGCCACACTTTTTATATTAATATTCTAATGATTGTTGTAATCGAGACCTGTACGACAAATATGGATGGCAAAAGTAAAAGAAATGAGGGACCGTGGAAAACCAAGGGACACTACACAGCGCTCAGAGGATGGCGACCAACAAGAAGCAGTGGGTGAAATTGGTGCACAACTAAGAGACATTAGACCCTACACCTAATGGTAGAAGGGTTCATGACTATAATTACCACGCAGCTAACTGGACAGATAAACCCAAACCGTTAAACATTTGTTAATTTTTGTCAATTCTACTGCTACAGTTATTTTTGGAGTGGTTTACGTCATTTTCATACAAAATTTCTGAGCTTACAAAGCACGTAAAAGTAATACTGCTTATTGATACAGATGTAGAATTATATGCGGTACAACTGTTATTTTAATATTTTATTGCTTAAAATAATTAGGGAAGCAGGCAGTTACGGAAATATAATTTTACAAGTTATATCCCTATGTTCAGGTGTTCGAGTCACCATCTTGGGCATCTTGTGATGACTCGAACACCCGAACATAGGGATATAACATGTAATATCATGTTTTCATAGTTTCCTGCTTCCCTAATTATTTTAAGCAATAAAGTTTCAAATAATAATTGTAGAGCATAAAATTCTGTATCTGAATCAATAAGCAAAATTAATTTTATTTACTATCGGGTCTTTTCTGTAACTTTTAACGTGTCCGTTAACTGGGAAAGCTCAGTTAAAATTTTAACGTATCGGTTAATTTTGAAATATGAATTCTGTATTAGAATGAGCTGTTCAAGGTACACCGAAATCGCATTGATAGATTAAATGGTGTTTTAAAAAGTAGATTTAGATGCTTATACGACAGGGAGCTTTAAATTATAAACCAGTAAAGGTGTAAAGGTTGCATTTATAATTAATACTTGTGCTGATAAACACAACATGGCAATTGAATACAACATAGACTTGCCAGCTGATAACTATGATCCAAATGCACAACCTGAACCTCCTCAAAATGCGAATTTTTAATGCCAGTTCAACAAAGAAGATCGTATGTTGATGGACAAAGAAGAAGAAAGAAAAAAAAAGAATGATTTAATAGAGGGAATTAATAAATTGTAATGAAGTACTATATTGTAATCCAAATAAGAAAATATTTATTATTAATTATAATAATCTTTTTTCTTTAAATATTAAAAAATACTTAGACTTTAAAACATTACAGTAACCTGTGTTTATTGTTACAAATCAGCGTTATTAATTGCAGTTCATAGTTTTTCAATTAAATTTGTTAATATTTTAATCGATTCGTTGAAACATTTGTTTTTAGTAGGGGTTTTCCAAGGAGTTTCCAGTGTTTTATTATAATATTCTCATAAGAATTCATTACTGTTTTGAACTAGATTATATTATATTATAATATTTTCGAAATTTAAATATGCACCTCATTCCATTTGCTTCTTTGCAGTTCTTCTTCATATCTTACTGAAATTCGACATGCAGATGTATTTTATTATTTTAATTTTCTGGAGAACAACCTCTAATAAAATGTATCTACAACAAATTGATGGTTTTGCCAGGCGAACTAATTTAATAAACTTTAGTATAAATAATAATACAATATGACAGACATATGACAATTATTTGAAGTTTCGTACGTGGCTGAGCCAAGTTCCGCCGTACATTTGCGCTTATCTTGTAAATAATTTCATACTAGTTTTTAACGTTTGCGCTTAAAGCTTCATTCACAACCATTTCGGAAAATTTGAATTTAAAAAGTTTGATAGCATTCGCAATACAAAGTTTTTATCAGTATTCACAATCACTCTGTCAATTAAAGAATAAGAGTAAAAGGAAGTTTGTTTATGTCAATGTGCAATAGTAGATAGAGACACAGACGAAAAAGTAAATGCATAAATTTTATATTATTAATAATTACTATTATTATATTATTATTACAAATAAAATTATAACAAGACTATAGCCCATGAGATGTGTAAAACCATGACCAACTAGCTTAAACAAGGACTGATATAGTAATTTCAATTTCAAATTTGATGTTTGCAAACATGTAATTTTTCAAATTATATGAGATTTGGCATAAAGAGAAGTATTTAATGAATGAAAGGTATTTGAAAATAGCCTATCTAAGATATTTTACCCTTTTAGTTATCCATGCATTAAGAATTAAATAAATATGTATTTTTCTTTGATCTAAGCAAATTTGTTATTTTTATATTATAAATATTATAGAGAAAAGATATTTATAGATATTTTATAGTAAATACCTATGTATATTTTTAATCAAAACGTGTTTTTTTTATATATTTGCTATAACTGACAACAATGTTACATTTTCTACATATGTTTTTTATCCGTATCTATCTATTAATATTTTTTTATGCAAATAGATATTCAATTTTATATTTATAACAATAATAATTTTTATTGCCCTTAAACATATATTACATTTATATTAAATAATATTTACTCTAATAAAATTGCATAATATTAGATCGTGCCGTTTTTTCAACAAAAAAATTTTATTTCTTTTTAGATAGTTTAGTGTCCTCTTTTCTTAACTATATAATATGGTAACTCTAAGTAAATATATTTAAATATGAAATAAATTTGCCCCTACCCTATTTGAACAAACAGTTACCTGTAATATTTGTCGCCATCTGTGAAGGAGAAGTTATATTAAATGTGGAGGGGGTAAGTTTTGACGGCGTGGTGAAATGGGAGGAGTTTTGGCGACACGGACTCAGTGGTGGGAGAACGTTTTGACGACTTGTCTATTTGACGGGGTGGTTATTTGTCGGCGTGGATATTTGTTCGGTTGATGTTTGACGGCGTGGCCAATGATTTCTTTTAGCTTAAATATGATGAAGAATTATAAAATTCGGGCGCGGAAGCAAATATTTATATGATCTTTTACAAAAATAAAGTCAGATTTTACCTATTCTTGAAACAGATATTTTTGTTAAAACATTCATATTCATGCTTTAGGATCTATACTATAGATGGTTTTAGCATTGGACATGCAAAAGCGACAAAAACGTGGTACCAATCAGATAATAAACATTCAATTTTCGGGTGTCATTTTAATGAATACGTTGTATATTGTAAGCTACATGGGCTGGAATCTAGAATACCTACCACTTTTGAAATAGCAATTTTCTTGTTGCAATGTTTTCTTTTAGCTAAAATATGATGAAGAATTATAAAATTCGGGCGCGGAAGCAAATATTTATATGATCTTTTACAAAAATAAAGTCAGATTTTACCTATTCTTGAAACGGATATTTTTGTTAAAACATTCGTATTCATGCTTTAGGATCTATACTATGGATGGTTTTAGCATTGAACATAAAAAAGTGACCAAAACGTGGTACCAATCAGATAATAAACATTCAATTTTCGGTTGTTATTTTAATGAATACGTTGTATATTGCAATCTACATGGGCTGGATTCTAGAATACCTACCACACTTGAAATAGCTATTTTCTTGTTGCAATGTTTTCTTTTAGCTAAAATATGATGAAGAATTATAAAATTCGGGCATGAAAGCAAATATTTACATAAATTTTTACAAAAATAAAGTCAGATTTTACCTATTCTTGAAATGGATAACTTTGTTAAAACATTCATATTCATGCTTTACGATCTATACTATGGATGGTTTTAAGCATTGGACATGCAAAAGTGACCAAAACGTGGTACCAATCAGATAATAAACATTTAATTTTCGGGTGTCACTTTAATGAATACGTGTATATTGTAAGCTACATGGGCTGGATTCTAAAATACCTACCACACTTGAAATACTAATTTTCTTGTTGCAATGTTTTCTTTTAGCTAAAATATGATAAAAAATTATAAAATTCGGGCGCGGAAGCAAATATTTATATGATTTTTTACAAAAATAAAGTCAGATTTTACCTATTCTTAAAATAGATATTTTTGTTAAAACATTCATATTCATGCTTTAGGATCTAAGATACTATGGATGGTTTAAAGCATTGGACATGCAAAAGTGACCAAAACGTGGTACCAATCAGATAATAAACATTCAATTTTCAGGTGTCATTTTAATAAATACTTTGTATATTGTAAGCTACATGGGCTGGATTCTAGAATGCCTACCACACTTGAAATAGCAATTTTCTTGTTGCACTGTTTTCTTTTAGCTAAAATATGTTAAAGAATTATAAAATTCGAACGTGGAAGCAAATTTTTATATGTTTTTTCACAAAATTAAAGTCAGATTTGACCTATTCTTAAAACGGATATTTTTGTTAAAACATTCATATTCTTGCTTTAGGATCTATACTATGGATGTTGTTAGCACTGAACATGCAAAAGTTACCAAAACGTGGTACCAATCAGATAATAAACATTTAATTTTCAGGTGTCATTTTAATGAATACGTGTATATTATAAGCTACATGGGCTGGATTCTAGAATACCTACCACACTTGAAATAACAGTTTTCTTGTTGCAATGTTTTGTTTAGCTAAAATATGATGAAGAATTATAAAATTCGGGCGCGGCAGCAAATATTTATATGATTTTTTACAAAGATAAAGTCAGGTTTTACATATTTCTGCAATGGATATTTTTGTTAAAACATTCATATTCATGCTTTAGGATCTAAGATACTATGGATGGTTTAAAGCATTGGACATGCAAAAGTGACCAAAACGTGGTACCAATCAGATAATAAACATTCAATTTTCAGGTGTCATTTTAATAAATACTTTGTATATTGTAAGCTACATGGGCTGGATTCTAGAATACCTACTACACATGAAATAGCAACTTTCTTGTTGTAATGTTTTCTTTTAGCTAAAATATGATAAAGAATTATAAAAGTTTTAGGCGCGGAAGCAAATATTTAAATGATATTTTACAAAAATATAGTCAGATTTTTCCTATTCTAGAAATGGATATTTTTGTTAAAACATTCATATACATGCTTTAGGATCTATACTATGGATGGTTTTAAGCATTGGACATGCAAAAGTGACCAAAATGTGGTACCAATCAGATAATAAACATTCAATTTTCGGCTGTCATTTTAATAGATACGTTGTATATTGTAGGCTACATGGGATAGATTCTAGAATACCTACCACGCTCAAAATAGCAATTTTCTTCTTGCCATGTTTTCTTTTAGCTAAAATATGGTGAAGAATTATAAAATCCGGGCGCGGAAGCAAATCTTTATATGATTTTTTACAAAAAAAAAGTCAGATTTTACATATTCTTGAAACGGATATTTTTGTTAAAACATTCATATTCATGATTAAGGATCTATACTACGGATGGTTTTAGCATTAGATATGCAAAAGTGACCAAGTATAGATCCTAAAGCATGAATATGAATG
This sequence comes from Stenolophus ochropezus, assembly GCA_035578165.1. Lineage (NCBI taxonomy): Eukaryota > Metazoa > Arthropoda > Insecta > Coleoptera > Carabidae > Stenolophus > Stenolophus ochropezus. The sequence continues at coordinate 117,027 of JAQOWZ010000077.1, read as the reverse complement.
TTTTAACACAAATATCCATTTCAAGAATAGGTAAAATCTGACTTTATTTTTGTAAAAAATCATATAAATATTTGCTTCCGCGCAATGGGCTAGATTCTAGAATACCTACCACACTTAAAATAGCAATTTTCTTGTTGCAGTGTTTTCTTTTATCTAATATATGATGAAGAATTAAAAAATTCGGGTGCGGAAGCAAATATTTTTATGATTTTTTACAAAAATAAAGTCAGATTTTACCTGTTCTTGAAATGGATATTTTTGTTGAAACATTCATAAACATGCTTTTGGACCTATACTATGGATAATTTTAGCTTTAGACATGCAAAAGTGACCAAAACGTGGTACCAATCAGATAATAAAAATTTAATTTTCGGGTGTCATTTTAATGAATACGTTGAATATTGTAAGCTACATGGGCTGGATTCTAGAATACCTACCACACTTGAAATAGCAATTTTCTTGTTGCACTGTTTTCTTTTAGCTAAAATATGATGAAGAATTATAAAATTCGTGCGCGGTAGCTAATATTTATATGATTTTTTTATAAAAATAACGTCAGATTTTACCTATTTTTGAAATGGATATTTTTGTTTAAACATTATCATTCATGCTTTAGGATCTATACTATCGATGGTTTTAGCATTTGACATGCAAAAGTACCCAAAACGTAGTACCAATCAGATAATAAACATTCAATTTTCGGGTGTGATTTTAATGAATACGTTGTATATTGTAAGCTACATGTGCTGGATTCTAGAATACGTACCACACTTAAAATAGCAATTTTCTTGTTACAATGTTTTCTTTTAGCTAAAATATGATGAAGAATTATAAAATTTGGGCGCGGAAGCAAATTTTTATATGATTTTTTACAAAAATAAAGTCAGATTTTACATATTCTTGAAACGGATATTTTTGTTAAAACATTCATTTTCATGCTTTAGGATCTATACTATGGATGGTTTTAGCATTGGACCTGCAAAAGTGACTAAAACGTGGTACCAATGAGATAATAAACATTCAATTTTCGGGTGTCATTTTAATGAATACGTTGTATATTGTCAGCTACCTACATGGGCTGGATTCTAGAGTACCTACCACACTTGAAATAGCAATTTTCTTGTTGCAATATTTTCTTTTAGCTAAAATATAATGAAGAATTATAAAAGTTAGGCGCGGAAGCAAATATTCATATGATCTTATACAAAAATAAAGTCAGATTTTACCTATTCTTAAAATAGATATTTTTGTTAAAACATTCATATTTATGCTTTAGGATCTATACTATGGATGGTTTTAGCATTGGACATACATAAAAGACCAAAACGTGGTACCAATCAGAAAATTAACATTTAATTTTTTGGTGTCATTTTAATGAATAAGTTGTATATTGTAAGCTACATGGTCTGGATTCTAGAATACCTGCCACACTTGAAAAAGCAAATTTCTTGTTGGAATTTTTTTCTTTTAGCTAAAATATGGTAAAGAATTTTAAAATTTGGGCGCGGAAGCAAATATTTATATGATTTTTTACAAAAATAACGTCTGAATTTACCTATTCTTGAAATGGATATTTTTGTTAAAACATTCATATTCATGCTTTAGTATCTATACTATGGATGGTTTTAAGCATTGAACAAGCAAAAGTGACCAAAACGAGGTACCAATCAGATAATAAACAATTAATTTTCGGGTGTCATTTTAATGAATACGTTGTATATTGTAAGCAACATGGGCTGGATTCTAGAATACCTACCACATTTGAAATTGCAATTTTCTTGTTGCACTGTTTTCTTTTAGCTAAAATATGATGAAGAATTATAAAATTCGGGCGCAGAAGCAAATATTTATATGAGTTTTTACAAAAATAAAGTCAGATTTTACCTATTCTTGAAATGGATATTTTTGTTAAAACATTCATTTTAATGCTTTAGGATCTATACTATGGATGGTTTTAGCATTAGACATGCAGAAGTGATCAAAACGTGGTAGTTATGTATATCTAATAATGACTATGATGATTCAATTCTTGTAATAAGAATACTTTGTAAATATAAACATATAAATCAATATAAATTGGCAACTCAGTTAATTGAGTTTAGTTCTTGTTTGTTCGTAAGCTTGTATACTTCTATATTTGTAAATAAATCTTTTTAAAAACATATATCTTAATAATAATTATTTAATTGGCGCAGTCGGTAGGATCCGTAGACAGCTGAAAAATGAAAACTCATCTGAGTTCAATTCGTTTAAATTTTTGGTTGGATTCGTTTATACGATTTGTTACGGGTCTTTGAAGAAGAATCTACAGAGCCGCTAGAGGCAGTGCCCAGGTTCCTGTATCAGCTAAGAACCAGAACTCTGGATCACAGAGCCCGCAGAGCGAGTGCCCGATTCGTCAACTCCCCAATCATCACGCAGTGCCCGCACATCGAGAGCCAGTGACATCACACAGAGCCCGTATACCGAGTGCCAGTGAACACCACAAATAAAGATTGTGTTGTTAATGTTTATTACATTGTGAGTAGAATTTTAAGTAAATAATTAAGTAAATTATAATAAATATTGTTTATTGTTTGTAAAAAATATTCAATTTGAATCAAATTACAATGGCAGACAGAATCCAAAAAATTAATTTTGCTCTGAACTCCATTCCTACTTACAATGGAGATATAAATAAACTTAGTTCCTTTATTCAGGCCGTTAATACGGTACAAACTCTTTTCGGTACATTTGATCCACCACTAGACGAATTTGATAAATCTATTTCGTTTTTAAATATAAAAAGTAAAATCATAGGTAAAGCCCTTGATAGTATTAAAGATGTAGATTTTGGAACTTGGAATGATTTGCGAGATCATTTGATTAAATGTTTTAAAGATAAAACTAACTCGCAAACAATAATGCTTCAAATTTTGAAACTTCAAAATACTAAAAATCCTTATAAATTATTAGAAATCACAAAAGATAAATATTCATCTTTTAAATCAAAATTATCATTGGAAGAAAATGACAATATTAAAAAGACAGCAATAATAGAATTTTCAGAAAAATTTATTGTTAATAATTTTATTTCATCTGTAGGAGAACCATACAGAAACAATTTAGCAACTCGCAATCCTAGAACCATTAATGAAATTAAGACATTATTGGAAAAGGACTTCCAATATTTAAACACCCATAATAACATACAAAAACCTATACCGACAAAAAACAATATACACCTTCCCAACATTCCACCACAAAAATTTTCAAATAATAACTTCCCCATAGGACCTATTGATTTTAAAAATAATAACTCTCAGACTAACAGACAATTTACACCTAGAATGCAAGTAAAAAATGCCCAAGGCATAAAACCCACACCTATGTCGATACAGTCGAAACAAACGTGGCAAAGACCACAACCAAATAATTATTTCACAAATCAAAATAAACAGTTTGGAACTTATAAACCAAACTATGCAGCTCAAGAAATCAATCAAACAAAACGATATGAAGAAAATTCACCGTTCCAAAATTATGACTTTGGCGAAGACAATTTTAACCCTTTCTCAGAACAAACTGTGGAAGAAATTCCACAAGACGAACAACCAACAGAAGACGAAACTTTTTTAGACATTCCCCCGAATATCAATCAGAAATCTTAAACATTTTTCAAAATTCACGTTTACCTTTCCTAAAAATAAGAGACTATTACATGCTTATTGACACTGGGTCTACTATAAATTTGATAAGTAAAACTTATGTTTATAACCACCGTGAAAAATTCAAAATTCATAAAGAAAATTTTAATTTCAAGACAGTAACCGGCGAACACAAAGGTAATGAATATGTAATATTAACATTTGAAGGAAGAGATCTAAAATTTTATTTGCACGATTTTCATAAATAATTTAATCTATTACTAAGTCTTCCTTCTATGATTGTAATGAAAATGAAAATGGATTTTACTAAAAATATAATTACTATCCAAGAGAAGAATTACAAATTTAAATTTTTCGACAACCAAAATTATGTAAATAATACCGAACATATTAAGATTAGAGCTGACCATCTGAATGCAGAAGAAATTAAAGAACTGCATAAACTTATTAAAGAATATGAATCAATTTTCCCTAGAGAAAATGAACAATTATCTCATATCTCATACAAACGTGATACAGCACAAAATTAATACTAAGGATGATACTCCTATATACACTAAATCTTATCGTCATCCACAAATTTATAAAGAAGAAATCGACAAACAAATTTCAAAATTGTTAGAAGACCAAATTATACAAGAAAGTCATTCACCTTGGTCATCACCCGTTTGGATGGTACCAAAAAAAATTAGATGCTTCCGGTAAAAGAAAATTTAGGATGGTTATTGATTGAAACTAAATTCTAAAACAATAGATGATAAATTTCCTATTCCAAATATTACTGATGTTCTAGACAAATTAGGTAAAAACATGTATTTTACAACTTTAGATTTAACATCCTGTTTCCATCAAATTCAGATGCACCCCGATTCAATACCAAAAACAGCGTACTGACAGAGGTCATTATGAATTTACCAGAATGCCCTTCGGTCTTATAAATGCCCCTGCTACTTTCCAACGTTTGATGAATTATGTATTAAAAGATTATATCAACAAAATTTGTCTTGTTTATTTAGATGATATCATTATTTTAGGCACATCACTACAAGAACATTGTGAAAATATCAGAAAAGTATTTGCTAAATTAAAAGAATTTAATCTCAAAATTCAATTAGATAAATCTGAGTTTATGAGAAAAGAAGTAGCTTATCTTGGGCATATAGTATCACAAGATGGAGTTAAACCCAATCCCTCCAAAATAGAAGCTGTAAAAAATTTCCCTATACCAAAAACTCAAAAAGAAATCAAACAAATTTTAGGACTTCTAGGATATTATAAAAAATTCATTCCAAATTTTGCTAAGTTAACAAAACCGATGACTATATACTTAAAGAAAGGACAAGTAATAAATATAGAAAATAAAGAATATAGAAAAAGTTTTGAAGATAGTAAAAATCAATTAATTAATGCCCCGATTCTTCAATACCCTGATTTTGAAAAACAATTTATTGTTACCACAGACGCAAGTAATTACGCTTTAGGTGCTGTATTAAGCCAAAATGTAGATGGCAAAGACTTGCCCATTGCATATGCATTCCGTACATTTAATGACCACGAAGTAAACTATAGTACTACAGAAAAGGAATTTTTAGCAGTAGTTTGGGCAATAAAATATTTCAGGCCTTACATTTACGGAACAAAATTTAAAATTCGAACCGATCATCAACCATTAATTTGGCAAGCAAATCTTAATGATCTTAATACAAAATTAATCAGATGGCGTATTAAATTAGAGGAATATACCCCATATGAAATTGAATATAAGAAAGGCTCTTTAAATTCAAACGCGGACGCATTATCACGAATAAGACCTAAATTCCAAATTATTAAAACTAATGAAAATATTTTTGACAATCCACACAATTTAGTTCATTGCATATCTCAAGACTGTAAATTAGGAAAAGATTTCGCTGAGCAGATAGACGAGAAATTTGATAGCAAAAATTATTTAGAAAACGTAAAGAAAAATCAAAATTTATTTGTTCAACCAATATTTGAAAACAGATTTAAATTATTTCATATAGTTACTAAAGGACTGTACTTTGAAAAATCAAAATTAGAAGACATAGAACATTGTTTACACAAATTAAAAGATTATTTAATTGAAAATGAAATATATGAAATTCATATGCCAAAAATATGTTCTGGAGGTGACAAAGTTCCATTTTCACTCATTGAAAATTTATTAAACGAAATTTTTTAAGAAAGCCATATCAAAATTGTAATACACGAATTAATTTCGAAAGAAGTCAATTTAAATGAAGACAGTGAAAGTATCCTTGTAAATGCGGACGCGGAAGATTTAGCAACTGTACACTCCGCAGAAGAAAACGAAATAAATGGGATAAGTTACAAAAACACTTGCAATAATATTGGAAAGAACCAAATTATAATTACTAAACATAATAAAGAAATAGAATGCGAACTAAGAAAACTTTTTGGAAATAAACAAAGATTAATAATTAAATTAAACGAAAATGACTTGGAAAAAAAAAATTTTAAATTCTTAAAAGACTTCCTAGTACATTAAGTAAATTATTACTGTTTAATTGAAGAAAACTTAATTGTTATAATTAATAAAGTTTTACAAAATTTTTGCAAAGATAGTTACAATTTAATTCAATGGGAGGAAATACTAGAAGATAAATTAACTAAAGAAGATCAATTAGAAACTATTCAAAATTACCATTTAGGAAAGACAAATCATCGAGGTATTTTAGAAACATACAATAAATTTAGAAAAAAATATTATTGGCCAAACATGCAGGTAGATATACAAAAATATATTAATAATTGTGAACTTTGTCAACAAAATAAATATGAAAGAAATCCCTATCAAATTCCTAACAATCTCACTGAAAATCCAAAATTTCCTTTTGACATCGTTCATATAGACACATTAACACTAGAAAATAAAAAATATTTGACATTCATAGACGCTTTTTCTAAATTCGGACATATATTATATCTTAAGACACTTGCTGCTACAAATATTGTCGATGGACTTATACACTATTTTTCCCACTTTCAAATACCCAATACAATTATTTTTGACAGTGGAACCGAATTTAACAATAATTTAGTTAAAGATCTATTAAAAACCTATAATATCAAAATTCATATAACTTGCATTGATAATCCCAAATCAAATGGATTAATCGAGAGATTTCATTCTACTATCATTGAACATTTAAGAATTTTCAATCACAGACAAAATTTTAAAGAATTAAGTAATATAAAGAAAGTACAATTAGTTTTAATAGCTTATAACAACTCAATAAATTCAGTCACTAAATTTACTCCAAATGAAATATTGTTCGGTTCTGAAAAAGATAATACTATTTTAAAATTTACAAATAGCAACGAAGATTACATACAGAATTGGCAAGGAAAATTAAAATTATTAAAAGAAAATGTATCTCAAAATATTCAGTTAGAAAAGGACAAAAGATTTGCAAAACAAAAACCAAAAGATCCAAATTAAGAAAATTTAAAATTTGATAATGCCTTAATTAAAGAATTCAAAAAATTAAAAAGCCGTTGTTTAAAATTCATAAAATTGAAACCTATAATCCTAGACTAGGAACTGTGACAGTTAACACAAACAAAAGACATAAAATTGATAAACTTAAACGAAAACGACTCTATGTTGCAGATGCTTTTGCAAAGGAGACGAGTTGACTAAATTAGAAGATAATACTGGAATAAATATTTTAGATTTAGGAGAAGCCAATATATATAAGGATTCTTATTATTTTTATTATTATTATAATATTAGTAGTTTAGAAATAGAATATTTTAAGATTATTAATTATAGAACTGACGTTTTAAATAAAATTCAAAATGAAACTTTCTTTTATAAAAAAGAAATTCAAACCTACATAAATATTCTAAATTTCAACATTTTGAGACTCGAAAACAAAATTAATAATTTATTTCAGTTCACAAGGGAAAAACGTGGTTTAATAAATGGCTTAGGCACAATAAATAAATCTATTTCTGGCAATTTAGATGCAAATGACGAAGAAAAGTATGAAAAATTATTTGACAAAATTCAAAGAAATCAACATGTGCTTCAAGAACAAAATTTAGAAAATATTCGAGTTAATAAAGAAATTATTTCAAAATTTAATAAACAAATTGAAAATATTCAACATAACGAAATAGTTTTAAAAGCAAGAATCATGCAGATGGATAGTATAATACAACAGGCTATGAGCCGGCAAAACATCCTAAATATTAAAGATATAATTAATCAATTAATTCTATTAAGTATAAATTTAGTTGAAATTTTGAACGAAATTGAAACAAGTTTAACATTCTGCAATTTAAACAAAATTCATAGTTCCATGATAACTAAAGATGATCTAAATAAAATGATACAACAAACAAATCAAAATTTAACATTTCGGGAATTATCAATACAAATCACCAGCCATTGTAAAATAAATAAAGAACAAATTGAATATTTGCTAGATATACCTGTATATGATAATAACAAAAATTTTAGAGTATTACAAATAACCCCAATACCAAATGTTTATAATGAAAAAATGTTTATAATTAATGAAGAAAAGGATTTAGTTATAAAGAATGATAAAAATTGTACAGTACCCATAATTGTTATAGAATAAATGAAAAATGCTATTGTAAAACAAATTATGTAGAAACTAATATACGTTTAAAAAATATTGTTTTGAGTCAAAATAACCAAAATTGTGAATATCATAAAATTAATAATGCATTTTAAATTATGGAAATAGAAAATATAAATTTGGTAATAATTGCTAGTACTGGAGACAAAAATTTAGAAATTAAATGCGAAGATGTAAATAAATATCAACAAAAAAAAGGGGTCTATAAATTTCGAACGAATAAACATTGTAAAATAAATAATTTTAATCTAGCAAGTAAAATATCCCAAGCAAAAGAGTTAACATTTGAGAACATAAAATTTGATATTAACATGAGTCAACATACAAACAAAACATTAAATTTGAAACAAATAAGTAAAGAAAATATTGTAATTAAAGAAATCCCAAGAATTGATGAATCACCTGTAACAGTAAACTATTATATTAATTCTACACTTATAATAACTATAATTATTGTAATATTATATATTTGCTACAAAGCAAAAACAAAAATAAATTGTAAAAGGAATGATGAAACACAAACACATGAAATGGAATCAAATAATGTAACCATACCCAATACTGTAAATTCTAATAATGTAAGTTCTTTTTAATAAAAATAATACCAAGAATTAAATCATCTCTTAAAGAATGGAGGAGTTATGTATATCTAATAATGACTATGATGATTCAATTCTTGTAATAAGAATACTTTGTAAATATAAACATATAAATCAATATAAATTGGCAACTCAGTTAATTGAGTATAGTTCTTGTTTCTTCGTAAGCTTGTATACTTCTATATTTGTAAATAAAATCTTTTTAAAAACGAATTTCTTTATAATAATTATTTAATTTGGTACCAACCAGATAATAAACATTCAATTTTCGGATGTCCTTTTAATGAATACGTTGTATATTGTAAGCTATATGGGCTGGATTCTAGAATACCTACCACACTTGAAATAGCAATTTTCTTGTTGCCATGTTTTTTTTAGCTAAAATATGATAAAGAATTATAAAATTTGGGCGCGGAAGCAAATATTTATATAAATTTTTACAAAAATAAAGTCAGATTTTAAATATTCTTAAAACGGATATTTTTTTAAAACATTCATATTCGTGCTTTAGGATCTATACTATGGATGGTTTTAGCATTGGACATGCAAAAGTGACTAAAATGTGGTACCAATTAGATAATAAACATTCAGTTTTTCGGGTGTCATTTTAATTAATACGTTGTAAATTGTAAGCTACATGGGCTGGATTCTAGAATACCTACCACACTTGAAATGGCAATGTTACTTGTAACAATGTTTTCTTTTAGCTAAAATATGATATAGAATTATAAAATTCGGGCGCGGAAGCAAATATTTATATGATTTTTTACAAAAATAATGTCAGATTATACCTACTCGTATTTTTGAAATGGATATTTTTGTTTAAACATTCTTATTCATGCTTTAGGATCTATACTATGGATGGTTTTAAGCATTGGATATACCAAAGTGACCAAAACGTGGTACCAATCAGATAATAAACATTCGATTTTCGGGTGTCATTTTAATGAATACTTTGTATATTGTAAGCTACATGGGCTGTATTCTAGAAAACCTACCACACTTTAAATAGCAATTTTCTTGTTGCAATGTTTTCTTTTAGCTAAAATATGATTAAGAATTATAATATTCAACCACGAAAGCAAATATTTATATGATTTTTTACAAAAATAAAGGCAGGTTTTACAAATACTGGAAATGGATATTTTTGTTAAAACATTCATAATCATGCTTTAGGATCTATACTATGGATGGTTTTAGCATTGGACATGCAAAAGTGACCAAAACGTAGTACTAATCAGACAATAAACATTCAATTTTCGGGTGTCATTTCAATGAATACCTTGTATATTGTAAGCTACATGGGCTGGATTCTAGAATACCTACTACACTTGAAATAGCAATTTTCTTGTTGCAATGTTTTTTTTTAGCTAAAATATGATAAAGAATTATAACATTCGGGCGCGGAAGCAAATATTTATATGATTTTTACAAAAATAAAGTCAGATTTTACCTATTCTTAAATGGAAATTTTTGTTAAAACATTCATATTCATGCTTTAGGATCTATACTATGGATGGTTTTAGCATTGGACATGCAAAAGTGAGCAAAACGTGGTACCAATCAGATAATAAACATTCAATTTTCGGGTGTCATTTTAATGAATACGTTGTTTATTGTAAGCTACCACACTCGAAATAGCAATTTTCTTGTTGCAATGTTTTCTTTTAGCTAATATATGATGAAGAATTATAAAATTTAGGCGCGGAATCTATTATTTATATGATTTTTTACAAAAATAAAGGCAGATTTAACCTATTCTTGAAATGGATATTTTTGTTAAAACATTCATATTAATGCTTTAGGATCTTTACTATGGATGGTTTTAGCATTATACTTGCAAAAGTGACCAAAACGTGGTACCAATCAGATAATAAACATTCAATTTTCGGATGTCATTTTAATGAATACGTTGTATATTGTAAACTACATGGGCTGGATTCTAGAATACCTACCACACTTTAAATAGCAATTTTCTTCTTGCAATGTTTTTTTTAGCTAAAATATGATGAAGAATTATAAAATTCGGGCGCGAAAGCAAATATTTATATGATTTTTTACAAAAATAAAGTCAGATTTTACCTATTCTTGAAATGGATATTTTTGTTAAAACATTCATATTCATGCTTTAGGATCTATACTATGGATGGTTGTAGCATTGGACATGCAAAAGTGACTAAAACATGGTACCAATTAGATAATAAAAATTCAATTTTCGGGTGTCATTTTAATGAATACGTTGTATATTGTAAGCTACATAAGCTGGATTCTAGAATACCTACTACACTTAAAATAGCAATTTTCTTGTTGCAATGTTTTCTTTAAGCTAAAATATGATGAAGAATTATCAAATTCGGGCGCGAAAGCAAAAATTTATATGATTTTTACAAAAATAAAGTCAGATTTTACCTATTCTTAAATGGAAATTTTTGTTAAAACATTCATATTCATGCTTAAGGATCTATACTATGGATGGTTTTAGCATTGGACATGCAAAAGTGAGCAAAACGTGGTACCAATCAGATAATAAACATTCAATTTTCGGGTGTCATTTTAATGAATACGTTGTTTATTGTAAGCTACCACACTCGAAATAGCAATTTTCTTGTTGCAATGTTTTCTTTTAGCTAAAATATGATGAAGAATTATAAAATTTAGGCGCGGAATCTATTATTTATATGATTTTTTACAAAAATAAAGGCAGATTTAACCTATTCTTGAAATGGATATTTTTGTTAAAACATTCATATTAATGCTTTAGGATCTTTACTATGGATGGTCTTAGCATTATACTTGCAAAAGTGACCAAAACGTGGTACCAATCAGATAATAAACATTCAATTTTCGGATGTCATTTTAATGAATACGTTGTATATTGTAAACTACATGGGCTGGATTCTAGAATACCTACCACACTTTAAATAGCAATTTTCTTCTTGCAATGTTTTTTTTAGCTAAAATATGATGAAGAATTATAAAATTCGGGGGCGAAAGCAAATATTTATATGATTTTTTACAAAAATAAAGTCAGATTTTACCTATTCTTGAAATGGATATTTTTGTTAAAACATTCATATTCATGCTTTAGGATCTATACTATGGATGGTTGTAGCATTGGACATGCAAAAGTGACTAAAACATGGTACCAATTAGATAATAAAAATTCAATTTTCGGGTGTCATTTTAATGAATACGTTGTATATTGTAAGCTACATAAGCTGGATTCTAGAATACCTACTACACTTAAAATAGCAATTTTCTTGTTGCAATGTTTTCTTTAAGCTAAAATATGATGAAGAATTATCAAATTCGGGCGCGGAAGCAAAAGTTTATCAGATTTTTTACAAAAATAATGTCAGATTTTACCTATTCTTAAAATGGATATTTTTGTTAAAACATTCATAATCATGCTTTACGATCTATACTATGGATAGATTTAGCATTGGACATGCAAAAGTGACTAAAACGTGGCACCAATCAGATAATAAACATTCAATTTTCGGGTGTCATTTTAATGTATACGTTGTATTTTGTAAGCTACATGGGCTGGATTCTAGAATACATACCACACTTGAAATAGCAATTTTCTTGTTGCAATGTTTTCTTTTAGCTAAAATATGATGAAGAATTATCAAATTCGGGCGCGGAAGCAAATATTTATATGATTTTTTACAAAAATAAAGTCAGATTTTACCTACTCGTATTTTTGAAATGGATATTTTTGTTAAAACATTCTTATTCATGCTTTAGGATCTATACTATGGATGGTTTTAGCATTGGACATGCAAAAGTGAGCAAAACGTGGTACCAATCAGATAATAAACATTCAATTTTCGGGTGTCATTTTAATGAATACGTTGTTTATTGTAAGCTACCACACTCGAAATAGCAATTTTCTTGTTGCAATGTTTTCTTTTAGCTAAAATATGATGAAGAATTATAAAATTTAGGCGCGTAATCAATTATTTATATGATTTTTTACAAAAATAAAGGCAGATTTAACCTATTCCTGAAATGGATATTTTTGTTAAAACATTCATCTTAATGCTTTAGGATCTTTACTATGGATGGTTTTAGCATTATACTTGCAAAAGTGACCAAAACGTGGTACCAATCAGATAATAAACATTCAATTTTCGGATGTCATTTTAATGAATACGTTGTATATTGTAAACTACATGGGCTGGATTCTAAAATACCTACCACACTTTAAATAGCAATTTTCTTCTTGCAATGTTTTTTTTAGCTAAAATATGATGAAGAAATATAAAATTCGGGCGCGAAAGCAAATATTTATATGATTTTTTACAAAAATAAAGTCAGATTTTACCTATTCTTGAAATGGATATTTTTGTTAAAACATTCATATTCATGCTTTAGGATCTATACTATGGATGGTTGTAGCATTGGACATGCAAAAGTGACTAAAACATGGTACCAATTAGATAATAAAAATTCAATTTTCGGGTGTCATTTTAATGAATACGTTGTATATTGTAAGCTACATAAGCTGGATTCTAGAATACCTACTAAACTTAAAATAGCAATTTTCTTGTTGCAATGTTTTCTTTTAGCTAAAATATGATGAAGAATTATCAAATTCGGGCGCGGAAGCAAATATTTATATGATTTTTTACAAAAATAAAGTCAGATTTTACCTATTCTTGATGAATACGTTGTATATTGTAAGCTACATGGGCTGGATTCTAGAATACCTACCACACTTCAAATAGCAACTTTCTTGTTGGAATGTTTTCTTTTAGCTAAAATATGATGAAGAATTATAAAATTCGGGCGCGAAAGCAAATATTTATAGGATTTTTTACAAAAATAAATTCTGAAGTTACCTATTTTTAAAATGGATATTTTTGTTAAAACATTCATATTCGTGCTTTAGTATCTATACTATGGATGGTTTTAAACATTGGACAAGTAAAAGTGACCAAAACGAGGTACCAATCAGATAATAAACATTAAATTTTCGGGTGTCTATTGAATGAATACGTTGAATATTGTAAACTACATGGGCTGGATTCTAGAAAACCTATCACACTTGAAATAGCAATTTTCTTGTTGCAATGTTTTCTTTTAGCTAAAATATGATTAAGAATTATAAAATTCAAGCACGAAAGTAAAAATTTATATGATTTTTTACAAAAATAAAGTCAGACTTTACCAGTGACCAAAACGTGGTACCAATCAGATAATAAACATTCAATTTTCGGATGTCATTTTAATTAATACGTTGTATATTGTAAGCTACATGGGCTGGATTCTAGAATACCTACCACACTTGAAATGGCAATGTTACTTGTAACAATGTTTTCTTTTAGCTAAATTATGATGAACAATTATAAAATTCGGGCGCGGAAGCAAATATTTATATGATTTTATTACAAAAATAAAGTCAGATTTACCTACTCGTATTTTTGAAATGGATATTTTTGTTAAAATATTCTTATTCATGCTTTAGGCTCTGTACTGAGGATGGTTTTAAGCATTGGACATGCAAAAGTGACCAAAACGTGGTACTAATCAGTCAATAAGCATTCAATTTTCGGGTGTCAATTTAATGAATACGTTGTATATTGTAAGCTACATTGGCTTGATTAGCAATTTTCTTGTTGCAATGTTTTCTTTTAGCTAAAATATTATAAAGAATTATAAAATTCGGGCGCGGAAGCAAATATTTATATGGTTTTTTACAAAAATAAAGTCAGATTTTACCTGTTCTTGAAATGGATATTTTTGTTAAAATATTCATATTCATGCTTTAGGGTCTATACTATGGATGGTTTTAGCATTGGACATGCACAAGCGACCAAAACGTGGTACCAATCAGATAATAAACATTCAATTTTCGCGTGATGTTTTAATGAATACGTTGTATATTGTAAGCTACATAGGCTGGATTCTAGAATACCTACCACACTTGAAATAGCAATTTTCTTGTTGCGATGTTTTCTTTTAGCTAAAATATGATGAAGAATTATAAAATTTGGGCGCGGAAGCAAATATTTATATGAATTTTTAGAAAAATAAAGTCAGATTCTACCTATTCTGGAAATGGATAGTTTTGTTATATTATTCATATTCATGCTTTAGGATCTATACTATGGATGGTTTTAAGCATTGGACATGTAAAAGTGACCACACCGTGGTACGAATCAGATAATAAACATTTAATTTTCGGGTGTCATTTTAATGAATACGTTGTATATTGTAAGCTAAATTGGCTGGATTCTGGAATACCTGCCACTCTTAAAATAGCAATTTTTTTGTTGCAATGTTTTCTTTTAGCTATAATATGATAAAGAATTATAAAATTCGGGCGCCGAAGCAAATATTTATATAATTTTTTGCAAAAATAAGTCAGATTTTACCTATTCTTAAAATGGATATTTTTGTTAAAACATACATATTCATGCTTTAGGCTCTATACTATGCATGGTTTAAAACATTGGATATGCAAAAGTGACTAAAACGTGGTACTAATCATATTATATTCAATTTTCGGGTGTTATTTTAATGAATACGTTGTATATTGTAAGCTACATGGGCTGGATTCTAGAATACCTACCACACATGAAATAGCAATTTTCTTGTTGCAATGTTTTCTTTTAGCTAAAATATGATGAAGAATTATAAAATTCGGGCGCGGAAGCAAATATTTATATGATTTTTTACAAAAATAAAGTCAGATTTTACCTATTCTTAAAATGGATATTTTTGTTAAAACATTCATATTCATGCTTTAGGATCTATACTATGGATGGTTGTAGCATTGGACATGCAAAAGTGACTAAAACATGGTACCAATTAGATAATAAAAATTCAATTTTCGGGTGTCATTTTAATGAATACGTTGTATATTGTAAGCTACATAAGCTGGATTCTAGAATACCTACTACACTTAAAATAGCAATTTTCTTGTTGCAATGTTTTCTTTAAGCTAAAATATGATGAAGAATTATCAAATTCGGGCGCGGAAGCAAAAATTTATAAGATTTTTTACAAAAATAATGTCAGATTTTACCTATTCTTAAAATGGATATTTTTGTTAAAACATTCATAATCATGCTTTACGATCTGTACTATGGATAGATTTAGCATTGGACATGCAAAAGTGACTAAAACGTGGCACCAATCAGATAATAAACATTCAATTTTCGGGTGTCATTTTAATGTATACGTTGTATTTTGTAAGCTACATGGGCTGGATTCTAGAATACATACCACACTTGAAATAGCAATTTTCTTGTTGCAATGTTTTCTTTTAGCTAAAATATGATGAAGAATTATCAAATTCGGGCGCGGAAGCAAATATTTATATGATTTTTTACAAAAATAAAGTCAGATTTTACCTACTCGTATTTTTGAAATGGATATTTTTGTTAAAACATTCTTATTCATGCTTTAGGATCTATACTATGGATGGTTTTAAGCATTGGACATGCAAAAGTGACCAAAACGTGGTACCAATCAGATAATAAACATTTAATTTTCGGGTGTCATTTTAATGAATACCTTGTATATTGTAAGCTACATGGGCTGGATTCTAGAATACCTACTACACTTGAAATTGCAATTTTTTTGTTGTAATGTTTTTTTTTTAGCAAAAATATGATGAAGTATTTTAAAATTCGGGCGCGGAAGGAAATACTTATATTATTTTTTACAAAAATAATGTCAGATTTTACCTATTCTTGAAATGGATATTTTTGTTAAAACATTCATATTCATGCTTTAGCATCTATACTATGGATGGTTTTAGCATTGGACATGCAAAAGTGACCAAAATGTGGTACCAATCAGATAATAAACATTCAATTTTCGGGTGTCATTTTAATGTATACGTTGTATATTGTAAGCTACATGGGCTGGATTCTAGAATACATACCACACTTGAAATAGCAATTTTCTTGTTGCAATGTTTTCTTTTAGCTAAAATATGATGAAGAGTTATAAAATTCGGGCGCGGAAGCAAATATTTATATGATTTTTTACAAAAATAAAGTCAGATTTTACCTACTCGTATTTTTGAAATGGATATTTTTGTTAAAACATTCTTATTCATACTTTAGGATCTATACTATGGATGGTTTTAAGCATTAGACATGCAAAAGTGACCAAAACGTGGTACCAATCAGATAATGAAAATTCAATTTTCGGGTGTCATTTTAATGAATACGTTGTATATTGTAAGCTACATGGGCTGGATTCTAGAATACCTACCACACTTGAAATAGCAACTTTCTTGTTGGAATGTTTTCTTTTAGCTAAAATATGATGAAGAATTATAAAATTCGGGCGCGAAAGCAAATATTTATAGGATTTTTTACAAAAATAAATTCTGAAGTTACCTATTTTTAAAATGGATATTTTTGTTAAAACATTCATATTCGTGCTTTAGTATTTATACTATGGATGGTTTTAAACATTGGACAAGTAAAAGTGACCAAAACGAGGTACCAATCAGATAATAAACATTAAATTTTCGGGTGTCTATTGAATGAATACGTTGAATATTGTAATCTACATGGGCTGGATTCTAGAAAACCTACCACACTTGAAATAGCAATTTTTTTGTTGCAATGTTTTCTTTTAGCTATAATATGATAAAGAATTATAAAATTCGGGCGCCGAAGCAAATATTTATATAATTTTTTGCAAAAATAAGTCAGATTTTACCTATTCTTAAAATGGATATTTTTGTTAAAACATACATATTCATGCTTTAGGCTCTATACTATGCATGGTTTAAAACATTGGATATGCAAAAGTGACTAAAACGTGGTACTAATCATATTATATTCAATTTTCGGGTGTTATTTTAATGAATACGTTGTATATTGTAAGCTACATGGGCTGGATTCTAGAATACCTACCACACATGAAATAGCAATTTTCTTGTTGCAATGTTTTCTTTTAGCTAAAATATGATGAAGAATTATAAAATTCGGGCGCGGAAGCAAATATTTATATGATTTTTTACAAAAATAAAGTCAGATTTTACCTATTCTTAAAATGGATATTTTTGTTAAAACATTCATATTCATGCTTTAGGATCTATACTATGGATGGTTGTAGCATTGGACATGCAAAAGTGACTAAAACATGGTACCAATTAGATAATAAAAATTCAATTTTCGGGTGTCATTTTAATGAATACGTTGTATATTGTAAGCTACATAAGCTGGATTCTAGAATACCTACTACACTTAAAATAGCAATTTTCTTGTTGCAATGTTTTCTTTAAGCTAAAATATGATGAAGAATTATCAAATTCGGGCGCGGAAGCAAAAATTTATAAGATTTTTTACAAAAATAATGTCAGATTTTACCTATTCTTAAAATGGATATTTTTGTTAAAACATTCATAATCATGCTTTACGATCTGTACTATGGATAGATTTAGCATTGGACATGCAAAAGTGACTAAAACGTGGCACCAATCAGATAATAAACATTCAATTTTCGGGTGTCATTTTAATGTATACGTTGTATTTTGTAAGCTACATGGGCTGGATTCTAGAATACATACCACACTTGAAATAGCAATTTTCTTGTTGCAATGTTTTCTTTTAGCTAAAATATGATGAAGAATTATCAAATTCGGGCGCGGAAGCAAATATTTATATGATTTTTTACAAAAATAAAGTCAGATTTTACCTACTCGTATTTTTGAAATGGATATTTTTGTTAAAACATTCTTATTCATGCTTTAGGATCTATACTATGGATGGTTTTAAGCATTGGACATGCAAAAGTGACCAAAACGTGGTACCAATCAGATAATAAACATTTAATTTTCGGGTGTCATTTTAATGAATACCTTGTATATTGTAAGCTACATGGGCTGGATTCTAGAATACCTACTACACTTGAAATTGCAATTTTTTTGTTGTAATGTTTTTTTTTTAGCAAAAATATGATGAAGTATTTTAAAATTCGGGCGCGGAAGGAAATAGCAATTTTCTTATTGCAATGTTTTCTTTTAGCTAAAATATTATAAAGAATTATAAAATTCGGGCGCGGAAGCAAATATTTATATGGTTTTTTACAAAAATAAAGTCTGATTTTACCTGTTCTTGAAATGGATATTTTTGTTAAAATATTCATATTCATGCTTTAGGGTCTATACTATGGATGGTTTTAGCATTGGACATGCACAAGCGACCAAAACGTGGTACCAATCAGATAATAAACATTCAATTTTCGCGTGATGTTTTAATGAATACGTTGTATATTGTAAGCTACATAGGCTGGATTCTAGAATACCTACCACACTTGAAATAGCAATTTTCTTGTTGCGATGTTTTCTTTTAGCTAAAATATGATGAAGAATTATAAAATTTGGGCGCGGAAGCAAATATTTATATGAATTTTTAGAAAAATAAAGTCAGATTCTACCTATTCTGGAAATGGATAGTTTTGTTATATTATTCATATTCATGCTTTAGGATCTATACTATGGATGGTTTTAAGCATTGGACATGTAAAAGTGACCACACCTTGGTACGAATCAGATAATAAACATTTAATTTTCGGGTGTCATTTTAATGAATACGTTGTATATTGTAAGCTAAATTGGCTGGATTCTGGAATACCTGCCACTCTTAAAATAGCAATTTTTTTGTTGCAATGTTTTCTTTTAGCTATAATATGATAAAGAATTATAAAATTCGGGCGCCGAAGCAAATATTTATATAATTTTTTGCAAAAATAAGTCAGATTTTACCTATTCTTAAAATGGATATTTTTGTTAAAACATTCATATTCATGCTTTAGGCTCTATACTATGCATGGTTTAAAACATTGGATATGCAAAAGTGACTAAAACGTGGTACTAATCATATTATATTCAATTTTCGGGTGTTATTTTAATGAATACGTTGTATATTGTAAGCTACATGGGCTGGATTCTAGAATACCTACCACACATGAAATAGCAATTTTCTTGTTGCAATGTTTTCTTTTAGCTAAAATATGATAAAGAATTATAAAATTCGGGCGCGGAAGCAAATATTTATATGATTTTTTACAAAAATAAAGTCAGATTTAACCTATTCTTAAAATGGATATTTTTGTTAAAACATTCATATTCATGCTTTAGGATCTATACTATGGATGGTTGTAGCATTGGACATGCAAAAGTGACTAAAACATGGTACCAATTAGATAATAAAAATTCAATTTTCGGGTGTCATTTTAATGAATACGTTGTATATTGTAAGCTACATAAGCTGGATTCTAGAATACCTACTACACTTAAAATAGCAATTTTCTTGTTGCAATGTTTTCTTTAAGCTAAAATATGATGAAGAATTATCAAATTCGGGCGCGGAAGCAAAAATTTATAAGAATTTTTTACAAAAATAATGTCAGATTTTACCTATTCTTAAAATGGATATTTTTGTTAAAACATTCATAATCATGCTTTACGATCTGTACTATGGATAGATTTAGCATTGGACATGCAAAAGTGACTAAAACGTGGCACCAATCAGATAATAAACATTCAATTTTCGGGTGTCATTTTAATGTATACGTTGTATTTTGTAAGCTACATGGGCTGGATTCTAGAATACATACCACACTTGAAATAGCAATTTTCTTGTTGCAATGTTTTCTTTTAGCTAAAATATGATGAAGAATTATCAAATTCGGGCGCGGAAGCAAATATTTATATGATTTTTTACAAAAATAAAGTCAGATTTTACCTACTCGTATTTTTGAAATGGATATTTTTGTTAAAACATTCTTATTCATGCTTTAGGATCTATACTATGGATGGTTTTAAGCATTGGACATGCAAAAGTGACCAAAACGTGGTACCAATCAGATAATAAACATTTAATTTTCGGGTGTCATTTTAATGAATACCTTGTATATTGTAAGCTACATGGGCTGGATTCTAGAATACCTACTACACTTGAAATTGCAATTTTTTTGTTGTAATGTTTTTTTTTTAGCAAAAATATGATGAAGTATTTTAAAATTCGGGCGCGGAAGGAAATACTTATATTATTTTTTACAAAAATAATGTCAGATTTTACCTATTCTTGAAATGGATATTTTTGTTAAAACATTCATATTCATGCTTTAGCATCTATACTATGGATGGTTTTAGCATTGGACATGCAAAAGTGACCAAAATGTGGTACCAATCAGATAATAAACATTCAATTTTCGGGTGTCATTTTAATGTATACGTTGTATATTGTAAGCTACATGGGCTGGATTCTAGAATACATACCACACTTGAAATAGCAATTTTCTTGTTGCAATGTTTTCTTTTAGCTAAAATATGATGAAGAGTTATAAAATTCGGGCGCGGAAGCAAATATTTATATGATTTTTTACAAAAATAAAGTCAGATTTTACCTACTCGTATTTTTGAAATGGATATTTTTGTTAAAACATTCTTATTCATACTTTAGGATCTATACTATGGATGGTTTTAAGCATTAGACATGCAAAAGTGACCAAAACGTGGTACCAATCAGATAATGAAAATTCAATTTTCGGGTGTCATTTTAATGAATATGTTGTATATTGTAAGCTACATGGGCTGGATTCTAGAATACCTACCACACTTGAAATAGCAACTTTCTTGTTGGAATGTTTTCTTTTAGCTAAAATATGATGAAGAATTATAAAATTCGGGCGCGAAAGCAAATATTTATAGGATTTTTTACAAAAATAAATTCTGAAGTTACCTATTTTTAAAATGGATATTTTTGTTAAAACATTCATATTCGTGCTTTAGTATTTATACTATGGATGGTTTTAAACATTGGACAAGTAAAAGTGACCAAAACGAGGTACCAATCAGATAATAAACATTAAATTTTCGGGTGTCTATTGAATGAATACGTTGAATATTGTAATCTACATGGGCTGGATTCTAGAAAACCTACCACACTTGAAATAGCAATTTTCTTGTTGCAATGTTTTCTTTTAGCTAAAATATGATGAAGAATTATCAAATTCGGGCGCGGAAGCAAATATTTATATGATTTTTTACAAAAATAAAGTCAGATTTTACCTACTCGTATTTTTGAAATGGATATTTTTGTTAAAACATTCTTATTCATGCTTTAGGATCTATACTATGGATGGTTTTAAGCATTGGACATGCAAAAGTGACCAAAACGTGGTACCAATCAGATAATAAACATTTAATTTTCGGGTGTCATTTTAATGAATACCTTGTATATTGTAAGCTACATGGGCTGGATTCTAGAATACCTACTACACTTGAAATTGCAATTTTTTTGTTGTAATGTTTTTTTTTTAGCAAAAATATGATGAAGTATTTTAAAATTCGGGCGCGGAAGGAAATACTTATATTATTTTTTACAAAAATAATGTCAGATTTTACCTATTCTTGAAATGGATATTTTTGTTAAAACATTCATATTCATGCTTTAGCATCTATACTATGGATGGTTTTAGCATTGGACATGCAAAAGTGACCAAAACGTGGTACCAATCAGATAATAAACATTCAATTTTCGGATGTCATTTTAATTAATACGTTGTATATTGTAAGCTACATGGGCTGGATTCTAGAATACCTACCACACTTGAAATGGCAATGTTACTTGTAACAATGTTTTCTTTTAGCTAAATTATGATGAACAATTATAAAATTCGGGCGCGGAAGCAAATATTTATATGATTTTATTACAAAAATAAAGTCAGATTTACCTACTCGTATTTTTGAAATGGATATTTTTGTTAAAATATTCTTATTCATGCTTTAGGCTCCGTACTGAGGATGGTTTTAAGCATTGGACATGCAAAAGTGACCAAAACGTGGTACTAATCAGACAATAAGCATTCAATTTTCGGGTGTCAATTTAATGAATACGTTGTATATTGTAAGCTACATTGGCTTGATTAGCAATTTTCTTATTGCAATGTTTTCTTTTAGCTAAAATATTATAAAGAATTATAAAATTCGGGCGCGGAAGCAAATATTTATATGGTTTTTTACAAAAATAAAGTCTGATTTTACCTGTTCTTGAAATGGATATTTTTGTTAAAATATTCATATTCATGCTTTAGGGTCTATACTATGGATGGTTTTAGCATTGGACATGCACAAGCGACCAAAACGTGGTACCAATCAGATAATAAACATTCAATTTTCGCGTGATGTTTTAATGAATACGTTGTATATTGTAAGCTACATAGGCTGGATTCTAGAATACCTACCACACTTGAAATAGCAATTTTCTTGTTGCGATGTTTTCTTTTAGCTAAAATATGATGAAGAATTATAAAATTTGGGCGCGGAAGCAAATATTTATATGAATTTTTAGAAAAATAAAGTCAGATTCTATCTATTCTGGAAATGGATAGTTTTGTTATATTATTCATATTCATGCTTTAGGATCTATACTATGGATGGTTTTAAGCATTGGACATGTAAAAGTGACCACACCTTGGTACGAATCAGATAATAAACATTTAATTTTCGGGTGTCATTTTAATGAATACGTTGTATATTGTAAGCTAAATTGGCTGGATTCTGGAATACCTGCCACTCTTAAAATAGCAATTTTTTTGTTGCAATGTTTTCTTTTAGCTATAATATGATAAAGAATTATAAAATTCGGGCGCCGAAGCAAATATTTATATAATTTTTTGCAAAAATAAGTCAGATTTTACCTATTCTTAAAATGGATATTTTTGTTAAAACATTCATATTCATGCTTTAGGCTCTATACTATGCATGGTTTAAAACATTGGATATGCAAAAGTGACGAAAACGTGGTACTAATCATATTATATTCAATTTTCGGGTGTTATTTTAATGAATACGTTGTATATTGTAAGCTACATGGGCTGGATTCTAGAATACCTACCACACATGAAATAGCAATTTTCTTGTTGCAATGTTTTCTTTTAGCTAAAATATGATGAAGAATTATAAAATTCGGGCGCGGAAGCAAATATTTATATGATTTTTTACAAAAATAAAGTCAGATTTTACCTACTCGTATTTTTGAAATGGATAGTTTTGTTAAAACAATCATATTCATGCATTAGGATCTACACTATGAATGGTTTTAAGCATTGGACATGTAAAAGAGACCAAAACGTGGTACCAATCAGATAATAAACATTCAATTTTCGGGTGTTATTTTAATGAATACGTTGTATAATGTAAGCTACATGGGTTGGATTCTAGAATACCTACCACACATGAAACAGCAACTTTCTTGTTGCAACAGATGAAAATATTTATATGATTTTTTACAAAAATAAAGTCAGATTTTACCTATTCCTGAAATGTATATTTTCGTTCAAACATTCATATTCATGATTAAGGATCTATACTAAGGATGGTTTTAAGCATTGGACATGCAAAAGTGACCAAAACGTGGTATTAATCAGATAATAAACATTAAATTTTTGGGTGCCATTTTAATGAATACGTTGTATATTGTAAGCTAAATTGGCTGGATTCTAGAATACCGGCCACTCTTAAAATAGCAATTTTTGGTTGCAATGTTTTCTTTTAGCTATAATATGATAAAGAATTATAAAATTCGGGCGCCGAAGCAAATATTTATATGATTTTTAACAAAAATAAGTCAGATTTTACCTATTCTTGAAAAAGATATTTTTGTTAAAACATTCATATTCATGCTTTAGGATCTATACAATGGATGCTTTTAAGCATTGGACATGCAAAAGTGACCAAAACGTGGGTACCAATCAGATAATAAACATTCAATTTTCGCGTATCATTTTAATGATTACTTTGTATATTATAAGCTACATGGGCTTGATTCTGGAATATCTATCACACTTAAAATAGCAATTTTCTTGTTGCAATGTTTTCTTTTAGCTAAAATATGATGAAGAATTATAAAATTTCGGGCGCGGAAGCAAATATTGATATGATTGTTTACAAATATAATGTCAGATTTTAACTATTCTTAAAATGGATATTTTATTAAAACATTTATATTCATGCTTTAAGATCTATACTATAAAAGGTTTTAAGCATTGGACATGCAAAAGTGACCAAAACGTGGTACCAATCAGATAATACACATTAAATTTTCGGGTGTCATTTTAATGTATACTTAGTATATTGTAAGATATATGGGATAGATTCTAGAATACCTAACACACTTGAAATATCAATTTTCTTGTTGCAATGTTTTCTTATAGCTAAAATATCATAAAGAATTATAAAAATCGGTCGCGCAAGCAAATATTCATATGATTTTTTACAAAAATAAAGTCAGAATTTACCAATACTTGAAATGGATATTTTTGTTAAAACATTTATATTCATGCTTTAGGATCTATTCTATGGATGGATTTAGCATTGGACATGCAAAAGTGACCAAAACGTGGTAGCAATCAGATAATAAACATTCAATTTTCGGGTGTCATTTTAATGAATACGTTGTGAATTGTAAGCTACATGGGCTGGATTCTAGAATACCTACCACACTTGAAATAGTGTTTGCTTCCGCGCCCGAATTTTACAATTCTTTATTATAATTTAGGAAAACATTGCAACAAGAAAATTGCTATTTAAAGTGTGGTTGGTATTCTAGAATCCAGCCCATGTAGGTTACAATATACAACGTATTCAATAAATGACACTTGAAAATAGAATGTTAATTATCTGATTAGTACCACGTTTTGTTTACTTTTGCATATTCAATGCTTAAAACCATCCATAGTATAGATCGTAAAGCATGAATATGAATGTTTTAGCAAAAATATCCATCTCAAGAATAGGTCAAATCTGACTTTATTTTTGTAAAAAATCATATAAATATTTGCTTCCGCGCCCAAATTTTATAATTCTTTAACATAATTTAGCTAAACTAAAACATTGCAACAAGAAAATGGCAATGATAACGATTAGCGATTGTACTAATCGAAACGTTGTGATATTTTAAAATAAAGACAATGAAAGTCCAACAAACATCTTTTATTCGAAATCAACCATTGTCTACAACCTTCAAACAAAAGTAAGAAAATGGCTATTTCAAGTGTGGTAGGTATTCTGGAATCCAGCCCATGTAGCTTACAATATACAACGTATTCATTAAAATGACACCCGAAAATTGAATGTTTATTATGTGATTGGTACTACGTTTGGTCACTTTTGCATGTCTCATGATTAAAACCATCCATAGTATAGATCCTAAAGCATAAATATGAATGTGTTAACAAAAATATTCATTTCAAGAATAGGTGAAATCTGACTTTAATTTTGTAAAAAATCATATGATTATTTGTTTACGGTGCCGAATTTTATAATACTTTATCATATTCTAGCTAAAAGATAACATTGGAACAAGATAATTGCTTTTACAAGTGTGGTAGGTATTCTAGAATCTAGCCCATGTAGCTTACAATATACATCGTATTCATTAAAATGACACCCAAAAATTGAATGTTTATTATCTGATTAGTACCACGTTTTGGTCACTTTAGCATGTCCAATGATTAAAACCATCCATAGTATAGATCCTAAAGCATGAATATGACTATTTTTACAAAAATATCAATTTCAAGAATAGGTAAAATCTGACTTTATTTTGCCCAAAATTCATATAAATATTTGCTTCCGCGCCCAAATTTTATAAATCTTTATCATATTTTAGCTGAAAGAAAACATTGCAACAAGAAAATGGCTATTTCAAGTGTGGTAGGTATTCTAGAATCCAGCCCATGTAGCTTACAATATACAACGTATTCATTGAAATGACACCCGAAAATTTAATGTTTATTATCTGATTGGTACCACGCTTTGGTCACTTTTGCATGTCCATTGCTTAAAACCATCCATAGTATAGATCTTAAAGCATGAATATGAACGTTTTAACAAAAATATCCATTTCAAGAATAAGTTAAATCTGACTTTATATTTGTAAAAAATCATATAAATATTTGCTTCCGCGCCCGAGTTTTATAATTCTTCATCATATTTTGCTAAAAGGAAACATTGCAACAAGAAAATAGCTATTTCAAGTGTGGTAGGTATTCTAGAATCCAGCCCATGTAGCTTACAATATACAACGTATTCATTAAAATGACACCCGAAAATTTAATGTTTATTATCTAAACGGTACCACGTTTTGGTCACTTTTGCATATCTAATGCTAAAACCATTCATATTATAGGTCATAATGCTTGAATATGAATGTTTTAACAAAAATATCCATTTCAATAATAGGTAAAATCTGATTTTATTTTTGTAAAAAATCATATAAAAATTTGCTTCTTCGCCCGAATTTTATAATTCTTTATGATATTTTAGCTATAAGAAAACATTGCAACAAGAAAATTGATATTTCAAGTGTGTTAGGTATTCTAGAATCTATCCCATATATCTTACAATATACTACGTATACATTAAAATGACACCCGAAAATTCAATGTGTATTATCTGATTGGTACCACGTTTTGGTCACTTTTGCATGTCCAATGCTTAAAACCTTGTATAGTATAGATCTTAAAGCATGAATATAAATGTTTTAATAAAATATCCATTTCAAGAATAGTTAAAATCTGACTTTATATTTGTAAAAAATCATATCAATATTTGCTTCCGCGCCCGAATTTTATAATTCTTCATCATATTTTAGCTAAAAGAAAACATTGCAACAAGAAAATCGCTATTTCAAGTGTGGTAGGTATTCTAGTATCCAGCCTATGTAGCTTACAATATACAACGTATTCATCAAGAATAGATAAAATCTGACTTTAATTTTTTTTAAATCATATAACCTTTTTTGCTTCTGCGTCCGAATTTTATAATTCTTCATCATATTTTAGCTAAAAGAAAACATTGCAACAAGAAAATTGCTATTTTAAGTGTGATAGATATTCCAGAATCAAGCCCATGTAGCTTATAATATACAAAGTAATCATTAAAATGACACACGAAAATTGAATGTTTATTATCTGATTGGTACCACGTTTTGGTCACTTTTGCATGTCCAATTCTTAAAAGCATCCATTGTATAGATCCTAAAGCAAGAATATGAATGTTTTAACAAAAATATCCATTTCAAGAATAGGTAAAATCTGACTTATTTTTGTTAAAAATCATATAAATATTTGCTTCGGCGCCCGAATTTTATAATTCTTTATCATATTATAGCTAAAAGAAAACATTGCAACAAAAAATTGCTATTTTAAGAGTGGCAGGTATTCTAGAATCCAGCCAATTTAGCTTACAATATACAACGTATTCATTAAAATGGCACCCAAAAATTTAATGTTTATTATCTGATTAATACCACGTTTTGGTCACTTTTGCATGTCCAATGCTAAAACCATCTATAGTATAGATCCTAAAGCATGAATATGAATGTTTTAACAAAAATATTCATTTCAAAAATAGGGAAAATCTGACTTTATTTTGGTAAAAAATCATATAAATATTAGCTTCCGCGACCGAATTTTGTAATTCCTTATCATAGTTTAGCTAAAAGAAAACATTGTTACAAGAAAATTGTTATTTCAAGTATGGTAGGTATTCTAGAATCCAGCCCAAGTAGCTTACATTATACATCGTATTCAATAAAATGACACCCGCAAATTAAATGTTTATTGTCTGATTGGTACCACGTTTTAGTCACTTTTGCATATCCAATGCTAAAACCATTCATAGTATAGATCCTAAAGCATGAATAAGAATGTTTTAACAAAAATATCCATTTCAAGAATAGGTAAAATTTGATTTTTTTTTTAATCTTATAAATATTTTGCTTCCGCACCCGAATTTTATAATTCATCGTCATATTTTAGCTAAAAGAAAACATTGCAACAAGAAAATTGCTATTTCAAGTGTGGTAGGTATTCTAGAATCCAGCCCATGTAGCTTACAATATACAACGTTTTCATTAAAATGACACGCGAAAATCAAATGTTTATTATCTGATTGGTATCACGTTTTGGTCACCTTTGCATGTCGAATGCTTCAAATTATCCATAATGTAGATCCTAAAGCATTAATATGAATGCTTTAACCATAATATCTATTTCAAGAATAGGTAAAATCTGACATTATTTTTGTAAAAAATCATATAAATATTTGCTTCCGCGCCAGAATTTTATAATTCTTCATCATATTTTAGCTAAAAGAAAACATTGCAGTAAGAAAATTGCTATTTCAAGTGTGGTAGGTATTCTAGAATCCAGCCTATGTAGCTAACAATATACAAAGTATTCTTTAAAATGACTCCTGAAAATTAAATGTTTATTATCTGATTGGTAGCACGTTTTGGTCACTTGGCTAATGCTAAAACCATCTATAGTATAGATCGTAAAGCATGAATATGAATGTTTTAACAAAAATATCCATTTCAAGTACAGGTAAAATCTGACTTTATTTTCGTAAAAAGTCATATAAATATTTGCTTTCGCGCTCGAATTTTATAATTCTTTATTATATTTTAGCTAAAAGAAAACATTACAACAAGAAAACTACTATTTCAAGCATGGTAGGTATTCTAGAATCCAGATTACAATATATAACGTATTCATTAAAATGACACCCGAAAATTGAATGTTTATTATCTGATTGGTACCACGTTCTGGTCACTTTTGCATGTTCAATGCTTAAAACCATCCACAGTATAGATCCTATAGCATGAATATGAATGCTTTATCAAAAATATCCATTTCAAGAATAGGTAAAAGCTGACTTTATTTTTGTAAAAAATCATATAAATATTTGCTTCCGCGCCCGAATTTTATAATTCTTCATTATATTTTATCTAAAAGAAAACATTGCAACAAGAAAATTGCTATTTCAAGTGTGGTAGGTATTCTAGAATCCAGCCCATGTAGCTTACAATATACAATGTATTCATCAAGAATAGGTAAAATCTGACTTTATTTTTGTAAAAAATCATATAAATATTTGCTTCCGTGCCTGAATTTTATAATTCTTTATCATATTTTAGCTAAAAGAAAACATTGCAACAAGAAAATTGCTATTTCAAGTGTGGTAGGTATTTTAGAATCCAGCCCATGTAGCTTACAACATACAATGTATTCATCAAGAATAGGTAATATCTGACTTTATTTTTTTTAAAAATCATATAAATATTTGCTTCCGCGCCCGAATTTTATAATTCTTCATCATATTTTAGCTAAAAGAAAATATTGTAACAAGAAAATTGCTATTTCAAGTGTGATAGGTATTCTAGAATCCAGCCCATGTAGCTTACAATATACAACGTATTCATTTATTATTTATTTATTTATTTACAATTTACGATGTTACACAGTTGTGTTTATAGTACGTCAGGATAAGTCAAATAGTACAAATTAAAAGTGGAAATAAAAACAGGATTAAAAGTATATTAAAATAAAAGTAACAAAAAATTTCAGTATTTTTTTATCAAAACTCAGAAAAATTAGAGTTTAAGTAGTCTTGTGTTGAGTAAAAACAGTGTTGTAATAAATACTCTTTGATTTTAAACTTGAATTTTTTACTGTCAAGATTCTTTATATCTTTAGGAAGAATATTGTAGAAATCCAAATTGATCGAGTTTTCAATAGATTTTTGGAGTTTTTAAAAAGGTTTTCTTAAGAGTGACGCTGAACAAGTGTTGTAAGTGTGACAATCTCCATTATTAGGAATCTTAAATTTGTTTTTATGAATTTCAATGAGTGTGAAATAAATAAAAAGGCAAGGAAGCGTCATGATTCTAAGGTCTACAAAATGTGCTCTGCAGTGATCTTTATGACCTATACCAGAAATGATTCTTATTGCTGTTTTTTGGAGTTTAAATACTTTAAATGCATTTGGGAAATTTCCCTACCCAATTATACCATATGAAATAACAGAATGAAAAAGAGCAAAATAAACTGTTCGGAGCGTAGGTTTATCAATAA
Source organism: Stenolophus ochropezus (assembly GCA_035578165.1). Classification (NCBI taxonomy): domain Eukaryota; kingdom Metazoa; phylum Arthropoda; class Insecta; order Coleoptera; family Carabidae; genus Stenolophus; species Stenolophus ochropezus. Next base: position 86,223 of record JAQOWZ010000077.1, on the reverse strand, counting down.
GTGCTTTTAATCTCCGGAGAAGGAAGATAAAGCTAGCTAAACATTTGCATAAAGATTCAATGTGTGAATTTCCATTTAGAGAATCATCAGTTTTCATTCCTAAAAGGGAAACTGACTTATTTTGATCAAAAGACTGATTACTAGAAATAATTAATTGCTGAGTTTTGTCGTCGTTTAAAAATAAGTTATTGGCGGCAAACCAATCTTCTGCTTTTAAGAGATTCAAATCACTAATTTGGATAAGAATGTTTATATCTTTATGTTTACTTGTTATCGTGGTATCGTCAACAAAGAGTACGCTATTTAATGGTCGCAAAAAGCTGCTGAAATCGTTTACGTAAATAATAAACATTAGTGGGCCTAAAACAGAGCCTTGAGGTACACCGTGTATTACCTTCTTAAAATCTGATTTTTTTCCATCAATAAAAACACTCTGAAAACGATTTTCTAGGCTCCCTGTATACCGTAATGTTCCAGTTTTTTAAGAAGAGTATTATGTGAGACGCAATCAAAAGCTTTAGAGAGATCATAAAGAGTGATAGCCGTAAACTGACCCTCTACCAGGCCAGCAACTATATCTTCAATAATTCTCAAAATTGCTTGAATTGTAGAGCGATCTCGACGGAAACCAAACTGATTATTACAAAACAATTTATTGTTTTCAAAGTAAGACACTAATCCATTATTTAATATAATCTCGAACACTTTAGAAATTGTAGGAATTATAGAGATGGGTCTGTAATTTTCTGCTTTAGATGAATCACCCTTTTTATAAAGTGGAATAACTTTAGAAATTTTGAAACAGTCCGGATACAAACTTTCTTTAATGCATTTATTAAATATACTCGTTAATGGCTCAACAATGAAATCTATTATGTTTTTTAACAAATTATTGCTCATATTGTAAATATCAAGGCAGTTTGAATTTTTCAATGATTTAATGGCATTATATGTCTACAATATCAACAGGATCAAGATTAAAAACGCAGGTCGGAGGCGAAAAATTAGTCATCAAAATATCATCGGCTTTTACATAATTATTTAAAATTTCGTTAATGATATTTGAAGCTACAGAGCAAAAATAGTCACTTAAATTATCGGCAGATAAATCAGGATGGATTGTGCTCTTATCAGTTTTGTTGCGTTCACAGTTTATCAACCGCCAACTATCTTTACACTTATTGGTTTAAGATTCTAAGAAAGCACTATAAGCTGTTGATTTTTTGTTTTCTATTTCAGTTCTATATTGTCTAAGTTTACTTTTATATAAATCAAGAAAATATTTGCACTGAGTGCTGTCAAAGTAGGTTTTGATAGTGTTCAATTCTTGTCCATACATTTGAGAGCAGAGTCAAACCAATTTACCGAATCTATTTGAACCTTCGATACTTTTTTAACTGGAAAATAAATATCAATTAGATACACTAACAGTTCATCAAAGAAAAGGCATGCTCTGTAGCATTAGATAAACAATACGTGAAAATAGTATAAAAATTTATTACATTTAAAGCGTACTTAAAATTTTCAATATTTTTTCGAGAAAAACTTCGTCTTTCAGTTTTACATTTCTTTTCTTCGTCCTGTATGGTTTTTAGAATAATAATTTGACCATTATGATCAGAAATACAGGGATCAACTACACCTACTTCGTAATTTGAAGTTTCTAAATTTGTCAAAATATTGTCTATGCAGCTGCTACTTGTTTCAGTAACTCATGTCGGTTTATCAATAGTGACTGTGATACCAAAGCTCTGGATGAAATTTTTAAAATCCATTCCTTCCAATTTATGATATTCATTACTAAATTCAATGTTAAAATCGCCAACAACAATTATATTTTTAAATGAACATCTGTACTTATTTAAAATTTCCTCAAATTTATTGTAAAATATTTCAAATATACCTGAGGAAGACAACATATAAAAAGCAATGAGTAACACATTCTGCTTAATCAAATTGATGCCAGCAAACTCTGCATGATAAGCAACATTGAATTCAGAGAGATCTAAAGACTCAGAAATTACGTCAATTTTTGAAAAGATTGCCACACCTCCATGCTTGTTCAACTCTCTACAAAAACAAGAAATTAATTTATAATTATACAAATTGATATTTTGAATTGATAAAATATCTAGCCAGTGTTCAGAAATGCAAAAAACATCAAAAGGATACTACTTCAAAAATATAGATAATTGATCAATTTCATTGTTAAGGCACTGAATATTAATATGGAAAATACTAGCTAAAAGAAAACATTGCAACAAGAAAATTGCTATTTCAAGTGTAATAGGTATTTTAGAATCCAGGCCATGTAGCTTACAATATAAACGTATTCATCAAGAATATGTAAAATCTGACTTTATTTTTGTAAAAAATCATATAAATATTTGCTTCCGCGCCCGAATTTTATAATTCTTCATCATATTTTAGCTAAAAGAAAACATTGAAACAAGAAAATTGCTATTTCAAGTGTGGTAGGTATTCTAGAATCCAGCCCATGTAGCTTAAAATATACAACATATTCATCAAGAATAGGTAAGATCTGACTTTATTTTTGGAAAAAACAGATAAATATTTGCTTTCGCGCCCGAATTTTATAATTCTTCATCATATTTTAGCTAAAAGAAAACACTGTAACAAGAAAATTGCTATTTCAAGTGTGGTAGGTATTCTAGAATCCAGCCCATGTAGCTTACAATATACTACGTATTCATTAAAATAACACCCGAAAATTGTTTATTAATTACATTAATGGAAAATATTGGCAATGTTATCAAAGTTCCTATAAACAAAAGTGATCTAGATGCAGTTCATAGAATAGCACATTTTGCAAATAATTTAAATAAACAAAAAAATATAATCGCTCGGTTTGTATCGCGTTTGAAACGTGATGAATTTGTTGATGCCGCTCGAGGTAAAAATATTACAATAAATACTAAGGATTTAGGTTTTCAGGAAGCAAACAGATTATACATTAATGACCACTTATCACCTACTAACAAACTCCTATCCTATATACTAAAAGGCATGTGTCCTAATCTATATTTATTTTCATCATGACGATCGTCAAATTTTCGGACAACCCTACAGCCTTAACCATTTATGAAATTGTTATGTATAATAATATCAAATTGTAGAGAATGATGCGTAGGTGTGCCTTTTTGGTGTTTCATATTTTTACGTCAAGCAGTTTTTGCGTAAATTAATAAAAACCACACACTTTTTTAATTTTGAAACAAAAATTTTTAGAAGGATCCTAGTAGCCATGTCTAAATTAAAAAAGAAACAACCTGTCATCTGTCACTTATGACAATCAGTCTGTGAACTTTAAAGGATTATATTTTCAAATAGAACATTGATATTAAAAAAGTGAATACAGTATCATGATTAATAATCTTGAGCAAAGGTTTTACAACTAATTTAAGTTTAAAACATGTCGGTGATGTTTATTTATTTTCATCATGACGATCGCCAAACTTTGTCACAAGCCTAACTACATTAACGATGAAAGGTATTGTTGTATTTTTTTTTTTAGGTTGCAGGGAATAATGTGTAGTTTTGCCTTTTGGGGGTCTCATATTTTTACTGTGAGTGGTTATTGTGTAAAAAAATAAAAACTATGCAAAACTAATAACTTGAAACAATGGATCCCAGTAGCCATGTCTAAATTTAAGAAGAGTCACGCTGTCATCCGTCACTTTTGACAATCTGTCTATGAACTTTAAACGATTATAACTTTTTTTAAAACATTGATATTAAAGAAGTAAATACAGTATCAAGTATATTAGTCTTGAGCAAAGGTGTTACAACTAATTTAAGTTTAAAACATAACGTATTTAATTAATATAAATTTTGACGTTTCCAATGTCAAAAGTCAATGTTGCCAGATGTGTGATAAAGTAACTAAATTAAAACCGAATATTCCTAAACACTTTGCTGTGTTTGAGAAAAAGAAAAAAAACCATAAGGGCCGGTTTTGAAATGACAAAAAAAATATGTTACGTCGATCTGCATTTGTTTTGCGCAAAAAGTTGTTACAAGTAGGTTGTCCTTGGATTTTAATGAAACGACACAATGTGGAATGGAGTGCACGAATGACAAAAATATTCTACGTCGATTAGAATTTGTTTTTTGCAAAATGTTATCAGAAATATGTGTTTTGTATCGAATGAAAAGTCTCGGTGAGGGCTGGTGTACAAAAAAGAAAATTTTCCATGTTGATCGGCTTTTGTTTTATGCAAAAAGTTAATAGACGTATGTCGTGTTTGGTATCTAATGAAAGGTCTCGGCGAGGGCTCGCGTAGAGATTTGACAAAAATGATCTATGTCGATCGGCTTTTCTTTTTTGCAAAAAGTAGTATAAAGTATATCATGTTTGGTCTCAAATAAAAGGTCTTGTTGAGGGGTCGCGTGCAGAACTGACAAAAACGGTCTATGTTGATCGGCTTTTGTTTTATGCAAACAGTTAATAGAAGTATGTCGTATTTGGTATCTAATGAAAGGTCTCGTTGAGGGCTGAAATGCAAAATTGACAAAAATGTTCTATGTCGATCGGCTTTTGTTTTTTGCAAAAAGTTGTCAGAAATATGTCGTGTTTGGTATCGAATGAAACGTCTTGGCGAGGGCTCGCGTAGATAATTCACAAAAATGATCTACGTCGTCCTGCTTTTGTTTTATGCAAAAAATTCTCAAAAGTATGTCGAGTTTGATCTCAAATGAAAGGTCTCGTTGAGGGCTAGCGTGCAGAATTGACAGAAATGTTCCATTTCGATTGGCTTTTGTTTTCTGCAAAAAGTTCTTAAAAGTATGTCGAGTTTGGTCTCAAATGAAAGGTCTCGTTGAGGGATAGCGTGCAGAATTGACAAAAATGTTCCATGTCGATCGGCTTTTGTTTTTTGCAAAAAGTTGTCAGAAATATGTCGTGTTTGGTATCGAATGAAAGGTCTTGGCGAGGGCTCGCGTAGAGAATTGACAAAAATGATCTATGTCGATCTGCTATTGTTTTATGCAAAAAATTCTCAAAAGTATGTCGAGTTTGGTCTCAAATGAAAGGTCTCGTAGAGGGCGAGCGTGCAAAATTGACAGAAATGTTCCATTTTGATCGGCTTTTGTTTTCTGCAAAAAGTTCTTAAAAGTATGTCGAGTTTGGTCTCAAATGAAACGTCTTGTTGAGAACTTGCGTGTAGAATTGACTAAAATGTGCTATGTCGATCGGTTTTTGTTTTTTGCAAAAAGTTGTCAGAAGTGTATGGTGTTTGGTATCAAATGAAAGGTTTCAATGAGGGCTGGTGTGCAGAATTAACAAAAATTGTCAATGTCGATCGGCTTTTGTTTTTTGCAAAAGGTTGTCACAAGTATATAGTGTTTGGTATCAAATGAAAAGTCTCGGTGTGGGCTAGCGTACAGATATGATAAAAATGTTTCATGTCGATCGACTTTTGTTTTATGTAGAAAGTTGTCAGAAGTGTGTCGTGTTTGGTATCAAATGAAAGGTCTCGGTGAGGGCTGGGGTACATAAATGACAAAAATGTTTCATGCCGAACGGCTTTTGTTCTTTGCAAAAAATTATTGGAAGTATATCGTGTTTGCAATCTAATGAAAGGTCTTGGAGAGGCCTGAAGTGCAAATATGAAATAATTGTTTCATGTCGATCGGCATTTGTTTTTTGCACTGACAGCGGAGCTCTAGGGAATGCTCGGCGTAGCCGAGAATTCGCTAGTTAAGAAATACTAAAATAGCAGCAAAAAATAAAAATTATAAATATGTTTGGGTTCGTAGTTCAAAAATTTATGTGCGGAAAAACGACAATTCACCACTGTATATAATTAAAACGGAATCCGACATAGTTTGGGCTCGGTCTCCAAAAGAGCATGTTTACAAAAACGATCTTTTTGGGACTATAAGTTTCGCGCCGTTTCATGGCGCACCGGTAAGCAAGTATAATGCGAACTACTTGTTTCCCATTAGATGACACTACTTGTCCGTGTTTATGTCCTGATTAAATCTTTTCATAATTCTAATGTTTATAGTATTTGAGTGATAGATGGCGCGATAATACTATTATTAGGTTTTGTAGGTCCAAAGAGCTATTCTATGAGTTTTTTAGTTAATCTGTAATATATTTTTAATATATAATAATTTTATTTGCTTTGTTTCTTACGGAAACCTTGAGAAGTGTTGCTACAAAGATTGATAGTTTTTAATAAAATGTTATTAATCTGTTATTGCAGCAAGACATTTGTTTTTTAATAGTGTAAATAAAAGTAAAATGTTTAAACAAAATATAAGGTCATCCGTCACGTTCACGTTTTAAGCGTCTCCTTTACTATGACGCGTCGCACGATGAAACGGTGTTCGACTACGAGGCCAGGGCGACTCCCTACCAAACATACTAAATATCATCCGTCGCGACGCCCAGCGTCGATTTTTAGTTAGTGCCAGGAAACGATCCGCGCAACTGTCAGAAGTTGAAATAGGCGATCGTCGTCGCGACGCCAAGCGTCGTTCTTGAGTTATACGCAAATTTATATTTCACTAGTCGGAAATCGGGTCCGCGAGCCCTAAACAAGTGAAAGCCTTTACCGATGTAGCGACGCCGATCGTCGTTGTAAATTAGGTCACCGAAACGATTCGCAGTTTACACCAGCCTCTTAGAGAAGCATCTTAAGCTCGTCTACCGCACCGATGCCGAGCGTCGGTCTTCGGGAAACCAGTATTTCGAAGAGCGGATGGCTCTGCCAGTCTTAACCAACCATAATAAATATCCCGATTGTACTGTTTCAACCGAAAATTTAATAAATCCGCTACCTGTGCTTAAATTTGTTGTGTTTTATTTCTGTCTTGTGAACAAAATATCAGAATGGTTTATGAGTAGCTTCGTTTCAAGAAATTATAACTGATTTGCAAAAATATACCAATGTGTATATTTTGTAGAAGTTAGTGATTATAATAAAGCACCAAACCACCTTACGGATAAAATCATTAAAGTTGCACCATATTTTCTATTCTTTCAGATTAATATTTTTTAGTTGTTGGACACAATTTCTTATTCAACTTTTATGTGCGGTACTTTTGAAAAATACCTTTACCACAATAATTGTTCCCAGTTTACTTGAGTTATTACTCCAACAAGTAGGTACTAATATGTTTAAGATCAATATTATATTAAGATTTAAAAATATTGGTTTAATAAATGTATAGAATGGATTGCATAATTGTAACTAAACATTATTGCAACTCTGTGTTACTGCCTCTATTAATTGATATAAGCTACTTGGGAAGACACGACAGCAAAAAGCCCTATTTTATTATATACACATCTTATTCTCTGAAAGTAATAGGTTTCTTAAAAATACTATGTGAGAGAGGTGTATGACAATTCACTGTCAATTTGGTAGTTACAGTAACGAAGAAATACTTGAAAGAAATTAAATTAAAACTTTTATAGTTCTCGAATTAAATTTCGCGCTGTGAACTGGCCAAAAACACCGGAAGCTTATTCTCATTCAAGGTCAACATCGACAGATAGCGTTAAATATTTAAGAACGTAAATAAACTAAAATTTAATAAAGTTAATAATTAATGTTAATTATATTGTGAATTAGATTTCATCTTAAAAAATGCCCTATTTTAGCATTTGATAAATATATATTGATTGCTTGATTTGGTGATGAAATAAAACTTTTTTATAATGTCTAATTAAATTCAATTTTCCTAGCTTAGCCCATTATTAAGTATAACATTTAAAAAATCATCAAGTTACTAAAAAAAATTATGCTTCCTCATTTTTGATTTCGCTAATTTTAAATATTAAATTATAATTCATATTACATGGTATATTACAGTACGAATTTTATTATTTATTATAAAATCTTTTACTATGTAGCTTCGTTCTTGAAAATAGTTAAAATAATTGCAAAAATATGCATTAAAAAGTAATAATTTATTATTTGTGACGTCATTATTTTTTTTAATAATATGTAGTTTACTATACATATATAACAAAATTTTTAGCTTCGTCCATTGTTTTTAAAATTTGAATCAAAGTTATGCTGGAAATTTTTATAAATGGTGTATATATTTAATTATTAATATTAATATAAAACATGGTTTGTTATTCGATTATTTCCATGCTTTCTTCTTTATTATGTATTACATTTTTTTCTCTTGTTAAATATTATATTATGTTAAGTAAATTTATTTGTCTACTTATGTTGAAGCGTTATATTTTACTATTGTTAATATTGCTCTGTAATTGGATGAAAACCAGTTGAGTAAATAAATATATAAATAAATATTTGATAATAAATATTTATAAATAAAACATTGGAAGGATATATAAATCAAGATTACTTTATAGCTACAATAAAATTTTAAGTTTTTACTATGTAGCTAAAACGTAACAAAGAATTTAATTAAGGACTGTTTTATGGGCTATATTACCACTCTCGAATTGAAAGAAAAAAAGTATAAAAATTAAAAATTAACCATTGTGACTACCAATAATAATGATAAAAACTAAATATTATCTTATAATTTTACTGAAATTCGCAATTAATATGTAACAGCGCCATATCTCTGACATCACCTAGGAGAATGAGAGAGCAGTTTACAATGCTAAAAGTAGAAATTTAATGAATTTATTTATTTTACTTAAATGATATCGAATAAATGTTGCTAATGATAAATTATTCATAATTATTAATGAAACAATATATGAGATATCAATTTAGGAAATTTATAGAATAAAATTAAAATATTTTGATACTACACAACGAATGTTATAATTTAAATCTGGTTGCCATTGAAGTCCCTCACGAGTCTCAGTGACAGTATATAAACACTCGCACGTGTTTATAGTTCGGTTGCCATGGTTACGGATTAGAATCAGGTAGCAAAAGGTTCGCGCGGGTCGCACTATATCTTTCTCTTTCTATTAGCATCTCTCTTTGTCTAATTCTTCTAGGTGATGTCGACATATCCCCTCTCCTAAATTTTATTATTGTTTTTCTCCGGAATTATTAACAATTAAGCGATTTAAAAAAATACGGGTATTTTTATTTTTTGTATAGAATCATAAAATGGAAGAAAAAAATGGTCATATACCCCATTAGTGTTTAAATATTTTAAAATAAAATAAATATATTATTTCACCTTTTTTCAGCACAAATGAGTTGTATACATTTTAACAATTAATTTACTTTGATTATTTTTACCATTTTTATGTTGAAACTTTTAAATATATAATATTATGCAAACAACAAATAATTCTCATGAAGAAGAATCATGTGCCCCTGAAACGATCGAGACAAAAAATACATTTGGCTGAATTTATAATTATTGTTCATTTGATTTAAATGTAATAGGAAAATTAGTTCTTGAAAAATAAATCATATTTTGTCATAATATTATATAAACTACTTGTTTCTTTAGATAATAACTGTCGTTTAAATTTGCATTAAATCCAGTCTTACATACAGCGAAAAGTAGATTAATATCAACATTAAGTCAAAGAGATACAGAGAACTTATTAATAAATTAAATTTATGTGATATATTATAAATTAAATTTAACTTATGTTTAATAAATTTGTTATAGTTTTGACTATATAAGCAGCACAACTTTTTTGATTGGTCACATATTTATTTGTCGGTCTGTGAACAGATGTGGGTGCATGTGTGTGTGTGTGCAATCAATAACTAACAACTCAATATATGTATATATCAAATCTTGTAATTATAGAGCCGACATATAATCCGCTTTAACTTAATTAAGCTAATGAAATCGTAATAACAGGAAGTGTACTGATCATTTTCTGCAACTCTAATATTGGTTACTGCTTTTGTTAACTCTGAAAGTAATAGATTTGTTAAAAAATACTATGAGGGAGATGTATGAAAATCCCTTGTCAATTTGGTATTTAAATTTACGAAGAAATAGTTCAAAGAAGTATTGAAATTGTTACAACATTTATAGTTCTCGAATTAATATCCCGCTGCAAATTGGCCAAAACACCGGAAGATTCAACGTCAACTGTAACAGATAGCATTAGATATTTAAGAACGTAAATAACTTATATTTAATAAATGTAGAAATTAATGTTAATTATAATCTGAATTTTATTTTATATTAAAAAATGTCCTAATTTAATATTTGACGAATTAATATACGTGGCGCAAATTTAGAATTAAATATATATTCCGAAAGTGCTTTTGTCATAATCGAGCTGGAATTTGGCTATAGTGACATATCATACCCATAATTTAAATAACTAATCAGTCACAACAGCAAAAACTAATAACTATTTCATAGTAAACATATCTTATTTACTGAAAGTAAGAAATTTGTTAGAAAATACTATCAGAGATATACATGTCAATCCCCTGTCAATTTGATAGTTATAGTTATTAAAGAAATGCTTAACAGATGTCTTGAAATGATTATAATTTTTACAGTTCACAAATTGAAATTCCCGCTGTGAACTAGGTCAAAACACCAACTCATTCTCATTTAACGTCATCTTAAAAAATTGCGATAAATATTCAAGAATATAAATAAACTAATAAAAAAGTAGTAATTAAAATTAATAATATTCTGATCTTCATTTTGACATTTTTCAAAATGCCCTAATTCAACAGCTAATGAATTAATATAAGTGGCGAAAATCTCCATAAATTTAAAATTAAATGGGGTATTCCAAGCCTACGGCTTTTAAAGAAATTCTTATTGGATATCATTGTTTACCATATATAAGTAATATTAAAGTGAATATAATCATTATTTTTCTGATTTTTAATACTATAATATCAAAATGAAATTGTAATGCATTTGAATCGAGTACGTAAAATTTAGTATCAGCCTTGTTGTGACGAAGAAGGCACTCGCTTCAGCCTATTGGCTCTTGTTCGAACGCGCCACGCCTCTGACTCAGACCTACGAATGATGTTCTCAGCTGATTCTCAGTGCCTGTGACGTCACACGCACAGCCGATTTTCTAGGGTGTAATTTATAGAAACTTTAAAAAAAAAAAATTCTGGCGTGTTTGAAACCTTTCGGCGAAAATAAAAAATACGGGTCTCATATTTTTATGCATAGAATAACATATTAAAAAATGAAAAAAACTTGGAATACCCCATTATTGAATGTTAACCCATTTTATGATGAAATAAATTCATTCTAATTTCCATTGTTAAATTAGAATATCTTTTTTTCGAAATCGATACTAAAGTATACGATATAACTCCGCGAGGTTAGCAAAAATAGTAACTTAAGTAAAACTTTACGGACTTCATGTCAAAATTTTACTTTACGGACTCTGTCAAACTGAATTAACCTATATTTTAATAGTATTAAATTTTTGCAGTTTATATTAGCACTACCTAAAATACCAAATATATTATTCTATAATATTATTGGTGAATTCATTTCTCATTTACCATTAATAATAATTGTTAGACGGTAATTACTTTCAAGCATTAGATAACAACTTACTTCACTCCCAATCTTTCTTAAATGAATTAAGTAGTTACAATGTGTTTATTTATTTATTTATTTATTTAAATATGAACTACCCAAACAGGCTAAGCCCAGACGAGGGTAGAGAGGTACATGGAATGATACAAATAGAAAATAGAAAAATATAGATACATTAAACACAAATATAAAAGTTAACTATTTTTAAGAAATTTTGAAAAAGATGTATAATTTAAAAGAAAAATGTCTAAATGAGAAAATTTATTGTTATATAAGTGACACATTCGATAAAGAGGTGAAGACTTTAATAGGTTAGTGCGACTGTAAGGAAGATAGAAGTTGGATTGAAGTCTGGTGGAGATAGTACGAGAGTGGAAGTTCATCATAGAAAGGCATAAAGGATCGTCGATATGATTGTTAATAAGTTTATATAAGTGAAGAATGGAATAGTTTTCTCTACGTTCATATAGGGTTTTGAAATTGAACATACAACATAAACGAGAATAAGGAAAGTGGCGCTCAGGGTAGTTACCCTTAACTTTAAAGTAAATGTACTTCAAAAATTTTTTCTGTACAGATTCCAAGAGGTCTTGATATATTTCATGAATAGGGCTCCAAATAACCCTACAGTATTCAAGCTTGGATCTAACATAAGCATAATAAAGTGCAAAGATAGCTGTAATGTTATGAAAATCTTTAGTATTTCTTATAACGAAACCTAACATACGCAGAGCGGAATTATAGATGTCATGAATGTGATTAATAAATGTGAGCTTACGGTCAAATAGTACTCCTAAATCTTTTATTATTTCAGAGCGACTTAAAATGACTGTATTTATTGAATAATCATACCTCAGTGGAACAATTTTCTTGGAGAATGACATACCAGCACATTTATTGAGATTTAACTGTAAGTTGTTACTAGTACACCAATGATATAAATTATTCAAATCATTTTGAAGAGTAATACAGTCATTAATAGTAGAAACTGAGTAGAAAATTTTTAAGTCGTCCGCGAATAATAGTTTGTCACAGTGGAGGATATTCGTGATGTCATTAATGAAAAGTAAAAATAGTAGTGGCCCAAGGTTAGAGCCCTGAGGAACGCTCGAAGAAGCAAAGAAAGTACGCGATTTGAAGCCTTTAAAATTCACAAACAATTCACGATGAAATAAATAGGAAGAAATAAGATCAATGAAAGAAGAAGAGAAAGAAAAAGATTGTAGTTTACTGATCAAGATGTCGTGATCTAGTCTGTCAAAAGCCTTAGCAAAGTCTGTGTAAATACAGTCAACTTGCCCGTTAGTATCAAGAACAGCAGAAACTCGTTGCGTAAAGTACATGAGATTGGTGGAAGTAGATCGTTTTCCAACGAAACCATGTTGGTAAGGAGATATATATTGTTTTATAGATGGATGTATGGTATTGTAAATAATTTTTTCAAAAATTTTGCTAAAATTAGATAAAATAGCTATTGGGCGATAATTAGAAATATTACTTGCCTCACCAGATTTATGTAACGGAGTAATACTTGATATTTTCCAGACATTGGGAAACGTACTAGTCTTTACACTAAGGTTAAAAATATGGAAAAGTGCAGTTGACAGAGGAGACACACAGTCCTTGATCAGCAAACTTGGGACAAGATCAGGACCACATGACAGAGAAGATTTGAGTGTTTTAATAGAGGTTTTTATATCGTTAAGGGAAATATGCTTAAGAGAGATAGAATCATGCGAGAGGGAAGAGGAAGTTAACGAATTAGTAGATTTACTGACAGGAGAGTTTTGATAAGTAGATTGAAAGAATGAAGAGAAAGCATCAGATATGTCACTAGGGTTTGAAAAAGTTTTGTCATTAAGGAACATAGAGTTATTATGTGAAGACATTTTTCTTTTAGAATTAACATAGTTCCAGAATTTTTTTGGATTGGTTTTAACATTATTTTCACAATTTGTCACATAAGCAGCATAAGAATTTTTTATTAAATATTTAAGCTCAGATCTAAGATTTTTGAAATGATTACAATATGCTTGATTATGTGGAAAACGAGAAAGCAATTTTCTGGCGCGAATCTTGGCCTTGAGTTTACGAATAATTGTTTTAGTGAACCATGGTGGATATTTACTATTAAAATTAAATTTTAAAGGAACACATGAGTCGAAAAAGGAGTACAGTATAGTATAAAAGAAATCACAGGCCTGATTAACATCAGAAAATTGCTTTAGAGTATCCCAATTAAAATTACAAATCATACTATAAAGTTTGGTAAAATCAGCTTTTTTAAAATCATAATTATGAGATGCTGCAGAATATGAGCTTTTATGAGTAGGGAGATTGATCTGAACAGAAATACTGAGTGCTGGGTGATGTAAAGGAAATTCAGCGTCAAATAATAAATCTTGAGCATGTGATATATCGCAATGGGTGTTAGAGATAATTAAATCCAATAGTTTATTATTGCCATTTTTTATTGAATTGAGCTGAGAAGCATCATAAAATTCAAGTAAGTTCAGTAGTTTCTCAACCTTAGGCGAGTTAGAGTTGGTAGTGAACTCAGGGATATTGAAATCGCCGCATATTAAAAAATTATTGTTTTGTAAGAATGGTAAATTCTCAAAAAAGTCATATACTGCAACATAAGAACTTACAGGTTGTGCTGGTGGAATATATACGGTAAAACAAAACAAGGGTTTATTATTAATAATGATTTTAGCGCAAATAATGTCAATGTTTATAGGAATAATGTCAATAAAATTACTAAGATCAACCTTTGAAGATGATAATTCATTCTTGATGAGCATAAGAACCCCTCCTCCTTTAGAAAGATGGCACGACTCAAAATCACGGTCACATCTATAAACATTGAACATGTCTGTACAGAGTTCAGCATTCAAAACATTGTCAGAGAGCCAAGTTTCAGTCAGGGCAATGATGTCGAAGTCGACTGTAGCACTGATGGACTGGAAATGACGAAGTTTTGAATTTATACCTTGGATGTTCTGGTAAAAGCAGGAGAGTCTACGATGGCCGTCTGGAAGTGAGAGGCTTGGAGAGATCAGTGGTTGCTATTGTGAACCGACGATATTGGTTTTGAAGCGTTTTAAAATTTCAAGATACGTGTGACAGTTCTTGTTCCAAACATCATGTGCAGTGTTCAATTTAGTGTTATGCATGTCATTATATTTGACGCAATTGATACATTTGGGTAGAGCCGATTGACAGTTTTTAGCGTCATGATTTCCCGCACATTTTCCACATACTTGCTCAGATTTGGTGCATTGTTTAGAAGTGTGATGGAAGCCGCAACACTTAAAACATCTACGCAGCTCAATGGCATCGTAAACAGTGCACATATCAAAGCCAAGAAACACTTTTTGGGCCTTCAGTAAGTTATTGTAGGTGGTAACGTCAGTTTGAATAAGTGCTTGGATTATCTGGGTATTGTTTTTCGTAGGACATAATTCGAGGACATCACATTGGTATCCAGGAAGGAAGTGTGACTTATTTTGATGCAGTAGATGTTGAATGAAGGTCTCTTTTGTGAAGGACTCAGACATGCCAGTTATGCGAAGTCTAGGATGTAAGGTGGGTAGATGTTTGACATCATATTTACTCTTAAGATTATCGCTGATTAAGTCTTTTAATTTTTCAGACTGATCGGACCCAATGATAAGAGCACCTTTATTTGCATGACGGACAGAGTTGATGGTGATGTTGGATGCCACTGGATTCGCAGATTTAAACAGATCGGATTTCGTTACGGTGGTAGATTGTGACGCATCTTTTGGTTTCAGTAAAACTGATGGTTGTGGTACAGGTTTGGCAACAGTAGCAGCGAATGAGGGTGCGCTACAAGTGGACGAGGACTGCTTATTATTGACAGTTTGGAGATGTGATATTATATCTTTCTGAATGTCATTCTTTAATGAAGAAACAGCATTAGAGATGATGGAGCCGATATCATCTTTAAGAGCAGACAGTAGCGTGGTGACAATTGAGTTCTCTAGTGTCGTGAATCTCTCATTAATTAATTGGAGCTTGTTCTTGATGTCTGTCTCTTTGCTTTGGTCAATAATAACACAGTTAATTTTACAGGAAGGACACCAAAAAAATACTGAGTTGGATTTCTCCAGAAGACGGCATTCTTCGTTGGTGAGGTCCGCACAAGTTGGATGGAACCACTGCCCACAAGTACCTTCGCACCCTATGAAGTTGTCCGGTGTTTTTCGTTTGCACTTCGCGCACTTAATCATGATTCATAATTTGGCGGGAAATCACACACAAACACAACACGAAGAAAGAGGTCAGTGACATATAAGTTGATAAAACAAGCAAAATTTTGTCTGAAGTGGTAGGTCAAGGTTTAGAATTGACTTAAGAAAGTTGATAAAAGCAAAACACAAGCACACAAAAAACTAGATCACGTAAAAGTTTAAAAGATGCAAAAACAAAATCACTGTGTAGCACTTAACATGATGAACACAAAGATGTAAACTTTAACGTAAAATAAATTAAAAAAACTAGTTTATGGTAAAAATAAGCCAGAGCAAAGAAAAATGCGACTGCACACGTGTAATATTACAATATATTCGTTCGATAACACAGAGTTTATAACATGCAGTTATTGTTTATTTGAATCAGTACTCTATTGGCAGTCGTGAGATAAGTATCAGAGGTGTTTGGTTCAATAGGTGAGACACAATACCTATGAGTTACTGAGTGTGAGACAGTATATTTACTGTAGTGTGATCTTGATTTTATCCTATCCCAATCCCCGGCGCGTAAACCCGTTAACACTGCATTGACAGGAGGGTGAAGCCGAGGCGCGACGCACCAGGGTACCCTGGTGCCAACGGTGCCCTGCTGGAACAGGTGCCTTAGTTCGCTTGCATCTCGGTGGGGAGGTGGAGTATGGGTTTGTACTCGGCTTTCACTCATACTCCTGAAGCCTTGTTATAACTCACTGTGGGAGATGTCAAGTTGCTCGATGGATTTCGAGTGTTCTTCTGCTACCGTGCATTCGGTAGCCGGCATATCGTGGATTCGATATGTGACACTCCTTTCGTGGAGTATCCTTTTCAATTTTACCCATCTTACCTGGTTTGTTGTTGAGTGTGAGTGTTGTTGTGTGTGCGAATAATTTATAGTTGTGTGCAATGTGTTTCACTAAGCATTAGCTTACTCTTTTACTTTCCTTTTCAGGGTGTTCCAAATTAGAAGAAGTGATTGGCGCAATATATATTTATTATTATTTTAGTATCAGAGTGTACAATTATTTGGGTAATTATATTGATTGCAATTATTTCAGACTTTTATTTTAGCTACTCTACCTCATTAAAATATCTTCATAACATTTCAGAAGTGGGATCTGAACTCGGTTTACATAATAATGTCTGACTGGGAGAATTACTCGGAGAAAATGTCTGACTTGTCAGATATTTATCGCGAAAATAGCCGCAGTCGTAATCGTACCCGAAGTCACAGTCGAATTGGAAGTCGTAGGAGTACTAGAAGTCGTAGACCATTATATCATAGCCCAGTATATCGTAGCCCAACTTGTTGCACAGAAGATAGTTTAAGGCAGGTATCAGAAATGATGATGGAGTTGACAGAAAATGTTAATAAAATGCAGCAACAGTCCACGCAGTTTACTACTAAACTGGGGACAAAAAAAGCAATACCCATTTTTAACCCCGACGATGGAACACAAAGCATGCGATCGTGGCTGGAGAAAATAGAAGATTTGAGAGTGCTATACAACTGGGACGAGCCTACAACAATCATATATGCTACTTCACGATTACAGGGGTACGCTCATACCTGGTATACCAGTCTGAGAGGTCTGTCGCACTCGTGGAAAACATGGAAGACCATATTGTTAGAAGCATTTCCTGATCAAAGAGATTATTTTTCACATTTACAACAAATGATGAACCGAGTTAAACAACCAGATGAACCAATACTTAAGTATTATTACGAAAAATTGGCTTTGTTAAATAATTGTGAAATATTTGGAGAGAAAGCAGTATCGTGCATCGTAGGTGGCATTCCAGACCCTAACATCAGGGCAGCGGCGTCAGCTAGAAATTGTCAAAGACCCGAAGATTTAATTTCATATTTGAAAACCATCAATAACGAAACATTCAGAAAACAACCGGACAAGTACCCGAACCGACAAAGCCGAAAATTTCCTAATTCCCGTAAAGAAGATCATCATTTAACATACCAACAATCTACAAAGTATAGTTTACAAGGTAGGGATTGTTATCGGTGTCATAAAAAAGGACACATCGCGAGATTCTGCAATGCGCGTTTACATTGCAACAAATGCGGTAATTACCACCGAGAAAATGAAACTTGTAAAACACAACAGAGAAATAACGACAAGAATGTCCTAGCTATAAATTCCAAGGTAAGTCCTAACGATAAATTCTTTTTTAATATTTGTGTAAATGGGAAAGACTCTCGTGCGTATGTTGATTTGGGTTCAACTTGTAACACCATTATTGAATCAGAAGCCAAACGATTAGAAATTAATATCGACTGGAATAAAAAGAAAATACTCCGGGGATTTGGAAAAGGGAAAGTGGAAACTTTAGGAGAATCATATAATCAAGATATTAAAATAGACGGTGTAGAAATACCTGTTTCTCTGTGTGTTGTACCAGATTCCACAACTACAATCCCAATTATAATCGGACAACTATTTACAGAATCGGGAGAGGTTATCATTTACAAAGACGCTAATACGATGAAGATTTTTCGGAAATCAGAATGCCCATTTGCTTTTGAAGATATCCCTACATCCGAGAGATGCACTATTTCGGCCAAAGAAGCTACCGTGATTTCACCTAGTTATATAGGACATGTTGTTTGTCAAACAGAAACCAATAAAGATATTTTCGTAGACCTAAGTATGAGACCACAAGAAGGTAAAAAACATGTTATACCAAGATGTATTATAGCAGGAAATGACAATAACCCGTGTATTTTGCCATCGTAAATCTTTCCGACAATGACTTGATCATCAAAAGCGGTAAAATTATAGCTAGAGGAACAAGATGTGTAGAATTAGGAGAAGAAGAAAGGAATAAACCAAAAATTAATTCATTTTCATTGAAAGACCTGAATTTGGGAGAAGAGTTAACAGTAGAACAAAAACATCAAGTTGAAAATTTACTCATACAATATAGAGATTGTTTTGGAAATAGTATATCAGATTTAAAGTGAGCAAAAATTTTATAATTCTTTATCATATTTTAGCTAAAAGAAAACATTGCAACAAGAAAATTGCTATTTCAAGTGTGGTAGGTATTCTAGAAACCAGCCCATGTAGCTTACAATATACATCGTATTCATTAAAATAACACCCGAAAATTAAATGTTTATTATCTAAATGGTACCACGTTTTGGACACTTTTGCATGTCCAATGCTATAATTATCCATAGGATAGATTCTAAAGTATGATTATGTACGTTTTGACAGAAATATCCATTTCAAGAATAGATAAAATCTGACTTTATTTTTGTAAAAAATCATATACATATTTGCTTTCGCGTCCGAATTTTATAATTCATCATCGTATTTTAGCTAAAAGAAAACATTGCAACAAGAAAATTGCTATTTCATGTGTGGTAGGTATTCTAGAATCGAGTTTATGTAGTTTACAATATACAACGTTTTCATTAAAATGACACCCGAAAATTAAATGTTTATTATCTGATTTGTACCACGTTTTAATCACTTTTTCATGTCCAATGCTTGAAACCATCCATAGTATAGATCCTAAAGCATGAATATGAATGTTTTATCAAAAATATCCATTTCAAGAATAGATAAAATCTGACTTTTTTTTGTAAAAAATCAATAAATATTTACTTCCGCGCCCGAATATTATAATTCTTCATCTTATTTACCCTAAAAGAAAACATTGCAACAAGAAAAATGCTATTTCAAGTGTGGAAGGTATTCTAGAATCCAGCCCATGTAGCTTACAATATACAATGTATTCGTCAAGAATATGTAAAATCTGACTTTATTTTTGTACAAAATCATATAAATACTTGCATCCGCGTCCAAAGTTTATAATTCGTCATCATATTTTAGCTAAAAGAAAACATTGCAACAAGAAAATTGCTATTTTAAGTGTGGTAGGTATTCTAGATTCCGGCCCATGTAGCTTACAATATACAACGTATTCATCAAGATGAGGTAAAATCTGACTTTATTTTTGTAAAAAAATATATAAATATTTGCTTCCGCCCCCGAATTTTATAATTCTTCATCATACTTTAGCTAAAAGAAAACATTTCAACAAGAAAATTGCTATTTCAAGTGTGGTACGTATTCTAGAATCCAGCCCATGTAGCGTACAATATACAACGTATTCATCAAGAATAGGTAAAATCTGACTTTAATTTTGTAAAAAATCATATAAATATTTGCTTCCGCGCCCGATATTTATAATTCTTCATCATATTTTAGCTAAAAGAAAACATTGCAACAAGAAAATTGCTATTTCAGGTGTGGTACGTATTCTAGAATCCAGCCCATGTAGTTTACAATATACAACGTATTCATTAAAATGACACCCCAAAAATTGAGTGTTTATTATCTGAATGGTACCACGTTTTGGTCACTCTTGCATGTTCAATGTTTAAAACCATCCATAGTATAGATCCTAAAGCATAAATATGAATATTTTAAAAATTTATCTATTTCAAGGATAGGTAAAATATGACTTTATTTTTGTTAAAAATCATATAAATATTTGCTTCCGCGCCCGAATTTTATAATTCTTCATCATATTTTAGCTAAAAGAAAACTTTGCAACAAGAAAATTGCTATTTCAAGTTTGGTAGGTATTCTAGAATCTAGCACATGTAGCTTAAAATATACAACGAATTTATCAAGAACAGGTATAATCTGACTTTATTTTTCTAAAAAATCATATAAATATTTGCTTGCGCACCCGAATTTTATAATTCTTCATCATATTTTAGCTAAAAGAAAACATTGCAACAAGAAAATTGCTATTTCAAGTGTGGTAGGTATTCTACATTCCAGCCCATGTAGCTTAAAATATAAAACGTATTCATTAAAATGATACCCGAAAATTGAATGTTTATTATCTGATTGGTACAACGTTTTGGTCACTTTTGCATGTCCAATGCTTAAAACCATCCATAGTATTGATCCTAAAGCATGAATATGAATGTTTTAACAAAAAGATCCATTTCAAGAATAGGTAAAATCTGACTTTATGTTTGTAAAAAATCATATAAATATTTGCTTCCGCGCCTGAATTTTATAATTCTTCATAATATTTTAGCTAAAAAAAAAAACATTGCAACAATAAAATTGCTATTTCAAGTGTGGTAGGTATTCTAGAATCCAGCCTATGTAGCTTACAAAATACAACGTATTTATTAAAATTACACCCGAAAATTGAATGTTTATTATCTGATTAGTACCACGTTTTGGTCACTTTTGCGTGTCCAATGCTAAATTATCCATAGTATAGATTCTAAAGTATAAATATGTACGTTTTAACAAAAATATCCATTTCAAGAATATATAAAATCTAACTTTATTTTTATAAAAAATCATATAAATATTTGCTTCCGCGCCTGAATTTTATAATTCTTCATCATATTTTGGCTAAAAGAAAACTTTGCAACAAGAAAATTGCTATTTCAAGTGTGGTAGGTATTCTAGAATCCAGCCCATGTAGCTCACACTATACAACGTAGTCATCAAAAAAAGGTAAAATCTGTTTTTATTTTTGTAAGAAATCATATAAATATTTGCCTCCGCGCCTGAATTTTATAATTCTTCATCAAATTTTAGCTAAAAGAAAATATTGCAACAAGAAAATTGCTATTTCAATTGTGGTAGGTATTCTCGAATCCAGCCCATATAGCTTACAATATACAACGTATACATCAAGAATAGGTAAAACCTGACTATATTTTTGTAAAAAATCATGTAAATATTTGTTTCCGCGCCCGAATTTTATAATTCTTTAACATAATTTAGCTAAAAGAAAACATTGCAACAAGAAAATTGCTATTTCAAGTGTGGTAGGTATTCTAGAATCCACCCCATATAGCTTACAATATACAACGTATTCATCAAGAAAAGGTAAAATCTGACTTATTTTTTGTAAAAAATTATAAATATTTGCTTCCGCGCCCGAAATTTATATTCCAATTAAAGAAATATGATGACCAAGAAAAAGCTGCTAACTTTTTTCTTTAGCGGTTTAATTCCGCTTATATTTCTAATTTATATACTTTAAAATAAAACATTTCATTTTCATTGTAAAAATAAAAAAAACATTTTTTATAAATATTTAAAAATTATCATAATTTCCTTAATATCTTCAATATTATGCTCTAAATATAAGATATTTAAATAAATAAATATAAAAATTAATAATATTATTAATCATAAAATAATTAAAATTAAATAAATCTTTATATTATTATTTTGTAAAAATTGAAAAAATATAGATTTTTTTTATATTTATATATATTCCTTGTCCTCCTAAATACTCATTTCATCCTTGATCGAAATTTTTATATAAATTATATCTTAAAATTATAGGAATATAATTTATTGAAAAAGTAGAAATATTAGGTATAAATCATATATAACCAAAAAAATATCTATATCTATAAAAATTTAAAGAATTACTTATTCATCCAACAGAAAATTTTGCTATTTCATAACCAATTCATGCTCGAATTACTCTTACTATTAAAGCAAAAGTTTTTAATTAAAATTGGTAAACAAATTATAATAGGAGTAGGAAAAATTAATCAACTTAATATTCTTCCTATAAAAACTACAAAAATTACTATTGTTAATATTCTCTTTAATATAATTCAACCTTCATCATTTCAAGAAAGGAAAGGAATAAAAATTAAAATCAACTGTAATAGAATAATAAGTCAAACGAAAAGAATAACAAACTGTTAAACCAGGTAGAGATAAAAAATAAAATAAAAAGAAAAATATTAACATAATTTATACAAACAATTTCTAAAATTATATCCTTTAAATAAAAACCAGCTAAAAATGGGTATACCACATAAAGCTAAATTAGAAATATTTATACAAATACAAGTTAAAGGTATATAAATTATTAAATTTCCTATAAAACGAATATCTTGTATATCTTTTAAATTATGAATAATAGCTCCAGCACATATAAATAATAAAGCCTTAAATAATGCATGAGTTAATAAATGAAAAAAAGCTAATTTATAATTTCCTATAGATAAAATTCTTATTATTAAACCTAATTGACTTAAGGTAGATAAAGCAATAATTTTTTTTTAATCAAATTCAAAATTTGCTCCTAACCCTGCTATAAATATAGTTAATGTTGAAATTAATATTAAAAATAATATTAAATTTTCATTTAAAATTATATTAAATCGAATTAATAAATATATACCTGCTGTAACCAAAGTAGAAGAATGAACTAAAGCTGATACAGGAGTAGATGCTGCTATAGCAGCAGGAAGTCAAGAAGAAAAAGGAATTTGAGCTCTTTTTGTTATAGCAGCTACTATTAATAATAAACCAATAATTTGTATATAACTATCATTTTTTATATAATCTAAATAAAAAATATAATTTCAACTTCCATAATTTAATATTTAAGAAATAGCAACTAATAATATTACATCTCTTACACGATTTATTAAAGCAGTTAATATACCTGCATTATAAGACTTAATATTCTGATAATAAATAACTAAACAATAAGAAACTAATCCTAAATCATCCCATCCTAATAAAATAGAAATTAAATTAGGACTAATGATTAATAATATTATAGAAAATACAAATATTAATACTAATAAAATAAAACGATTAATATTTAAATCTCCTTCTATCTACTGTTTTCTGTAAAAAAATACTATAGAAGAAATAAATAAAACAAAGCTTATAAATATTAATGATATTCAATCTAATAATAAACCTATTACAATTGATCTAGAATTTAAACTTAATAATTCTCATTCTAAAAAAATTGTAAAATCTAATAACAAAAATTTTAAACTTAAAAAAATAATCTTATTCTAATAGAAAATAAACCAACAAAACTAATTGTACAAATATAAATAATATTAATGATCTAAGATAAGACTTAGACTTATATTTATATATATTTGATATCACAAATCAATATTTTAATTAAAATACTTAAATTAAATTCATAATATAAAAAAAATTCTTTTTATAATTAATAAATTTAAAGGAAATCAATGTTAAAATAATAATAAATATTCTCGAATATAACCTGGAGAACAAGAAAATTTACCAGAATAAATTTTACCATGCTGACTATAAGAATACAAATATAAAGTATAAACAGCTCTAAAAAAAGATAAAAATATAATAATAAAAATTTCAGACCAAGATCAAGAAATTAATCTATTTAATATACTAATTTCTCCTATTAAATTTATTAAAGGAGGGGCAGCTATATTTGAAGATCTCAATAAAAATCATCATAATGTTATTCTAGGTATTAAATTTATTAATCCTTTATTTATAAATATTTTTCGACTTCCTATTCGGTCATAAGAAATATTTGCTAAACAAAATAAACCAGATGAACAAAGACCATGAGCAATTATTAATATATAAGAACCACAAAATCCTCAATAATTAAAAGTTATAATTCCCCTAAAACTAATGCTATATGAGCAACTGAAGAATAAGCAATCAATAATTTTAAATCAGTTTGACGTAAACAAATCAATCTTACTAATATGCCCCATACTAACCTAATTCTAATAAATAAAAAAGATACAGATATACCAATTATAATAAATATTCTTAAAATACGTAATAAACCATATCCTCCTAATTTTAACATAATTCCAGCTAAAATTATTGAACCAGAAACTGGAGCTTCAACATGAGCTTTTGGTAATCATAAATGAACTATATATATATATATAGGTATTTTTACTAAAAAAGCAAAAATTATACAAATATATATATAAATATTAAAATAATATAAATTATTAAAAAAAAATCTAATGTTATATAATAATTATAATAATAAAAAATTCCAATTATTATAGGTAAAGAAGCAAATAATGTATAAAATAATAAATAAATCCCTGCTTGTAATCGTTCAGGTTGATATCCTCATCCTATAATTAAAATTAATGTAGGAATTAAACTAGATAAAAAATAAAATAAAATAAAAATAAATTTATAGATCTAAATATACAAAATAAAAATAATAATAATATTAATAATAAAAATAAAAAAAAAATTGAAAAAATTTTTTTTTTATTAATTGATTCTC
Source organism: Stenolophus ochropezus (assembly GCA_035578165.1). Classification (NCBI taxonomy): domain Eukaryota; kingdom Metazoa; phylum Arthropoda; class Insecta; order Coleoptera; family Carabidae; genus Stenolophus; species Stenolophus ochropezus. Next base: position 61,408 of record JAQOWZ010000077.1, on the reverse strand, counting down.
TTGCTATAATTAATAATACGCAAATTCAAATGACAATAAATCTAAACCAAAAAAATATCTGATATTTGATCATAAATAATTAAATCTTATAATAAAATATATTAATTGATTTAATCAATATCAATTTTTTTTTAAACATAAAGAAATTATAAATAATATTATTAATAAAAATTTTAACATAATATATTTATTGAAAAAAAAAAATCATTTCCATGAGTACGAATCAAAGAAACTAAAATTGATAAACCTAATACACTTTCACAAACACATAAAGTTAAAAATATTAATAAAAATTATCAACTTTTATTATTTTAATTATTATTGTAATATATATATATACCCCCCCGTGGGCCCACCTTGTCGTGGTGGGGGGGCTTAGTACCCCTCTGTTGCCAGCAGAGGGGGAACTAACGGGCCATACTGTTTCATACCGTGCGATTAGTAGGCGATCGTATCGAGATCTGTTCTTTAATACCTACCCGCGTGTTGGCCGTGCGTGGAGACCCGTGTCGCTGGAGGAGGAGATCCTGGTGGCTGAGGAAGCCCCAACACTCCACTTTGGCTCTGAATTCAGCTAAACGGTAGGTCGCAGACTAGCCCATCTGCGATCAATCGGTCCCCATCCCATTGCGAGGCTGGGGGGTGAGTAGTCTTGGGGAGTGGGGCGGGATAACCAGGAAGCGGGCATGCTCGTCGACTTAGCGGCCCGACGCGATCTTACCCGTGGAATGGCCCTGCTTCCCCCTGGGATTGCTATAGTCGTGGGGAAGCCCTGGCGCTATACCGGCTTGCGGTTTTAGCGTCCCATTTGAGGCTCCAAGGAGGGTGGGGATACCCAGGACCGAGCAACTATACACTATGTATGGTAAACCTTTGCCGCTACCGGGTACGTCGTCCCAAAAAAAACGACACGTCTGGCAAGACGATAAAAGCGCCCGGGGAGAAAACCCCGACATCAAACAAAACTCCCCAAGGGGGGACTGTTGAGAAGACTACTCCAGTGAGTAGTGCAGAAGTTAATAAGGACACGAGCCAGGAAAAGGTGGTTGCACCCCGGTTCCTGGTCGTGAAATGTGCAGAAGGAAACTTCGATAAAGTGAGCCCGTTTGTAATAAATAAAGCTATATTTGGACTGGTAGGCGATGTTAAATCGATGCGGAAGACAAGAGAAGGTCTGTTCATTGAAACAGTGTCGGCAGCGCAAGCTGTACGGCTGTTAAGCTGCAAGAAGATTGGAAATCAGGATGTAGAAGTCTCTGGTCATAAGACCATGAACTATGCAAAGGGGGTAGTATTTTGCAGAGATCTTTTGAATTGTACAGTGGAAGAAATTTGTAAGGAACTCCGGGATCAAAGGGTGACGGAAGTACGACGAATGAAAAAGCGAGAGAATGGTGAGCTGGTGGATACACCTAATCACATTCTCACCTTTAACTCGCCAGTTCTACCTGACAAAATCAAAGCAGGATTTCATAGCCTCAAGGTACGGTTGTACATACCTGCACCAATGCGGTGCTTTAAGTGTCAAAGATTTGGCCACACATCTCTGAGATGCACAAACCCTGCGATTTGCGCTTGTGGCAAGGAGGCGCATGACGGCAGTAATTGCGTAGAGCCAATGACCTGTGTGAATTGCAAAGGCAATCACTCAGCTCGCGCTCGCAACTGCCCCACCTACAAGCAGAAAATAGCCATTCAGGAGATTAAAGTCCGCGACAATATACCGTATTTTGAGGCTAGGAACAAAGTCGTCATCAAAACCCCATTACCCGGAGTTTCATACTCCACTGTTGCTAGCAGTAAACCTGCAAAAACAGATAGCGCGTCCTTCGTCAAAGAACTGCTACCACAACTGGTAGCAGTCTTAAAAACTGTCTTTGTCACCAAAGACAGTTTTAGGCAGCCTGCTGCTCCTGAACCACGAGTTCTGCGGCAGAGAACAGGCAGCCAAACTCCCTCCGAATCGTCCCATAAAAGGGCAAGGGAGGGAGACTATATAGAGTCAAGTGAGGAGGAACTCTCCACTTCCTCACTTACTTCGATACCTCCCAAAAGAGGAAAAGGATGGCCGAAGGGGAAAGCAAGGAAAATCAAGTCCTGATCCTTGCCTTTTATTTTAACTTTTTAATAATCTATTCATGGAACACATCATCCAATGGAATATACGCGGTTGCGTTTACCACTATTGCGGTCTGAAAGCTTTACTTGCAGCATATAACCCTATGGTTACATGTCTGCAAGAGACCCACTTTCAACCAGGTCAGCCGTATGCCCTTAGGAACTACTATGTATTTCGGAAAGATATGGACCCCAACGTCAGAGTGAGAGGAGGGGTAGCCTTCCTCGTTAGGCAGGATGTGCGGTGTGAACCAATCTTCATTGTAAGCAATCTGCAAGCAGTAGCAGTTAGAATATCAGTGCCGGTTAAGCTGACAATTTGCAACCTATATCTACCAGATGACAACTGGGACGCTGGTAATATACTAAATATCATCTAGCAATTGCCGACACCGATACTGCTACTGGGCGATTTCAATGCCCATAATGAGATTTGAGGATCACTGCACAGAGACCAGAGAGGTAGGATCATGGAGCGAATACTGGAATCTCCAGATATCGCTCTCATGAACACAGGTTCCCCTACCTACTTCAACGCTCGCTCTGGAACATTTTCGTCCATTGACCTGTCAATCATATCTTCCCGACTACATAGTAGATACACCTGGAAAGCCCTTGATGACTTACACGGGAGTGACCACTTCCCTATAGTCATCGGCACCGACACCCAATCCAGGGAACAGGTGCGGCTACCTAAGTGGCATTTCGATACGGCTGACTGGTCCGCTTTCACCGCAGCATTGGAGTATCCAACTCCAACCGATGATGTGTGCCATGATATTGAAGTGCTATCTGGATGCATCTTGAAAGCTGCAGAGGCTGGCATCGTTCACACCACCGCGAAACCCGTTAAACGGATTATACCGTGGTGGAACGAGGCAGTGAATGATGCAGTCAAGAAGAAGAAGATAGCCTTCAATAGATTTAAAAGGTGTCCTACTCAGGACAACCTAATTTGTTTTAAAAAGGCCCGAGCTTTTGCTCGAAAAACAATGCTCGAGAGTAAGAGAGAATCCTGGAACACCTATGTATCCGGCATTTCGTCGGATACATCTATACAGGAGGTATGGTGTAGAGCAAATCGTGTGATGGGTAGAGGATACTCTCCCGCTATCACATACCTGAAATGGGATGAAGATACGGTCACAAGGGATCCAGAGCGCATTGCCAAACGTCTGGCAGATCAATTTCAATGCGCAAGTAGCTCGGAGAATTACGCTCCAGACTTCTTAGCTACTAACCAGAAAAGGGAAGTTGTGCTATACTTCGATTCACTCGAAGAACACGAGTACAACTTACCCTTTACCCTGCTAGAACTGGACCATGCGATCTCTACATCGCAATCTTCATCACCAGGACAGGACAACATACATAACGAGATGCTCAAACACCTACCTCCTGAGTTCAAATCGCTCCTTCTCTCAGTATTTAATAGAATGTGGTCGATTGGTTTGTATCCTGCAATATGGAAGGAGGCTGTCGTAGTCCCCATCCTAAAAGCAGGAAAAGATGCACTCCACGCGTCAAGTTATAGGCCCATCAGTCTAACGTCATGTCTAGGGAAGCTAGTTGAACGCATGGTCAAAAACAGGCTTATGTGGTGTCCCGAAACGAGCAATCTGCTCAGCGAGCACCAGTCTGGTTTCCGGAAGTACCGTTCAACGACCGATCAGCTAGTGTACCTAGAACATGCCATCAAGTTGGCGTTCAAGAACCGCGAACACTGTGTCGCAGTGTTCTTCGACCTGGAAAAGGCCTATGACATGACCTGGAGATTCCACATCTTGGAATGGCTGCACAGAAGGGGATTCCGTGGGAACCTACCGCTCTTCATCGCTTCTTTTATGCGAGATCGCAAGTTTAGAGTTCGAGTCGGTACCAGCCTGTCCACGCAGAGGGAGTTGGAAAACGGCGTACCACAAGGCTCGACTCTAAGCGTTGTCTTATATGCGATAGCGGTAGATGACTTGATATCCGGCGTCAATAACTCAGTGGGTAAATCGCTGTACGTTGATGATCTCTGCATCTTTTACTCTGCTAAAAGAATGGGAGACATCAACAAAGTACTGCAATCAGCGATTGACCAGGTTACCCGCAATGCCGACGCCATAGGATTCAAGTTTTCCCACGAGAAAACCAACTGTGTCCACTTCTGCAAGCTAAATCGACCACATTACGGGCCACTTTTATTCATGAAGGGTTAAGGTATACGCTGCAAGGAGAGTGTAAGGTTTCTTGGCTTGAAGTTTGATAGCAAACTTACCTGGAAAACACATCTTAAGGATCTCAAGGTACAATGTATCCGAACATTGAACCTCCTTAAGATGTTAGCCGGCACGAGGTGGGGTGCAGAACCAAGAACCTTACTGCGCGTATACCAATCCCTAGTTTTAACGAAACTGGATTATGGCTGCGTTGTGTATTCTTCTGCTTCGAGGACGCTTTTGAGAACCCTAGACCCGGTGCACCATTTGGGCATCCGATATTGCATCGGTGCCTTCCCAAGCACACAATCAGCAAATCTTTGCTGCGAATCGGGTCTAGCTCCTCTTAACATCCGACGAGAGAAGTTTGTGTTTTCTTACATAACAAAGATTGCAGCACAACGTAGTCATAAGAATTTTAACATTCTTTTCAATAGCGGATACAGGTCACAGCTCTTATGTAAACCACTGTGTAGTCGAGCTAGTGAACTTCTGGAGAATGTACAGTACGAGTTACCTGAGGTCACTCAGATTGGGTTCCTGGAAATACCACCCTGGAGTGTACCCTAAGTTCAGGTAATCCAGGACCTAACTCGATTCGACAAAGCACATACTCCACCTGTGCTAATTCGACAGAAGTTCTTAGCGATCCTCGAAGACTACAGACACTGTAGTGTCATATATACCGATGGTTCCAAAACCAACAATGGTGCCGGCTCAGCCATCGTGGCTGACCAAACTCCACACTCGTGGGCCATGCCAAAAGATACCTCCTTGTACAGTACAGAAGCATATGCCATTTGGCAAGCTCTTCTGTACTCCGTGTATGAAAGGAACTCCGTCGAGTTCATCATTGCCAGTGATTCGCTGAGCGTTCTCACTGCCACTCAGAACCCGTACACATCCAGATGGTACTGTCTACCATCGCACTCCTGGATGACGTAGGGAAACGTGTGTTGTTTCTGTGGATCCCAAGTCACGTCGGGATAAAGGGCAATGAATTGGCAGATGAGGCAGCTCGTAACGCAGCGGACCTGGAACACTCAGATACTCAAATCCTGACATACACGGATGTCAGAAATGTTCTGCACCGGAGGTTATCTGACAAATGGCAAAGACAGTGGGAGTTGGTCGACAACCATCTGCGGCGAGTAAAACCATCGGTGGCACCAGTGGTCCTTCCCAGAGGACTGTCCAGAACTGAGCTAGTCAAAGTCCACCGGTTAAGATTAGGTCACACGCGACTGACGCACGGGCACAGATTGACAAGGCAAGAGCTTCGCTTATGTGAGCATTGCCAAGTGCCAGTCACTGTGCCTCATGTCCTTTTTGACTGTCCGTCATTGGAACCGCTGCGACGATCCTTTGGTAGGAATGTAGCAGAAGTTCTGGCTGAGCCTAGGAAGGTAAGGGAAGTTCTACACTTCCTAAGAGCTTGTGACCTGTACCGTGAAATCTAGTTTCATTTTTTTTAACGTATTAATTTATTTTGTTTTGTCAGATATATGTTAATTTATTTTGTGTTTGTCCAACAATATTTATTTTAACATTACAATGCCGACGGGCTTTAAACAGTGATTTTTAGCTGTGATATTTTTTTTAACATGTTGTGATGTCCCTACATAATAATAATATTTTAACTTACCTGGTAAGGCCCACGGGCAATAAACGGGGCTTTTAACGTGTTGTGATGTGTAATAATGAATACTTACCGCTAGAAGGGCTAATGACCCTAGCAGTCGATGCCGAAAACCTAATATATATATATATATATATATATATATATATATATATATATATATATATATATATATATAAGTTACATCACCATCCAAAGCCGAATCCTGCATAGGTTGCAGATCTCACACCGCAACCAAATTTTAATCAGTCACTTAACAGACCCACATATTCGCAAAATAAACCCGTAAATAACCAAAGATACGAGCCAACGCCTATGAGTATAAGTACTAGGAACTCAAGCCAGTTTCGACCAGGGCCGTCTCATAATTTTTCTAAAACCACCGCAAGAAACGAATTATTTAATATCGACGAGAACGAACCCGAAATCTATCAAGTACCTAACGAACAAAATTATGATCACTTGGAAGAAGCCCCTGAACAAAATTTTGAAAATAATTTTTTAGAAGACAGAGCCTCGGAGACGGAACAGGATATTTACGAAATCTCGAGCTAATGAATTTAACAAACCAAAGTAAACTGCCATATATTGTACTACCCGAACACAACCTTAAAGTATTAATAGATACCGGGAGTACAAGATCCTTTATTAATCCCAACATTGCATACAAATATTATAAAAACTCAATTATCACAGACCCATTTAAAATATCCACCGCACATGGTACGTCTATCGAAAAACACAGCACATATGTGCCAATTTCAAAATTATTTAATGTTCCTAAAAATGTTAGTTTAAAATATCACATTTTTAATTTCCATAAAGAATTCGACTTGTTACTCGGCCTAGACAATCTCAAAATACTAAAAGTAATAATCGACCTAAATCAAAATTTAATTATAACTCCGACATGCAAAATCAAAATGTATCACAAACATATTGCCAATAAAATTAATGCAAATAATATTTCATCAGATAACGCTATAATAATTGCACCAAAATCAGAAAAAATTGTTAAACTACGAGTTTCACAAAAACACGGGACTATCGTGATACCTGAACACCACACCGATAAAATTATCATTCCAGAATGCGTAACGTCAGCAGAAAACTATCAAGCGTTCTGTACTATCACTAACGTTACAAATAAAGAAATCACTTTTAAACAAAATAAACCATTTATAGTAGAGAAAATTGAAAACTACGAAATGAATACTTGTCCAAATTTGAATTTTATTAATTCGGAAAAAATTAAATTCGATATTTCAAAAATACGTACAGAACATATGAATGACGAAGAGAGATCAGAAATTTCCAAATTAATTCAGAATTATTCACAAATATTTCATCTAGATAACACGCCACTAACCTTTACAAATCAGATCAAACACGATATAAAAACAAAAGATGAAGTTCCCATTTATACCAAGTCGTATAAATATCCGGAAATTCATAAAGCTGAAGTTCGCATTCAAACACAAAAAATGCTGGATCAAGGTATTATCAGACCATCTTGCTCGCCTTGGTCATCACCCATTTGGATTGTACCCAAAAAAATCGATGCCTCGGGACAAAAAAAATGGCGAATAGTTATCGACTACAGAAAGCTCAATGACAAAACTATAGATGACAAATACCCCCTACCAAATATCAGTGACCTACTTGACAAACTCGGACGTTGCCACTATTTTTCAACACTAGATTTGGCTTCCGGTTTTCACCAAATAGAAATGGACGAAAACGACATACAGAAAACCGCGTTTAACACCGAGGACGGACATTACGAGTTTACCCGTATGCCATTCGGACTCAAAAACGCCCCAGCGACATTCCAACGCGTGATGGACAACGTTTTACGAGGACTAAACAATGACAAATGCTTGGTATATCTGGACGACATAATCATTTTTAGCACTAGCCTTCAGGAACACATTAATAATTTGCAATTAGTATTCGACAGATTAGAAAAATCTAATTTCAAAATTCAATTGGATAAATGCGAATTTTTGCGGAAAGAAGTATCCTATTTAGGCCATATAGTAACTGCGGACGGTGTTAAACCAAACCCAGACAAAATCACCGCGATCCAAAATTACCCTATTCCAAAAACTACAAAACAAATAAAAGGATTTTTAGGACTGTTGGGATACTATAGAAAATTCATTCAGGACTTTGCCAAAATTACTAAACCATTCACAAAATGTTTGAAAAAAGATGCTCTTATAGACATCAACGATCCAGAATATATTAAATGCTTTGAGACCTGTAAAAATTTATTAACAAACGAACCACTCTTACAATACCCGGACTTTACTAAACCATTTAATCTTACTTGTGATGCCAGCGACCTAGCGATAGGTGCTGTCCTATCTCAAGGCAGCATAGGCAACGACCTGCCCGTTGCTTACGCTAGCAGAACTCTCAATGACACGGAATGCAACTATTCTACTATAGAAAAAGAGTTGTTATCCATTATATGGGCAACTCAATATTTTCGACCCTACTTATTTGGCCGCAAATTTAAAATATACACAGACCATAAACCCCTGCAATGGTTATTTTCCCTAAAACAGTGCAGCCAAAAGTTAATTAGATGGAGACTGAAGCTTGAAGAATTCGATTATGAAATCATATACAAAAAGGGCAAATTGAATACCAATGCCGACGTCTTAAGCCGCATTCCCCAAAATCAAAGTGACAAAATTATTATAGAAAACCTCACAGATCCTTTAGCATTGTATCAAAATTATTTGAACACCAAAATTAATAAAGATAACCAAAATAACAATTACAATAATAATATTTTTGAAGTAGAAGGCGATTTATTCGACGCACCGCGCACAAGCAGCCTAACACATTGCGTTAGTCGAGATTTGCATATGTCAGCAGGTATTGCAAGAGAATTCAAAAATAAGTTTAATCATGTCGAGAATTTACGTAAACAAAATCCCAAGCTTCACTCTTTAGTCTATTTAAAAGATAAATTTCGTTATATTATATACCTCATAACTAAAGAACGTTACTTTAATACTCCCACAGAACAAGACTTATTCTACACACTTCTAAATCTTAAAAATTTTTGTTTGAAAAATAACATAAAAGATTTGAGTATACCAAAAATTGCATGCGGATTAGACAAACAAGACTGGACAGTCGTAAAAAATATGTTACAATTCATTTTTAACGACACAGATATACTTATTACAGTTTTTAAACATGCAAATAAACCACCTACCCTCGACCTAAACATAAACGACTCAAACAAAATAGACGATCTTACAAAGTATATTGAGCAATTTCATAAAGATCTAGACAACCGTATAAAAGAAATCGATAGCCAATCTCTCATAGTAGAAATCGGCGACAAAGAAAACGATAATCACAGCGAAAGCGACGTCACGGTACACACTAGTCACGAAAATCCTATCATAGGCATCCCCATCGTCGATTACCCAGTCAATTACGGTCAGAACCAAATATTTATATCAGAAGTAGAACATAGTCCTACTAGTCCCAAACTAACAAAAATTCACGATAAAAAGCAAAAAATCTTTATACAATTTTCAAAAAACAATTACGAAAAAGAAATGATAAACTTCATAAAAGAATTCATCGTCCCCAATGTGAAATATCACATATATTTCGAAAACGACCTCTACATAAAACTCACTAACGTTTTACAAAATTACTTTAAAAATTCGAAAATAAATATGATAAAATGTACTAAAAAATTAATCGACGTAGTCAATGAAGACGAAATTATCCAGCTGATTACTAACTACCACGAGAGTAAAACCAATCACCGTGGAATAGATGACACTTTAGCTCGAATCAAAGTAAAATATTACTGGCCTAACCAGAAAAAATCTGTACAATCCTTTATAAATCGCTGTGAAATCTGCCAAGTGACCAAGTACGACCGAAATCCGTTAAATTTAAAATTTAATATAACTCCCACTGCCACAAAACCATTCGAAATTTTGCATGTGGACAGTATTACATTAGAAAGCGCAAAATTCTTAACAATAGTAGACTCCTTCTCTAAATACGCCCAAGCATATAAGTTAAATTCAGCTCAAGGTATCGAAATTGTTAACAATCTAATAAAATTCTTTACACACCACGGTATTCCAAATTCTATCATTTCGGACAACGGATTAGAATTCAAAAACTCTTTAGTGCAAGAACTTTTGGAACTACACAAAATTAAAATACATTACATCAGTTCACAACATCCGGAATCAAACGGTATCGTTGAAAGATTCCATTCAACCTTAATAGAGCATATAAGACTGTTTAATAACCAAGAAAATTATAAAAAAGATCCCATCGAATCTAAAGTCAATTATGCGTTATTGGCATACAATAACACGATTCATACGTCCACTAAATTAAAACCATTCGATATAATTACCGGTCACTTAGAAACCGACTCTTAATTCACTCTGGATATAGAAAAACAAATATTAAACGATTACATTTCAAATCACAAAACCAAAATGAAATTACTGTATCAAAATTTAAACGAAAAATTACAACAAACAAAAAACAAAGTTATTAGCAAAATGAACGATTCGCGAGAAGACCTACCCCATATACCTGAACAGATTTATATTAAAAACCGGCAGAAACAACAAAAAACCAGAAATAAGTACAAAAACGAAACGGTCAAATCAATTAATCCTAACTTGAAAACCGCAAAAATTAAAACAAGACACGGTAATACTGCGGAAAATATACACTTGTCTAATATCAAAAGACCCAGAAAAATATCTTACAAATTTAAAACAATTCCAGGTTGTTCGGGATCTGCTATGGATCCGAAATAATAGATCTAACTCAAAATCAAGGAATCATGCCGATTAATTTAGGAGCAGCCAAATTGCAAAAATCCCAACATACATTTGTGCACTTTTATAACCTAAATCCAATCCTCAATGAACTAGAAAGTTTAGACAATCAGTACAAATTATTGAAATTAAACATTGCCAATAAAACAAAATTCCACATTGACCTCGAAAATAACGATAAAATCTTGGAGCACGTGCGAAAGAACATCGCTGAGAAATTAAATCACATAATAACCTATTCAAAGGTGCGATCTAAACGTGGCTTAGTTGATGGATTGGGAAGTATATTCAAACAAATTACTGGAGTTTTGGACGCAGAAGATGGTAAAAGATTTAATAAAATACTGAAGCATGTCCAGGAAAATCAACAATCCTTCCAAAATCAGTTAAAATTGCAATACTCTATTAATATCGAAATGATTAAGAAATTTAACAAAACAGTTGAAAATATTAGACACAATGAAGAAGCACTAAAATCCAAAATTGAAAACTTGAATAAACTATTGAAATTATCAACAAGCAATGAAATTTTACTCGTAAAAGACCTATACAATCAATTAAGTATTCTTTACAGTTCACTTTTAAGCACCTTACAAGACATTGAGAACTCGATAACATTCTGTAAAACAAAAACCATGCACCCATCAATTATGAACCCAAGTCAACTTATACAAGAGTTACAAAAAATTTCCAATCATTATGGAAAGCAATTGCCTTTCGAACCGAAATTAGAAAATCTTTTGGATTTTGAAGAAGTATTAACTATAAATTGCAAAGTCGAGCAAAATCAAATAAGCTATTTCATTTCAATACCCATAAATTTCGAAAAGGATTACGAGTTATATTACTTACAACCATTGCCCACCAAACAAGGATCAGATTATTTTACCATAATACCAAACACGAAATATTTTCTAAAATCTTCCGATGAAATTAAGCCTCTGAGCGACGTGTGCTCAAAAAGTAGAGTATACCAATGTAAAAACCAGTACCATCCGCACTTCAAACCCTCGTGCGAGGAAGAAATCCTCTTACAAAGAAACCTAAGCCGATGCCGTTACACCAAGCTGCAAGTTACCAACCACGTAGAACTCATCCCAGAAATCAACCAATATTTGGCAATATTCCCAGTGGAAGAACAAATTAATCTAAAGTGCCCCGATAAAACGAATCTCAAAGCCCTCACAGGTGTCTACCTCATAAAAGAAAACAATTGTGAAATATTGTTCAAAAACAAAAGACTAACATATTTAGACCAAACCTACGGACAACCTGTATTACTACCAAAATTAAACCTCAGTCTTCGTGAACGTGAAATACCCAACTTAACAATAAAACTAAAGACTATAAAGCTCGAAGACATTCCAATCAAACCACCAGTAGAAATATTTCAAGTACCAGTAATTAATCACGTGCCAAGTGTATGGACTGTAATATTGTATTGTGCTATAATAATGACAATAATTTACTTTGTTTGGACTAAGTTAAAACCAAGGTGTGTCAGAACAACCCTAGAGAACCAGCCAGGCCAACCCCAAGAACTTCGACTTCCAGGGGGAGCTTCATTCTGAGGATGGAGGAGTTACATCACCATCCAAAGCCGAATCCTGCATAGGTTGCAGATCTCACGCCGCAACCCTACACTCCTTTATACAAATGTTATATAAGCATGTTAAACTTAGTTTTTAGTCAGTCTTGTTGTATTCACTTAGAATTGTAGCATCTAACAGATGCATTTGTAATAAATAAATTTTTTAAAAACTCAACGGCAATCTTTGAAATTATAAGTTATATATATCTATATATTGACTATATAATAATTACACCTTTATTTAAAAATTCTAATATAATAGAAATATTTAATAATTATATAACAAAAAATGAAAATTTAATTTCATTAAATATAATTTATAATATACTAAATAATATAATTATTTTATTATTAGTTAATTACTTATTTTTAACTTTAATTGCAGTAGTAAAAATGACTGATATTAATTATGGATCATTACGACAAAAATTCTAATGAATAAACCTATACGAACTACTCATCCTTTATTTAAAATTATAAATGGAGCATTAATTGATCTTCCTTCTCCTTCTAATATTTCATTATGATGAAATTTTGGATCTTTATTAGGATTATGTTTAATTATTTAAATTTTAACTGGATTATTTTTAGCCATACATTACACAGCTAATATTGATATAGCATTTAATAGAGTAAGACATATTTGTCGTAATGTAAACTATGGTTGACTTCTTCGAACTTTACATGCAAATGGAGCTTCATTTTTTTTTATTTGTATTTATTTACATATTAGTAGAGGAATATATTATGGATCATATGAATTAACTCATACTTGATTAGTAGGAGTTATTATTTTATTTTTAATAATAGGAACTGCATTTATAGGTTATGTTTTACCTTGAGAACAAATATCATTTTGAGGAGCAACAGTAATTACTAATTTATTATCCGCAATTCCATATTTAGGAACAATATTAGTTCAATGAGTTTGAGGAGGATTTGCTGTTGATAATGCTACATTAACACGATTTTTTACAATTCATTTTTTATTACCTTTTATTGTCGCTGCAATAGTAATAATTCATTTATTAGTTTTACATCAAACAGGATCAAACAATCCTTTAGGATTAAATAGTAATATTGATAAAATCCCTTTCCATTCATACTTTTCATTTAAAGATATAATAGGATTTATTATATTAGTAATAACATTAAAAAATCTTATTCTTTTAAACCCTTATTATTTAGGAGATCCTGATAATTTCGTTCCAGCAAATCCTTTAGTAACCCCGATTCACATTCAACCTGAATGATATTTTTTATTTGCATATGCTATTTTACGATCTATTCCTAATAAATTAGGAGGAGTAATTGCTTTAGTTTTATCTATTTTAATTTTAATAATTATACCTTTTTATAATTTAGGAAAATTCCAAAATTTAAAATTTTACCCAATTAATAAAATTTTATTCTGATTTTTTTTCATTATTGTAATTTTATTAACATGAATTGGAATACGACCAGTTGAAGATACTTATATTTTTACAGGACAAATTCTTACAATTTTATATTTTATTTATTTCTTAATTAATCCATTAATTATAAAAATATGAGATAATTTACTATATAACTAGTTAATGAACTTGATATAAGTATATGTTTTGAAAACATAATAAAGAAGTCAAATCTTCTAATAACTTATACTAAAAATAAATCATTAAATTAATAAAGAAAAAAATAATATTTTTATAATTATATATAAAAATAAATAATTTAAAGCTAAAGGTAAAAATCTTTTTCAAGCTAAATATATTAACTTATCATATCGATAACGTGGTAAAGTTCCTCGAACTCAAATAAAACAAAAAGACAAAAATACTATTAAAAAAAAAAATGATATTAAATCTCTTCCTAAAAATATTACACAAAATAATATTCTTATAAATAAAATTCTTGAATATTCAGATAAAAAAATTACAGCAAAACCTCCTCTTCTATATTCTACATTAAATCCAGAAACTAACTCTGATTCTCCTTGAGCAAAATCAAAAGGAGTACGATTAGTTTCTGCTAATCTTAAAACAAATCATACAAAACCTAATGGTAAAGATAAAAAAATTATTCAAATAAATTTTTGATATAAATAAAATTCTACTAATCTAAATCTTTCAATTAAAATTATCAAAGATATTAAAACTAAAGCTAATCTTACTTCATAAGAAATAGTTTGAGCAACTGCTCGTAACCCTCCTAATAACGAATAACTTGAATTTGAAGATCATCCTGCAATTATTACAGTATAAACTCCTAAACTAGTACAAGCTAAAAAAAATAATATTCCTAAATTAAAAGAAAATAAAATTAAAAAATAAGGAATAATTACTCATTATAATAAAGATAAAAATAATCTTATAATAGGAGAATAATAATATATAATATAATTAGATATTAAAGGATAAGTTTGTTCTTTAGAAAATAATTTAATAGCATCACAAAATGGATGAGGAATACCTATATAACCAACTTTATTTGGTCCTTTACGAATTTGAATATAACCTAAAACCTTACGTTATAATAATGTTAAAAAAGCTACTCCTACTAAAACACAAATATTTAATAATAATATACAAACTAATATAAAAATTAAATCTATATAAAACAAGTATTATTTGTAATTTTTTTTTTTTTAAGTTTCAAGGGCATCGATTTCTAGGATCATTAGCCCTGCACATTAGGTAAGTATTGTATACTCATATTTTACTTATAGGTAGGACGGTCACACACACTTTAAAATCTTATACCGATAAAATATAAAAAAAGGTAAAGTGGCATAAGTGGGAAAATCACAGATTTATTATCACAGTAATATAGAACAAAACAGAAAAATTAAGCATAAAAAGTTTTTTTTCAGGACTAGGCCATCGTCAACGAATTAGATAAGATATTATTATTATTATTTTTATGTAAGACATTACAAACATTTTACAAGAAATTTGAATTTCACGATCATTAATATCACAGCTAGGTTATCACAATTAACTATAGTCTAGACATTCACAAATAAATAAATAAATAAATAACAAATAGCTTATATGAGTATCATATCATATATTATGGAATAAATCACATGCTTTCAGAAACTTTATGACTTCTTTTATTTTATCACTGTCCGTAAGCATTTCTTTCAGGTCTTCTCCGATATTGTAAAGTAGCCTAATTTGATCTAATCTCTGACAATTTACTAGTATATGTTGAATGCTTAGGCGTGTTTGGCATGTGATACAGGTAGGTATGTCTTCTCTTTTTAATCTGTAACTATGTGTAAGGTAAGTATGGCCAGTTCTAAGTCGATGGATTTTTATTTTCTCCCTTCTAGTTAAGTTATCTTGTAGCCTGATAGGATTGATTTTTGGTTTTATTTGCTTATGGTAATTGTCTATTAGATCCCATTCTGATTGCCATAATTCGTGTATTTTGTATTTGGTAATGTTTCCAACATCTGAATATTTTATTACCTGCGCATCTTCTATGTTAGAATCGGCTGCTTTTCGTGCTGCCGTATCAGCAAGTTCATTGCGAACAATCCCGATGTGGCTGGGAATCCAAAGGAAAATAATTCGTTTACCATTGTCATGAAGATGTTTTATTTGTGCTAAACACATTTGGATAAGAGGGTCATTCGTCCATGGATTGGAAAGTGCTGTAATGCCGCTAAGCGAGTCGCTGGCAATGATAAACGTATTTTTGTTCATAAAACCGCAGGTAAGTAATGCTTGCCAGATGGCATATATCTCCGTTGTATAAACTGATGCATTTTTTGGAAGTGACCATCCATGACATTCATTGTTTATGACAATTGCTGATCCAGATCCGATATCAGTTTTGGAACCATCAGTGAAGATTATAGTTGATGCAGGTAAGTGATCAATAATTTCATAGTATTTTTGTTTGATTAAATTATGTGGTACTTCATTCTTGTCGTATTCGTGCAAGGTAAGTATTTTGTTGAGTTTAGGTATACTCCAAGGGGCAACCTCAGAGAAGCCAGTTTCTGTTAGATCAGTTAATTCATACTGTATTTCTTGCAGAATATCTGAAGTACGAACTGCCAGTGGTTTTGAAAGGGTACGTGGCACAAAGTTGTTATTGAAGAGTAGATTAAAGTTCTTGTGTGTTCGTTGGGCTCGAATTCTTAGGATATATGACAGTATTATTGATTTTCTGCGAAATTTCAGGGGCAGTAAACCTGCTTCGCTGCAGAGGCTTGTCGTTGGCGTAGTTGGATACGCACCTATGCTAAGGCGGATGCCCGCATGGTGGATAGGGTCCAACATTTTAAGAGTTCCATTAGCTGCCGAAGAATACACTACGCATCCATAGTCTATTTTGAATAAAATAAGTGCCTGGTATATTCTGAGGAGTGAAAGCGGATCAGCGCCCCATTTTGTGCTAGCCAACGATTTCATTAGATTTAAAGTTTTATTGCATTTAGCTTTGATAACCTCGTATCGAAGATTACACCGAGGAATCTTACTCTCTCCTTGACAGCTAGGTACGTATTTTTGATTTTCAGCATAGGTCCATAATGCGGGCGATTAAGTTTGCAAAAGTGCATGCATTGAGTTTTTTCTTCCCTAAATTTATAGCCAATATCTTGGGCATTCTTTGATATTTGGTTAATCGCAACCCTGCAGTATGCGGTTTATCTCACCCATCTTTTGTCCGGAATAAAAGATTGTCAAGTCGTCGACGTAGACACATTTTCCGACGGAGTCGCTAACGTTTTTTGTTATGTCGTTTGTAGAGATAATAAAGAGCGTGCAGCTTAACGTGGATCCTTGTGGAACGCCGTTATCTAATGTGCGTATGGTTGACAGACTGTTGTCAACCCTAACATTAAATGTTCTGTCATCCAAAAAAGACACTACAAATTTAGGAAGATTGCCCTTAAAACCCCATGCATGCAACTTTTGCTTTATATTATGGCGCCATGTCATGTCGTATGCTTTTTGAAGGTCAAAGAATACAGCTACTAGGTGTTCCTTTTTGTTATACGCTTCTTGAATGGCGTTTTCGAGAAACACAAGATGGTCTGTGGTTGACTTAAATTTGCGGAATCCTGACTGATGTTCGCAGAGGTAACCGGATGTTTCAAGAAGCCACGTGAGTCGGTTGTTCACCATTCTTTCAAGTAGTTTGCCTACACATGAGGTAATACTTATGGGCCTATAATTTGAGGTAAGTAATGGATCTTTTCCTTCTTTAGGTATAGGTACAACAACTGCCTGCTTCCATTTACTTGGGTATTTACTACTTTCCCATATGATGTTGAAGAGAGAGAGTAACCTCAGTTTAAAATTTGAGGTAAGGTGTTTTATCATTTCATTATGAATAGTGTCCTCTCCTGGGGATGATGACTTCGTAGCTGAGATTGCAGCGTCCAGTTCTTGGATGGTGAAAGGTAGGTTGTAATCGAATAGGATGTCAGTATCAAAGTTAATGATATGTTCTCTTTCATTTTTAGATGAGAGAAAGTCGGCGTCATAGTTTTTAGAGCTACTTGCATTTTCAAATTGGTCGGCGATCATGTTTGCAATAACCGTGGGGTTCGTGGTTATTGTCTCATTATCAATTCTTATGCGGGTAGCTGGGGGCGTGTAGCTTTTACCAATTATGGACTTGGTTTTTGTCCAACATTCTTTATTTGATGTGTCGGGTGTAATGCCTGACACATAGCTATTCCAACTGGCACGCTTATTAATCAAAATTATTCTTGTGGCGTTTGCCCTTTTCCTTTTGAAATCAATAAGGTTTTCTTGTGTGGGGTACTTCTTAAACTTGTTGAAAGATGACTTTTTTTGTTTTATAGCATCTTTCACGTTTTGATTCCACCAAGGTATTTTCGTTTTTAATATCTTTTCTTTTCTTTCAGGGATAGAGGATTTCGCTGCTTTTATTATTGCACTTGTTATCTGATCAACGTCAGTTTCAACATTTCCAGTCAGCGTAGGTATTTGTAAATTTGTTTGGAAGGCTATCCAGTCCGCGTCCTTAATTAGCCATTTTTTCCGGAGGGTATGTGTCTGTCTCTGGGTATCTGTAGATATAATTATAGGGAAATGGTCGCTTCCGTGTAAGTCATCAAGCGCTTTCCAAGAAAGTCTGCTAGTAAGACTAGGCGATGTTAGTGTCAAGTCAATTCGAGAAAAAGTGTTAGAGCGGGCATTAAAGTAGGTAGCTGACCCGTCATTTAAAATTGTAATGTTATCGTCGTCTAAGAGTTGTTCAACGATTCGACCCCGTTGATCATTAAGTTCAGATCCCCAGATTTCATTGTGAGCATTGAAGTCGTCGACAATTAGGAATGGGGTAGGGAGTTGTTGGATAATATCTTTGATGTCTTCTAGATTCCAGTCAAAAGTTGGTAGATATATGTTGCATATAGTTATTTTAATTGGAAGAGTGAGTCTGACTGCAATCACTTGTAAATTTGACTGTAGATTTATCTGATGGTAATCTAAGTCTTTCTTTATTATGATGGTAACTCCTCCTCTTGCCCTTGGTTCAGGTGCTACTTCTTTGCTTACAATATTGTAGTTTTTTAAGGTGTATGGCTGACCTGGTTTGAGGTGCGTCTCTTGTAGACAGACACAGAGTGGATTGTACTTGTTTAGTAATAGTTTTAAATAACAATAGTTATGTATGAGCCCTCTAATATTCCATTGAATTATGTTGTTCATAATTGTTGTAAAAGAATAAATAGATAAAATAATATATAAAATTTGATAAAAAATTGATTAAAAACAGGATATTAAAAGAGTTAAATATAAGTAAATAAATAATTAAGAACAAGATATTAAAACAGTTAAATATAAATAAATAAATAATTAAAATCAAGTTATTTGAACGGTAGTAGTACTGCTAATACTACTATTACCCCCATAAGTTGCTGGTTTGGGTTTTCTAGGCAACCCTTTAGGCCAGCCTTTGCGTCTTTTCTTGGCTGATGATTGTGAAGATATCGACTCTATTGAGTCGTCAGACGCAATGTCGTCAATATCTTCGGCAGGTCGCTTTTCCGTGTAGATGGGATTCCCCTGTGACCGTTTCGGCCTCTGTGGAAGAGAGATATATGTTGGGGTTGCAATATTTTCTTTATCCTTCGCTACGAAAACTGATTTTAACGCCGAAATTAGTTCTGGCAGCAATTCTCTGATTATGGTTTTTGTATCTTGCTGTGTTGTAGTTGTTGTTCTGTTCGCAGCAGTTACATACGGCATGCCAGGTGTAGGGGTCTTTACAATAACTTTCCTTCTTGCTTCCGTGTATGATACCTTTTCCTTTGTTTTAATTTCCTGAATAGCGCTTTCTTCTTTGTACTTTGGACATAGTTTTGAGTTTGATGTATGATTCTCTTTGCAATTCACACACGTTGCACCTTCGCATGGCTGGCCTTCATGAGCTTCCTTGCCACACACACAAGTTTGCTTTTCTTCAGTGCATCTCATAACCGTGTGTCCGAATCTTTGGCATTTGTAGCACCTCATTGGTGCGGGAACATACAACCTAACCTTAAGTGAATAAAATGCTATTCTTATTTTATCGGGAATGTTAGGCTTGTCAAAAGTTAATATGTGATTTGGCGTATCCTTCAGTTCTCCGGATCTTTTGCTTTTTATTCGTCGTACCTCTATAACTCCTTGGCTTTTCAATTCGTTTTTAATTTCCTCCTCAGTACAATTTAACAAATCATGGAAAAAGACTACTCCCTTAGATATGTTTAGCATTTTATGGGGTGATACTTCAATTTTAAATGGACCGAGTTCTTTTAACAATAGCAATCTTTTAGATTGTGGTGATGACCTGGTTTGTACAAATAAACCTTCCTTTACCTTTTTTATCATTTTCAGTTCTCCAACTGCACCAAATAACAATTTCTGGATAATGAAAGGACTGACCTTATCAAAATTGCCTTCTAAATTCTTTACGACGAGGAACCAGGGTATGGATCCTTTTTCCTCGTTCGTACTGTTTTCTGAGTTTTTACCAGGACTCAGAACCTCACCTACGTTTTGAGGGATAGGTAGCCCAGACGCATTAATTTTCTTGTTTTTGTCCTCCCCTTTACTCATCTTATACATGTTTTTGTCCAGCGCAGCGTGTGAGAAGGAGCGGGCCGGTAAGTTGGGAACGGGTATACCCTCGGACTCATCCTACCCCAGTTCCCCGGGGCCCAACCAAACCGTTTAACCGACCCCGGAATACACGGACTGGTCGGACTCGCTCGGGGCAGTAGAGGTTCCGACACCTCTACCCATCTCACACTTCCTGATCAGGGCCCGAAGTGGCTGGCTCCTGACTCCTGTAGCTTCGACGCATCGGCAGAGCAAGCTCACATCAGCCCTTCCTCTCTGACGCCGCGGGAGGACTCCCGCACCAACCACCCTTTCGGCATCAGAGCACCCGGGCACTCCCAGCGCCTCTACTACAGGAGCCGATCAACGTAATCCAAAGTCATAGCAAAGTCAAAATAGGAAAAGATCCGGGACCTATTAGTTCCCCCTCTGCTGGCAACAGAGGGGTACTAAGCCCCCCCACCACGACAAGGTGGGTCCACGGGGGGGATTATTTGTAAATAATTACATTCATGAGTTCTAAATTCATTGCACTAATCTGCCAAAATAATAATAATATTCAAAATATAAATAAAAATTTATTAAATATTTGGTCCTTTCGTACTAAAATATTTTATCTTAATAAAGATAGAAACCGACCTGGCTCACACCTGTCTGAACTCAGATCATGTAAAGATTTAATGGTCGAACAGACCAAAAATTTAAACTTCTACACCTAAACTAATCTTTAATCCAACATCGAGGTCGCAAACTTTTTTATCGATATGAACCCTTTAAAAAAAATACGATGTTATCCCTAAGGTAACTTAATCTTTTAATCACTAAAAATGGATCATTTATTTATAAATTAATGTTTATATTAAAAAGATTTTTTTAATCTTTCTATTACCCCAATAAAATACTATTATATATAAAACTTAAATAAATCCTAATTAATTATATATAAATATAATATAAAGTTCTATAGGGTCTTCTCGTCTTTTATTTTTATTTAAGCTTTTTAACTTAAAAATTTAATTCTATTATAAATTAAATAGAGACAGATTTTACCTCGTCCAACCTTTCATACAAGCTTTTAATTAAAAAACTAATGATTATGCTACCTTTGCACAGTCAAATTACTGCGGCCGTTAAAATTAATTCAGTGGGCAGGCTAGACTTTATATATATTACAAAAAGACATGTTTTTGTTAAACAGGCGAGTAAAATATTTGCCGAATTCCTTTAAATAATCTTTTACAAAGAATTATTTAAATAATTAAAATATATTCTAATTTTATCATTATATCTAATTTCAAAAAATTAAAAATTATTTATTTATAAAAAACTTAAAATAATATAAAATAATATTTTTAAATAAATTAATTATAACAAATTATAATTGATAGCTATTTCTAATTTTACATTTTTTTATAATTATTCTTAATTTATAAATTTTTAATCAAAAGCTAATCCTTTTAATTATTAATATTAAAATTCAATACTTTAATAAATTAAAATATTAAAATTAAAATACCTGAATTAAATTCATTTCTAAATAAACTACATATTTTTAAGAACGAATAACGTTTCATTAGTAATAAATTATTATAAATATTTTTTTTACAATAAAAAAAATAATTTATTAACTCTCTTAAAATCGAGAAAATTATTACAAATAATTTTTATTTAATAAACCCTGATACACAAGGTACAAAAAATAAATTTTACTTTTATATAATTAAAAAATATTTAAATTTTCTTTTACAATTCTATTATACTATAATTAATAATTATTTTTTCTATAAAATATACTAAAATTTTAATAATTAAAATTACTTTTATTAATAAAAAACAAATAAAACTTACGTAATAAATTTTAAATTTC
Source organism: Stenolophus ochropezus (assembly GCA_035578165.1). Taxonomy (NCBI): domain Eukaryota; kingdom Metazoa; phylum Arthropoda; class Insecta; order Coleoptera; family Carabidae; genus Stenolophus; species Stenolophus ochropezus. Next base: position 39,064 of record JAQOWZ010000077.1, on the reverse strand, counting down.
AAATTAAATCGATTTGCACGACAACTTTTTATGTAAATTAAATGCTTTACTAAAACAAGCTCTAATTTGTCATTCTAGATACACTTTCCCGAACATCTACTATGTTACGACTTATCTTATCTTATAATAAGAGCGACGGGCGATATGTACATATTTTAGAGCTAAAATCATAAAATTAAACTTTATTTTATTACTATTAAATCCACCTTCATAAAGCATATTTTTACTTTAATCCATATAAATAAATTTATTGTAACCCATTTCTTCTTAAATATATACTGCACCTTGATCTGATATATTTTTTAATATAAAATATTAAAAATTAAAATTCTAATAAAATTTTTTTATAACGACGGTATACAAATTTATAAAATAAGTAAAGTTAATCGTGGATTATCAATTACAGAACAGGTTCCTCTAAATAGACTAAAATACCGCTAAAATCTTTAAATTTCAAGAACATAACTAATACTAATTAAGTAATTTAATTTTACATTTAAAATAATAGGGTATCTAATCCTAGTTTAAAAATAAATTTCACAATATCAAAAAATTACTTATAAATTATATTTACATTTAAAAATTTCACCTAATAAATATAATTTAAATTTATTAATAAAACATATAATTATTTACTAATATAATTTATTTATATTTTTTGTATAACCGCAGCTGATGGCACAAAATTTGTTAATATTAAAATTAATTTCTAATTCTTAATTTCTTAAATTATTAATATTAAATACTGCGAATAAATTTTTACAAAAAAATTATTAAAATTTAAGTATTATTCATACAAAAATTTACATGTAAAAAAAAAATTAAATAAATTATTAAACTAGAATTAATCACAAACCCATACTACAAATTAATACATATATTAATTTAATTTAATTAACCATAAATCCATAATTCCTCCCTAGCGTAACGGTCCTCAATTTTTACCGTAAAACTAATTTTAACACAAAATTAATTTATTAATAAAAATTAATTCCAGTTCTCCAAATTAAATGGATGAGAATTAATTAATGTTTCTGCCCAACCTTAACTAATTTTCGTAAACTTAATTTAAACAAATATTTAAAATAATTTAAAAAATTATTATTAAACATTTTAATATAAAAGCAAAATATTAACCACGGGCCCCACGTTGGGCGCCAAAATTATTTGTGTGACGTGTGCCAGAAATCTAAAAATAATATTCAATAGAGAAATCACGCGTCACACACTTACCTCGACAGCTCAGAATTGGTCGTGGTATCGCTAGGTCGTGGGTCACTTAGATATTTGTAATAACAATAATAGGGAAGGGCGCCAGTTGTGCCGAAAGGAAAATGGTGGACACAACAACACCGAAAATAACAAATTGAAAATAAAACTAATTTTATTTACGGCTAGTAAAATACAATAGGGAACTTTAAGGGGACAATTATTGAACATTACAAAAAAAAATAAGAAAATACCTTTTGTGGGGTAACAAAATATCGATGGGTCTGGAATGGCTAGGTCGTTGGAGTGAGTCCCTGGACGTCTTGGTACCGAGGTTCGGCTTGTCGACGGACTGTGTACTGTTCGTGTTAGTATTAAGCGGCACCGCAGGATGTCGGACACAAGTAGTGTAGTAGCGTAAAGCAGGATAGCAGGATAATGCGTGGTGTCACCGGACTAAGCGTGTCTGGCGGTTGCGTGAGTTGTTCTTGTGTAAATGCAAACTGCTATTTTTTGTGCGTGATGCCTGAGTACTGTGTGTAAGTTGGTATTGTGTACGTGTGCACGTGTCGCAGTAATATTGAGTTTGGATTGGAACTCCACACTCCACTACCAACATACCTCGACCATCCAGGACCAGAAGGGAATATAAAACATAAAAAAAATTTGCAGATAATTGACCCCAAAAAATAACTTGCCGTGGCAAAAAATACAAAAAATATTTATAATATAAAATGAACAAATAATTTATAATTAACAATAAATAAATGCAAAAATTATTATTCACAAAAAATTTGTGCACAAAAAATACTACAAATACTTTTATAAAAACTATCAGCTGGCCAGGCTGTAAAAGACCAGAAAATAAGAGAAAGAAAGAATATAATAAGACTTGAAAGGTTTTCAAAAACTAACGTTTTGACTGCGGGACTTGTAAAATTTATTACTTACTTTTTGGCTGCCAAAAAAAATAATTAACGATAGAAAGGTAACTAATGGCATCCAAATACAAAGAGAAAAATAAAAATGGAACGATAAAAATTCTACTTACGACAGTAAATCAGCGTGAGCTCTGTCTTAATCCCACAGTATAAAAAATAACCTAAATCGTATTCAAAAAAAAATATTAGGCAAACTAATAAAAAATGAATCTTTCCTGTGAAAGATACACGAGAAATTTTGAATATAAGATCAATCAAAAAAGAAAAAAAGTTGAGGAGGTTTCCTCGCAAGCTTTCACAACACGTGGTTATCTAAATATTTCTTTAAAAAAGGTTCGAATAAAAAATAAAAAAATATCACTTTACTCACCAAAATCAGTGAAATAAAAACTCCGGAGTAAGAATATTTTAAATAAAATCTTGAAGATTTTTAAAATAACTTTAGATAAAAAAATTTAGAACAAACAAATTGCTATCCAAATACGTCCGTTGTCTCAGCTTGCAGAAACTCAACTCACTCTACCGACCGCGCTCGCCTCTCAAGCAGTCAGCCGCACTAGAGATGTCGTATGGTTAATTAAAATATAAAAGATTTAAAGAAAAAAACCGCGAAACGAATGAAATCGTTTCACTGCCCCCCTCCAAAAAGGATGATGACGTAACAGAATCATCAAAAGTTGTGTCAGGATCATCGGGGACAGTGGGGGCAGGTTTAAGGTCCTTTATGTGGTAGATGCCAGCATCAGTTCCGTCAGTATCGTGAAGGTGATACGCGAGAGGAGATAGTTTCCGAAAAACCTTGCTTTCGACATAACGAGGTGCTAGAGCCGAAGAGAAACATCTAGAACCAACAGATAAAACTCGATTTCTACGATAAACTGGATCACCTTCATCAAATTCGAGCTGACGACGATGTTTATTATAATATTTCGCGTTTCGCTCATAAGCTTGATGAATACGGTTTTGAACGATTAAGAAAAATTCAGACATCTCTGATAATGAGTTCCCATAATCAGCTGGGGAATCGGAACAGATATTGTCAGGTAAAGAACGGTAAAAGTTTCCTGAAACTGGAACATGCCTACCAAAAGTAAGGAAAGCTGGAGTAAATCGAGTAACTTCGTGCACAGTCATACGAATGGCCTGAGCAATAGCTTGAAGATTTTTATCCCAAGCACGATGATAATTGCCGAGATAAGACCTAATAGCTGTTTTAATTACCCTATTGGTACGCTCAACAAAATTCACCTGGGGGTGAAACTTGGCGTTATACCATAATTTAGGTATTTCATATTTAGCGATAAGATCTGTAAATAATTTAGAGACGAACTGAGTTCCATTATGGCACATGACAATTTGTGGTACACCAAATAAAAGAAAAACATTTTCCTCTTTAATTTTACAAATTTTTGGAGCGTTAGCTTCACGCATAGGGTGAACAATGACAAATTTGGAAAACCAATCGGTCACTACTAAAATATAGCGATTTCCAGCTGACGACGGAGGTAATGGTCCCATAAGATCAACCGAGATAGCTTGCCAAGGAAACTTTATAATCTTTTCCCTGCCCATTAAACCAGGTGGAGGGATTTGAGGAACTTTTTGAGACAAACAAGTCTTGCAACGTTTTACATAACCAGCAATAAAATGATGCATCTTAGGCAAGTAATATTCTGATGCAACACGGTGAAAAGTTTTAAAGATTCCAAAATTGTCCCGGGTATTTAAAAAAGTCTTATTGTCGATGACACAAACCTCAAGAGAACACCTAGATAGAGCATCTGGTAATTCATGGAGTTTACCAGGGCGGTGAGTGATGCTAAAGTCAAATTGTTGTAATTGTACCGACCAGCGGGCTAATCTTCCATGCGGATCCTGCATACGAAGCAGCCAAAAAAGAGAGTAGTGGTCGGTAATAACTTCGAAATGAAGCCCTTCGATAAAAGAACGAAATTTTAAGATACTGAAAATTACGGCAAGACATTCTTTTTCCGTAACTGAATAATTTTTCTCAGCTTTATTCAAAGTACGACTTGTATATGAAATAGGATGTTCCTCATTATTATCGCCAATCTGTGTAAGCACAGCTCCAAGTCCATAATTGGAAGCATCAGTATAAATCTTAAAAGGTTTAATAGGTTTATTATAATTAGGGCTAGCAAGAGTTGGAGCAGATATTAGCGCATTTTTTAATAGATTAAAAGCTTCGTCAGCTGCTGACGTCCAAGAAATGGTGGACTTTTTACCTTTACCTTTAGTAAGGTCCGAAATAACAGCTGACTTAGAGGCAAAGTTTGGTACAAATCTCCTGTACCACGAGAATAAACCTAAAGCCCTACGCACTTCGTTTACGGTATTAGGTCTAGGAAGATTTGCAATAGCAGATACCTTATCGGGATCAGTACGAAAACCGCGTTGATCGACAACAAAACCAAGGTATTTGAGTGAAGGTAAACAAAATTCGCATTTCTTGACATTTACAGTGAAACCGGCCGCTTTGAGGCGATCTAAAACTTTATAGAGAATAACGATATGTTCTTCAAAAGAAAAAGTAGCGATAATTAAATCGTCCAGGTAAACAAAAACGTTTGGGTCTAGTTCTGGACCGAAAACTTCATCCATTAGTCTTTGAAGAGTTTGAGGGGCATTACAAAGACCGAATGGCATTCGAACGAACTCAAACAAACCGCGACCTGGTACAGAGAAAGCGGTTTTTTCTTTAGACGAAGCCGATAAAGGAATTTGCCAAAATGCACTTTTTAGATCAACAGAAGACAGAAACTTTGCATTACCCAGCTTACTTAAGATGTAATCTACGCGATGCAAGGGATAGCTATCTTTACGCGTAACCGAATTAAGTTTCCGACCATCAAAACATAGCCGATATTCTCCCGATTTCTTTTTGACAAGTAATATTGGACTAGACCACGGACTCACAGATGGACGAACCACTCCCAATTCCAACATTTTGTCCAGTTCTTTATTAACGAACTCCATCATAACTGGAGAAAGAGGATATTGGCGCTGTTTTAAGGGAAGCGCATCACCAGTATCAATAACATGTTGAATTTTATTGGTACAACCGAGTCCTAGGGATCCGAGCTTTTCAAAATCAGCGACAACGGAATTAAGAATTTCTTGCGGACGGGAAGATAGTTTTCACGGCTAGAAACACCACTAAGAGAAGCAATTTCATTTTGGGCTTGCCACGAATTCTTAGAAAAGTCTAAGTTAAGACCGAAACAACGACAAAAGTCCACACCTAATATTACAGGATGTTTTACAGAAGGAACGACAGTAAAAGAAAAATGATTACTCGTTTTACCCAACGAGAAAGGTACAAAAACGTTGCCTAGGGTTGGATGAGATTTACCATCAGAAGTTGAAACGGTAGGAACAACACTAGGTTTTAGAGAAAATAGATGTTTTAGCATTAAATAGCCTCGACCACCTACAATAGAAATATTAGCACCTAACTAAGGCTGTCATAGGTACTCCGTGGATGAAGATAGTAACGAAAGGTCGGTTATCATCACTTGATTTATTAAAAATAGGTGAAATGACATTATTCGTGAAAAAGTTAGAGACTTGGTTTAACCATTGAGACTACTCGTCTCTGTCGGTTTTTCTATCGACTTTACCAGCGTTGGGGTGGCGTTTTCCTCGACAGCTGGCAAGACCGAGGCGCCGCACACGTTTTTTAACAGTTAGGGCATTTAAGTTTGGTAACGTTTCTTTTACCACAAGAAAAGCAAAAGAGATTACGAGGCTTTGGACATTTTGGATAAAGATGTTCCGTACTATTACAGTTCCAGCAACTAAGAACACGCCCTTGACCTACAGCTGCAACGGCTGAACGAGAAAAATTTCTATCCAATTTACAGGATAATTTAGAACTACTTTGAAATGAAAGATCGGGTTCTAAAGTATGTGATGAACGAGTTGGTGGATTTTTAAACTGCGAGACATTAAGTTTAGTGTCTTCAAGACTCTTGCAAATAGTAATCAATTCTGAGAGAGAGTTAATATTTTGAAGTGAACAAAATCTCTGAAAATGCGGTTGTAAATTACGAATAATGTAACTAACCCTGGTTTGTTCGTCAAGAGTTTTAGTTAAACGACAGAATAAGTTTTCCATGATGGCAATAAAAATCTCTACCTTCTCACAAGGAGCTTGAGTTCGATTCCGAATCTCATCCATAAGAGCTGGATCATAATTAGCAGGTAAAAAGGTAGAACTAAGTTTAGAAACAAGTTCCGACCAAGAAGATATAGAGTTGCGTATCATGCGATACCAAACGAGAGCATGGTCGGTAAAGAGATCACCAGCTTGGCGAAATAATTGTTCTTGAGAGACGCCACGAGAATAAGCCGTGCTTTCGATATTTTCGAGAAAACTATTAAGGCCGGTATTTCCATCAAATGTAATATTCCATTTGGCAACTAAATTTTTATGATCGCAAGTCGCGGAACGAGGTAAAACAGTACTGCTTGGTAGATGAGGTGGTAGCGGTGTCAGTGGAATTTCAGAATGTACATTAGATACCGTAGGGATAATATTTACGTTACTAAATCTAATAGCATTCAATTTTTGCAAAAAGCTCTGGCAACTATCATCGAACGAACTTAGCATGGCAACAGGAATAGATAGAGTAGTTGGAAAAGAATTGGTGGAAGGTATTTCATCAAAATCAATTAAATTTACTACCTAGTTAGTATCAACTACACGGGACATGGAAGAAAGGGCAGATTTGATCATAGAGAGCAATCTCAAAAGCTCGCCACTTAAATGTTGAGGCAAAAGAGAAATACGAAGATACAAGGCAACTAAACGAGAATTTATTTCAACTTGAAATTACTCTATATGAGAACGATTTCTACTATTAAAATTTTGAATCATACCTGACATCTCTTTAAGTGTTTCCAGACATGTCCGAGAGTCATTGATGGGATCCGGAAAATAATCAGCATTAACTGTAGTTTGCCCAATACTTTCCATCTCGATTAATCCACATAATATGTTTAAATTTTCCTCATTTGATCCAGGATAGAAAAAATTTCGAATTTTGAGCTCGTAACTGATTTCTTCTCCTCGTAGATATTGGATGGGTTCCACGGTAAGTGTCATTTTTGAAAAAAATAATATTAGTGTCAAATAACAATATGTAGAGAGAAAAGCAAAGAGAAAGATAGAAATAAAAGAGTAAAGAGAGATTTAGAAAAGACCAAGCAAAACCACGAAAAATAACTTTAAATTTAAAAAAATTACAAGCAAAATATTAACCACGGGCCCCACGTTGGGCGCCAAAATTATTTGTGTGACGTGTGCCAGAAATCTAAAAATAATATTCAAGAAATTACCGTGATTTCTCAAAGAGAAATCACGCGTCACACACTTACCTCGACAGCTCAGAATTGGTCGTGGTATCGCTAGGTCGTGGGTCACTAAGATATTTGTAATAACAATAATAGGGAAGGGCGCCAGTTGTGCCGAAAGGAAAATGGTGGACACAACAACACCGAAAATAACAAATTGAAAATAAAACTAATTTTATTTACGGCTAGTAAAATACAATAGGGAACTTTAAGGAGACAATTATTGAACATTACAAAAAAAAATAAGAAAATACCTTTTGTGGGGTAACAAAATATCGATGGGTCTGGAATGGCTAGGTCGTTGGAGTGAGTCCCTGGACGTCTTGGTACCGAGGTTCGGCTTGTCGACGGACTGTGTACTGTTCGTGTTAGTATTAAGCGGCACCGCAGGATGTCGGACACAAGTAGTGTAGTAGCGTAAAGCAGGATAGCAGGATAATGCGTGGTGTCACCGGACTAAGCGTGTCTGGCGGTTGCGTGAGTTGTTCTTGTGTAAATGCAAACTGCTATTTTTTGTGCGTGATGCCTGAGTACTGTGTGTAAGTTGGTATTGTGTACGTGTGCACGTGTCGCAGTACTATTGAGTTTGGATTGGAACTCCACACTCCACTACCAACATACCTCGACCATCCAGGACCAGAAGGGAATATAAAACATAAAAAAAATTTGCAGATAATTGACCCCAAAAAATAACTTGCCGTGGCAAAAAATACAAAAAATATTTATAATATAAAATGAACAAATAATTTATAATTAACAATAAATAAATGCAAAAATTATTATTCACAAAAATTTTGTGCACAAAAAATACTACAAATACTTTTATAAAAACTATCAGCTGGCCAGGCTGTAAAAGACCAGAAAATAAGAGAAAGAAAGAATATAATAAGACTTGAAAGGTTTTCAAAAACTAACGTTTTGACTGCGGGACTTGTAAAATTTATTACTTACTTTTTAGCTGCCAAAAAAAATAATTAACGATAAAAAGGTAACTAATGGCATCCAAAAACAAAGAGAAAAATAAAAATGGAACGATAGAAATTCTACTTACGACAGTAAATCAGCGTGAGCTCTGTCTAAATCCCACAGTATAAAAAATAACCTAAATCGTATTCAAAAAAAGATATTAAGCAAACTAATAAAAAATGAATCTTTCCTGTGAAAGATACACGAGAAATTTTGAATGTAAGATCAATCAAAAAAGAAAAAATTTGAGGAGGTTTCCTCGCAAGCTTTGACAACACGTGGTTATCTAAATATTTCTTAAAAAAAGGTTTGAATAAAAAATAAAAATCCGGAGTAAGAATATTTTAAATAAAATCTTGAAGATTTTTAAAATAACTTTAGATAAATAATTTAGAACAAACAAATTGCTATCCAAATACGTCCGTTGTCTCAGCTTGCAGAAACTCAACTCACTCTACCGACCGCGCTCGCCTCTCAAGCAGTCAGCCGCACTAGAGATGTCGTATGGTTAATTAAAATATAAAAGATTTAAAGAAAAAAACCGCGAAACGAATGAAATCGTTTCAATATATATATATATATATATATATATATATATATATATATATATATATATATATATTTTCAATAAATATTTTTTTTTTTTTAGGTTTCAAGGGCATCGATTTCTAGGATCATTAGCCCTGCACATTAGGTAAGTATTGTATACTCATATTTTACTTATAGGTAGGACGGTCACACACACTTTAAAATCTTATACCGATAAAATATAAAAAAAGGTAAAGTGGCATAAGTGGGAAAATCACAGATTTATTATCACAGTAATATAGGACAAAACAGAAACATTAAAAGTTTTTTTTTTCGGGACTAGGCCATCGTCAACGAACCGGATAAGATATTATTATTATTATTTTATGTAAGACATTACAAACACTTTAAAAGAAATTTGAATTTCACGAACACTAATATCACAGCTAGGTTATCACAATTAACTATAGTCTAGACATTCACACAGAAATAAATAAATAACAAATAGCTTATATGAGTATTATATCATACTTTATGGAATAAATTATTGTATTTTTACGAAGAAAACAACTCAAATTAAATTGAACTCTTGCTTAAGGAAAAGTATAACTTATTTATTGACAGTGTAAAATATACATCTAACGTCATATATCATTCAAAAACAACTTGTTTTTTATAACATACATAGGTAACTTTAATTAAATAAATCCATAGTTATCTTTCATAACTATAACACTTTCCCTTATTTAATTAAAGTTGAGACATATTTGGTTTTATTAATAAAGTCCTATTTTGTTGCATAAGATCTTCAGTCTCGCTCTGGGTAGAGGCTTCGTCATAACATCTGCTACTTGATCTTCTGTAGGAATGTATTGAACCGCTAATTCGTCTTCTAATACTTTTTCTCGAATGAAAAAATACTTTATTTTAATATGCTTTGTTCGATGATGGAATTCAGGATTTTGTGTAAGTTTCACTGTTGCCTGATTATCAATTCTGAGAATTGGTACTTGTTTCAGCTTTCCCATTTCATTGAACAGTCTTCTTAGCCAAATTATTTCTTTAACAGCTTCATGTGCTGCTATAAGTTCGGCTTCAGTTGTAGACGTTGCAGTCATCGACTGCCTTTTGCTAAGCCACGATACAGCTCCTCCTGCATGTGTAATTACTACGCCTGATGTTGATCTACCAGTCATATTACAACCGCCAAAATCTGCGTCACTGTAGCATTTTAATATTCCGCTGCTAATATTTGGACGATATATAATACCTGAATCATACGTGCCAGCAATATATCATAGAACTCGTTTTAGTCTTACTACATCTTCCATAGTTGCAGAATCGAGTGATCTTGAAAGAAAGCTAACACTGTATGCTAGGTCCGGTCTAGTTCCTACCATCAAATACATTAGTGCTCCCACAGCTTGTCTATATGGAAAGTCACACTTCTTCATGCTTTTCTTTTCTGTTTCCATTGTTTCTCGTTCTTTTAACATAGGTGTAGATTTAGGCTTGCTATTTTCAAAATTGGAACGTTCTAAAACTCTTTTAGCGTACGCTTTCTGGTTTATCTTTATTGATCCGTCTTCTAAACGTTCAATTTCTAATCCAAGAAAAAATGAAGCTGGTTTTACAGTGATCTTGAACTCGGATTTTAATTCTTTAATAAAATTATCAGCGTCTTGCTTGTCTGTTGCCATAACTAATCCATCGTCCACATAGACAGCAATCATTAGCTTTTTATTGTTTCTTTCTCTAATGTGCAAACATGGATCTGCTTCACTCGTCTTGAATCCTACTCTGAGGCAAGAAAAGCTCCAAATCGCTTATTCCAACACCTTGGGGCTTGTTTAAGGCTATACAGACTGCGCTTGAGTCTGCATACGCGGTCGGTTTTGTCTTCAAATCCCCTGGGTTGCTGCATAAATATGGTTTCTTCTAACTCGCCATATAAAAATGCTGTTGATACATCGAACTGTGTCAAATGCATCTTCTCTGTTGCGGCAATACTTAACATCGATCGAATTGTGCTCAACTTGGCTACTGGAGTGAAAGTTTCAGTATAATCGATACCATACCGCTGAATGAAACCTTTTATGACAAGTCGTGCTTTAAATTTGTCAATGCTTCCTTCTGGATTCATTTTTATACGGAAAACCCACTTGCATGGTAAGGCTTTTGCTCCTTTCGGTAATTGCATCAATTCCCATGTCTGATTTTCTTTCAGTGATTGTATTTCTCTCTCCATAGCTTGCTTCCACTGAACATTTTGATTGCTTTCCAATGCCTTTTCATATGTTTCTGGATGGTCTATTCCACTCATAATTTCTTCTGTAATCATGACATTGTATTCCAGTCGTGATGGTTTCTTCAGTTCTGAACGATCTCTTAATTGTCGATATTCTGGGATATTTTCTTCTTCATCAAATGCTTCATTCAATTCTTCAGAGTTATCTATCACTTCGTTTTCTTCTTTTCTTTCTGACTTTCCCTGATTTTTATCTCCAATATCTTGAAGCGGTAATCTGATGTGTTCTTCACACTTGCTAATTCTTTCTTCAAATGTTACATCTCTGCAAAGAATAATTTTTCTCTCTTCTTTGACCCAAATTCTGTAACGTTCATCTCCATCATATCCGATAAGATATCCCTTGACTGCTTTTCTATCCATTTTCCGACGTCTCTGAAAATAACCTGTTGTTTTAATGCATCCCATGCATCGCAAGCTGTTTCTTTCTCCATAATTTTCTCGTAGACTGTATCAGTAATGGCACTTGTTATCATCGATTTTGCATAGCTGTTAGCTTTTCGGTACAAATCACACTTTTGCCTGTAGTCTTTGATTTGCGCTGCCGATGCTGTATTTTCTAAAGGTTCTGGTTTTACTAACTTTCTGTCAATGACGTCCAATGCACCTTCATGATAATCTAGAAGATCTCGTATCTTCCTTTTCCATATTGGCCAATCCGTCTCTCCACTTAACGGCTTAATATGCTTTGATAAATACAATTGCTATACTTTACTAAATTATCTCAAAGCAAATCTATGTTTTTGACACTTTTCAATAAACTTTTCATTAAATTTTCTTCGTGTTTTAAAAGGGTGCGATACCTGGGCCCATAACCTGTTGTATTTTTACAAAGAAAACAACTCAAATTAAATTGAACTCTTGCTTAACGAAAAGTATAACTTATTTATTGACAGTGTAAAATATACATCTAACGTCATATATCATTCAAAAACAACTTGTTTTTTATAACATACATAGGTAACTTTAATTAAATAAATCCATAGTTATCTTTCATAACTATAACATAAATCACATGCTTTCAGAAACTTAATGACTTCTTTTATTTTATCACTGTCCGTAAGCATTTCTTTCAGGTCTTCTTCGATATTGTAAAGTTGCCTAATTTGATCTAATCTCTGACAGTTTGCTAGTATATGTTGAACGCTTAGGCGTGTTTGGCATGTGATACAGGTAGGTATGTTTTCTCTTTTTAATCTGTAACTATGTGTAAGGTAAGTATGGCCAGTTCTAAGTCGGTGGATTTTTATTTTCTCCCTTCTAGTTAAGTTATCTGGTAGCCTGATAGGATTGATTTTTGGTTTTATTTGCTTATGGTAATTGTCTATTAGATCCCATTCTGATTGCCATAATTGGTGTATTTTGTATTTGGTAATGTTTCCAACATCTGAATATTTTATTACCTGCGCATCTTCTATGTTAGAGTCGGCTGCTTTTCATTTCATTGCCAACAATCCCGATGTGGCTGGGAATCCAAAGGAAAATAATTTGTTTAGCATTGTCATGAAGATGTTTTATTTGTGCTAAGCACATTTGGATAAGAGGGTCATTCGTCCATGGATTGGAAAGTGCTGTAATGCCGCTAAGCGAGTCGCTGGCAATGATAAACGTATTTTTGTTCATAAAACCGCAGGTAAGTAATGCTTGCCAGATGGCATATATCTCCGTTGTATAAACTGATGCATTTTTTAGAAGTGACCATTCATGGCATTCATTGTTTATAACAATTGCTGATCCAGATCCGCTATCAGTTTTGGAACCATCAGTGAAGATTATAGTTGATGCAGGTAAGTGATCAATAATTTCATAGTATTTTTGTTTGGTTAGATTATGTGGTACTTCATTCTTGTCGTATTCGTGCAAGGTAAGTATTTTGTTGAGTTTAGGTATACTCCAAGGGGCAACCTCAGAGAAACCAGTTTCTGTTGGATGAGTTAATTCATACTGTATTTCGTGCAGAATATCTGAAGCACGAACTGCCAGTGGTTTTGAAAGGGTACGTGGCACAAAGTTGTTATTGAAGAGTAGATTAAAGTTCTTGTGTGTTCGTTGAGCTCGAATTCTTAGGATATATTACAGTATTATTGATTTTCTGCGAAATTTCAGGGGCAGTAAACCTGCTTCGCTGCAGAGGCTTGTCGTTGTCGTAGTTGGATACGCACCTATGCTAAGGCGGACGCCCGCATGGTGGATAGGGTCCAACATTTTTAGAGTTCCATTGGGTGCCGAAGAAAATACTACGCATCCATAGTCGATTTTATATAAAATAAGTGCCTGGTATATTCTGAGGAGTGAAAGCGGATCAGCGCTCCATTTTGTGCTAGCCAACGATTTCATTAGATTTAAAGTTTTCTTGCATTTAGCTTTTAGGTCGGTGATGTGAGGTTTCCATGATAACCTCGAATCGAAGATTACACCGAGGAATCTTACTCTCTCCTTGACAGCTAGGTACGTATTTTTTATTTTCAGCATGGGTCCATAATGCGGGCGATTAAGTTTGCAAAAGTGCATGCATTGAGATTTTTCTTCGCTAAATTTATAGCCAATATCTTGGGCATTCTTTGATATTTGGTTAATCGCACCTAGCAGTATGCGGTTTATCTCACCCATCTTTTGTCCGGAATAAAAGATTGTCAAGTCGTCGACGTAGACACATTTTCCGACAGAGTCGCTAACGTTTTCTTTTATGTCGTTAGTAGAGATAATAAAGAGCGTGCAGCTTAATGTGGATCCTTGTGGAACGCCGTTATCTAATGTGCGGATGGTTGACAGACTATTGTCAACCCTAACATTAAATGTTCTGTCATCCAAAAAAGACACTATAAATTTAGGAAGATTGCTCTTAAAACCCCATGCATGCAACTTTTGCTTTATATTATGGCGCCATGTCATGTCGTATGCTTTTTGAAGGTCAAAAAATACAGCTACTAGGTGTTCCTTTTTGTTATATGCTTCTTGAATGGCATTTTCGAGGAACACAAGATGGTCTGTGGTTGACTTAAATTTGCGGAATCCTGACTGATGTTCGCAGAGGTAACCGGATGTTTCAAGAAACCACATGAGTCGGTTGTTCACCATTCTTTCAAGTAATTTGCCTACACATGAGGTAATACTTATGGGCCTATAATTTGAGGTAAGTAATGGATCTTTTCCTTCTTTAGGTATAGGTACAACAACTGCCTACTTCCATTTGCTTTGTATTTACTACTTTCCCATATGTTGTTGAAGAGAGAGAGTAAGCTCAGTTTAAAATTTGAGGTAAGGTGTTTTATCATTTTATTATGAATATTGTCCTCTCCTGGGGATGATGACTTCGTAGCTGAGATTACAGCGTCCAGTTCTTGGATGGTGAAAGGTAGGTTGTAATCGAATAGGATGTCAGTATCAAAGTTAATGAAATGTTCTCTTTCATTTTTAGATGAAAGAAAGTCGGCGTCCATAGTTTTTTGAGCTACTTGCATTTTCAAATTGATCGGCGATCATGTTTGCAATAACCGTGGGGTTCGTGGTTATTGTCTCATTATCAATTCTTATGCGGGTAGCTGAGGGCGTGTATGTTTTACCAATTATGGACTTGGCTTTTGTCCAACATTCTTTCTTTGATGTGTCGGGTGTAATGCCTGACACATAGCTATTCCAACTGGCACGCTTATTAATCAAAATTATTCTTGTGGCGTTTGCCCTTTTCCTTTTGAAATCAATAAGGTTTTCTTGTGTGGGGTACTTCTTAAACTTGTTGAAAGATGACTTTTTTTGTTTCATAGCATCTTTTACGTTTTGATTCCACCAAGGTATTTTCGTTTTAAATATCTTTTCTTTTCTTTCAATGATAGAGGATTTCGCTGCTTTTATTATTGTACTTGTTATTTGATCAACGTCAGTTTCAACAATTCCAGTCAGCGTAGGTATTTCTAAATTTGTTTGAAAGGCTAACCAGTCCGCGTCCTTAATTAGCCATTTTTTCCGGAGGGTATGTGTCTGTCTCTGGGTATCTGTAGATATGATTATAGGGAAATGGTCGCTTCCGTGTAAGTCATCTAGCGCTTTCCAAGAATTTTAGGTGCTGTAAATTTTATTACTACAATTATTAATATACGATCAGTTGGAATAACTTTTGAACGAATACCTTTATTTGTATGATCAGTTGGAATTACAGCTTTATTACTACTTTTATCCTTACC
The DNA here is from genome assembly GCA_035578165.1 of Stenolophus ochropezus. Classification (NCBI taxonomy): domain Eukaryota; kingdom Metazoa; phylum Arthropoda; class Insecta; order Coleoptera; family Carabidae; genus Stenolophus; species Stenolophus ochropezus. Next base: position 23,555 of record JAQOWZ010000077.1, on the reverse strand, counting down.
AGTATTAGCTGGAGCAATTACAATATTATTAACAGATCGAAACTTAAATACATCTTTTTTTGATCCAGCAGGAGGAGGAGATCCTATTTTATATCAACATTTATTTTGATTTTTTGGACATCCTGAAGTATACATTTTAATTTTACCAGGATTCGGATTAATTTCTCATATTATTAATTAAGAAAGAGGTAAAAAGGAAACTTTTGGATCTTTAGGTATAATTTATGCTATATTATGTATTGGTTTATTAGGATTTATTGTATGAGCTCATCATATATTTACTGTAGGAATAGATGTCGATACTCTAGCTTATTTTACTTCTGCTACTATGATTATTGCTGTGCCTACCGGAATTAAAATTTTTTCATGATTAGCAACATTAAATGGATCAAAATTATCTTATAGTCCTTGATTATTATGAGTTTTAGGGTTTGTATTTTTATTTACAGTAGATGGATTAACAGGAGTTGTTTTAGCTAATTCATATATTGATATTGTTCTTCATGATACTTATTATGTTGTTCCTTATTTTCATTATGTATTATCAATAGGAGCTGTATTTGCTATTATAGCTGGTTTTGTTCAATGATTCCCTTTATTTACAGGATTATATATGAATAATAAATTATTAAAAATTCAATGTATTATTATATTCATTGGAGTAAATTTAACATTTTTCCCTCAACATTTTTTAGGATTAAGAGGAATACCTCGTCGTTATTCAGACTACCCTGATGCATATTTAGCATGAAATGTAATTTCATCTATTGGTTTTACAATTTCATTTATTGGGGTACTATTTTTCATTTATATTATCTGAGAAAGATTTATTTCTCAACGACTAGTACTTTTCTCAAACCATATATCTACTTCTATTGAATGATTCCAAAATTATCCTCCAGCAGAACATAGTTATTCTGAATTACCTATGTTGTCTAATTAATTCTGATATGGCAGATTAGTGCAATGAATTTAAGCTTCATATATAAAGTATTTATTTTGTTAGTTTGTTAGAATGATGGCAACATGGTCAGACCTTAATCTTTTAGATAGTTCATCCCCACTAATAGAACAAATATCATTTTTTCACGATCATACTTTATTAATTCTAACAGGAATTACAATTTTTGTTATAATATAAAAATATTTACAAATAAAAGTATTAATCGTTATTTATTAGAAGGTCATATAATTGAAGTAATTTGAACGTCTCTCCCAGCCACAATTTTAATCTTTATTGCTCTTCCATCATTACGATTATTATATTTATTAGATGAAATTAAAATATTCAAATTTTATATAATTAGAATTTAATTCTTACATATCACCTGTAAATGAAATAGGTCCATCTAATTTTCGATTATTAGATGTAGATAATCGGGTAGTATTACCATTTAATTCACAAATTCGAGTTTTAGTAACAGCACAACATGTTATTCATTCTTGAACTGTACCTCCATTAGCAGTAAAAATTGATGGAACTTCTGGACGATTAAATCAAGCTAGATTTAATATAAATATATCAGGTTTATTTTATGGGCAATGTTCAGAAATGTGTGGAGCAAATCATAGTTTTATACCTATTGTAATTGAAAGAGTTCCAACTAACACTTTTATTAAATGAATTTTATCTATAAGAAATAGATAAAATTTTACATTAGATGGCTGAAAGTAAGTGTTGGTCTCTTAAACCAAATTATAGTATATTAACGATTACTTCTAATGAAAAGAATTAGTTAAATATATAACATTAGAATGTCAAACTAAAATTATTAATCATTAATATTCTTTAATTGCACAAATAGCTCCAATAAATTGATTATTTTTATATTTAACTTTTACAATTATTTTTTTATTATTTAATTTTTTAAACTGTTATATATTTTTAATTAAGAACAGAAATAATATAATTACAAAAATTATATTTATAAAATTTTAGAGTGAAAATGATAACAAATTTATTTTCTTCTTTTGATCCTTCTACTAATATTTTTAATTTATCATTGAATTGAATAAGAATAATTTTAGGATTATTATTAATTCCTATAAATTTTTGATTTATTCCTTCACGATTTAATATTATTTGAATTAATATTTTAATTACATTACATAAAGAATTTAAGACTCTTTTGGGACCATTTAATCAAAAAGGAAGAACTTTTATTTTTATTTCATTATTTTCTTTTATTTTATTTAATAATTTTATAGTATTATTTCCATATATTTATACAAGTTCAAGTCATATATCAATAACTTTAGCTCTAGCATTACCTTTATGATTAAGTTTTATATTATTTGGATGGATTAATAATACACAACATATATTTGCTCATTTAGTATCACAAGGAACCCCTCCTGTATTAATACCATTTATAGTATGTATTGAGTCAATTAGAAATGTAATTCGACCTGGGACTTTAGCAGTTCGATTAGCTGCTAATATAATTGCTGGTCATTTATTATTAACTTTATTAAGAAATACGGGTCCAATAATTAATTCTTCATTAATTTCATTATTACGTATTGTTCAATTATTATTATTACTTATTGTTCAATTATTATTATTAACTTTAGAATTTGCAGTATCATATATTCAATCTAATGTGTTTGCAATTCTTAGAACTCTTTATTCAAGAGAAGTAATTTAATTTAATGTCAGCACATTTAAATCATCCTTATCATTTAGTAGATTATAGACCTTGACCATTAACAGGAGCAATTGGTGCTATAATTTTAGTATCAGGATTAGTAAAATGATTTCATCAATTTAATATAAATTTATTAATTATAGGAAATTTAGTAACAATATTAACAATATATCAATGATGACGAGATGTAACACGTGAAGGTACCTTTCAAGGATTACATACTTATACTGTTGCAATAGGTTTACGATGAGGAATAATTTTATTTATTACGTCCGAAGTATTCTTTTTTTAATAATTTTTTTGAGGATTTTTTCATTTTAGTCTTTCTCTTGCTATTGAGCTTGGAAATACATGACCTCCAGTAGGAATTCAACCATTTAATCCACTTCAAATTCCATTATTAAATACTTTAATTCTTTTAACTTCAGGAGTTACTGTAACATGAGCTCATCATAGTTTAATTGAAAATAATTATAATCAAGCCTTACAAAGTTTATTATTTACTGTAATTTTAGGTATTTACTTTACAATTCTCCAAGGATTTAAATATATTGAATCACCATTTACAATTGCTAATTCAGTTTATTGATCATCTTTCTTTATAGCTACAGGATTCCATGGATTATATGTAATTATTGGAACAACTTTTCTTTTAGTTTGTTTAATACGACATTATTTAAATCATTTGAAGCAGCAGCATGATATTGACATTTTGTTGATGTACTTTGATTATTTTTATATATTTTAATTTATTGATGAGGTAGAAATATTTAATATTTATATAGTATAAAAAGTATCTTTGACTTCCAATCAAATATTCTAATTATTTTTAGTATAAATAATGTTTATTATTTTAACAATAAGTTTGATTATTATAATTATTTCAATATTAGTTATATTAATTGCTAATATTTTATCAAAAAAAACTTTTATAGACCGAGAAAAAAATTCACCTTTTGAATGAGGTTTTGATCCAAAAAATTCAGCTCGATTAACTTTTAGATTACATTTTTTTTAATTTTTGTAATTTTTTAAATTTTTGATGTAGAAATTGCTTTATTAATACCTATAAATATAATTATAAAAACTTCTAATTTAATATCATGAATATTCATAAGATTTTTTTTTATTAATTCTTCTTATTGGACTTTACCATGAATGAAACCAAGGAGCACTTAATGGATCTAATGAGGATAATAGTTAAATATTAATATTTGATTTGCATTCAAAAGATGTTGAAATATCAACTTATCTTAAATAAGAAGTAATAATTTACATTTAGTTTCGACCTAAAAATTTGGTGAATTAAAATCACTCTTATTTAAATTAATTAAAGCCAAAAAGAGGTATATTACTGTTAATAATATTATTGAATTAAATTCATTAAAATAACACCCGAAAATTTAATGTTTATTATCTGATTGGTACCACGTTTTGGTCACTTTTGCATGCCCAATCCTAATATTATCCATAGTATAGATCCTAAAGCATGAATATGAATGTTTTAACAAAAATATCCATTTCAAGAATAGATAAAATCTGAGTTTATTTTTGTAAAAATACATATAAATAATCGCTTCCCCGACTGAATTTTATAATTTTTCATCTTATTTTAGCTAAAAGACAACATTGCAACACGAAAATTGCTATTTCAAGTGTGGTAGGTATTCTAGAATCCAGCCCATGTAGCTTACAATATACAACGTATTCATCAAGAATAGGTAAAATCTGACTTTATTTTTGTAAAAAATCATATAAATATTTGCTTCCGCGCCCGAATTTCATAATTCTTCATCATATTTTAGCTAAAAGAAAACATTGCAACAAGAAAATTGCTATTTCAAGTGTGGTAGATTACAATATTCAACGTATTCATTCAATAGACACCCGAAAATTTAATGTTTATTATCTGATTGGTACCTCGTTTTGGTCACTTTTACTTGTCCAATGTTTAAAACCATCCATAGTATAAATACTAAAGCACGAATATGAATGTTTTAACAAAAATATCCATTTTAAAAATAGGTAACTTCAGAATTTATTTTTGTAAAAAATCCTATAAATATTTGCTTTCGCGCCCGAATTTTATAATTCTTCATCATATTTTAGCTAAAAGAAAACATTCCAACAAGAAAGTTGCTATTTCAAGTGTGGTAGGTATTCTAGAATCCAGCCCATGTAGCTTACAATATACAACGTATTCATAAAAATGATACCCGAAAATTTAATGTTTATTATCTGATTGGTACCACGTTTTGGTCACTTTTGCATGTCTAATGCTAAAATTATCCATAGTATAGATCCTAAAGCATGAATATGAATGTTTTAACAAAAATATCCATTTCAAGAATAGGTAAAAGCTGACTTTATTTTTGTAAAAAATCATATATATATATATATATATATATATATATATATATATATATATATATATATATATATATATTTGCTTCCGCGCTCGAATTTTATAATTGTTCATCATAGTTTAGCTAAAACGAAAACATTGCAACAAGAAAATTCCTATTTCAAGTGTGGTAGGAGTAGTATGTATTCGCCGGTTCTAGCACAG